>CM061156.1:11967599-13185099 GCA_030710495.1 Labroides dimidiatus | reverse complement strand
TCTCAACGAAAAATACAAAGAAACCAAAAAAGGCACGATGGGCACTTACATAATACAATGGTGTTGTAGTTATTGAATCAAGTGATGTGGCTGGTGGAGCCTGGATAACATGACATCCTTTAAACCAAACTAAAAACACATTTAAATTACTGATAAAAAAGAGTCCAAAGGTTTTGTTTTTGTTTGCTCCCATTGCTAATCCAGGAGACAATATTTCAGGAGCTGCCATTCGTCAACAGAACTGTCAATCAAGATGTCTCTTCCGCTCTTTTTAGTATCCAATGACTTCTTAAAAACCCATCAGTAAATTAAAATAAAAATGTGCACACACATCAATAATGAGAAGAAGAGAGTGCTCATGACCTGTTTCTAAGAGGTTGGCTGGCTTTCAGACCTGAACTACAGCCAATCCAGAGGAAGGTACTAAATATTTTGGCTTCACCTCTAAGGAGCTGCCATGTTGTCTGTTTTTATATAGTCTCTGGTAAGAAATCCATTTTGCTACTGCTAAAACATAAAGTACTATACACAATACAGAGTAAAAGAAACAAAACTCTCCATAAGCACTGTCAGAACCTTTAAAGAAACAGGTAACACTGTCCTCCTGAAAAACTGTTTTGTGACCCTGGAGGACCCTCTTGCAGGAGCAGCAGGGATGAAGTATTTATTGGAGCTGTCACGGGAGAGTGTGGGAGGATCATGGTGGTCGAAACGTCCACTCAGCAGTGAAGTCGCAGTCCAATACTGATGGCAAAGTCCTATTCTAATTGAATTTGAGCTGCAACTGAAGCATTTTGCCTGCATCGATAAAGAGAGCTCAATAGTTGAGACAGACACAAAGGAGGACATCAATGCCCAAATCTAATAGCCAAGTAAAACATTTAATGCATTAAAGGGAACTGAAGTGAAACTAAAACAAACTATGCAAATGCTTATGATTTATCAGTTTTACTGTTTGGCAGAGATATTCCCATTTGTTAGATTTGTTAATCTTTCTTGATAATCATTTGAGGCAAACTGTCTCCTTTATAAACCTCTAATTATTAATTAGAGAGAAAGACTCAGGCAGCCATGTGTTTGCTCTGTTTTAGTCTCAGTAGTCTTCATCTGTTCTGTTCGTTCATGGTGTAACGCTCACACAAACTGGAGATCATTATTAAAAAAAACTACCTCCAGCAGGTTTCACTGCAGTCAAGGAGAAAGAAACGTGAATTAAAAATGATGTCAAAAAAGAACCGGAAGGTTTTTTAATTTGTTTCATTGCCAAACTCTGGATGCACCAACTTTAAAAAAAAGAAAAAGAAAAAAACAACATCTGCTGTAAATAATTTGAGGATTGAAAGTCATTCTTCATTAAATAAAGATGGTTTACATGCTTCATTTCATTTGAGTTCAGTTCATTTCTGTGACAGGAGCTCCTCAGTGTAAATCATACACACTGTCACTGCAGAGTTGGTACGGCAGCCTCTTTTTCATCTGTCTTCGTGCGTCAGTTCAAATTTAATCCCTCACCTGTCTATGACACACCAACATCAAACTATATCTACAGCAAATCATTTAATAAGATAATCTAATGTAAATGTGCAGTTTCTCTCTTTAAGGCTTTCGCTGCCATGTGATTGTTAATTGCTGAAATGTTACAGGAGCCCTGAAGCAGCTTTAATACCCTGACCTTTACCAGCACCTCACAGGCACCTGGTGAAAAGAATATCAAAGGCTAAGTGTGTCGTGGTAACAGAAGGCTGACGTCATACACAGATGCTTCAACACAACTTCTGTTCAGTTCAGTGAAGTTGTGTTCCTGAATTTCTAGTATCGACTCGCAGCTACTTGCCTGAAGCAACGCTGGAGGGTGGCCTGGGGTGGTCGGCCATCTCTTTGACTTTAATCAACTACCCTGGATGCTACCACTAATTTGTGATTTGTTACCTCCCTGCGGAAGACTTTTGGTCTTTTGTTGAAAAGCCTGTTTCATTTTTACAAAACACCTGCAATGAGTTTTTACAAAATGAATACTGATATTAAAGGTGCAAGGAGGACCATCTAGTGGAAAGACCTCTGCAGTATGTGGGTTGGAATGCACATTATCACAAAAAGCTTGACCCATGTTTTAGCCTGTGCTCTTTCACTCACCCATTTAGCTTCATTTGTTTTTCTCAGAGAAAAAGGCCAGATGTTGCTACTTGGTCAGCTAACTTCTGACTTTGCCTACTGGCGCAGTGTTAACAAAAGGACTTTCAGTATTTGTGTCATGCATTGATTCCTTTTTCGCCAATAAAAGTCTGACCACAGATACTGAGAAAAAGTATTCTGAAATAACCCACTTTAGCACTGATGATCTTACTTTGAATCATGAATTATGAACAGGCAAGTGTCTAAAAGTGAAGCTGTTCCAAGATTACTTCTAAAGTCCTCACAGTGCCTTTAATTGCTTTTAATGTTTGTTTTAAAGCTCGCAAGTCAGTGTTTCCAGATGAAAACATAACTTACCTGTGTGAATGCAACTCAGCACATGAATTCAATTGTTCTCTGTGTCCACAGGGGGTGCCAAAAGCAACACAAGCTCAACCTAAATACAGAAACAATCATCTAATCTAAACAGTCAGAGGACATTTTAATTTGTAGAGACAGAAACAATAACATTTTTTTTTGTTAGACATGTTTGCAAACATAAACGTGATGTCCCTCTTTTAGATGCCGAACCTCTGTGGACTACCACAGCCAAACAAAACATGTTTTTAAATTTCAACATTTACTGACTCTCCTCAACTCTTTATTCTCTGGTAAAGTCTGTATCTTTAAAAATGCAAAAATATCATCACACTTCAACCCTGACGTTAAAGTGCATGAGACAAAACTACACTGCTGTATCCTAAATCTTTCAGGAGAAGAGGAAAGAGGCTAAAGAGGAACTGAGAGCTCTCTGGGGGAGTGCTTGAAATTTTTCAGCTTTTATAGAAACCCATTTCAAAAGATAAAAGGTCGAAATTGCTTGCAAATGGGCTCAGAAAGTTTTCACCACTCTAAGTGCTACAAGTATCGGAGATAAAAACTGGGAAAGAAGAGATGAAAAGGCTCTTAGAAAAATATATACTGCTTGTGTTTAAGTGTGCTAAAAATGATAGATTACTGAAAAGAACCCATCATATTTAAAAGTAATGTTATTTAAAATGACAGAAATATTTACTGAAATTTAAAGATCACATACACTTATAATGTCTTTATTAACTCTTGCATAAGAAAAGTGTTGCTGTGTCCTGAATTGTGGACGTGTGCACTGTGTACACTCTGCACTTACTGAAACAGTGCATAAAATCTTACAGGACAGTGTTGTCCCAAACCAAACACTGTGACTTCGCACATACCGGAGACTACAATTGATTACATCAGCCATCGTTTGATCTGTTCCTGTCCCTTCCTCTACGTAGCCAATATGGCGACCATTGAGGGTGTGTGAAGTGTCCAACGTTCCACACTCAACTTTTTGGCCATTTTGAGTGCGCCAACTGAGAAATCAAAGTGCACTATGTTTTTCCATATTGTCAGTGTGAACGCACTTATGCACTCAAAGTAGTAAGCGTAAAAACAGAAGTACACGATTTGGGACACAGCATAAGATATCATCATATACCATAAGCTAAAATGTTATCCCTGTGACTGTGGCTCTCATACATACCACAAGACCTGTCTTTTTATTTATTTATTTAACATCACATCAGTCCCTCCGCATTGATGTCAAAGAACAGTGTGGATGTAAGCTTTCCTTTCAGTTGAGGTTGTTGAAAAGCACTGCTGAGCTTGCATGCTGATTTCATCATACAGATATTTTTTTTGTGATCACCTTTTTGACAGGAGGACTGTCTGAAACATATGATTCATTTATTTGTTTAGGTTGAAGACAAAAGAGTAAAAGCACTGCTGGGTCTTAGTAGAAATCAGTACTATGAGCATTACGGCTAACTCTATCAATAAATGATTAAAGAGAGGGTAGCATGCTTTCCTGTATTTTAGACGTGGATATAAAGTAACAATGTTGAATGTTCATACTAAAAATGTGCAGTTTGAAACCACAACATATTTATATATGCTGCAGAAATCCCTGAATATGTCTTTAAAACTGCTCAAACTGTGGCTTATGATGCAAGGTCTACCAATACCTCTGCCTCATCAGGCTGTCAGAGGACTGACCAATCAGAGGGAATGTGGTTTGGAAAGCAGGGAACATTAAAGAGACAGCAGTGTTTCTGACAGAGGCTGAAATAAGGGTTTTCTAAAACACAAGTGTGAGGAAAAACAGGGATTTTTTTTTGAGCTGTAAATCAAGTAAAGCTACAACAGTGGTACCAGAGGTATGGTATAACGCCTTCATATAAACACAATACCCTTCTTTAATGACAGAAAAACTGTAAAAAAAACTTTGCCAAATAAAAAAAAAAAATTACTGGCAATAGCCAAGCTTGATGCAAGAGCCATTCAAAGGGCAAAGGTCATTTTCACCAACACACATCACCCTTTGTATGTTGCTTTGACTTTTGCTATCTGGAAAGAGGTAGACCTTCCCTAAGAGGGCAAAATAAAACAGATATCTTAGGTAATTTGTAAGGTTTCTAAATAAGCTTTAGGCATATACTTGCAATGTAGGCTACACAAATGGTCATGATAACTCAACTGATTACATTTATTATCTATATCGGTTTCTATGTATTTTACTGTACTGTTTTAATGGTATGAGGTTTGCAGTCGACTGCTGCTGCAAATCAAATTGCCCAAAATGGGACAGTAAAGACTGATTTTGGTGTGCATAATAAATCTGTCAGAGTACTTCAAATTAATAATTACATTCATTTTATTTTTTAAACCCCACATGACAGTGGTTACTGCCAAACAATGCACGCAATGACGAGTCACAGCTTCATTTTAGGCAGGGCAGTTGGGTGATTATATGTTGATAAATGAACAATGATGACTACTTTAAACTTAAACCTTAAACATTTTAGACCTCACCCAACTGAGGACAAGATTCTATAAAATGTGACTTTTCAGCTTGTCATTTGACCACCAAAAAATTAAGTTTCTTTATTTTTTATTTGTGCGAATGTAAGGTTCATTCATTACTACTATTAATATGATTACACAGTTTCAGGCGACTGTAGGCAGCACAAAACACACTCAACAAGCATCATCATGTGTACACTAATTCAAGCCCCAAGCCAGATACACAGCTCAGTTCATTAATATATATATAATTTCAGACCATGCTTGTTTGAATCAAGCTTCCTGCTTCCAGGATTTTAGTATACCAGTGGATATTTCCAGAATTTTGCCCTAAAAACCAGTAGAGTAAATTCTGCTCTGCTCAAAGATAACTCAAGGTTGTGAGATGGTTAAAGTTGTCCTCAGTTTGTACACTGATCTTCTGAATTCAATCCCAGCAGCTATTTATCATGTACTAAATCCTCCAGCCTGCCAGCCAAGCTCCCCCCACTACACAACACGACTGCCTCAGAGTCGATTTTCCTGCATGGTTAACCTTCAATCCAATCTGTATTTTCTTGTGAATCAGCAAACACTCAGTGCTCTCCCTGTATGCCCTGATTCAAACTCTTTTCAACACAATCCCCCTCTTCCACCCTGTCAAAACAAAGCCTCAGTCAAGGCAAGTTGCAGAACTAGCACAAAGTTACTAGAATACACTCTTGATATTCTTTAACACCAGGAGACATAAACCCCTGCATCTGAAAAACTTTCATACTAACCCTGTGCCATGTGAAAACAACTTGCAGCAACCTGATAAATGTTTTAAAATGTATTAAAACTTAAATGTTTGTCCTGCTTTTGTCTAATTCTGCGCCCACTCCCCAGAGTGGGACTGGACTTCCTAAATATAGAATACAGCTGAATTTAAGAAAACAAAATGGGCATGAGAAGATGCTGTGTGCACCCTTTGGTGACAATCATATCATCACATGTGACACCCGAGTCCCCCTAGTGGTATTAACTGACTTAAACCCTTCTTTGATTTAATTGTACTGATATTCTCTGTGTTTTAGGTTCAATGGCCACATGAAACAAGATCCATTATTCACTGAGATAAGAAAAATATGGAAGCAAGTAACACATTGATTCAATTGTTAAGATATCTAGAATAAATGATAACTATTATATCTTTATAACTAAAGTGGATTTTCCCCACAGTTTTTCCAAACACTGGACAGTTTAAACTCTTATGGAATGCCAATAACCATGATTTTCTAATTCATTAATTTACTTAAATTGTGGCTTGGGTTAAATGGGTGAACCGTCTCTGGTGGATGCTGTGAGATCATGGCCCATAAAGTTACAGCCCTGATACCACACTCATGAGCTATGACTCAGCTAGGGGGGGCATTTTGAGGGCCAAAATGAATAAGATTTATTCTAGCCTGTGGGTTTCATCAGGACTTTTTTTCTGTGTTAAGGTAGTTTATTGATAAAACATCCAACAGTCTTATCTTGACAAACACTGTGAGGCTGTTTAACTATCGGGCGGCAGGTGTGTTTATCATGTTGGGTTAACTTTGGAGTCCAGTCCATGTTTTTTATCATTGATCATGTATTTCACAAGATTAAGCAGGCAAAACGTACCTTGAAGTCTAAAAAATGAATTACAAAATACAATCTCCAACCTCTCTCAACTAACTTCTGACTCATCTAGAAATAGGCAGAGAGATAAAGATAAGGCCACAGCCGTACTGCCTGGCAAAAAGCTAAAGTATTACCACCTGTAGGTCAAATAGATAATTAGGCCTATACACAAGTTTTATTTAGACTTAATATAATAAATATGTATTAGGTGTAAATACAAATTACCCCCACACAGTGTTCATGCATACAAGAATTAGGTATACAGACCAGTGTTGACTTATTCTAATCTGCTGTAAATATGAGCATGTTGATAAAACTTCAATCGGTTTCTTTGGCCCACGTTCAAAACAGTTTGGAATTTCACTTTTCACAATTCCTCACAGGCTTCCTTTTTCAACACTTAAGTTATCCATTGGGTCATACTGTTTAAATAAACTGTGCAGATTGACTGCAATGCAACACACTTTCATTTATTTACACTAAAGTGAAACTGATGAGTGTTCAGTTGTCTTCCTCAGTCACAGTGTAGCAGCACAATGCTTTTCTGAGCAACCCAAAGAACCTTTGGCTTCTGCTCTTTTGTGCCTTAACCAGGGCTGTGGTGGACTGCACATCTTCAGGACTTTTGCTGTAGCTTCAGCTGGCAAGGAAACAGAGTCGGTGCCACTGCAGAGTCTGGTTCACTTCTCAGTTCTATGTCATTATCCCCACCCTCCTAGACCAGGTGTATACCAGTGGAAGTGGGCCGTCAAGGATTTGCCAGTCATTACCTGAGCAAGACCTACAGCATACTGGGCATTACAGGAGCCAACCAGAGAAGAGCCATCAGCTACACCATGGATGCAGCAGAAAAAGCATCCAGATGAGGACGAGAGAGCAGTGGGGGCAGTAGAACACCACTGCAATACCCCTCAATGAGGATTTGACCATATGAGAATTCAATTACACCGTAAATTAAACCCTGTGGTGACAGCAGAGCAAATGAGAATTGTTTCTCAAGGCTTCTGTGGTACACCAACTAATTCTTTCAAGGACTCGGTCTCAGTAACATCCTTTCGGTAGAGGTGTTCTAAGTCCAAAGATAAGTGGTGTCATATTAGAAATGCTGACATTAACTTGACATTAACTTAAGAAAAAAAAACCTGCTGACTCTCCAGAAGCTTTCCAATCATCCCTCATCACCACAGTAACTGGAGTGTGTTAGCATTTTAATAGCTATGAAACTTCTGTTAAATAGCTCACCTGTTTTTCTCATTAGGGCTTCTCTTAAAACCACACTGTCAGCCTCAGAGCTTTAAACAGATGAAAGACATGGTCAGCTGGCAAAACTGAAAAATTTCAACCATATTATCAAGTTTAGACATTAAAAAATTTAAATGTACTTTGAGATGATATTTCATAACAAATGATTTATTTCATCAGTAAACTTGCATAACTTCTAAGAGGGTGAATTATTTAATACTTGTCATTTGTGGTTACACCATTTGACAGTTTAATGGGACTGATTCTTTAATTGGTTAAAAATGGTACAAATATCATTAAAAAAATACTATGGCATTAACAGAAATGCAAAGTACATATCTAAACAAACACTCTCTGTAACTCAGATCAGAGTGTGTGAGATAGAAGTGCTGCCATCTTTAAAAGTGGTCCAAGGGGCCTTCCCTCAGGGGGTTTAACAGTGGGGAGCCATGTATTTCAAACCTTATTCGTTACTAGCAACACATTCAAAATGGATGTATGTATTTCATAAGGCAATTTATTTTGTTTCATTTCTGACATTTGATGTTTTTTCCTTTACTCTATTTTTAATTTAACCTAGTCCATACATGATTTGCAAATCATAACATTGTGTTTACATTGTTATTTACATAGAGTTGGAATTTGGATTGTAGTTTTGTCCTCTTGGTAAAGATCTTCCAGTCCAGTCTCTGTAAGGGCGTAGGTGATGACACAGATGTCACTGAAGGAAGTGACAGTAGACTGTAAATTCTTCCTCTCTGTTTTCAACCACTGATTTTCACCCTTTTCCTTTCAGCACCAATCCACACACCAAACAGCAGCACTGTTTGCCCAGCCCTCCTGCCAACTTTACTGGGGTTCAGGAGTTGCAGATTTGATGCCATGTGCTGCTGGTTTATGTGTATAAAGAAGAAAAGCTTCTTTGAAATTCATCTTATTTACTGTGGTACATATCTCTCAAAGCTTGTGGGGTTTTTTGTATTCATATTTTTCAGCTGTTTTTTTGTATGAAAAGTGAGTGTTTTGGAACATGGAAACCATATCTTACTCATTTGCCTGAAATGGACTGAATACTATATATACGGTATATATATACCAGGATTTCTTTTCAATATGCCTTCCAAAGCCTGGAAGAGCTGCACTTCAAAAGTCACAGAGTTCACTACTGCAGAGGCAGGTATTGAGCATGCAGGTTTGAATGGGGGGTTGGTGGGGTTGGTGGGAATGTGTGTTTTGGAGCTTTCTTATTGCCCCTCACCTTTAGACTATATATATGATTTCAACAAATGTTTTTAGGGACACCTGCAGCTCTGGCTCGGTTCATAAATTATGAATTCTGTGTTGTGCTGAAAAGCTGTTGGCTGTGTATGTGCTCGCATGGAGAGGGGGAAGGAAAAAGTAATCCTGGAAACAATCTAACAGCATGACTTATTCATTGTTATTGAAAATGCTGCAAAAACAGAGTATGCATTGGAGACACTGATCTTTAGATTATTAAATGTGAGATGTGTTAAGCTCCACACAGTCTAAAGAGAATGAAGTTTGTTGCTCTACTTGTGTGGAGTTTTCAGGTATTGGTGCTCATGACTAAAGACACGATCCTGGACAGGAGTTATGGATTTTTCCTTCATGGCTGAGTAAATAATTTTAATTCCCACTGTTAAAAAACCCATTTCAACACATTTTTCTACATCATGGTGCTGCCTGGGGCCACGATTTGAATCAAATCAGTCAATCAAGTAGGAGCGCATTTCATCTTTGCCTGTTGAGCACACAGCTTAATATCTGTTGTCTGAGGCTGGCGATTCAGCAGCAAAGAAAAAAGGCAACACAGGGTGAGACAAGACCCCTTGGCTCTACATCACAGTCCTTTTCAGTCTGTCTGAATTCCAGTTGGCTGTAACAACCCGCTGTCTATACTATAATATCTCTCTGGCCTGCTCACAGACTAAAATCTATTCAGATGCATCAGATCATCCAGCATGAATCTCCTAAAAGTAACAAAAGTCAAACTTAAAAGTGATAATCACTCAGATGCCACTTTTTTAAAACCACAATGTTTTTATTGTAACTTTGTTTTTGCCTTTTTCATCCACTGTTAAGCATCCTGAGTGTACATTTGTGTAAAATATGTTGAACGCTGTTGCAAAGTTAAAACTAACTTCTTCTTTTTTTATATATCATATTTAAATTTAATTTGTTAAAAAAGACCTTCAGGGCTGATTTTTGTCTGTCATGAGTTCATTTCAGCTTCTGCATTTAAATTTACACTCTAAAAAAAGAAATATTTCCTTACATACACTTTTACTAGTCTTTTTTAGAAGAGGCTTGTCACTTTACTTGAGTATAGACCGTGAAATCTTGTCACCTTTAGTTTCAGTTTTTCTGAGTTTTAAGACACATTCATTTCTAGAAATTGGTTACAGGTTTGCAGCGTTATTCTTTAGTCATTCTCATTCAGTGTCTACCTAAAATTGAATATCTTACCGTCTTTGTAAGGAAGAAGTTTTCTTTTGAACAGCTTTCAGCATTGTATCAGTGTAACTAAAGTCCTTCCATAATTGGTTTTATATCTGTGCTGGGGACACGTAATGTGGAGCCTTTACGTCACAGTGGCACAGAACTTTGTGTTAAGGATTCATGCTCAGTTCACATATTTTCATGAGATCAGGCTCAACGTAAAATATTCATGCACCCTCATAAATCTTTGATGTCTCATGTTTACAATAAAGTATGTTAAGTAAGCCGAGGTGTGTTTTTACGAGTGTGTTGATGTCTGCATATTTGAAGTATATAGACTGCACTGAATATTCATGTGTTTCAGTCTGTGAGGGGAGGTGCACAGAAGCTCGTCAGCTTGTGTATGTACACATCTATGAAATGTGAGCCAGATCGAGAGCTCTCGTGCAGAGAGCGATTGTATAATTTATATACTTTATACTCACTCCCTTTCTGCTGCTCACATGTACAGAAACATAAGAAAGACCCCTTCAGAAGTGGATTTTAACAGCTGTGTTTTATTTTACTGTTAAAGAGAGGCTGGAGATTTGGGGTTTTGGTGCAGCGATGGTTGAGCTTTTTGGACACTCAGGAACTAAAGGTAGAATTTTAAACTGATTTCTGAATTATGCTAAAAGCTACGCAGTCAAGTAAGTTCACAGTATCCCTAAATATGACACATAAAGACCTTTGTGTGATGTTTTTTTTTCAGGAATTGTGTCTAAAGAGTGAAGGGGTCTATATTTTAATCCAGAACCAGACCTAAGTCCATTCAGAGCTTGTACCCACAGTAACAGTCGGTCGATGCTGTTGTTGTTGTTGTTGTTGAAGAGTTACCTTTTTACCTTTCAGTCTGATTGTGGGTTTTCTCACGGGACAAACTTCTTCTTTTTTTCCATAGGGCTCTCATTTTAGCATTCACCTCCCCTCTTCCAATTTAAAAAGTGGCACTCTCCAGTTCACAGGGTTAAATGCATTGTGATCTTTTGACTTTCCTCTTAAAGTCAGTCTAACATTTTCTAAAGCCATCTTCTGCCCATGCTGATCTGGACGACAGAGCTACTTTTGCTTCCTTTTCCTTTGTGAGAATGCATGTTTTTGACATTTCAGACAAAGAGAATTCACAGTGGACAGGGACAATTTCTCTTCCAAGCATAAGATTGAAGCAACAGCGTAACATTTTCTTTTTTCCATATGTCTTTTGTAACTCATCCTGGGATTTTGCACATACATATTTCCCCTTTTTTCTTAACTTCCGCTCAACACTGATTGTTTTAGCCACATTTTTACAGACCAGCGACACCCAAAGGTGTAAATCAACAGCTGCAGGGTTGTTTAAATTCTGTTTATCTGAATAGTAAAGTTTTCTAGATGTGATCATCATATAAATTCAGAGATAGCCCTTTCATTATTATCCAGTTATGTTACTGTTCCATATATAACTTGGCATATCCACAGTGTAATTCAGTGCACACGGTAAAGGTTACATTAGCTTACGTGACAATAAATAATTTATTCAAAGCTGAAGCTTAAAAGCTTGAGGAAAAAGTACAAATGGATGTGTTGAATCCATTCTCTTTATGTTTTTACTACCCAGACTTCACTGAACAATCTGAATCCAAGCAATATGTAAAAAAAACACTTCTAGACAAGTCAGTCACTTGACTTTATGCAATAACTATTAAATGGTTTTTCTTCCTTTTTTTAAAAAAAATATCATTTGTTCTTTCTAAAAAAAGGGGGGGGGGCTAAAATGGCTGATTTTGTGGCAGCTTTTCAAAAAAAAAAAAATGCAATGCATGATGGTCTTTTTGCAATGAAATTGGGGCAAATAGCAAAAACTGCAAAAAACAACTTCATTACACAAACACACATGCAAGCACCCCCCCCCCCCCCCCAACACACACACACACACACACGCCCCGTTTGTTACTGTGATCTATCTCGTGTGTTGTCCGCGCACTTCAGTCATTCTCCTTGTGTGTTTTGTCGTTGAAAAATGTTTGTGAGTTTGTTGTAAAAGAGTTTTGTGCAGAATCTTGGGGAACTGCCTTCCACGGTCCTTAGCTGCAATATTTGTTGGTAAACCATAGGCATCTTTGTCGGACATGTCTGCAACTTCAAAAACAAGTTTCACTGGGGACTGATATTGTGTCGGATATTGTGTTTGTTTGTTTTTTAGCCACCAATATCGGTATTGGTATGGCCCCCAAAAAAACCCAAAACATATCAGTCGGGCTCAATTCCAGAGCCCAAAGGTGGATCACCGAGTTAAGCTTTTTAAGCTTTCTTTGAATCTTGTATAATACTCTGCTTCAGTGTTTTTATCTGCAGCTCTGTTTGAAAATATTAACAAAACAATACACGTCAATAATACATGCTGATGAGTGTCTAAACTGGTCTTCAGCCCTACTTCCTGTGGACTGAATGTACTCTGATCCAATATGACTGTTTCAATCACTCCACACGCCACAGGAGAAAGACTAAGAGCACTGCAGGTTGTTGTATCCTGCCGACGTGTATAGATATATAAATACATACAGGAGCTTGGATAACATGAAGAATTGATGGTAGAGACAGGCAGAGGTCCATTAGGTCACTCTGTGTTTACTCTGCAGAGGTGGTGATTGTAGACTCTCTGCTCTCTGCTCTCTTGTGCATCTGCAGAATGAGGAACTTGCACAGATATCAAGCTAAAGCTAAATTTACAAATGCATGAAAAATAAAACTGTTTGCTTTTATATTTTCTTAACATTGACATCACATAAATAAAATTTATAACCACCAAACAAACTTCAAAGTCTCTAAATAATATGACCTTCACACTGCCCACCAGCTTCTTGAATTGATGCCTGCAGCACAGTTTCAGGTAGCTGGCACACACTAAACTGTGACCACACCAGGTGTCTTTCCTGGAAACAAGGCACTAAACAAACTGGGAAGGTCATCCAACCTCCACCGTTTGACGTCCGTTTTGTTGATTTAATATACTCATACTACAGAACTGCTGAAAATCAGAGATGTGATGTTCTGCGATGGAGAATTAGGGCCACGTTGAAGAAAAAGTTAATTTGCAAGATTTATCCAATAAATTTATGAGAAAAATCTCATAAATTTACACCAATAACATCATAAATTTATGAGAATAAACTTGTTATTTTAATCTAAATCTGGCTATTCTATTAAAAGGGCAGCAGTCACCTTTACAAAAATGAGGAATGTGGAGCATCTTGTTAAGAAACTTATAACAATGTGATTCTGATGTGCCAAAAGATGAAATATTTCCTTATTTGTGAAACCTATACTAAAGTAGAACTTCACAAGATGCTCCATGTTCCTCATTTTTGTACTCTTCTGATAGCATATCTATGGACCAAAATAACAAGTTTATACTCAAAAATTTATGAATTTATTCCCATAGATTTATGAGATTATTCTTGTAAATTCATGACTTTAGTCTCGTAAATTAATGTGATTATTCTCGTAAATTTACAAATTTATTCCTGTAAATTTTATGCCATTATCAGAAACTTTCTTTTTCTTTTTTCTTTACGTGGCCCTAACCCTCTGTCGCTCTATTCCATGCAGCAAATTATGTAAAAACAAAAACTGATAATAATCAGACATGAAGTTTCTGCTGCAAAGAATCTAATTAGACATACGCCCATACATTATATTTGACAGGTTGATGAAGATTTAATATCAGATATTTTTCATGCAATTTATGCACCAAGGTGGGCGATATTGAGATCTGACCTTTCACAGAGATCAAACAGGTTTCTTCTTTTAGATCCCGCTATCATGAAGAAAAAAAAAGAGATAAACTTGTCGTCCTCTTTAGACTAACATTATATTTGTTACTTGTTCTAGGGGCCGTTTACATGACAATGGTTTTAGGATGAAACACAAAAGTGTTGTTGTGTTTCAGCCTCTGGTTTACACGGAAACAGCGTTTTAGCTGACCTAAAACGCAGCTTTTTTGAAACGCCCCCAAGAGTGGAATATTTCTGATACACTGCAGCCACCGTTGCTGCGTAAACGGCACGCTGGAGTTCTCAGTGGAAACGCTGACGTCATGCTCTGCTCTGCGCATTGTGGGAACTTTTGATTGCCATGCGCAAAAAGACGACAACAACGGCTTAATGGTGGACTACTATGTTGTGCTTGTGCTGCTGACTGCCTTTCAACAAAATGTGCATCTGTTGCTCCACTTCTGCACTTAGATAAGACACATTCAATATATACACACCAGATGATCAGCCCACCTCTTTTTCGGCAACAGACTACCAAAAGTCTCAACAGTTATATCACTACCTTCAGGCTTGGCATGCATACTAAGAGTTTTCAGTCCTTCAGTGTTTCCGTGTAAATGCAGTTTTTTTTTCACTGCATTTTTGAGTGAAACACTGTTAAATGTTGTTATGTAAACAGGGCCCTAGTTTCTACCTCTAATGGATGTAATCCTTCAAATCCATTCACTGCTCTCCTTTTTTTTTCCATCTTCCTGTTTTTATAACTGGATTAAATTTCACTTTTTCTGTTGCACACTATGACTTAAATGTGAAACATGATCCCGACTTTCATGAGAGAGACATTACCTTCACTTAAAAACAACAAATGACTGTCTTCTTGTCCTCACTGGAACAAGGCACTCCAGGAAAATATTGATTCAGCTTAGTTTTTGGGTGAGGCTCTTATTTATCCAGTTTTAGACATTTACACTTCTCTTGCTCCCAGCTGGCTTACTGTGTGCAATGCAACCTCTGCGGCTCATGCAGAAATGAAACCTGTTCTCTGTTCTATCCCATCCTTTCAGTTAGCTTGCTCTCTTTTGCACAAGCTTTCATTACTGAGTAAAAGCTTAAAGCTCTGGAAAAAGATAACCTTAACACAAATATTTTGTTTATTTGGGATGCAGAATTCAAGAGGTTCTGAGTTATTCAGTCTGCTGCTGCTGCTTCTGCTGCTGTTGGCTTTAGTCATTGTTACTCCAACTAGCAACAGCAGTAACATTGGCGATCACAGCAACAGTGTTTAAAGTTGGAACATTTTACTCATTTATGTCAAACAGTGTGTCAACTACAAGTTCAGAAAAGGAGAGTTGAATGAGGAAAGACTTGTCAACAGAAACATTCCTGCAGATGCTTGGTAATTTATAAAAAAGTAAGCTAGTGTTTCAACATGACTGTGAAATGAAACATTCAGATTAACTCCTGCGAAGAGACAGATCAGACTCTTTTGCCATGGATGTGTTACCAACCACAAAATTGGAGGCACTTTTACTTTAAGATGAATAATACTTGTTGTTGCTGTAAAATCCATAATTTGTGTTTTATTATAGCTTTTGTTGGTCATCAGGTAAAATGGGATAATGTAAAGTAAACCACCTGCTTATTATACGTCATCCCGTCTTTTAGTTCCACAGCAAAACAACACTTTTATCGTGATGATTGAAAACTAGCAGTACTCAGTTTGCCCTCACTAACCCGGCCTCTTACAGGCTACTCTTACTTTACACCATCAGGTATCATTCATTGTGAGGGTTCATTTGAGTGAAGATGCTGGTTCCTTTTCAGTACTTAATATGGTGGGATAAGCCTCTCTGAAGCATGGTTCTTATAAATGTCAAACACTGGATGATCCTTAAATCCTCAAGCAGGCATATATTGTAGTAAAGTGGCAACTTAATACACACACTCACAAAAGCACACACACCACTTTTAAACATAATTATACACGAGACAGTTTTACTGACTCTTTGTCGTAACTTTTAGTACTTTACTGTACCACAGAAACATTATCAGGGAGCAACAGCTTACAGAATGACACAGAGACAACGTATAGTTCATGGCTTTTCATTTCCACTCTGAGTTTTTCCTTCCGTATATTTATACACTCAATTCTTGTTCTTTTGAAATCCTTGCTTTTGTCCAAGAAATAATGAGAATGTCTCTTTGAAATGAATTAGATTCAAATTCTTATTCTTTAAAAATCTTTTTAAGATGAGTTCCAAGATTCGTGGGGTCAAAGGGTTTTCTCTTGAGAGGCATGCATGAGTCTTTATAAAGGATATGCTGTAGGTTTCTAAAGAACTATGGCACAGAAAATTTTAATGTAAAAATAAGTTTGCATGAGTACACAAGATAGGACAGTAGTGTACAGCACTTTTAAAGTCATTATTACTGGTCTTATTTTCTGACCGCCAAAAGTTTAAATTCATGTCTTTAGGAGAATCGTCTGAACTTGATGAGTTTCTGGAAAGCCTGTTTGAACTCATCGTTGAATGCAGTGTAGATGACAGGATTGATGAGGGAGTTCAGGTATCCCAGCCAGGTGAATATATCAAAAAGAACTGGATCGAACCAGCACTCTTTACATATTGCCATGACAAGTGTACCGACGAAGAACGGGAGCCAACAGATAATGAACGCCCCCAGGATGATGCCCAGCGTCTTGGTCGCCTTCCTCTCCCGAGCTGCACACAGTCGCTTCCTCTCCAGCATGCTGTCAGCCAGCTTCACTTTCACACTGTTCATGAACAGAGGTGACCCTCCTCCTCCTCCTGCTGAGAGAGCATGTAGGTGTGCTTCCTGGTTTGAGGCAGAATTAAGAGAACAGAGAGACGAGCCTGCAGAGGTCTGGATGAGCTGTGCAGTTGTGAAGCGTTTCCCGGAGGACGGGGTCTTCAGGATGCGGGAGCGGGCTGCCACGTAGATTCGTCCATAGAGGATAATGAGGAGCACTGTGGGCACGTAGAAGGCTCCAAAGGTGGAGTACAGGGTGTAAGAGATCTGATCTGTATTCACCATGCAATCCGTCAGCTCCTCGTGGGCTTTGGCCTGCCGCCAGAAAAGAGGCGGCATGGAGATCGATATAGAGATCACCCACACAACACCGACCATGACGGCCGCCCGGCGCATGGTGCGCCGCTTCGAGTACTCCAGTGCATCTGTAATAGCCCAGTAGCGGTCAAGCGCAATCACACACAGATGCAGGATGGAAGCAGTGCAGAAGGTGATGTCAGATGACAGCCAGATATCACAAACAATCTGCCCTAGAGACCACGTCTTGCTAACTGTATAAAGGATGCTAATGGGCATGACTAGAATGGACACCAACAGGTCTGTGACGGCAAGTGAGCCGATCAGAAAATTAGCTGGGGTGTGGAGCTTCCTGGTTAGATAGATGGTGGCGATGACAAATGCGTTTGACAGCACTGTAGCCAGGGTTACAAGAGCTAAAATAGCAGACAGGGAGATCTGAAGGCCTAGCAGTGTGGCCTCACTCCATGGCGGGGTCAAAGTGTTGTTTGGGATCTCTGTGAAGTTGCTGGTAAAGAAATCCAGCGAGCTGTTATCAAGCTCCATCCCGCCTCCGCTGCTGTTTAACCTTCTTCTCTACGAGTTTCAGACCAGTCTGGATGTCGTTAGCTAACACAGCACATGGATCAGTTCAGGCAGAGGCTCCTTTGTTACCCGCCTTCATATTTTCCCATCTCTTGTACTAAAATGTGATTTCATATCCACCTCCCAGCAATCATCTAATTCCATCATTTCAATTCTCAGCTAATGTTTCTGTAATTGATGCCACCTAATTGGTCCATTCCAATTCCCAAGTATTGATTTGCCTCACTTCGCTTGCTGTAGGAGACAAGAATCCTAATTTGTATTCAGCTCTGGTCAGACTGGCACTTCTTTTCTCTGTTCCCCAGTTCTCTTATCTCATCTCCAACCGGCAGCCAGCCGGCAACAACACCTTCAGACTGAGCCTTTCCTATCTATCAAATGCATTAATGGGCTCCTCCTTTTCAATAAAGCTGAGCAGGGAGTGGGGTGTAGGAGGAAGATGACGACAGATACATCGGTTGGCTTGTCTCTCTCTTTTATCTGGTCCCAAGTCTGCGTGAGGCCGGCTAAATTGAGGTTTCTGTACCCAACTTGGCGTTGGCTGTTTTTAGTTTTTCTTTTTTCTTTTTTTTTTTTTTGATGATATTGGAAAGCCGGAACAAAAACAGCTACATCCACATCAAACACAGACAGAAAAAAAGATCCAGCTTCTATTTAATTTGATTTCCAAAAAGCTTTTGGCAGCGATAAAAAACTTGGCCGGTAGCTTTTTTTCAGGTCCCTGCTTTACATGTTCATGTGCTGTCTCTTCTCTTCGCTGACGGTGTTTTCACAAAGCTCCGTCTGCAGCATCTTCATCCTAAGTGAAAAAGACAGGCAAACAGAAAGATTAGTTAGATTCAACTTAACTGTTCTCCCCTCCCCCATGATGTGCAAATACAAACACAAACAAACCACCTACATGGCAAATCCCACACATACAGGGTCATAAATATTCATGAGCAGCCAGTTTTCTCCACCTCGACCTGTAAACGGAGCAGAATGGCTCGCTACACAGACTCGACACCCACACATTACACAGCAATTGTTGCGATTGAAAACATTTGCTTTTGTAAAAGTATAATCAAGTAAAAATCAAACATAAAGTCTTTGTGGCTTTTCTTTTTAAACTGCATTTGACTTTTCATGCAGTTTTCTGTTATGTAGGCTTCCTTTCACAGGCAAGAAATTCCTTCTTTTCCATCCATGACTTTGCAACTGAGTCCCATTACACCGTAATTAGCATCATTCATGCAGCAAAATTGTGACTGTCCTCACAATATGACCCATATATATATATATATATATATATATATATATATATATATATATATATATAGATTGTTACAGCAGGTTCCAATTTCCTCGTGACCTATTTGCTATGTAATTTATCTCATTACCCTGCTACCAAGTAAAAGAGTTTTTGCTGAAAATATTAATTTAAATTTGATTTGAAAATTACTTATTCATACAGCTAAATAATAGTTGTTTGAATTTCACAGTCAGTAGCATTACTGTTTGGGTTAGGGTAAGGGTTACTCCCCCGGCAACTTTTCATAACATCAGAACGTTAGCCTGCTGTTTCATTCATCTTAAGCTATTCATTTGCAGTAAAGTCTAAACAATGCCATTATCATTCCTCTTCTGGCGTTTTGAATTAATACATTAAATGAACTTAAGCCCCTAAGATAATTATTTCAACATTAAAGAGAGGGAACTGTGCTTCTTTTAGGCTTATACTGTCCCTTTTGTACCCTCGTATAACTTAACATGATTTACAGCTAAAAAGACAAAAAAAAAAAAAAAAAAAACCACCATCTGAAATGTTTTATTTAAACTGCTGTCTCTATAAGGCTCCCTGCTCCTCAAACCCCTTTCTCTCTGATATGCCAGCACCACAGAAGTAGACCCTGGTGTTTAAGGCCCACTCCTCCAACTTGTCAAGAACCAGTTAGGAGATCCTTATGCAAAGACATCATTAATTCAGCAAATCTTACAAAGATCTCGTGTTATTTTTAGACCAAGTCATTTTGAGTAGTTTACTGACCACTTCAAGGATTTCTACATGTGAGTATGTAGAAATTTAAAAATCTTCACGCCTTTAGTATGGAAATTCGGCATTGTTGCTTTATATCTATGTTAAGCCTGAAATGCCCCCTTATTTAATGTCTGGCATAGCCAGCCTACAGTTCTGATTTGCGATTGCATTTTGTTGCCTGCTTCAAATTGTTCAGCATGACTTTGTGCCTTTAAACGTCTCATTCTCTGAAACTTTCCTCCTATTTTCTCCTGCTTTCGCTTTCATGTGACTTACCCATTCACCATGAATCTACTCTCCAGAGATATAATTTGTAGACTGGTTTGATTTGACATGTGGGATCGGGTTACACTACACCTTATGGCATTTTAACACAGAGAAAAATATAAAAGCATTGCTCTCGGGTTAGAGTTCAGGAAAATCATCACAGGAAGGTGAACTGTTGTCCTTTAATGTTCACTAAAAGTACGTGAGTGTGGAAATATGGTTTCATGTCCCAGCCGGGACGAGGGCTGAATATGACTTTTAATCACCACAGTGGGCCTCTTTCCCTCCAGCTTTAAATCTATTCATGAGATTTACCTTCATTCATAATTTAACAGCAGCAGCACAGATACTGACCACTTTGATTCCAGAGGAAATGGGAAAAGCATGCATTAAGTGTCACCTTTAATGGACTCATTGGTTGCGAAACCACTTCACTGTATCATAAGACCTGTCTAAAAGATAATGGTGATATATGATTTGTACCATGTGCATTCTGTTGATGTTTATGACTCATGAAAGCCAAAGTGGCTATTTTTTAAAAGGGATGGATTAGAAGACAAAATGTACAAGATTTGTTTGCTGGAATGACTTTTACAGCTGTTAATTACTTACTGAGGACTGTTTTGTATTTCACACATCATCAAGCTATGAAGTGATGTTGGAATATTGAGGAACAAAGCTGCTGAAAAACAAACATCGCTGCCTGCCAAAGTAATTACACATGTTTGCTTTTTCACAGTTAGTACCTCCTTCTGCCGGAACAGTACGAGTGTCAGGAAGGATTTTTTTTTTCCTGTTTTGTTCCTGAAGCAACTCTGCTAAATTCTTCATTAAATCAAGTGTTGATTGGCAGCCGGGCTCTCAAAGGGGATTATTGCGCTTAGGTGGTGACAATAAATTGGCATATTAAATGGTAGATGAAAACAACCTTGTCTGTTTAGTGCAATCATTCACACATTCTCAGGAGAGCATGACAGTTTTTATCAAACAAAGTCAGGGATAAAAAGAGTAAATATTGTACCACTGTTATAAAACACACGGCTACACCCAAAATTCAGCTGCTTTGAAAGGTAACTGTAAAACTTAAATGCAGGTTACACACTCTCAAAGCTCCCTCACATCTTTTAAGGTTTATCCTGCAGCACAACATTCAGGGTTAGACAACATCAACTCTCGATATCATTGACCTGCACACTTACTTTGACAGAAAGGAAAAGGGCACAGAGCCTGTTAGTGCCTGCACAAACAAATGCTGAACATCTACACACTGAAACACAAACACTGGTCAAACGGAGCCCCGCTGATCTGCACTGCAGCTTGCATGAATTTTAATAATGCTGCAAGACAAGAATAACTCTGTATCATTACTGGGTAATGGTCAGAAACAGTTGGAGAGAAGGTTGGTTTATAGTTTCTTTTTCACATTTCACAGAAAAATGATTGAAATAAAGCAATCTTTGAGCGGATTTTCTGAACACTCTGAGCCAAAATACCATCAGGGAACCAAACAATAACGACTGATCCTCGAGGTCTGTTTCATTTCTGAGTTTCCGTTTTGGTGCTTTGTGATGACTGTATAAAGAAGCAGTCTTTTTGGTATTTAGGATGCTTTATTTCTCTTTATCATACTGATTGTTATCAAAAATCCAAAAATGTGATGAATAAAAACTAGTGATTTGAAAATTTTAATCTAATTTATTAAATGTTTTGTAATAAAATTAATCACATTTTAATCGCATAGCAACATTTTTTCAATTAAATTCAAATATACTTTTTAAAGTTATATTTTCTGGCTTTTTTATGCCCATGCCTATTATTGTGAGAGGACAGGACAGTAGATAAGAGCAGGAAACAGGGTGAGAGTGGGGAAAGTCGCCACAGATCAGACTTGAACCTGGGCTGCCCAGTCAAAGGCTTTCACCATATGGAGCGCGACCTTAACCACAAGGCCATCTGTGCACCCAAAAATACTTTTTAAATGTAAAGTGCAGTATAAGGAATGTTTGCAAGGCTCGAGTGACAAATTCAGGTTTTTAAAAACTTTTTGTACCCTTGATTGTGGGTTGGCAACACTGCAAGCTTGTGTTGGGACTGACTGTCAGTGATTCCTGCTTCATGTGGTGCATCAAAGTGATAACGGAAGCTCCAGTTGTTCCAGTTATATGCAAACTTTGCTGCATAATTTGCACATAAAATTGCTTTTATGCACACTTCAATTGGATTTATTTTTAATTTAAATTTCCCATCCACCACAACACCATCTCATTAGTCTCAGAGCTCACAGCTCAAAACCAAAACAAAAGAGGTGAACTTATTACAGCCAGTCTCTAATACGACCCTTGCCCTTACATCAACCATACACTGTAACTGAATTTTTTGCAACCTCAGCAGTATTTTACGGTTATATCTGCAGTACAAAGGTCTTTTTAGTAAATTACTCTAAACAGCAAAGGATTCCATTTCTTAACCCTCCCTGCCTGATGCTTTTATGTTTCATATATGTATGATGCAGAGTTTGAGTTACAAAACTTGAAGCAACAACAAAGATAACCCCGAAGGCATCACTATGGCAGCATCACAGTTTAATTTTAAGCTCCCTCAGCAGGACCTCAAAAAACATGTACGTCTGTCATCACAAGCTGTACGGTGCTCCTCATGACAAGTATACTACAATCTAAAGAAAACTCTTTTTTTTTTTTTTTGTTAAACAAAGACTCACGTACAACTCTTCTGTGAATTCTGTGAAGAAAACATCCTGTGCAGATGTATCTAAGATAGCCGTGTCTACTGACGGATGAAGCCTCACACAGCATGGCTGCCATACAGTCACACTCCACTGCATCAGTGGAGATGAGATGGATAAGCACACAGAGAGGTAATAATGCTCTGTCCTGCCATTGTAGAGCACGATTCACAGTAAGAAGCGTGTCAGCATCGATTTATACATTCACTTTGTCTCTTTTTCAAGCTGCCATGCTGCACTGCGTTCCTTGTCTGTATTATTCCCTGCATACACTTACAGTTGCACGTTTGATTGATAGCTGTAGAGCCTATCTCTCAGAACATCAACAAGTCAAGGACGAGGCCAATCTCCTCAGTGTCTGGTTCACTGCACAATAAGATAATGAGGTTCATAATGAATGAATGAACGAGGAGAAAAGATTTTCAATGAAGAACAGACCTCGTCTAAATTGGGCCTAAATTTTTATGTGAAATTGTTAGCTTCTACATCTGGCTTTGGAATTGGAGATCTAATCCAGCGAGACATAGAGCCTAATGAGATGGAACAGGAATTTGTCATCCTTAAAACTGTTTTAAAAAATGTCAAAGGTGTGCACTAAAGGAACTATAAAAAGAATAAAAACATGCATAAAAAATTGCACATATGTTCACCCGTTTATTACAAATCCAGTCAATTCCCTTTCAGACTTGGACTAAACCCAAGCAGATGCTGCAGCTTGTACGCAGCCTGTTTGTTGGTCTGTGTGAAACAGTTAAACCCTCTGAACCAGACAGACCTGCACACAGCACACAGCCCTGCTGGAGAGAAGCTAATTGATTTAACTGAAGGGAGGTAGAGCCCTGCTACCTCCGCTGTCAGCCAGCATCTGCTGTTTACTCGAGTGTACTTGAAGCAGTAGGTGAGCTGAGGTGTGTGTGTGTGTGTGTGTGTGTGGGGGGGGGGGGGGGTTACATTAATGGCAAGAGGGCATTGAGATGAATGATCTAGACTCTAGAAGAAGTCATGGTCGCAGTCTTGTAGCTCTAAAGAATCCTTTGGTGACTCAGATCGATTAAATCAATACCATTTCCTCTGCTTTTATTTTCTTTCCTTATTCTTCTGCCTTCCTATATAGAAATCAATCGATTTTTGTAATTAGTCCCTCTACTCATTCTCTCTTTTTCTTATCTGCTTAGTTTAGAAATGTCTCTCATGTGAGGCTCCTTCAGTTATTAACCTCACTCACAGTCAGAGCGTTAAACATTTTAAGCCCCATCACTGCTTCGCAAACTTCTATTCAGTGGTGCTACAATGTAAACTTTAACAACAATGATTCACATATTTCAAGGACAAAAAAAATCAATTCTTTTGCTGAAGCAATATGTCTTTTGTAAAAACAGGGTCAAGGAATACAACAACAAACTTTACAAGCCAAGCGTGCAAATAGATTAGGGCTGCAACAAATGATTATTTTCATGATCGATTAATCTGTTGATTGTTCTCTTGATTTATTGAGTCATTGTTTGGTTCATAAAATTTCAGCAAACGCATATTTTTTTCTCTCTCTGTCAGAGCAGCTATTTCCACGGCTAACAGCTGACTGTCCCTCACAGACAGATCAAATAACACAACTATAAGGTTCAGATCGATCAGACTCATGTTTACTGAGTGAGTGAGACTCAGCCCCTCCCCTCTACAGAGAGGCAGGAGAGGAAGCGGTGAACATCTTTGCGTGTCATGATTTATTTTATTGTCCTTATATTAAATATCAAATTAAAATAAGCCCTGAAAGATACTGGTAAGGGTAGTGATGGGCAGGAGGTGAAAATCAGAAAAAGTCATTAGAATTATAGATTAACTGACTTAAAGTAAAAATAATCTTAAAACACTTCCCATTCCTCTGTCAGACAGAGCTACTATGAAAATGTACAGACACAACTTTAATCAAATCTCCTAAAAATATGTTATTCAGCTTATTTTTGAATGTTTATAAAAGTCATTTTCCCTAAATTTTCAGTAAGATTGATACATGAAGAAAAAATACAGACAGCATTTCAAATAAATTAGGATTTTACCAAGTGGTAACCTCCGGTCTGAAAATATTAGACAATGCGGAAATGCTAAAGTCTGCTGTTCCTCGAGTGTCCGCTTGAGTTTGGCTCCAGAAGTACCGGAAGTCACGTACACACCAAGCCAAAAAAAGCCATTTTCACAGCCAAAATAAGCACATTTACAGCCTGGTACAGAGACTGTCTCCTGTCTGAATCGCTAATTTTGCTAACAGCACACTCTGTACGGGGGGTGAATTTTTTTCTAACTCAGCAGATTCAACAATATTAAGATTGTTAGTTTATCCAATCAGAGGCACAGCTCAGATCACATGACTGTAGAGTGTTCTATGGCTGTTACTGTGGAGACTCACGCCCGCCTCATTTCCAATATGGCCGCGACGGCCGTTTTGCTTCAAAAGTCTGTTTCAGAAACAGACGGGTGACGTCGCGGAGACTACGTCCATTAATTATACAGTCTATGGTTTTACATGTTGACAAGCAAAGACTGCATTAGGAGGTTCAGCACAATGCAACCAAAGAGGGCCAAATGTTCTGCCAATTAAATAAATGTTTAAGCTGCCATGTAACTTAACTGAAATGTTAAACAAAGTACATAAAAAGAAATGAACTTAATAATAAACTACTAGTAAGACACTTGTTTGAGCCAGTTGAAGGTACAGTACATCTGTGAGCCCACAATCAGGTCCACCCACCACCTCATTTTCAGCCAGGAAAAACCTGGTATGTGTTAATGAGAGCTTGCTGTTGCTTTAGAGGCTGGGGCCGGTCACAGTATACTGACTGCAGTAATTCTGCTCTTGTCCTGTGGTTTCATCTCTCTGACTGCTAACAGACTGCCCGAGCTCATTGATTAAACATGATATGAAGCCTGTATAGCTGTGGCATACACTGATCATGTTAAGACAGCAAAGTACACTGCAAGTACAGCTTTATATGTCAAAATTATCATTTTAAATAGACTGAGAAAGTATTTGCCAGTTGAGCGTATTTCAAAATCTGTGACTGAGCAAGGAAGTCAACTGGGAATGGTGTTAAAATATATTAATTGTTCAGCTGATGAAGTAAATGGACTGTCTTTTAACTGTCCAAGCACACACTGCCAAAGTGTTTGGCTCACTTTGCTCTGCATTACAGTCAGCATTTAGTCCAGTTTACTGTTGAGTGATTGAGTAACAGGAAAAAAAAGAAGCACTGTAGAAATGTTAAATTATAGATAAATACGGCATCATGTGTGAGGTTGAAACTTTTAAATATAGATTAGTAGGAATGTTTGAAAAGTCAACATGACTTCGGGGCTGATATCAGTCAAAGCAAAGGGGAAAAGTTACAGTAAATGCAATAAATGCAGGCGGTGGGGAGATGGAGTTCATGCATTTAAAATAGATTGGAGAGAAAGCCAACACATTTCTTGAATGGCTGGAATGTATGAATTGCACCATGCTGCCATGTTGTGCTGCAATTCAGGAAGCGGCAAACACATTATTTCTGGAGGGGATCTATCTTGTCTCTGTTGTTTGTGGTTGCCTTGGAGCATGGAGAGTGGGTGTTTTTCTCAAACTGTGTTGAATATGGGCTTTACATGGTCACATACAGGACATACACACACTGTATCATCCACTAAGCATCCATCCGCACACACACATGCATGCTCACACATGCAAACAAATGCAGGCATGGACAGACTTAAAGACAAGAATAAATCCACACTGTGGGACACTGTGGGGCAATAAAAGGTCTTCACGGGTGGATTTATGGACACTGACTCCTGTATGAGAAAACAAACTATGGAGAGGCTGTAAGGGAGTTATGAGCCATGTGGTGACAGCGGTCTGCTCAAACCTCGGAGTGATAAAACAGGACTCATTAAAAAGGCTGGGGAGGATAATCTAAGCTCATCTTTAAGCAGATAAAAAGAGACTGGATTGTCACCAACATGACTCTTTAGCCCTTAGCAGGAAAACAAGGTTTTTTTTCAGTGCATGGAAGTTCCCAAAGTATTAACAAGCAACACAAGAGCCCATTTGAACAATACAGCTTACTACATCTTTCTCTGGCTGAAAATAAACTTCGACAGCCTCCTACTGCTGAGCCAACCTTCCCACTAATGCTTTTTTATATATCTCCATAGTGAAATACTTCTCTTACTGTATATGTACATGACCCTTTAGAAAGTAAAGCAGGCCTGCTGCAGATATAGAATATAGAGAGCGGGCCCAGGATGAGTTGATGCAGATCTGTCTCAGCCACAGTGTGAAAATATGTGTTTGTGTGTTTTAGGCGAAAGAAAGACAAGACAAATGGGAATCTGGTTTAAATATGTGTAGACAGAAAATATAGCTTGCACCTGTAAGCTGTAAATTAACAAAACACACATTTTAGGAATTCTGTCCTGTGCAGGATCACAGGATGTAACATAGAACCAACTAGTGTTCGGCTCAATTGTGGGAGCCTCAACATTTTATCTTCCCTTCCATTTTTTCATCAGTACATTGCTCCCATAAGTTAATCTTATTTCTATTTACTCTACCAGATAGAAAAATGTCACCACAATTTAACAAACCCAGCTCCTCTCGAACACATTAAAGTTCCGTCACGCAGCACTGTCTTCACAAATAAGGATTAAATTACCGTGCCTCTGTTAACAATCCTCACTCCTGTACATGTTCGACCCCTGTTACCGTGAACATTGTCACAGTTTAAAGCAGTGGTCTCAAACTCAAATTACCTGAGGGCTGCTGAGCATCCAGTCTTGTCAGAAGAGGGCCAAAAAATGTTTGGCAACTCAAACAACTGTACTTCTCAGCATGAATTATTTTACAGTCATATTTTGCCTTTCATGCCAAATGCTTGCTGCCAGACACCTGAGAGGACTTCTTCTTTGACAGTTGAGCCACATTTTTTACTCTGAGGGAGGTGGCAGTTCAAACTCTCAGTGTGGCTTGAAGATGGATATCACAAGGTCTAGACCTTTCTTTGATTTACCCCCTTCCTTGCTCTTTGGGGTACATTCTGTTGCTCTGACAGCTCTTTCTTTAGCTGTGTAGCTCATTGTGTCCACTCATCTCTCTTGTTGCACAAGGTTATACTCCTTAAGTATGGGGACTTTCTCTTTGCATATGAGACGGGTATATTTCCCCTTAAATTCAACAGAAATAATCATTCTCCAACTTCTCCTAAAACATTCTGTGCCTGAAATCAACCTTTCTCTTGGCCTTAGTAGGTGACATCTTGCTTTAAAAGTTTTGAGGACATTGGCAAAATGTTTGTCTTTCTGCTTGGTATCATGTGGTCTTCATGCTGAGTTCAGGGTCAACTTGGAAATCAGATATTTTTGCTTCAGTCCCAACAGCGGACTGGATCATGACTGCAGCAGGTGGATTTCACTATAAATTGGTATCAAATTTGAGTTTGAGACCCCTGGCTTAAAGAGTTGTGATAATGGGGATCTATTTAAACAACTTTTTCAAAACACTGGAGCACCACAAGGCGGTGTACTTTGCCAACTGCTGTTTTTTATGTACACAAATGAAATGGCTGTAAAGAAAGTGATGTAAAGCTGTTCAAATATGCTGACGACATCCTCTTTGTTTGTCTTTTCCTGGAAGCCATAGGAGGAAAAGTTCATCAGTCACAGCACTGTGCCTTACTCAGACAAGAGTGAGGTTATTGTTCTTGCCCTCAAACACCTCAAAGAGACTTTAGCAAACAATTTTGCTGTCCTAGATGGCATCAGCTTGGCATCCACACTGCTACGACAGAATATGTCCTTCAATTTCCCGCTCAAACAAACTTCATTTCCTCACCTTTGCATTTCTCAAAAAATGTTGTAATATGCAATATGTCAAATTGATTGTAGGGCTAAACAAGCGGGACAGGAAGTTGTGCATAGAAACTACCTAAGAAACACCCAGTGACTTTCAAAATAAAACAAACCATATCAAAAAAGGTTGTATTTAGCTTGACCACAACAACAAATCGACATCATGAGAGGAGCTAGGCCTGGAGTGGAGGGTTGGGTGATTTGCCCAAAAAATAGAATGCCCAAATTTTTTTCCTACAACACTCGATTTATGATTTTAATTGATTTTTTTCCCTCTTGAAAATAAATACAAGACTTTAAAGACTTGTCCCTGTGCAAAACCTGACAGGGCCTTCCATCATGAAAACTGTACATTTTTTAAAACATTGCATTAACTTACAATTGGACTAAGGCAAGAAAAAAATCTTGATTTCTATTTTTTTTAATCTTCTGCAGAAAACAATGTGAATCAATCAATTTAATCGATATATTGCCTAGTCTTCGCCAGAAGTCAACAGGTGTGAGGTTTTACAGCCCAACATGAACAAGGAGAAGCTTATCAATGGAATGGGAAGCACAGGAACTCCTCGGTTTTGTAACTCCAGCTGTCTGTCAGTCACACAGCTTGCTGGACTGAACACACAACTTGTATGAGTTGACATCTGACATCCTCATACAATGGAGGGGAGCCAGACCAGAGACACATCTGGTGTATTTGAGCCGGTACTGGTCAAGCACTGTCACATCTTAAAAAGCTTATAGTGCTTTGTTCCCAGAAAGCTGACCTTCTCATGGTATGTGATGTTTTCTAGAAGTAGCATGGGAGGTGGTATCTTTTAATGAGAAAACACAAATCAAAGAAAGAAAATGCTGGAAGTTTATAGAAACAGCTCAGCATTTTTTGGAAGAAACAGGTCAAATAATTAGATGCAAAACTTAAAACTCTGTACATTTCCTACACACTTGTGCTTGAGCTGCTTCTATCAGGTTATTGATTTAGGGCCTTGAGGGCTGACTTGGAACATACACCAGAAGTCCTTCATTGCTTATGCCACATGAGTTTGGAACACCATGACTGCACAGTGTCATGAGCACTTTCCTTTGAGAGAAGCCAACAACAGATTTTCACCAAGTTAGATGACACAAAATAAATCTATTAAGCAGTTTTAGCGAAGACTTAATTCAGAAATCATCAGTTTTAAAGGGAGGTGGGTGTACTCAGTTACTTCAGTTGTATATGAGCATCAGTTCATACACAGTCTCTTTTTACAAGAAATTCATCTCAAAGTGCCAAGTTAAATATCCATCTAGAAATACAGAAATCAGCAGAAACTGCCAAAAACACCACTTTAAATAGATCACTTCATGTCAGTCATTGCAACCACAAATGTTATACGGAAAAAAACAGAAATATTTCAGCCATCACATTTTAAAAATACTCTAAAAAAGAAGGAGAAAGTTAATATACAACCACTACTCTCCTGCTGACAAAGCGAGAGGACAAATAAAGTCGGGATGACAGTGGAAGCAGTCGGCGATGAGTAGAGCTGTAGTGTGGAGACAGATTTTAGAGTCAACTATGCCATCCTTTGTGTTCCGTGAGCCCTTATGATGTCAAGTCCATCTGGTACAGTAGACTCATAACAGCTGGCATTATAAAAACTTAGAGTCTGTACTGAGTGAAGTAATAATCATCAGGGTTCAATTTACATACAGAAATGGGATGGCCTGTACTATGAAGAGCTTCCTTGTTTAAAAAAAAAAAACCTTTAGAACTGCATCTTATTTAAAAAAAAACTTAAAAATTAACTGGGATGTTGCATCTATTTTGCTTTGTTTTGTTCTGAATTATATGCACAACCACAGTCAACAGCTTGTTTGATCCCAGTGATGGTTTTAGTCACATAGTACAGTAAAGTTAATGTATCAAAACAGCCCTTTGTTTAAGATCATTTTCAACTAATTTTTAAACAAAACCATTTACCTTTTACAGCTTAATTACCTGGTCATGATTTAACCATAGCTGCAGACTGAATTTAGTGTCTGAAATTGACTCACTGCAATCCAAACAGAAATGGTGAACATCTGACAAAAACTACAAAAGATATCAAATAAAGGTCCTGGCTCATTTCAGTGACTTTCTCACATTAGTGTTGTCCCAAAGACTGAACCATCAAAGTAATATATTGAATATTTTCAAAATGTAATACCACTATCATAACAGTGAACGCTTCTGAGATAATAAAATTTTGTACAGACTGAAAATCATGCAAACTGAACTTTTAAATGTCTTCCTATGTTTTCTGAAGGTGTTTCACTTTCACAAAAGGAAGTTAGAGGGCTAACATAAAAACAGCAGTGTTACTTATGAGCAACCTTCACAACTTGTAGCAAGTGTGTAATTAAACTCTCAACTCACAGAACTCTTGTGAGAAAGTCTGGATCATAAATTACAAAAGGGATCACAAATCAAAATAATACCCTGACAAAGTTACCTTCATAAACTTATCAGGATTTATGGCAACACATACACAAACAGCAACTAGACGAATCTGAACATGAGTTGTTAATATTGACCCAGTTTTACCCACTGGACCGATACTGATATGCTGTGCATCCCTAAGTTGCACTAACAGAATTCTCATCCCTCATAGAGGTAAACTAGATTTTTTTCAGATTGTTATTATTTTTTTAATGATGTACATCTCCTCTGTTTCATTATCTGTATTCGTGACTATATTGAAGAAGCACAAATACAACAACAAGAGCTGGAAAAAAAAAATCAATAGCAGAGGAAAACATGAAAGTCTGTTCAAAGTCGCGCTTTCTCAGCTTGAAGGGAAGTTATGATGCAGAGTGAACAGAATGGATGTAAAACAGCACTACACAACAAACTGAAAAAGGAGAGATATGAGATATATGTGAAAGAAAGTGAAAGTATACTGGAGATGAAATATAATGAGGAGTGGTTGAGTATCAATTTATATTGTGTGTTTTATAGGGTGGAGAAATTTTGCAAAAACCCATTAACTCGTTTACTCATAAGTGGTGTTAATAACTGATAACTGGAAATCACACAAATGCCTATCAGTAACTTTGTCTCAGTCAGCACTGGTAACACAGAGGTGAGGCTTTTACAGGAAGTAAATACAGTGTCATCGACATAGCAGCGAAACAGTAACACCTGTGTTGCTGAAGGTGAACCTGCAGGTAAAACTGGACCCCGCAGCACCACACATGTAAGGTAGATGAGCTGCTACAGTATGAGACTGGAGAGAAACTGCAGTAATGCCAGGGTATGTGGCGAACGGGATCTCAGCAGAGACAAACATGTGGGCTGATTTGATCTGGTCCAGCTAGTGAACAATCTTATCAACCCACTGCAAAGTCTGTGCCAAGAACACACACACACACACTTCTGTGTTTTACTGTAACACAAGCACAGTGGTGTTTACTGCATTTGGACTTTAGTCAAACTATGAAAAGTAAACAGTTGTTCAGCGTTTACTTTCATAGGAAATTGCAGTCTGTTCTTCCTGTCATGTAGCTGCATTGTCTGAGACGATGGTCTGTAGTTTTTTTTTATTTTTATCATTTCAAATTTGTGTACAGCATGCATTTTATAAGTCTTATGTGAGGAATAAAGAAATGCCTTTGTTCCATATAAATAAACTTCTTTCTGACACTAATACAGAACATTTAAAAAATACAGACCTTCTCCAAGGACAGTGTTGATGGTTTTTTAGGGTGTAGGGCTGCAATGATTAATTAATAAAAATCGATTTAAATCGATTACTAAAGCACTGATGACTTTTTTCATCATCAATGTATTGCGCCCTCACTGAATCAAGGATGTCACATGTAAACATGAGCACAGCATGGTGGAAGTGAAGACGGTATTTAAGGTAAATAATGATACACGTGTAATATAGTGCAGAAATTTCTTCAGCTTGTGGGCAATTTACATCAGGTAAAGTTGGAAAATGTGTGAAAAGCAAACTGTGCATCATCTTCATAACGCAGCATGGGACGAAAAAACACTTAGGGAGGAGGGGGGCTTATGAATCCATTTTAATGTTGGAAATGTTTGGTATGTTTCGGAGAACTTTTCCTGTCCTGCTGTTAGCTGATCATCTCGTTTGACAAATATGAAAAGTTTATCAAACTAACATCAGAGTTAGCTGCAGCAGAGACTTTGTTTATTTCAGCTGTGAAAACAGCTTTTTTTTGGGCTTGGTGTGTCTGTGACTTCCGGTACTTCCGGAGCCAGCCTCAAGCAGACACTGGACGACTGCAGATTTTAGCACCTCCTCATTGTCCCATATTTTCAGACCGGAAGTTGCCGCTTGAATAAGTTTATATATTTAAGTCTCTAAGAGGAGATCTGAGTGAAGGCATTAAGTAGTGAGGCAAACTGATGCATTTAGACATGACGGATAATTAATAGCAATTTAATTTATTCAAAGTAGTTAATTATCATTCAAATACTGGTAGTTTTAACTATTATGGAATAATATTTCAGTGGTGTAGTTATACTCAGACAGATTTTCAGGTTTAGAACTCTTTCCACCACTGCACATGGAGTTTATCTGTTATATTTAATGAACATGTCCTTTCTGTAGATTGTCTTAGTGTTACTGACCTTTATGCAAATACTATGGATTATTTATATATTTTTTTTTAAAAAAAGAACTGCTTGTTACACTATTGTATTAGTACTGTGGAAAATACTAGTTTCTGAATAAAGGAAATGTGAGACAAAAGGTGCATGTTTTAAGTCTGATTCATTGATTAATCGAAAAAATAATCAGCAGTTTAATTTATTGTCACAATAGTCATTAGTTACAGCCCTAATAGGATGTGTAACCAGCAACAATTCATACTAAAATCTCAGTGAAGCAAGTTTTTATTATTCTATCTGTAACCAGTTTTCAATATTTTTGCAAAAAACAGTCCAAGCTTGTTGATCAGAATGCCCCAGGCGGCTCTAAGTCTGAGAGATGACATATTGATTTAGCTGTCAATTAAGTAGGATGGATCTTTTGAACAGAGCACAACCCCAGAGAAACTGTGTGGAGGCTCATTTGTGAGTGAGAAACAAAAAACCCTGACATTTTAAGTCCAAGTTCGGAAAAAACAAAATTCGAATCAAGCTTCTGACAGAAAGGGGGGGGCTGTCAATTAACTCAACAGGCAACTTTAACAAGTGACAGAGAGGCAGCAGCACTCTTGTGTTCAGAACACCGCCTGAAATCTAATCCCAGAAAAGTTATCGGAGACTTTGAACCCTTAGCTACATGCCAAAGTGATAATCAGAGGAGACAGAGATGGCACATTTTAAACCATCATTTCCTCTGCTTTGACTCAGTTATCAAATGTAACCTTTATATTAAACACTGTGAGAGGAAAACATTCTGAGAGAAACATTAAACCTCCTTTAACCCTCATTAGTGCAACATAAAGGTCCTGAGGATATAGAGTATACTTCTAATTCAGACTCCAACCTCACATACTCATCTTGTGTCTCTTAAAATCATTTAATTAAACACTTACTGATTTATTTATGACTTTAATTTGCATGTTAGTGATGTTTCATCATTGGTAAAAGTGAGACTTTTAACACTGAATAAAACATAGAGTGTCTGTCCAAGGTTATATATGAATACTGAAAACATTTAAATGAATATATTAACCGAAAGGAGATAGATCATTTATTTGAAGTGGGGTTGTATGATGTACTTGTCAGATTACTCACAGGGGGTGACAGTCAGCTCAGGTTTTGGCTAAGAAATCACCCAGAGAACCATCATGGGAGATATGCTATCAATCTCTGTAGACGAGGCATCTTCACCAAGAAATTTAGCTAGTTTTAGAAAACTATGACCGAAACATTCATGTCAGTGTAAGTGTGCTTTAACTTTAGAACATTTTCAGTGCTTTGCTTCGCTGTCAGACAGCCCAGTCGTTTTTTTTTTGGTTTTTTTTGCACTGCTGTGGACATCTTTATGGTAACCAAGGGAGAACAAGACTCAACAGCCTGACAGATGTTTAAGGAAAGACTCAGCTCAAATAACAAACTGCAAACATCACTGTGTCCGTCAGATCACGTTCAATGTTGCTCAAGATTATGTCATACTGAGATGCAAAAATATGAAAACACAATATTTCAGTGTCGAGGGCAAGAGTTGCGCTGACTTTAACGTCATAGACCCAAAATAAGGTAAGTATTGTTGATGAGTTGACTCTAAAAGTTGATAGCCTGGCTTCTGATTCTGTTTCTCTGCCAAGTTTCTCAACAAGAAGGATGACAAACATCCTCTGAGGGTGATACACTTACTATTGACAAGTACAACACACAAGCCCACTTTATAAGACACAGATTATGTGTTTAAACTAAACATCAGCCAGAGTCATCCAACAGCGGTAACACCTCAGGCATTTACAAGAGGGTGATCAAACCAGAGAAACTCAGTCAGTCTCCCTCTCTCCACTTTCTCTCTCTCTCTGTTCCCTCTGGCAGCAGCAGAAGAACTTGAAACGTGCTAGATGGAGCCTGGAGGGTTGTCCACTAACCAATTAGGGATGGCCTCTTTCTCTTAAATAAAGCAAAAGAACAAAAGGAAACTGAATGTAACAAAATCGCTTCGGATGGCACTGAGATATCAGACTCAGGAGGATGGGAGGGATGTGGAGTTAACACTAAAATCTACTCAAGTAAATCTTAAAATAGACACCAGGAAACAGGTGATTGTTATTACAGAGGCGTCCTTGTCATGTGTTTTGTTTTGTTGTTTTTCCGCCTCTCCAGCATTTGTCCCCACAGGCTTTCAGTCCACACATCACAGACTCTTGGTGCAGACAGCTCAGCTCCCTCCCTTGACTGGCTTTAAGTAATGGGAACAGGCACCTTTCAACTGGCAGCTAATCTGGAAATACTGGCCACTAATGGTCTGAGCGGCAGGGCTGCTGCTGAAATAGGCCTGTATGGACTGTCATATGAATCCCTGGAAACCTTCACACATACTAATCAAGACTTTCATCTGAAGGAATCAGTTTCACTTATTAAGTTGCAAGGATCGTAAATTGGTGAGACATTGCAGGTATGTTGATGAGAATATAAAATGATAATGAATAAAAAAAAGGAATCTGCAAGGGAGCTGAGATCTGAAAAAAGGTGACAATGAGAAATGCAGCAAAAATTTGATCAAAGAAAACAAAAACACAAAGGTCAAAGGAGGTGAACTCATCCCACATAAAACCAGGCGTGACATTTCCCTGAGACAGTGTAATAAAGTGGAATGGTGTATGAAATGATGATAAGGAGAGAGGAGGAGGGGAGAGGCTTGTTATTTGGTGACTGGAAGACTGCTTTCTCTCACCGAGTTCAATCCCTTTGGAATTATCCTGGCTGTAAATCCAAAGGGATTACTACTGCTACAGTCTCAGTTTTCAGTGAAGCTTTAATTCAAGTCTGAAGAGAGACTCAGCAGCATAAACAGTGGCCGGAGGGTTTGCTGTAAGAAGCGAGGCATTCAATGAAATAGATACTATGATGGTAGAGCTGGAGCCCATTAAAGGCAATGCTCACCAACAATTTGTTCCAATGTACTGTACTGAACCATTAACAAGGTTTCCATTCAGATGTAACATTTTAAAATCCATTTTTAAAAAATGAATGCTTATTTCCATCCAGGACTGTGATTTAATTATTGGGATTTGTTTCCATGTATAGACAGTGTGGCTCCAAGTCTGTGCTTGAATACCAGCAAACCAAGAAGGGACAGGGAAACCTTTTATTTATTTATTAATTTATTTTTTGTGTGCGTGTGTGCTTTGTTCAAACTTATTGTCTCATTAGCTTTTAATGCAATTATCCATTGTTTTAAAACTTCATTATACAGATACTGTGTCTTAAGTATTGAAAGAAAAGTGAAAAAAAATGAACCAGGATCAAAATGACAAGGTTAGAATTATTATCAAAACAAGACAAAATTCACAACAAACAAATAAATAAATGAACAAAGAAATAAATAAATATTTTGAGTAAAAAAAATGTAACGTTCAGAAAAAGAATGAAATCTGTTAAGCTTATAATTATTGTGTTCTGTTACATAATTATGATTCTTTTTCTTAACTTAAACTTTTCAATCAACACAATTACTTGAAATTTTGCATATTTCCTTCTTATATGATGAAGACACAACCACTTTTTAACCTCGTAGAAATGTCCTACAGACCAAGGTAATTTAGAGTCAACTGGTGGAAGAATCAGATATTTAATGACATGGTATTGTGCTTTATGTTTAAGCTTTACATTGTCCCACTGATACCCCAGTAGTGGCTTGCATGATTTATAGCTATAAAAAATCCTCATATTTCTCACCCTGATGTTTCATTAAACACTTATTTCAGCCACTGTCTGAAATGCTTTGTTTCAGCTGCTATCTCTTTAAGGCTCCCCAGTCCACAGACCCTCTTTCCTCTGATAGGCCAGCCCTCTGCAGGCATGTCAGGGACAGAGTTATGGGCAGACCTTGGTGTTTGAGGCTGGCCCCTCCAGCGTGTCATGAACCATTTAGGAGATCCTTATTCAGTGGGTTAGGGTAAGGATAATCTGAAAACTTGGTGCAGTCTGTTCCCTCTTGGATGACAATATCAAAAAAAAAAAGTCTGTTTTAAGGCCTCACTGCAAGTAATGTTGGAGGTTTCTGGCATTTGCAGGCTTTTGTGTTGGACTTCTGCAGTGAAGTCTCCTGGGTATAAGGAGGGAGATCTGATAAGAGAAGCTTCAAGTCCTCTCTTGGCTGAGTCCACATCAGCCAATGTGTGATGATCAGCAGAGCATACAACAAACATGCTGTGTGCACATTTTTACACATCTTTCTCTGTTATGGCACTTGCTCCTACATTCCTACTATCTGTGCTCCTACATTCATCCCCTCTTCATGATTAATTTAACGTAACTCCAGATCTCATTTCACCCTGGATTTATGTCATGGTGCAGTCTTATCCCTTAAGTCTTCTCACCAACAGCATCTCTGCTTTTACTTTGCTCTCAGTCACACATGACCTTACATCTGAGCAGGTCTTTAAGCGCTCTGTTCAACGAAGAGATTGCCTTCTGCTATATGTTAGCTTGCCTTGTTGATCCAGCTGCATGCTGGCTGGTCATTAAGGATCCCAAGAGGTCCAGCTGTTTTATGATTAGAAGCCTCATACTGTACTGGTGGCTGTTTCACTTTAAGAGTCCCAACAGTAGAGATCTCTCTGTGGTTATACGGACCAAACCCTTTAATGATCGTGCTAATATTATAGGGGCTGCATCATCAGCATACATACAACCAATCTCAGACAAAAACAAATCTAACAAATCTCCTATCAGATCATTAACTCAGAGCAAACCACAATATGAGGAAACGATAAAGAGGTTATTGCATAATCCCAACCAAAAAAAAAAAAAAAAAACCACAGCTGCAGCTGCCAAATGCAGGAAGAACAACTGGCAAAATAATCATTGACTCATTAGTGCATGACAGATCTGACTTTCATAGCACTGTTTATTCCATTAAATTAATTTGTTGCTCAGTGTGGCATGTTTATGGGAGTATTAGATGCATTATCTCTGCTGCACCCCCTGAACTTGTTAAAGCAAACAAATTATGATTCTAAGCAGAGAGTTAAATCTATTCCACACCTTTTAAATATAAGAGGTGCAAGACCTTCGTGCTTTACTCAGTCTCTGTGGCAGAATATCTCTCATAGAGCTAATTTATGATTTATGGGGCCGAAATAATTAAGGAAATGTAAGACTGCGGACAACTACTTGCTCTTCTAGTTTAATTTTAGCCTCTGATGCTACAGCAGATACATCCTTGGCATGTTAGCTTTATCTCACTTCTCATTGGAGGACACCGTCTGCTTTTTTACTGCAGCACATCGGCTTCAGTTAGTCGCATGAAAAGTAATGGTGCATTCAAACCTCTTGCAAGACACTTTTGGCTGGAATCAGTAGTGTTTTTCTTGGATAAAGTCACCATTTCCCATGAGCACCATCAATCATTAATCCTCACTCACAGCCTGGTGCTCTAAGGAATCTTTGTTATATCCTACCAGTGCTCATCTACCAACTACAGCCTCACAAAGCACAGCAAACGTAATGTGGCTCCTCATTTTACTGATAGACAGCTGAATAGACCGCTGCAGTATAACTGCTGCATGCAGATTGTAATAAACATTATCACAAACAGCTCAGCCCATGTTTTAGTCGTTAGCCTGTACTCTATCACTCTTCTGTTTAGCTTTCTTCTGCTCTTCTGTCCTTTTTATTTCTGACAGTCCAGCTCTAGTGACTGCCATTACTACAAATTAAATGCAAAAAATCATTTTTTTCTAGAAGAAGAAGACTAGATCTTGTTTTTCACTTGGTCAATGAACTTCTCATTGCTAGACTTTGCTGCCAGGCGTAGTGTTGACATAAGGACTTTCAGTTTATGTGCTCTAAATTGAGTTGCGTTTGTGTTGATTTGCTCCGACCACAGATACTGAGAAATAGGATTTCTAAATAACCCATTATGGCACTGATAATCTCATTTTAATTTGTGGATTATGAACAGACAAAAATAATAAAAGTGAGATTACTTCAAATCACTCATAAACTCATCACAAGGCCTGTAACTGTTTGACAGAAGTTAGACCTTATCAGCAGTTGGACATATAAATGAATTGATCTTTCTTTCAACTTCACAGACACTCCTCCACCATCTGCTCAGCTGTGAGGCTGCTACTCACGTGTTGCACTACTGTAAACAGTAGAGTCCAAACAATGAAAAACACAGAGTTCAGTTAACTCAAGTGTTAAAGCCTGTTTGTTTTTGTTGGTTTTGTCTGTATTTGCTAGAGAAGAATCTGGAAAAATGCCATCTTGTTCTCTCAGTTTTGACTCAGTCCTTGCTGTGAATTGCCTCCAGGACGACTTTTAATAAACTTCAGTCATGCGTTGTCAGACCAAAGCAAATATGGAGTAAATTACACTCAAATGTACTGCAAGTTTACACTCCACTGATAAGAGTGTGTGCATTTCATATCTCAGGTACTGTGTGTGTATGGCAATAAAGATGCTTTAACCTCAGAGGGAATATTTTTGATCTGTAATGTAAACCAGTATTATGCTATTTATTCTACCTCCTGTTTATTAACAACAGATCCACAATTTCAGTGCAGTGACAACTTTTTGTGACTAAGTTAGCTCATGAAGCTAACAAGTTCAAGGATATAGTTGAGAGGGCCGTTTCAAGGTCAGCCTTGATTAATTATGAGAATCTGGTTAAAGACTGTGAAACATTCATTAATGAGAACACAACAAAAGTCTTGAACTGTTTGACATGTTGCTGGAAAAAGCTACACATCTTCAACATCTTTTTAAGAAATTCTACATTTACTCCACTTTTCCGGCTGAGGACCACTCAGGGTCGGGAGAGAGTCTCTGCCCCAAGTGGAGGAGTTTAAGTATCTCGGGGTCCTGTTCACGAGTGAGGGGAAAATGAGGCGAGAGATTGACAGACGGATCGGGGCGGCGTCGGCAGTGATGCGACCACTGGTCCGCTGTGGTGAAGAGAGAGCTGAGCCAGAAGGCAAGGCTCTCAATTTACAGGTCAATCTACGTTTCAACCCTCACCTATGGTCATGAGCTGTGGGTCGTGACCGAAAGGACACGATCGCGAATACAAGCGGCTGAAATGAGCTTCCTCCGAAGGGTGTCCAGGCTCAGCCTTAGAGATAGGGTTCGGAGCGCAAACATCTGGAAGAGGATCGGAGTAGAGCCGCTGCTCCTTCGCATCGAGAGGAGTCAGATGAGGTGGTTCGGGCATCTAGTGAGGATGCCTCCTGGACGCCACCCTGGGGGGGGTATTCCGGGCATGCCCAGCTGGGAACACCTTGGGAACCTCCCAGAGGAGCTGGTGGAAGTGGCCGGGGACAGGGGCTTCTGGTCTTTGCTGATGACATTGCTGCAGCCGCGACCCAGAACCAGATAAGCGGTAGAAGATGGATGGATGGATGGATGGATGGATGGATGGATGGATGGATGGATGGATGGATGGATGGATGGCTGGCTACATTTAATACACTGTTGTATCAAATACTTGATTTGGATTGGTCAAAACAACAAACAACCTCAACAGCAATGGTCTATTATTTCCAGTTTGGATGGATATGGTTCTTATCACAGACTTCAGCAGACACACAGAAGTCATATCAATCTCCCGAAACAAGTGTGACTGTCTGACACGTTTGTGTCTGGCTGGGAATACACAGCAGAGGAAAGGCAGGCAAGTTTTCAGGCACATAAGCTTTACGGCGTGAGAGAAATGACAAAATCAAAGGTAGTACATCAAGTACACACTAAGTGGAACACTTTATGGGGAATGGCTGTGTTTAAGAACTGTTAAATTGAAAGAAAATGTCACAGCGTCTGAAAGTAATGAGGTAGAAAAACTCAGTCATGTGCAGCCCCGTCAATGATTAAAAACCAATTGATCTAACAGGCAGGTTGTGACAGAGTTCTCTTACACTTATAGCCTACATTGCTGGCACTAACTTTCACCTGATCCAAACTGTCAGCAGTCTCAGAATTCATGATTGCCTACTATGCACATACATTCAGAGTGCAAACATGGATTTAGTGCCATGAATCAAACCCTCACTGATGAGTGCGACAGAATGAATGTGTCCACACTGAACAGTCTTCTCTTCATCGCTGTGAATGGGCCAGACATTCTCTGCTCAGAAGATCGCAGAGTTGTGGATTAAAGAAGGGCGCATTGCTGCAAGTGGCACGCAAACAGGAAAGTCAAAAAAGGCCACATGAAGTGCGACATCAGTGCAAACTTTTTATTTAGTCAAACTAGCTGAATTATTTTGACATGAGTTGAAATCTTAATTGATTAGATTTTATGTTAAGTTTTCCAGTCAGATTGAGTTGCCCATTCACAATCCTCTGCCATGTTTGTGTGATCCACCCTTATCCATGGTCCTGAAACTTGATTAGGTCATCTCCCACATTGCACATCCAAGTCTGTTATCCTTGCCAACAACTGCCCTGCCCCCAGGAAATCTGAGATTGAGTACTTCGCCATGCTGGCCAAGACTGGTGTCCACCACTACAGTGGAAACAACATTGAGCTCGGCACAGCCTGCGGAAAATACGACTGGTGATCATTAACCTTGGCGATTCTGACATCATCAGGAGCATGCTAGATCAGCAGCAGCCACCTCGGTAAAGCTGTTCCCCCACTCTGTTGATATAAATAAAATTGGTGATGTTAACAGTAAAAAAAAAAAAACAAGAAACAAGACTGAACACAAGCCTTGAGATTGGCCCCTTGTGCAAACCGTGTTCTGGTATTTACAACAGAATTGCCAAAGAATGACCAAACATCAGCTGTACTTTTCATCTCTTCCAATGTCTCCCTTACATTATTACTTGTCACAGTTACTTTATGACATACAGCAACATGTATCGACTCAAATATACTGTGCTCAAATTTGCTGTGAATTCAGATTGCTGTGAAAAGCAGAAAATGTTGTAGTACCAAAAACAGGTGATCTATTGATCATAAAGATGACACTGGAGCACTGCAGAGCTGTGCATCGACATCATCACAGAAGTATGGAGTACTGCATGTGCATTGGCCTATGCAATGCAGGGTCAACACAGGTTTCAAGCTAGTAAGCTATCTCGCTAGACATGCCAATATTTAGGTTAAAAAGAATTTGCAAATCATTGTATTCTTTTTGTTTACATTTTACACAACTTCAATGGAATTGAGTCATTTCAGTCTGATCTCTCTGACTTGCAGTCCAGAAAAGCAAATTGCCCACAGGGAGGTTTTTCTGGTTCTTAGATTCAGCTTGACTTTTCTGGTGGTTAAAAAACAATACCACTTCAGGCAAGTGACAGAAAGAGAGAGAGCACTGGGGTATATATATATATATATATATATATATATATATATATATATATATATATATATATATATATATATATATATATATATATACATATATATATATATATATATATATAAGAGACATTAGCAGAAAGAACAGCTTTTCTGTGAATGCACTCATAAAACCACCATCATTAATTGCCTCTTCCTACATAAATTATTAAACCAGAACTTTATCTTCAGCCTAATGAGCTACAGATGAGCTTTTGTGTGATCCGATATCTTTCTCTTTCTCGCTCTCTAGTGCCACAGATGAGAGCAGAAAACCCATCACTGTGTCAGGAAATTACTATTCAGCTATTGGAACATCCAATATTTATTGTTTCAAATTCTATAAATTCAGTAACACAGTTAAAAAGGCAGGATTTTCTGTCATTTAAATGTTGTTGATTCTGTCATTTTATTTCCTCCGTCACACCCTGATGGATGAGGTGCATGTACGCAGGCTTGTAAGTATGTGTGAATCTTTTTTGTGTGTGTGTGTGTTAGAGAGAGAGAGAGAGAGAGAGAGAGAGAGAGAGAGAGAGAGAGAGAGAGAGAGAGAGAGAGAGAGAGAGAGAAGCAGGTCTTCTTGTGTGCAGGAAGATGGGAAGCAAAGTGTGCCAGCATGAGAGTGAGAGAGGAAACCCCCCTCTTGAAGGGACACTATGTGCCATGAAATACCTTTCATCAGAGCACCGTGATGCTGATTCTCTTTGATTTGGCACACAAGCTCTCAAATTCTAGAGGTGGGAAAAGAAAAAAAGGAAAAAGGAAGGACCTGAGATGTGCTCCTGAAAAACTCAAGTGCACAGAGGAAGGAACATTTTCTACTATTTGGAACGGACTCAATGCCGAAGCTGCTCACCTCTCCTTTTACTTGCAGCTTTTACAATAAAAAAGTTTCTCCCTTTGTTATTACAACATTTGTTTGTCAGAATAAAGCCCCATTAAAGTAATTCCTCCCACAACATCCAATTAAAACAGAACGATGGTAAGAAAATCGTTTGCATGGCACCAATTAAACACAGCAAACATGTTTAATAATGTCCCTGAGGAATACAGAATGGGCATTATGGGTTGACCTATAATCAATATCACTATGAAGTTCCACACTCCTGCCCCACATTTATTAAATGAATTCAGTATGTGCAACAACTGTGCTGGGTTTGAGGCAGATATTCAGTTAAGACTCAGAATCACTGCTGATCAATCAGAAGCTGCTCTTAAACCCTGCTCTTTACATCACTTTACACAAGATGATAACCTCTATTCACCACCCAAAAAAACTCTCAACCTTTTATCTGCCATCAGTCTTGTGTTTCACAGGTCATACCAGAATGAAATGTATCTTTGTAATGTTTTCATGTGGAGAAATTAGTCTAGCAGGTTTCACAAAGCCCCAATTAACACCCTTTATGAAATGAAACTGGATCATTTAAGCTTTAAAACATTTCTCCTCTGAATCAAGTTCATTTATAGTTGTCTTCTCAACAAGCAAATCAATTTTGGCACCTTTGTGCAGGTTTTGTCTTCTTTTCTCCCGCGTATCTTCCCGTCACAGTCTCAAGCTTTATTTTTTTTTTATTTTTATTTTTTTTACTTCTCCAGAGATCTCAATAGTGTTTTAGTGCGTCTCTGCAATCTATAGTGACCTTTTCAATATCTGCTTTTTGACGTCTTCCTCTCTAAAGGTGCCTCTAAAACAGTCTGATGAACGGTACCATCACAAGTGATCAGTAGTGACCTTTACATGCTGTTATTTTTTCTTTTTCTTTTTTTTTCTTTTTTTGCAAAGCGCAGTCACGTTTATTATGCATACTTTCACCTGCTATAAAAAAAAGTTTAGCTTTTTTTGCTTGGAAAATGATTCTTCATTCCTGCGATACAATCTGTCTTGCGCACTGAGATCCGTGCGTAAAGGCATCAAACGGACTGCTCATTAGATATCTTGGAAAAGAAAAAAAGAAACATCGCACTTACCATGCTTTTCCTTTTGTAATTTTTCCTTTTCTGTCTCTGAGATACAACTGAGGCACAAAAGAAATCAGGGACTCCTTGTGGATCCGTCTTTTACGCACGTCAAGCTCGAACAAGCGACACAGAGACATTCAGACAACAGCGAACAGCTTCTGGAGATGTAGCTGCTCCAAGTCTCCACTAGCAGGAAGCGCGTGCGTCAACACTATAGCCAAACGCATTCAAAACCTGTCATTTCAAATGTCCAGCAGACTCCCGTCAGTGACATCCCGCTCACATGATACGATGCTCAACGGAAACAGCTTTTTGCAGAGTTCGATCACACAAAAAGCGAGGAAAGCGTAAAAAGTACAGAGCTCCATCTGATCCAAGAAGGCGCAGCTCATCGTGGATACTCTCTCAGGGAGGTACTCTGGGAGGGACGTTAATAAATCGCTTCAAATCTGCGTCTCTTGATGGTTAAGATGAAGCTGGCAGCACAGCAGATGCACATGCGGAGAGTGAATGAACTGATTGCAGACACAGGCGCGTGGATCCAAGCGGTTGGATTTCTTTGACAGCCCGCCCTTTTGGTGTTATGGTAGGGTGTTGGGTAGTTTCACAACTCACGGTGCAGGGCTTGAAGGATGCCACTCACAGTTGATATGTTAAACATGTTTTAACATCCAAGAGATATGTTTAGAGTGTTCTTCCCTTGTTATATTTCTTGTTTAAATTCTCTAAGCTCGAATAGAAACTTGATTTATTAAATTATTTCTGATATTAAGGTGTTTATTTATTTATTTATTTATTTATTTATTTATTTATTTATTATTATTATTATTATTATTATTATTATTATTATTATTATTATTATTATTATTAATGGATCTCCAGACTTTATTGTAGGGCTAGAAGGCATCCAGAGTGCACTTGTATCAAACTTTGTTTCTATCCTATGCACATCTGCAACATGGACGATTTTGAGCTCCGGAGAATTAATAAATAATATTTGTTTCATCAAAATTTCATGATGTAAAAAAACCTTTTCTGCACACATTACTCTTCTACTGATTCATGCAGTGTTGGCATGATAACAGCTTTAATGTTTATGTGCTGCTGATGCTGCAAACATTATCACAAGAAAATGCACGTGTGAGTAACATTAATTATCAGTAATGCAATGCAACATAACTACGAATGAGGGAAAAGCCCATTTGAGATTCTACCTCCTTTTACACATCTACACATGTGCTCATTACACATGCTCGTCTATATGTTAAATTGGAACAAAGGTCAGACCTACAGTTCAAACAGAAGCTCAACTTATTCACCTTCAGCTACATCAAAATGTTACATCCAGGTAGCAACACAGAAGTTCAAATTGATATGTTACAGAAAAATATATTGGAAACCCTAAGTTAAAAAAATGGAGTGTAATTTAATAATAATATATATTAAAAAAAAAACTTCAACTTATCAAAAAATTCAGTTTTTACAGTGCAGGATCACAAAATCATGTGAGAACTCTGTAAGATAAGAGTTAGCAACAATTAGCTCTTCAGTACATGGTGCACTGGGACCACAGTGGAAATAACCAGTAATGTTTACAACATATTCATAATGGGGAATGAAGCAACAGAGTTCAACACCGCGTTGAAAGTTTTTTGTTTGAATCATTTCACAATCAAACCTGTTGTATGATAAATCATCCCCGACTTCCCCTCCATTCACACACGGCTCACCTTAAGTTTGTGCAAAAGATTTATCAAAGAAGACTGGCAGGAAAAAGTCAGAGCGAGGTCAGGCTGAAAAATTCAGATGTTTGCATTCACACATGCAGCTCATGCAAATAGTCACACAATTTTCAGGAAATTTGCATGTGAAAGAGGCTAAAAAGATTCAAAAACAAAACAAAAGAAACTGCTCAGGTGATGGCAGTTTTAGAGTTACACAAAGAGCTGAAACTTGAAAGTGAGCCCCTCTTGAAGTATGTGTTATTCTTTTGTAAAGCTGTTTATGGCTATTTTTCAGTTTTCATTTACTCTTTTTCTAAAAGTTTGGAGAACTACCAGCAGAGAGAAATCAAAGAAATGCCACAAATGATAAAGCAACACCTCAGCCATTCTCCTATACACTGCTCCATCCATGTGAGATATTTACTGAGATTCTGCAGAGGCGCCAATAATGAGCAGTCACAAAGAGTAACCAGCTGCCATTAGGAAACTATGTGGACCCCTGGGGATTTTCTGTTTGGATGGAGATGGGAGAGGACGCAAACTAAGTACATGCACACAAAGTGCACAGCTTCAAAGCCCATATACATTAAAAGTAGCCTGTGATGTTGACTTTGTCAGTTTCCTCTTTGAAGCTTCGAAGTTTGAGCACACCTCTGCAACATATGTACACTAACAAGAGAATATGGGACTGCTGCTGTCAGTATTATGTTGTAATACACAGTTTATTCAACGGTTATCACTACTGAAGCACAATTAAGGCTGATGTCAGGAATGTGGTTCAACCTGTGTATGCCTGTTAGCATCACCTTCCTTTAATCTGTTATTTTTTCCTATTACCTCGATCCTCTAACTGCTTTGTTTACCTGGGACATCCAGGATTAATCTCAAGAGAGTTCTCTGAAAAGCTTTACTTCTAACGGTGAATAAATGCTGTCCATATGATATGAATGTTCTGCACTAATTCAAAAGACAGAACGCACTTGTTAGCTCATTAAACACCTTGATTGAGCTGATGTTTTCCTTGCCCATCTTCTGTATATTTTATCTTTACTTGAATCAATACCAGCTCCCTGAAAGCCAATTAGTAGAATCTTGAAGTATAAAAATGTTAATGTAGAAACAGAGCACACCACTTTCATACATGTTGGAACACACACATGCACACACTAACAAGCTTTATGGGTTGTTTTAAGTGGGAATTAGAAATACTGATGTTTCAGAGAGGAGATTTGTCTTTGATAGCCCTGCGATTGACTGGCAACCAGTCCAGGGTCTACCCCGCCTCTCGCCCTAGACAGGCTGTAGCCCCCTGCGACCCTGAACAGAATAAGTGATACAGAAGATGGATGGATGGATGGATTTGTCTTTGATCTTTTCAGCTCTAAGAGGTGAGAGTGACTACACAGGAACTTATAAAGCACAAGATTGTTTTGCAGTTTAGCTCCATAAAACATTTCTGTCTAAATGAAGGGCCAGTTTGTGTTTGTGCCAATAGTTTTCTGGTAGCTGTTGGATGTTCAAGGCTTCAGTGATTGATTTCTTTCTTGGTGTTATTTTTCAGAAAGATGCTGCTTTTACAGCACTTTGAGGAGTGACAATATTTTATCTTTAGAAGTGGAGTGGAGAAGAAGATATCTGACATTTTTAAAGGTCTCATCTTCCCACTGAATAGGTCAAGCAGTGGATCTAAAAATACTGATAACAGAAAAATGTCATTTCTTGGGGATGTCATCAAATGTCCCAAAAAGTCATGGAGTTGGAAAAATATATAAATTCATTGGCTTGTTTGAAGTTAAATTTAAATGATGACTAAAGCATCATCCCCTCTTTGTGGAAAACACTTGAACACCACTTGATGCCTCTAGGTGGGAGGAAGTCACTCAAATGACTTATGAAATGTAGACAAACGTGACTGACTAAAATGCGTTGAACTGTAAAACATAACCTTTGGGCTGCCACAAGATCACAAAAATTTTCAGACTTTCATTTGTTTTTTAATCACACTTTTGAACTGGGTTTCAACAACAAAACATTTGAGTATTTATTTTGATCATCCAGTCCTAATACAGTCTCCAAAATTCTAGTAAAAATGGGTAAGAACTGGTTTTAGGTCAATGCCTATTTGTGCATTTATAATGACTACATTAACTCCGACTTTGCGCGGATAACAATGGACACGACGTCCATGATTTCCAAAAACAATTTGAGATGTGGACTCATCAGACCACAGCACACTTTTCCACTTTGCATCAGTCCATCTCAGATGAGCTCGAGTCCAGAGAAGCCGGCAGCGTTTCAGGGTGTTGTTGATATATGTCTTTGTCTTTGAATGGTAGAGTTTTAACTTGCACTTGTAGATGTAGTGACAAACTGTGTTCACTGACAATGGTTTTCTAAGGTGTTCCTGAGCCCACGTGGTAATATCCTTTACACTATGATGTTGGTTTTTAATGCAGTGCTGCCTGAGGGGTTGAATGTCACAGGCATTCAATGTTGGTTTTCAACTTTGCTGCTTATTAGCAGAGATTTCTCGAGAGTCTCTGAATCTTTTGATGATATTATGGACTGTAGATGATGAAATCCCTAAATTCTTTGCAATTGTACATTGACAAACATTGTTCTTAAACTGTTGGACTGTTAAGGCACGCAGTTGTTCACAAAGTGGTGAATATCACCCCATCCTTGCTTGTGAACCACTGAGCCTCTTGGGGATGCTCTTTTTATACCCAATCATGACACCCACCTGTTTCCAGTTAACCTGTTCACCTGTGGAATGTTCCAAACAGGTGTTTTTAAACATTCCTCAACCTTTCAGTCTTTTGTTGACCCAGTCCCAACTTTTTTGAAGCATGTTGCAGACATCAAATTCAAAATGAGTAAACATTTGAAAAAAAAAAAAAACTTTGAGTGTATTTAATTGAATATAGGTTAAACAAGATTTTCAAATCATTGTATTCTGTTTTTGGGGTTGTAGCCTTAGAGCATCTGGTCCAAGAAAAGCCCAACTTTAAATATCCGTTGTCATCACTGTGTGAAACACAGGGGGTCTGAGACCCCTTAATTGACTCAAGAGTCCCTCTCAAAGCTTCAACTGCAAAATTTTCAGGGCTCTATATGTCAGTTGGCTGGGCTTATATGTTCAAGTATGCATGTGTATGTGTGAGCACACAATCACACGGAGGGAAGCAGAAGTGTCCTATCTGGTCACAGAGCAGAGTTGTTTTGTGGTCCTGTAGCTGTGTGTATGGTCACACATTCACAACTCTCCTCCGCGCTCTGTATCACGCACAGCAAAGTTCCGCCCCAATGCATACTTGTACACACACACACACACACACACACACACACACACACACACACACACACACACACACACACACACACACAGAAAGAGAGAGAGAGAGAGAGAGAGAGAGAGAGAGAGAGAGAGAGAGAGAAACATGCACACTCTTTAAAGCGGACAGAGTCAGGAAAAGTAACTATGGCACACTGGTCATGCTTTCTGCACTTACTGCTGAGTTCAGACTTTTCTTTGTTTCTGTGCTTTATACAGTCTATGGTTTTTCATGATCTTTTTGCACCTCCCCTGACACTCTTTGGCCCTCCCCATGGGAGCCACTTTGAAAACCACTGCTTTAAGAGTTTCAGTTTGGTTGCTTTGTCTCTTTCATACAGGTCCAGGTATGATAAAGACCACAGTTCTGTGGTGATTCTCACACCCAAATAGCGCTCTGCCAGTCACTGTGATGCAGTTGCCCTGTGACAATCTGGCCTATTGCATCAACCAGCAAATTGTTATTTTCAAGGTTACCAGAAAACAATCTCACTATCACAGGATCTTGAGTTAACAAGTTAAATCTATCAGCAATACCAGGACAAACCAGCTTCACTATCTTGAGATAAGCAGAAAAATAAGTCAGTATGTTGTGTATTCATGTCAAGATAAGCTGCTGAATAAATTTTGGTCCTGAGGACAAAAATGGGAATAAATGCTGTGCTTGTTATCAGAGGAAACCTGAGTAAACATAATTCGACTGATGTATGTCCTCCAAGAGCATGAGCACATTTGCATCAAATCTGCTTATCGGGTTTGTTTGGTTTATAAAGCTTGTTAGTGAGTAATAGTGGGATCATTGGTACCTATGAGCCTAAGAGCTAAAAGATTGCTAAAGATTTACAGTAACAGACTGTTTACTCTGAAATCTGGAAAACAAATCTGAGGTCTTTACTGACGTACCACTGTGTTTCAGGGCAGCTTTATTCCTAAGTCAGTGATATTCCTGAATTTAACTTCTTTACTTTATAAACAATAGTTTGTTTTTGTAATATTGTATGGCAAAAAGGGGCTACAGATTGCATCTTGCTCTACAGCCAATGGAAATAAAAAGTCATCTGCATATTCTCTATAAAAGTTTTGCTCTATGCACCTGTGAGGAATGTTTTATTGGTAATAAATCAAAGATAGGCTATCTTCTAAGTAAATAAAATTTGAGTGAATATACAAATAAAACTATTTCCACATGTAAATTACATTTAAAGTCAATTTTAAGATGCAAGTTCTTCTCTAGTGGTGCAATGACACGAACAGAGTGGGGCTTTATTGGTCTTCAAAATCAGACAAATTGAAAACAATCAGCCCCCCCAGGAAGTTGTGATGTTGTGATCGCAACAATTAACGCAAACTCAACCAATCCCTGCAAATTCTAGGTGACCTTGCAATTTTGTTCAGTCACCGCTACTTATATGCAAATTTGACCAATCATAATAGTTTCAACCGCCCCCTCAAGTTTCTCCTATAATAGCAGTCAGACCCTCGAGAAACTCGCTTCTACGTATCTGACAGAAATGCCTCTGATTTACCAACAAATATTGCAGCTAAGGTAATAGTGATCTGCATGAAACTGTTTGCAACTGTTTTTGAGGCCGCATGCAGTTTGCCTGAAACAATTGGGGTGTGCGAGGGTATGTGGTGTGCATGTGTATGGTTGGGGAGAAGTGTGTGTAATGCTGTTTTATTCACACTGGATTAAGTTTCCTTTGATTTCAAATGAATTGTGTATTTATTAAAATTAAAATTCCAACTACTTTTGCAATTTTTGGTAATTGCCACAATTTCATTGCATAAAACATCTACAAACATCGCAACATGCATTGCAATTTTTTCTAAAAGCTGCTGCAAAATCAGTAATTTTAGCCCAGAACAAGCCCCAAAAAATTCTCAGAAAACCTGTCCTGTGTCTGTATTTGTTTGTCAAACCAGTAAAATGAAGTAGTTACCAAACCAGATAAACTTTATTTGAATGTTCTTTAATAAACATGTCTCCTATGGACTGCTTAGAAACCTACAAGTTGTTGCAGTGGGTCCACTGTTTGACAGAGTAAAATTTAACGAAACTAAATTCTCACACATCTGTTTGACGCTGGTAGATGACTCAGTGCAAGAAAGAGCAGTAATAGTGTGCACATTACAGCCTGTTGGTGTCCCATCAAGGGGGAACCAGATATCTTTATTGCCTCACCAATTTAAACACTTAAAGGTTAAACTTACAGCCTCTCCCTGCTCATAAAGCACAGAACAGATGCTTTAGCCTTACTATCAGATTCAGCAGGCCAAAACACATCCTACAAGAGGAGCTGCTGACCGGATGTGGAGGTAGAAAGGTTTAATTTTTTAATAACTTTACATTAAAAACATCACACACAACTTAAAGCTGGGAAAATCTATAACTGTTTAAATGCGTTCCACCTGTGAACACTGAAGCTCATGTGGATCAATGCAACAACATTTCAAAGTGTAAAGTGTGTACACTTGAAATGCACTGGGGATTTCTAAGAATCAATAAAGTACTGAGATACTTGCTCTCATTCCCTGTGTTTTCATCTCCTAACCTGAAGCTGTAAAGTTAACTTTATCGATGAGGAATCCTAATTGAGCTGCTTCTATAAAGCTGTTAAGCACATGCATCCTCCAGGGCAACACTATGCTGGATCACTTTGAATACATTCAGGACAATTGTCTGTTGATTTGACAGATTTGTAAGCTTTTTACAATAGTGAACACCTTTAAATACTCCCATGACTGCAGTAAACAGTGTCGCCCTACTTGACTTTGGATTTTTAGAAACCGTGATTGGACTTGGTTTCAAGGACTTGAACTGAAACTTGATCAATGACTGCATTTCAATCAAGGAGAGACTTATACACCAGTTCAAATTTGTGAAGATTTAATGCAGCAAATTATTATTACAGATTTGGCGGTTAGACCCCATCAAGCATAAAATAATAATAGGGGGTACAGTGACATGAAAAATTATGAATATCCCCTGATGGAGTCTAGACACTGGTGGTGGTAGATTGTCTTGAATAAGCTGGATCTGGATGACTTGAAGAGGACTGTGAAGCTGAAGAACTGCGACTGAAGCAATGAAGACTGGAGGTGCCTGAGGAGGAGGAGGGTTGTGACCTGAGCCTGAAAGACAGCTGACAAGCAAAAGAGACGGTATTTAAATTTTGACAGCTATGTGATGATTGGTTTAAGAGTGATACTGAGAAGATGTGATTGGATGGATGGATGGAAAAGTGACACGCCTCTTAATCAGCTGATGAGAGAGAAGCGGGAAAGAGAAAGAGAAGGAACCATAAGAGTGAGAGCATTAAGACAGTCTTCCTGATTGAACTTACGCTAAGCTTCATTTGAACTCACAAGATGCACAGGACAACTCAGATGTGTTTATTAACAGAGATTGATTTATTGTTTTTATTATGCTGAAATGCTGACTCAGCATTTCAATATATTGTTCTTCTGTGACTTTATGATACGTTTTTTGCCACTTTTCACAGGTTTCAATTAAAAAAAAAATCAGCAAGTAAAGGAGAATTGTGATTGCATTTTTCACATATCTAATACTTATCCTTTTTTTTTAAATACCCAAAGTTTTACTATTTTTTCCCCATTGAGATCACTGGAGGTGTTCCATCTCCAGGAAAAGCACACAGTTGTTTATACTAACTAATCAAAACATTCAGGAACAAAGACACATGAGGGTTTATGAGTACCTCTCAGCTAATGGCACTGAATCTCATTCTCCACCTTCAGCCTCAGAATATCAGTATTTCAGTATTCATTACAAGGAAATGCACCTTCTCTAATTTGGACAGTTTTTATTTATTTATTTATATCTTATTATATCATATTTTTTTGTTTGGAAAAGTGCAAAATAATTTAAGAGGTTATTGGCACAAATACTGGGAGTTATGTTAACCTAGCTGCTCCTATTCAGCATCAGTTTCTGACAGAAGGTCAACAGTTACAAAAAGTTGTTTTGCTTTTTAAAGATCTTCCAGCAATGCAAGCAGTAAAATGTAAAACAAAACAAAATGAAAGCAAATGAAAAAACAAACCCAGAAGTTACCTCGCTAAGAGAAAATCCAGCTTCGTAGTACAGGCTTCTGGTTTGGACTGGAACACTGGAGACTCAAGACTGTAACAGTGGCAGCAATATTATGCATATGAAATTGGTTGTGTGCATTATAAATATTCAGCGACACTTTGGTCAGAATCATCCGTCTAACATAATGATGCTCTTTTGCTATTTTGGACACTTCACTTAATGATTCTGAGCTCTGTTCATGCACTGGAGGGAGGGCAGTAAATGTTAAGTAAAACACATTACAGAAATGAGTTAATTCACAGTCGATGAGTAAATTCTGCTGCCTTTTAAAGAGATCCAAAGGTGGACTTAAATTTAGCATCAGCCAACTGCATCTCCGTTATAACTTACAATGTAAATGCTGTTTGTGAAACGTTTTGCTGAATATTCATTTAACTGTTGTCATGTATGGAAAAAAAATATGGACAGAGAGTGTTGCTCTTATTAATTCTGTTTATGCAGAGGGCATTCTGGATTTGACCTTTTGATAGACTGAAAAACTGTGAGAGGAATCTGTTAAATGTTGGTGTTTAGTTTGTTAAACTGATGTATTAGTGATGGTCGAGGATAGAGGAAGATCCATTTTACATCATTCTCTCTCTCTCTCTCTCTCTCTCTCTCTCTCTCTCCTTTTTTTTACTGTGTCATATTTTCACATCATGCCCAATCATGTTTCATTTTATATCATCTTTACAACAGAATTTCTACATTAGCTTTGTTTTTTCAGGTTATTTTGTCAACTCAGATTTATTACAGTGAATGATTTTTATAAATCCAGTCTGACATGATGCCGTATTGGTGTCAAGAAGTCAGAGACAGACAAACAGACAGAAAACAGATTAAGGCTTTTATCTTTTAATGGGAATTCAAAAGCAATAGAATTACAGGATACGGTTAGCTTTATCCTTAAATTCATACTGTCACTGTGAATCCAACAGACCTCACAAGATCACGGCCTTTGTTTGCTAAAATCAGACAAAGGAAGAAGCTGAATGTTAATGTCTGCTTGTTTTTGTGAACTGAAGGCTGCTTTCAAATAACAACACAAACTTTTCATACACATAATGAATTTTAACAGTTTCCAGACATCTGAAATGTATTTGCACACTTCAGTTTGTTTCCTGCTCACTGCTTCATGTTACAGCAGGTTTTTCTTTCAATGAAAATCAGTTTTTTTCTTTGTGAGCAGATAACTGAAAGGCAATTTGGCCTCAGAGATTTTATTTCCAAATGTTGACTACAAAAGAAACTTTGGAGCCTTGGTGGCATATAAAAGTTGATGTAACCAGAAACAAAAGCAAATATAATAATAATAAATAAATAAAACAGAGGGAAAACTTAATAAAGGAAGAGGAAAAAAAACACAACTTGAAATTTTTGGCTATGGATTCAGTTAATCACTAAACTAAGTGCTAACTCTACACTAATCCATATTTTCACAAATGTTTTCCAAATAATTCACACCACAGTTGTTTACCTCTGTAAATATGATGCAAGAATTACAATCACACAGTAACTTTGACACTGAAGATGCAACATTTTGAAATATTCAACCAGACTTACATTTAACATCTTATTGAAACCTGACAGCACAAGAGGTTTGACAGTGCAAATGACTAATTAAATACAGTTATGTGGAATTATAAGATCATAAGGTCATTCCTTATACCTGGAACAAAAATGAAAACATGTGCTATAAGATGATAAAGTAGGATTTGGACATTTGAAACCTGTTAAAATCTAATAGCTGTGTCCACATATGTCAGGGGAAAAATAGAAATGTGCTTTTTCCGTGTAATTTATCTTAAGCATGGAGAAATTATGTATCCTTTAACTTCTGATGAATGCTAAAGTTCGCAACCTTACCACCTTCATGGTATATGAATAACACACACGTCCTCAATGATGTCACCACATTTTTTTAGTCTTGACATGCCACATCATGTTATTTATCTAAATACTTCTCAAGGGAAAACTATTACACTTCAGGTTTTATCATGAACAACACCTGAGGCCTTTATGGAGCAGGATTTACACATCCGCAATACTGCGAAGCTGGATATCAACTTGCTCAGTGAACCCAGCGTTTTCCAGTCTTGATCAGTGCGCGCTCACTTAAAAAGGGGGTAAGTTTGTAGCATCTGACCAACAACAAACAGAGAAACAAGAGAAACCCTGCTGAGCAGCCTACTTTACTAAGGAGAAGCAGACGATTATTCTTCAAAAATAGGAAGAATTCAAACACATCATCCAGGCCAAAAGCAACACTACTGCTGCAGCAAAAGCCAGGAAGGAATGCTGGCAGAAACCTGCCAACTCTGTTAATGTGTAAATTCATGAGATTATAATTCATCTGACAATATAAACGGACTGCACGCTGATCACTCAATTTCACTTTATTATGGCACAGACTTTTGGGGCAGAGCTCTTCCTCAGTGCCCTTCCTTTGGTTTATATTTTCCATTGAGTTCATTTGAGGCTCCGCCCCCCATGTGAGCGTGTTTTGTGTTGGAACAGACTGAGTAGTTTTAAGTTCCATCAATTCATGTTTCTGCAGTTATGCCATGTGTGACCATTATTATTATTAGCCTCATTATTTCAGATGCACCCGACTGTGATATGTTACATTTGTAACATGACTTCATCAGCTGACAAATGTAGCGCAGTTCATCCAATTAAATCTGTGTCTTTGGTACAGGATGTCTTTTATACTCACTGATCTTTTATCCAGAACTTAACCTGCTCCAGAGCAGGTTAGCCGTTCAGCATAAGTTACCGTGGGGGCTTTTCCTAGTAAGAAGTGAACCAGCACCATAGGATGGAAAATCCTGGGTTGAGCCTTAAGTTACCTCACTAAGAGAAAATCCAGCTTTGAAGTACAGGCCTCTGTTATCCTTTAATTAAAACACATTAAATCCATCAAAGAGAAATGACATGATAGTTCTGTGGCAAGATATGTGAAATGTCCATATAGGGAGTGTGCTTTAAATTTCACTCAATCCCATCAATCTGGAAAAGAAAGGCCAGCTCTGTCACATTAGTGTTCCTGTCACACAAACAATATATTCAAACACTGCACACACAACCTTGACAACTTCATAGTTCTGAATCGGCTGTCAAAGGTATTGACAGTCCACACGGTTAAGGTCTGCAGCCATCACATTCTACTATTGATTTTGTTTCCTGCTGAGTGATAGATAAACACACAGTGACTACTGTTCATGCATCCTCTATATCTTCACATATATGGCATATCAATCAAAACAACCACTTTCAGGTGTTATATAGGAGTCAAGAGATAAAAAAATAGCCTCAAACATGTCTGTGAGCACATTTAAATCTTCAGATGGGAGCAATATCATGTTTAGCTACTTATATTTGCTACGGCTGTAATAAAACTAACAAAACATTAAAAACAGATAAGTTTCCTTGGACAAATTTCTTATACATTCAGCCTCAGGTCAGGGTTTCAAATCTTCTTACAATAGCAGCTCAGCTCCTCTGTGTCTTTTCACCTCTCCATACAGTGGACTTGCATGTCAGCTGTTATTTAAGTCTTGGCCTTGGGGCTCCTGTAATGTTAATGATAATGAAATCCCTAATACATTCCTGTCAGGATATACACAGCAAAGTGTGAAACAGAATGTTCTCTGTGTGACTGCAGGAGAACATTTATTTCATTATTTTCAGGATGGTTTGAATATGATGAATTTGGCTCTTCTGTTATAGAAAATGTCTTTACAGGGTTATTTATTTACATTAGATAAAACAAAACAAATGCATGACGCCGTTTCAGCCCCTGTCTGAAACATTGTTTTAACTGCTGTTTCTTTAAGGCTCTCTACTCCACAAACCCCCTTCCCTCTGATCGATCAGCCTGATATGGGTTCTGGGCAGACCTTGGTGTTTGAGGCCGGCTCCTCCAACATGTTGTGCACCAATTAGAAGATAACCACATCAATTCAGGAACTCTTGTGAAGATCTTGTGCTGTCTTTAGAACAGACCATTTTCAGCAGTTTACGGACAGATTTAAAGAGTTCTACAACATACAAATATGTTATAGTTTATAAATCTGCACGTTTAGTATTAATATCCAGCATTATTACTTTATATCCATGTTTAAAATGTGGGAAAGCATAAACTCTTTAAGTTTGTCCCTGTTTTCTTTTTGATGCTAGTTTTGCATATTCAATATGTCACTGCTCTAACCTGCATTTCCTGTGACACCTCTTTAGGCATCATGGGTAGGAACTGTTGCTGAACAACAAGGTGCATAAATGTATATTTAGGTGAACATAATGTGTGATTATATGGTGATTTTTTTCTATGATTTTTATTTTTAATGATTATTTATTGACTTTACCCTGCATTTAAGAAAAAAGGACATGGATCCCTGGATATTGGGCACTAGATTAATTTTCTTTTCTTGATGATTCTTAGTGTATACTGACAGATAAATGGACAGTTACATGGGTATGGCTTTAACACCACTGCACGGATCGTGAGTAGCACATCACATTTAAAGACTAAAAATCAGCAGCATATAACTATATAACTCAAGTTCACCCCTTAAAGAAATCTTGTCAAGTGACTCACTATTGTACTTAACCGTGACAGCCTCTCTTATGGTTTCAAATTCACAACTATTGGAGCAGGAGCATTCACTGGGAAATGTCAGAGGTATTTGGACTGATGAGCCCAAAAACCCACATTGTTGGCTCTCCAAGTTTTCATACTAGCCCAGAGAGTGATGAATGGAAATTAGATAGTTGAGTAAGAATGATCAAGTGGTCAGTTCAGGGTTAAAGCCAGAGGTTTTTTTTTTTTTTTTTTTTTTTTTTTGTACTTTGCAATGAGGCTGATCCTGGAATGAGGAAGATGTGCTTTGTGTGATTTTATGGTGGTAATGTTAAAACTGAAGCAGGATGCTAGCACATTCAAATTAGGTAAAGTATCTCACACAAGCAATTGGACATCTATTTTAGTCTAGAAAGGTTCCTCCCTTACATATGAGTGGGTTCAAACCCCAGAGGGAGTTGTCCCCCTTAATTTCATCTCTAGATAATGTTACTGCCACGAGTCACCAGTCATATACAGTTGACACTGATGCCTCGGCTCACTCACAAAGCCATGCACACCTGTTATTTCTCACACACATATTAAACTTTGCCACTAAGTCCAGCTTGGCTCCTGTGCCCTGCAGTTGTGTTGCATGTTAGAAAGGACAGAATCAGGACCAGCTCATTAATCGGTACCCCAGCGGCCACTGAAGGCTGAGAACTTGGCTCTTCACCCAAATTCTGTCAGTTCATATCCAACAGAGCAAAGCGACCTTTAAATGCTGACTAGACAAGGGATCGGACATTTGCACGGTTGAGAGTTCTTGTTAAAATCCATCCTATAGAGGAAAGTACTGCCAGGCTGAGCTGAAAACTGTTGGAGGGATTGTGACCCAGAGAGATGCAGGGGTTGTCTATCAGGTCTGAGCTATAGACATATAACAGTTTTTACCCAGGAGCAGAAATAAAGCAGTGCTTTGAACTCCTCCTAATGATACGAACATCAGCTTTATTATTCATTTGGCAAAATATCTGGCTGGAAAAATTGGAGTGCACGGAGGGCAAAGCAGGGATGACACAATTCTCTTCAAAGGAACAGTTTTGTTGTTGTTTGTTTGCTTGCTTGCTTGTTTGTTTAGTACTTTGTATGGGGTAAGTATTCTATTTAGCTAACATTAAGAAACTCTGACTAAAACTCCAGTGTTGGTCTGACTTTGGGCTCTATTCAGAGACACCCCATTCATAAAAATGATGAATTGCCCATGAAATAACTTTGAAAAATAGGCAAAAAAAAAAAAAGGTTTTACTTTAAGCGCTTAATGCGGAATAATTTTTTATCATACTGGTTCTGGGAAAAATATTTCATATAATTTCACTAAACTATTTCGAGTCAGAATTAACATTAATTTACATCAATACATGAAAGTATGTATATATTTTGTTTGTTTTTGTTTTAAATGGCAACATATGAGACTCCACTCTCTATGAACATACACCTGCATGCCTACATCTGCTCTTAGATGTAACTTTTCAACCTCAGCTCCTTCACACTTAATTTGCTTGTGAGATTGTAAATTTAAAAAAACAGCTTAGAAAAGATCATCTTGCCTGGAAGTTCTTTATCAGTAAGTACAAAGTCCAAGCTTGGCATCAAGATAGAAACAACCCCCAGAAAATATAAAAATAGGCTCCTTTGTTCCTGAACTGATTGTTTAACTAATTCAGACCTGTTGAACAAGGTGACAGCCAATTAAAATGACCGTATCAAAAAGGCTAACTTTCTACCATATGGTCTTGTTTGTGGGTCACATAAAAACATCAGTGTCTAAATCAGACCATTTCAGAATCCGTTAACTACTCGTCCAAGCAGACCTTAATAAACCCTCGGGAATAACTGTGTGAGGACACAACAATGTTAAACAGCATTACCAATTTGTGAAAACAGCCAAAACACTTTCAAAGAGCTTCACTGACTATCTTGAACCCACTCCACATGCAGGCTGAGACATTCTGCATCCTAATGTAAATGTTTTACGAGTTCAGGTCACGCACATCCCCTTTCAACAGCTCTCAAAGGGAATAAAGTGATCAGAAGTGCAGCTCACTGAACCTCAGTGTGCTGAATTGTTTCCTTTCTCTCAGAAATATAAAATGATGCAGAAGTTTTTCAATGTATGTTTTGACTGAGTTGAAAATAAGATTGAAAGAAGCTAATTTGAGGGGTCAAGTTAATAAATCTGCCAGGTGTGTATTTTGGGAGAAATGACAACTGCATTGACACTTTGCCTCAGAGAATGCTTCAGTAATGGAAAATGTTAAAAGGTGTGGTTCCTCCTTAATAATTCACATTCAGTCTACTTGATGTCTGTGTTCCATAGCTTCATGTTAAAGTGCTGTTGCATGCAAATGTTTGTACTTTTGTGTGTGTGTGTGTGTGTGTTTGTGTGTGTGTGTGTGTGTGTGTGTGTGTGTGTGTGTGTGTGTGTGTGTGTGTGTGTGTGTGTGTGTGTGTGTGTGTGTGTGTGTGTGTGTGTGTGTGTTTTAAAGACTTTGTCAGCATCTGCTCATTATTTCACTGAACAGCTTTGTACTGAGCTTTGGGTACAGAACATTCAGAGAAACAATCTGCTCTCAGTAAACACACTCCTGTTGGTGTTTAGTGTTTCTTCAAACACCTACCTGACCATAAATTAGTACCAGTTTAGACCATGTTTCCACTTGTCCAGTCAGTGGATTTGTAATTTAAAGAAGTATTACAGCATATTGTACATAATATGTACTGCAAAAAAAAAAAAAAAAAAAATTCCCTTTTTTTTTTTTTTTTGCTGACTCAGCGGTTTAGAACATAATAACATCACAAGTTTGTCCAATCAGAGGCGCAGCTCACATGACTGATAGGTCTGGCACCCTGTAGCTGTTTGTATGAAGGCTCAAAACCCGCCTCTTGTGTCAATAATTCCAGTATGGCCTCTACGGATGATAAGCTTCATTACTCTGTTCAGAAGAGATGAGTGATGTCATGAGTGATAAGCCTACGTTTATATATATTATAGTCTATGGTTTAATTCTCTAGTTGTTTTGTTGTTGTTATTTTAATAGAGGGGCAGGCTTTATGACCTATACTGTGGCCTGTCATTAGGGGGAGCTTTAAAAGTTTTGACTTCACATAAGATAGCTATAGTTCTGTCTGCTGTTTTATAGTCTGTGGTACCATTCAGTGCTTCCTAATGTAAAACAGATTCAGATAATAATTATTCAAGTCTTGACTGTACTTTGGGAGAATAGTTTCACTAAATTCATGTGAAAGTTGCACCAGTGTATATTTTTGCTGCAGTAAACATCTTATGCTAATCAGCATTGATCCTGGCTATGCTATCTCTTATTATAAATAGTAGGGGCACATAGAACCACACTGATGAACAGTATGAGGAGGGAAACAGGCATCGATTATACTGGGTCCATGCCAGGAAGAAAGAAATAAAAGTCTCCGTTTCCCAGAGTGCATGTTGTTTTTCCGATTGTTGTTTCAGAATAAATACACATAAATGAGGATCCACTTCTGCCAAGATCAGCAGCAGCTTTCAACCTCATTTTCTTCTTACTTCCTGTAACTTTAAATGAGTATTCATAGAAAATGCACCTTGAGATTCAATCCCAGTTTTCCTCATTATGTCTTTGTTTGTTTCAGTGAAAGTAAGATGTAGAAGGACCAAGAGACCAGAGGCACATACTAAGAGAGCTCCTATGTTATGGTTTCTAATGGGAGATCTGCTCAGAGTTCAGTGTTGGACCACTTACTATGCTTAGAAAAGCCTTTAATGTCCTCAGTGATGTTTCTGCCACCAAAATGTTTGATTGATTCAGGAAAATAAAATCTTAGCATAGCAATTCTTTTAAAACAGGATTTTGGTTTTTATTTTTTACATTTCTACAGTAGCTTTGGCTCAACTTGTGAGACTGGCCCAGTTTTAGAAGATTCATGACCAGCATTTGTGGACTCATAAATTCACTCCACCTCCCAGTCTAAGACATCAAAAAAAAAAAAAACCTCCATAGCGAACAGAGAGTCAGGGTAATGTAATGTCGTAATATAGCACACTGGTTGTCTTACTCTCTGTGCTTACTGCTGAGTTCAGACATTTTCTTTTTTGTGTGTGTACTTTATACAGTCGATGGTAGGGTAAGTATTTTGCTAAGAATGCAAGGCATGCACAAGAAATGATCCAGGCTGCCATGAATACAGAGAACCTGCTTGGAGAGGGGGAAGCGCGAGAAGTGGGAGAAGGAGAGCAGAGCGCAGAAGAAAAGGACTCGTAAAACAGAACCAGATATGGGGCATTCCTCTCTTATAGATCAGGTCTATACCTTGTTCATTTATTTAACAGACTGAATACCCTTATGTTATTTATCTTATTTACCATGAAGGGATGGTCACACGTTCTCAACTCTCCTCTGTTCTCTGTATCACACACGGCAGAGTTTCACCCTAATGCACACAGACACAAACGTGAGCGCACACACAGAGATGAGCACACTCCATAAAACGGAAAGAGTGTCCAGAAAAATAATGTCACAGCTGCCACAAGAGATGCAGAAAAAAAATTACCCTTTTTTAAAGTGCTCCCAGGGTCATCTCTGTGAAGACAGTATTATTTTGCTTTGGTTTTGGCCTTGGTTTCTTCATTTTTGATTTTCACTTTTGGCCAAGAATTTTCATTTCAGTGCATCCCTAGCCTATCCCTATCTCTTGACTTTTTGTGCTTCTTCTCGCACCTCCACTGAAACTCTTCGGCCCTCGCCATCTCACACTTTGAAAACCACTGGAGTAGCGGGTTGGCGTGTATTTCCAGCATAATGAGGGCAGAGAGAACAGGTGGGTGGTTTGTGGAGTCAGGTGATGGGGAATTGTGGGAACAGGGGTTACAACAAGTCCACAAGGAGAGGCTGAATTTTTCATAAGAGGAGAGGTATGCAGGGATGGAAGCAGAGGGAATCAGGCTGATATGGAGGAAAAAAATACTGTAGTATCTGTAGGTGGGCAGAAAAAGGTATACTACTACATAGACATTAAAGAAGGAAAAATGCTTACTGTCATTGTTAACTGTATTGTATGTTTCAACTACAGTCTTGAATCAAGTTTGCCACATGTTGTTTTAACTTTAAGTTATAAGTTAGAGTTGACCAAAACTCATAATCATTTGACGTGTTACACTCACTGTGCTGGTATGGAGTCTGAAGATAGGGCAATAGGCTGCAATAAATTTCACAAACTACACTCATTATCTAAACCTACAAAGGGAACCACACAGCACACTGTTGAGAAAGACTCTGCAAAAGGCTGCACTTTTATTTATAAAAAGAAAGCACCTACAAGCTCTGTTTTAACTTTGACTCACTATTAACCTTTGGCTATAACCATGTATCCCAGGGATGTAATTGCAGGGATTGTTGTGCAACTGTCCCCTGCACAGCAATGTTTAGATGAACCATTTATTTGCTGCTTGTAGCGACACATCTGGGATCATTTTCTATGTCTTTAAATCTTAGAGCACTTACTTATTGCCTCTGTGCTTAAGTTATTCTCCGTTTGATTTAGTTTGCTGTCTGCATATGCTCTGGTTTACTCTCTAGCATCAAGGTACCTTAACCTATAAGTCAACTTTATAGGCAGTAGTTCTTAGTTCACCTGAGTTTTCTATGAAGGCTTAATATAAACAAATCTGATGCCTTATAACTCTTCTCCAGTATGTGCACATTTTAAATCTACTTTCTCACAGTTGGTGTAAACAAGTCTGAGTGTGCAGACAAAGAGGCAGCTGTTAGCTCTGCCAGCAAGTAGCAAGGAAATTAAATCATTGGGGCTTACATCTGTGTTGGGATTTGCAAATAGCAATTCGAAAATTAAGGTGTTTGAGTAAATCTTCCAAAGGCTCAGTTACCATTAGTCAAGAGAAGTCAGAAATTGCAAATTTGTAAAGGAAAAACACAATGACTTAAAAACAAATCTGTTGAGATCTTTTTTTTTTTTTTTTTTTACAATTACAGGATATATGAGGAGGGAAACTTTTATCGTGATATGTATGAAAAATGTCATACTCTTTGATTTGTGTCTGTATATTTGCCCTTAGATATAAACATGGGTACTGCCTCCACTCACACTAACACACTTGTACTCCATTTCCCATACTTATTCATCAGTTATTGGCACTGTTGATAAAAGGATACCAAAATATGACAGTATTCCAGGAAAAATTTCAAATAGCACATTGACCAGTCACATATCTTTTATGATGTTGCTCAAAACAGATGGCAGAAGAAGCAGGTGCTAACATTCAGCTACAATGCATTTGGTTGATAAGTTCAACTTGAAAGCACACAAATTCAGCATATTTATAGAGAAACCTGCAAAATCTGGCATAATCACCCTTTTCATACAGATTCTCTGGGTTCTTCACAAACCTGTTTACATATTTATGCTATTGTAAATTTTAGCTGATAGCATTTGTTGTCATGTGCTTCAGTCACAAACAGTGCTGTAGCCGAATCACTATAGCTCGAGTCCCGAGTCCTCAGTGTTTGAGTCCGAATCAAGTCCAAGTCACCAAAGAAAAAATCGGGGTTGAATCCACATCATCATCTGAATTCGAGTCTAGGTCGAGTCCTTTGTATCTTACCCCAAGTCCTGAAAAAGTCCCCAAAAGCAGATCACAGGAAACTCACTCAGTGGAACTTCAGTATCTATTTTTAAGTACCTAAAATATGATGATGAATAAAGCCAAGATTGAGTTCAGGATAAGGAATTCTGCTGTTTCACTCCAAATTGGACTGACCATGTTGGACAATTTTGATGTGTAGAAAAGACCTTCAATTAATTAACATTAATGTCTGTTGATTGACTTTTACAGTGTGACAGGTAAGTAAAGAGTCTCTACTCGAAACATTGGCTTAATTGCATAAACTGTATAATGCATACAAAAGGTGACAAGCACACTCCATGTAACGGACATAAAAGTCAGGAAAAATAACATCACAACCAAGTGTTCCCTGGGCATCTCTGTGAAGATGGTAATACTCACTTTTCTACAAGTACCACATCACCATAATTCCCATCTTGTTTTTCAGTCCAAATAAAAATGCCCCTGTCTTCTCTTTAATATTTGTTTTACATAGCAAGCATGTTGCTTTGCATTTGCCAGCGTTAGTTGTAACAACTTTCAAAACAAGCCGCACAACCCGTGGCTCCTCCTTGTGTCAAGAACCAGAACCAGGAAAGGACACAAATGCAAGCTCAGCCAAAAGTTCCGTAAATCACAAGAAGGTTTATTGACAAGTCCAGGTTTCAACGCACAAATCAGGTAGTCAGCCAGGCGGGGTTCGGTACACAGAAGCAGGTAGTCAGACAGGCAGGGTTCGGTACACAGAAGCGGGTAGTCAGACAGGCAGAGTTCAGTACACAAAAAGGGTAATCCAAAAACCAGGCAGAGGTATCCAAAACACGAGGCTAGAATCAGGATCCAAAAAACGAGAGCAAGAACCAGAAACGGCAAGACGAGACTATGAACAAGGCTGGGACGAAGACTGTGAAGTACGACGAACTGGCAACGAGACAGTGAGACACATGAGGTTAAATACAAGAGGTAATGAGGGGTGATGACACACAGCTGGGGAAGACAATCAGGAATCAGGTGTGACAGACAGGGCAGGGCAGACAGGAACAAATCTAAAAGACAGAGACAAGGGTTAGTGATTTCAAAATAAAAGCGGAAACAAAACATGAATCAAAATGTGCAAAACAACAGAAACTTGACAGACATGACACCTTGGACATCTTGCCACAGACTGAGTGAGACGGCACGTGAACGAGCATGCAGGTAAACAAACACATGTGCCAGCTGTAGCCTGAAACTTACTTGTTCTTAGGACCTTAGACCAGAAGAAATAATAAATTAAAAATTAACAAAGCATTCATTGATAAATACACTCTGAGTCCAAGTCCAAGTGATCAGCACACGAGTCTGAGTCGAGTCACAAGTCTGACATATCCAGACTCGAGTCAGACTCGAGTGCGAGTACTTGACAAAATTCATTCTCTCATGAGACAAAATGCAATTCCACTGTGCTTGCAAACAATTTTCATTGAGTTATATTTTCATCAGTGACTGTGATTCACAATCATTTTTTTTGCTACAGATATGAGTTGAGATCTGTTAATGTTGTTTGTGAATGTTTGATGAATCCCTTGACTGAAGCAGACAAAAACTTGCGCTGTTTGGTAAACAACAGTTGCTGGATTATGAAGATATGTCAGTGTAGAAGTAAAAAAGGCATTAATAACTTCTGCCAATTTTTTCCATTTGATGGCTGTAATCCTATTTTGCCTTCTTCCTATTTCTTTAAGCATACAAAAGAAGGTTATTTTAGCCTTGTCTTGCCTAGTAATACATTCCGCTGAACACAGGTATATGTACATTGCAGCTTATCAGCATCCAGTGGGTAACATGTCTCTTTTGACATCCAGGCGATGGGTAGTCTGATTAAAGATGTCACCTGTAAATCAATATGTCAACGTAATGTCACCTTGTTTCATATTCAAATTCATTTTTTTCTTATGTTTTTTCAGGTTCTGCTATGTTGTTCATCTAATATTTGAATTCATCCTCTGTGTGATCCTCACATGACTCGGACTCTTGCTTCAAGGGTAGATGCTGCCTTTCAGAGATGAGTGTCGACAGGTGTAATAAGCACATTTAAAGTTGTCAGGTAGAGTCTGATGAACTGCATTAGAACAGGACAGGCTGTCACAGCTGAGCATTGACCCTCAAACACACAATGGTTTTGTGTCATGTTCAATATAAAAGAGGCCATCAAGTGCTGCCTTTCTCATATTGGTTCAGGGTTAGGTCAGAAAATAAGTAAAACGTAGTTTATCTTCATGGCTTTATACATAATACAATGTTAAGTGTTCCGTCTTTGCTGCTAGGTCACTCCTTTTATAACACAACAAAGAGTACAATCCAGACCTTACGTGTTACTTGACATTAGAGCTTTTGTGTTTGGAGTAAAAACAAGGTACTTGTTTTCAATTTTAAATGATAAGCACACAATGAGCAAAGCAACACTGTTTTCCTTGTCTGTGTAGCAATTAACACCTTTGTCGTGGTACTTCAATGATCATTGCATCTTTCATGAGCTCGTATGGCTGGATTATATTGCCAGACCATTGCATCATGTCTGTTGCAAATTCTGTCCTAAGTAAGTTCATGAAGGCTTTGTCCTCTGAGCTGCTGAAACATTTCGATATCTGCTTCTCTGTTAGTACAGCTGGTGTGAAATTTGGTGTGGAGACAATTATGATGCATCTTATTCTTTTTCAAAGGATATGGAAATTAAGAAGTCCCAGGAAGACGCTCACACACTCAGCCCCATGGATGTGACCTCAAACAGACGAAGAGACGGTTTTGAAATTTTATGAATGTGAATGAGTAATTACAGGACACTGTAATTCCCTGGTAATGTGCTGTTGGCACAGTAAGCCGCAAACAGCAGGGGTGGTGGATGAATAAACCAGCATTCACTTCCTGAGTTTATTCTATCTGATCTCACAATCGCTTGAAGGAAGATAGAGGAAAGTTCTGAGAAAGATAAAGCCGTCAGAGTTTGGGCCTTGCCTCTCCTTTTCCTTGTGTTTCCTGTTTGTTTTTCCTTCCTAGTGTGTCATATTTGTCTCAGACTACATCCACACGAAGCCGAAAACAGTTTAATTCTTTCTCGTTTCAAAAAAGTTTGCTGTAAATGCGGAACCCTCACAAGAAATATGGGCATCCAGACAAAAGCGCTGAAACCCACAGAAACCGCTATCGTACGTATGCCAGGGCTGTAGGTGGCGCTGTGACGCTGCCACAAAGTGGCATGCACATTTGGCCCGTGCGAAGACGGCGATGAATACAAGAAGTGAGAGGCGGGGGATTGCGTCATCAGTTCAGAAAATAGTGGATAGTTTGTCAACATGAAAACCAAACCGATGCACGGTTTCAGATTTACCCACCCTGGAACCAGGTTTGAGAGAATGATCAAGCCAAAACGCCGGCTCTGTTTGGATGAAAAGTGCATGAGATAAAAAACTTTTGCGGATATCCTAAGCCCGTCTTCATCTGGACGGCCCCTCAATCTGTCTCAATATGTGTTGCTGGGTGTTGACTCTGGTTTCCCTCCTCCTGCCTCCAGTCTGATCTTCTGCAGCTGCTGATCCTCCTCACTTGTACCTGATCTCCTAATCAAGCCCTGCAGTATTTAACCCTGGCTCAGACACCCAAACTGTGCCAGATCGTTCAGTTCCAGTTATGGTACAGACATTAAGGCCCTTTGTCTAAGACTATTTTGCTCTGCACTTTTGGTGATTTTTCCTGAAGATCAATCTAACTAATTTTCTCTGTGCTCCAGCTCCTCCACGCCTGCTCTACAACTACAAAGAATCAACCAGTCTTGGCTCAGCCTTCAGTAGCTCTTTACCCTTCACTGCCTGCCCTGCCCAGCCATACTCATCCACCCCTGCCTGTCAAACTTCTACCAAGCCTTCAGCCACTTACTTCTTGCCATTAAACTGTCAAAGCCAGTCTCCTGGTTGTCTGTTTTTGGTTCCAACTTTGAACTGCGATAACAAAAGCACATCAGTAAGTCACAGACTGATGGGCGGCATTTGCAAATAGAATCTCACAACAGGCTGTCCAGTACTCTGGAAACTGAAGGCAAAAATAGATGGATCTTTAATTAAAACTGCAAGGGGAAAAAAAAACTTTCTTAAGCACTTTGCCCCTCTTAAAAGATCAACTTCTGATAACCGACTGAGAACGAGTGAAAGATTGTTCATTTAAATACAGTATATATTTAAAAAAAACAAAAACCAGAAAGCTAATTTTTATATCACTCTAGATTGTACTTTAACTAGGTATGTTTTCTAGTGGAAGCAGCTATCCAACAAGCTCAACTTTTTTGATACCAAAACATGTATTAAGTTGTAGTAATGCTGCCTTCAGATGGAACTCCAAATGTCAAACATTCAATCATTGTCCTCATTGCTTTCTATGTAGAAATAATAAAATCATCAAAGGTTAGCACATTAATCAAGCTATATTGTACAAGCTCAGCCCTTGCTAATGTTAGCTAATTTAGCTCCTCTATCTACAGACTCTTTCAGCTACACTTTAACATAGTTGTTTTTGTGAAACTTGATTCCATGGGCTTTATCTTTTTCAGAACATAATCAGACACGTTACAACTTAAGGGCTCAAAATTGTCAGGAAAAAAAGGACTTACAATGTCATGAATATGGTCACTTCTCATGTGAACCCAACCCCCATTTAAAGGCATCCATACATTTCCATTTACTGTGGCTCTTCATCCAGAGCGCAAACTAACACAAAAAACAATCTGTCATCATTTTGATGAGAACATGTGCTTTTTTGCAATGTGTGAACAAGACTGTTTAAGAATTACAAATAAAACACTCTGCAGTTTTTAGAATTTTGTAGAATTTAAATAATGAACATTATGCCTGAATTCAGTGAATTCTGTTTCAGCTCTCAGAAATGTTGTTAAATCTGTGGCACTAAACTTTGGGGATTTTTTTTATAGAGACTGCTGCTTATATAAGCCAGTTCCATTCAACATCGAAAAGGTCATATCATATTTTTTCAGCTATAATAAAGTAGTCTTAGTTTGATTAATTTGCATATATTCATGTTTTATTAATCAGACCTTTCAGTAATAGGACATGTGAATAATGAAGGTGATAACTTCATCAAAGGTAGAGGTGTACTTATCGACAGGTATATTACTCCTGCAGTAATATGTCTAATTTTTTAAATCATTCATTTTAATATATTCAAGCACCTGCTGCAGGATTTCACTTACTGACTTCATGCTACATATGAATCAGGGAAAGGTGTCTCCCCTCAGCTAGCGAGCATCTGTTTCAGCAAGCTGTTTGCTCCTAGTACCTCCAAATGCCGTTTATGATTGGAGAGGGTCGTTGTATTTGCATTTACGTCATTTTCACTTTTATTGCATCATCCAGCTGGAAAAAACGTAGCGTTGTAATTATGTTGACAGCGACTAGATTCTAAATCTCTGAAATATTAACACCAATTAACAGTGCTTAACAGCTTTTGTCCGATGGTAATTTTAGCTCCAATCTGTGCAAATTTAGAACACTTGAATGCAGACCTAAAGTTTGGGGTAAATAACTCAAAGATTTTATTAGTGACAGAGGAACTGCCAATGTTGTTGGTGCCAGTCCCAGTCCGGCAGGGTCCAAATTCATGTTCTGGCCTGATTTAGCACAAATTAAACCATGGATTAAGTTCACAAAATTATGGAAGAAGCACATTAGAAAAGTGTGCAATTATGAATGAGATGATTCAGCAAGGGATTCAGCAGTCTCTCTGCCAGTATTGAGGGTTGGTTCAGTTTAACAGTGAGAGATTATGGGTCTATAGACTGGAAGGTCTTGAACTCAATTTTAGCCACTACTGGGAGGAAGGGGTTAACGTGGCAGGGAAAGCCAACCTTTCCCAATCTCCAGTGGTCCAATAATGCTTTGAAAATAAAAATAGAGGTCAAAGTGTCAGACAGGTTCTTTTATTATCCCTTTCTTCTGATAATTTCTTTGTCTTTATTTTTCTGACTAACATGTTGGGATCCCAGATTAAAAATATGTATTTGAGTTTCATGTGTTTTTTTAAAATCAAACCATCAAAAATGGAATGAGATTTGCTTTGAGTTTTAAAGATTTTTATTTTTTATTTTTTTTTATATTTAACTATAAAATTTCTGTCCCTCTTGTTTATTTATGTCCCTTACAGGTTGTGGGAAGTCAAAATGTTACTGATATTTTTCAATTCATGGGGTATCTGCTTTTTCTTCCACTCTTGCTTTTGTATTTGTTAGATTTCTCTTCCACTAATCCCCTAACCCCTTGCCCTGCAACCAAGGTTCTGAAGACTGGTTTGAAGTGTCACTTCACATCAGTGTGTCAGTTCAGGCACATCAGGAATCTCAGTGTTTCTGCCATTAGCCAGGCTGTCTTGAAGGTTAGACTTCATGCCACAGGAATCAAAGCACATTGACGGACAATTTAGTTCAATTTCACTGTCAAATGGTCTCCTTCACATGACTTGAGAGGGTAATTTTGTGCCATACAGCACAGATTACAGGTTTTAGCACACAGCAGGTAATTTCAGCAAGTGGTATTTCAGTAAATCCACAGTCTGGCTTTTCTCTTGTTCTGCATGCAGTGATGTAGGTTAGAGTTTAAATCTGAGGGAGTCGGGCAAAAAAAATAGTGATTTTATCGGGCTAATGATCTGCAATCTTAATAATTTTAGTTAAACAAGCCTAAACAGACATGCTAGTGGCTCTCTGATGTTGTGAAAAAAATACCTTCTTAACACTGCATGGCAGAGCTTTGACTAAAGTCAGAATGCTTGAAATCATTTCTTCTTCCTTGTTTTTCTCTTTTTCTACTTGAAAAATGACTAATTATTGGGTTGGCTTCACTTGAATGGAAATTTCAAGCAGGTTGAACCAAAACCAAAACTGTTATAACCCTGACTGAGATTTTTTCCAAAGCATTGGAAATTCAGCTACATGTCCCATTTTTGTACAGCCAAACTACCAACAATAGGAGCCACAATTGTAAATGCTCTCAAAGCATGAGATTTTTGAAGCTGTGTTTGTTTTGTGTGAAGATTGCTGAGCTTGGATCTCCACCGAGTATCTTGCAGTAGGAAATAAAACTGTTGAAAAGAACTGTTGTGCCATGCGCAGAAACCTTAAAAGTTTAAACATGCAGCCATAGTAGGAGTACTCAAAACTTAAGTTTCTAAAATGTAAACTTGAGGCTTGCTTCAGAAGCCCCAAAGACCACATAAACACCCATTTTTTTAAAAAAAAGTCCATCTTAACAGTATAAATAACTTGTTACAGCTTAGTAAAATTTAGTCTTAATAGCCTATTTCTCTGTCCACAAAACTGTATGGGGGTGTTTTTTGTTTACTAATTAGTTTTGGATATACTGAGGTCACAAACTTTGGATAATTAGTTGTTTTTATGCAGTCTATGGTTATACTTTGCCCTGGAGAAGACAAAAATCTGAGGAAGCAATCTAATATTTGTTGGAATATTTTACATAACAGCAGAAATCTCATTGTTATGGTTGTGCTTTAGAGTGAAAGTAAAAAAAATCACAAAAGCTAGTGGTTTATCCTCTGGTGACCATGAATATTTGTGAAACATACACAGATGTTCCCCATGGAATTTAAAAGCTATGGTGTCCTGGTTGTACGACAAGTGGAGTCAGAGAATCATTGTTATTTGGGTTCATCCATTGGAAACCATGATTGCCTGTAGAAAATTGAAAATAGTTTTGTTTTGAATCTTTTTGATGAGCAGATTGACATTTCCAAGGCTAAGTAGCATAGGGGGGAGGACATTCTAATTACTGACTTAGAAATCAAGCACATTTTTAGCCAGCTCAGGTCATTGCACGGGTTAGATGTTGGTCCCTGCTTCGGCCTTCCGGCCTGTCCCACCTCCTCCTGTGTAGCTGCAGGGTCATCAGCTGGAGGCCGCCATTCACGGATGTTTTGCCCCCTATGCCAGTACATCTCCCAGAGTGGGGGCAGTGGCGTATGGGGACGTCTCCCCGCCACTGGGCAGTTGCAGGGAGTGGCAGCTCTCTTTCCTCCTAAGGAGAGCGGATGGGGGCATCTGAAGCCACAGCCATTAGCTTGCCTTCTCGGCCTCTTTTCCCAACTCTTTCACTGCCTTCAATGCAAGCTTGACCCCATCAACCCATTACTGCACAACAGTTGGACTGCCACCTTGCCAACAAAGCCCCTGCTTCCCACCTCCACAGGTTATACCCTGGCTCTCCAGCCAGCCTCTTGGCACTCCACTGCCAGCTTAGAGTACTTGAGGCATTTCCTCTCGTGGGCTGCTGTCATGCCCTCTTCCCAAGTGGTGAGTTCAACCAAGTGGACTACTCTCTCCACTGCAGACCACATGACAATGTCTGGCCTGAGAGTAGTTGTTGTGATCTCTCTTGGGAACACCATTTGTCTTCTAAGGTCTGCCAGCATTTGCCACTCCTTACTTTATCTCAGGATAGTAAGTTCCTGTGTGGGTGCTCTGCACCTCTCACCTGGCCTGACAAAGGCAGCTAGCCGGGGCTTGTTGTTTCCTGGGTGTGGTATGCTGCCACCCAACATCCTTCCAGGGACTTATAAATGTACTTCAGTATACCTCCCCACCCATCCCCCCAACACACACACACACACACACACACACACACACACACACACACACACACACACACACACACACACACACACACACACACACACCTATTCCCTTTTTCCCCTCACATTCCGTCATGATCCTCCCAACACATTTACTCCCTCATTATTCTCACCATCTCCCTCCATTCCTCTGTGTACCAGTTATCAGTGTGAGTTGTAGTGGGAGGCAGTCACCCGCCACAGGCAGGTGTGTGTTCCCTCTGTAAGCCTGATCACTAATTCAGCAAGATCAAAGGTTATCCACTCAGGGCCCATTTATAACAATGACACCATATGCTTGTCAGCAGCAGTGTGTTGGGCCAGCAGCCAGAGCTGGAGAGGCTTTGATGCCTGTCATTGTCGAGCTGTTTCAACCTTTCACTCATTCCTGCAACTATCGCCAATTACTGTTTTTAAGGAGGTTGGTTTATTGGCACCAGCAACTCAAATAAATTTTGCAGAGCATACACTAGCTTAAAACACCTTAGTCATTCATTTCTACATTTAGTCATACACTAAATGAGGATGTGTAGTAGTTTAACTATTAAAAGCCTGACTCATCAAAAAATAGCCATAAAATTATGATTCACTGGAACTGAGATGTTTACTGACCCTTTTAACAGAGTCCACAAAAAGTGTTGCTATATCATTTTTTATTTAACATATTTTCTTTGTATCATATTTGATAAATTGGGTTGTTTTGGCAACATTTTGAGTAAAGTTTTTTGTAAATATTCATGCATTCAATGCAGAAAATAGAGATTTTCAAAAAGGTGTAACAATTTAGATGTTTTTCTAGTTTCTTGAAAATATCAAGGATTTTTCTGAAAAAAAAAAAGTGTGTGGGTAATTGTGAGAGCAGCAGTTTTGAAAAGGGCCAAAAAACAACTTCAGCTGCTTGTAGTGGAATCATAATCCACAAGGGGGTAGAACTCATAAAAATAAAAAGAAATCACAGGTTGTTAATTATGAGTTAGAGGTCTTTAAATTCATGTATCAAATATGATACATCTAGCACATTTAAGTAAGCACAGTTAATAATCGCTGTGACTGCAGATGTGTGTTGGCGTTTGTTCCATATGGAGCACTCAGTGAGTCATAATGGAAATTAAGTTCCCCAAGACATAAAGTAAACTAGAAATCAAACTCAAAACCACACAAACAGGATTTCATCATAACAATTACCCAGAAGGCAATGATTATTTTTTAAAAGCAACATCCTTTGAATAGGAGTGAAATTGTACAAGGCTTTGACTCAGGTGTATGCATGAAGCCCAGTGCTGAAGAAAACAAGTGCTGTTTTTTTTTTTTTTTTGTACATTATCTATATGTTGCCTTTCAACCCACAACAAAAGTAGTCAACAGAAACTTCAGTCTAACTGAACCTCTTCCTCTTGCTTACTTATGTTTACACACATCAGCAGACCAGCTGCCTTGTATTTTGTACATGTGCATGTTTTTATTTAATACAGCCTGTCAAACAAAAGTTTGCTGACTGTTGTCTTGGTGGCCTTTGTGATTCTGAGGTAACAGCTGGATTTTTTTTAGACACATGGTCAAATTGTGTTTTTTTTTTTTTTTAACCTAGATGTAAAAAAAAATGAAAGTAAAACATTGCATCCAGTTACAGTACTGAAGGAGATGATATGAATAGAGATAAATTTGGCTGCTCTGAATATTCAGTCACATTCTAAGAGAGCCAGGAACTAATGACACGGAAAAAAGTGGAGCAACTTTTAATCTTGGCTGTTATTGTTGGCGCACAATTCATTCAAGTACATGAAGCTGATGCTGGCACAGTGGAGGGATAAGGTACAAAATGTTCCATCTGGCTACATTTGTTGCAGTCTGACTGATCCACATATACAAACATAGAATGTGCTTGTTGGAAGTTATATAACAGTGATTCTATTAATAGGTTAAGACCATAGGAGACAAAGTCGCTTAAAAAGTTGGAGCTTATACTTTTCTGTATCTTAAAAATGTGAATAAGTAACAATGCTGGATGTCCAAATGAAAAGTGCAGATTTTTAAAATGCTTCATATTCATACTTAATAAAAATCTGTTCACTGCTCCAGAGGGTCAGTTCCAAAAAAGCACAAGATCTTGACGAGACATGCAGAAATGATGATGTCACTCCTTAAATGGTTCGTGACACGTTAGAGGGCCAGGCCTCACACACTAAGATCAGACTTGCAAAATCAGTCCCCTGTTTTATCTCATTACTGAAGACTTATTTTTACAGAAAAGCTTTTATTTTGTGATTTTATTTGTATTGCTTTTATTGATCTATTTCTTCTTTTTCTTTTTGTCTGCTTTTCTTATCTGTTTTTATCTCTTTTTACTGTTTGCTGTTCCTTTTTTTAACTGTTTTTACTGCTTATTGTGAAGCACTTTGTAACTTACATTGAAAAGTGCTATACAAATAAAGTATTATTATTATTATTATTATTATTATTATTATTATTATTATTATTATTATTATTATTATTATTATCAAGATCTGCCAATAGCTCTACCTGTGACAGGCCAGTCAGAGGGAAAGGGGTTTGTGGTGCGTAGGTGTTTTAAAGAGACAGCAGTTCAAACAGAGTGTTTCAGAGGTTGAAACAAGTGTTTTCTAAAACACTAGAGTGAGGAAAAATAGGAATTATGCCTAATAAAAGTACAATATCCCCTCTTAAATTACTGTGAGCTGGACATTGGTCTGTTGCAAGTGCTAGTGTTGCCCATCTAAAAAGAGCAATTGTGAGCTAAGCTGTTAACTAAACTGTACACTAAACAGATAACAGTCATGTTTTGAGGACAAAGATGCATTTTTTCCCACAAAGTTTATTATCTCTTATTGTATTGCATGTTTGTTAAGAGCTGAGAATGTCTCTTTCTTTGTCTGTTGCTTATCTTCATTCAACTCTCTGTTTTCAGGGGGTGTGTTATTGTATGAGAACCCATGGAGTTCTTTCCCTTCTCCTTGTTCTTTTACGATTTCCTCACTCAAGCATATCTATGCCTTCAGGAAACGGCATCAGAGGTTTATGACAGAGCTCCCAAGCTGAGCTGAGAGTGTGGGGTCTGTTTGGATGTTTCCCCTGGACATAAGAAATACAGTGGAGGTTTGTCTTACTGCGGGCAGGTTGTACTTTGAGGGATAAATCTCCAACACCATTATTGCTAGAAAAAGGCTGCCTCAGTCTGAAACTAGAGATGTGACAGAGTTTGATATTGCTGCTGGCAAGTAGCAGGAGGAGGAATACGACTGACGATGAATATTCTCAAAACAATCACCAGAGTGTGACTGAGCCCCAGGTGATGCTGATAACAGACGAGCGGATTACAGGCATGGAATGAGACACGAGTATCACACTGATTGATATTAAATCACCTTTAATTTTCAGCCATTTGATGTGCAACACATTCATTCTAGTGAAATAAAGTTTTTATTTCCCAGAATCTGGCTAAAATATGGGACTGCACATTGGAAGCAGAGCCTAAATTCACAGAGCAAAGAGAAACAGCTGACACAGCAGCTGATGTTTGAAAGCCACTGATACTGTAAACATATTTCATCTCCTACTGCTGAAAATATAGGCAGCTTAGAAGCTGAAGTAGAACTTCAATAAAGTAACCCTAAAACACTTCCATACCTTTGGTTTGTCATCTGCCAGGTGTTCTTTAAATCAATTTCATGCTATTTGTTATATATGTAAGACAAGATGTAGGGGAAATTTAAAAAAAGAATAAAGGTCTACACAGAGCATTTATCATTTCTAGAGTCTAGAGTTGTGGGGCAAAAAAAAAAACAAGAAAAAAACGCACAACTCAACTTGCCCCACAAAGTTTGAGATATCATCCCCTCAGAGGTAATGTTTCCTAAGGTTCCAGTTTTTATCACAGCTTCATCCATTATGCCTGCTCTGTGAAGTCTTTCAGAAGTGGAATCTCTGTAATCTCTCACCCATACAGCCTGAACTGTAACCTGATTTTTTACTTCAGCTGTTAAAATTGCAGCAGGAATGAAATATTTAACTGCACTGAACTTTACCCATTACAGCCACAGAGATGAGTGAAGAGTAGAGACTTTAAAAGCAGTTACAGAGAGCTCTGTGGAGGGAACATCAGACTTTTAAATACACAGAAAGTGATCAAGTAATTTTGGTGGGGCATAAGGCTCTGTGGACATATTTCAACTTTTGCTGTTTTTCATCTGCAGTTAGCTCTTTTAAGGTCTTAGTTCTCTCCTCACGATACAGACAGTGTTTTACTCTGCTGTAAAAACGCACAGAAGAAAAACTTTTTATTTTTTGCAGATTTTTGGTCTGACAAGCTGCCTTCAGGACTGACCTTGTTTTTTTTTTTTTTAACTGCGTTTATCTAATAATAGCACTGAAGTTGTAATGTTGTACATGGCACAGCCTTATTTACACCTTATATTCACACACATCCTAGGTATCCTGATGACAAATGCAGTTCTAAGTAGATCTGAAGGCAACAAAGACGTATTAGGTCTGACTTCTTGTATATTAACCAAGCGGCAACCTCCAGTCTGAAAGCATGAGACAATGCGGAAGTGCTAAAGTCTGCTGTTCCTCGAGTGTCCACTTGAGGCTGGCTCCGGAAGTAACTGAAGTCAAGGAAGTCACGTACACACCAAGCCAAAAGAAGCCATTTTCACGGCTGCACACGGCTGTTCCGCTGCGAGTCTATTTTTGCCGGAGTACGCCGCAGAGACACGTCAGTCCCTGCAGAGCAGGTCGTACCAAACAGGAAAACAGACTTGAAAAATGATCAGAGTGTCTGGTCTTTTGGAAATAAAGCACCATGTTCAGATTGTTGATCGTAAAGTTATCATCGTAAATCAAAACTCAGTCATTGGCACAGGGCCAGCAATCATCAGCAGGTCAGACCCAGAAGAAATCCGACACCATGGACGAGGAAAAGTTTATCTTGGAGGCAGAAAACCTTATTTATAGGAGGGTAAGGAAGGTAAAGGCTCATTTCACCTCCTTGCCTCCTGTAAGGATGCCCTACAGTAAGGTTGATTCAGCATCTCCAATATGGCTACTGCCATCATGGGCTTCAGCTTTGACAACTATTAATCTGCATCATCAGCACTACACAAAACCATTTCATCAATTGACTACAAACAAAGCTGCTCTTCACGGAGCCTTTACTGACTTCACCCTCTGTTGTTTGATTGAGAGCACTTTCACCTTATCAAACTGATGCAACAGCTTCATCAACATTTGCAAACTGCATCAAACCGACATGGTGTTAAACTCTCCTGACATACTATTTGTTTTCACACAGTTACTTCAGAAAACAATTGTTGATTACCTGTTTGGACAAGGATAACCTCTGAGTCAGCATGTGTGTATAGCTGGACATTAAGAGCGCTGATTTCCTTTTGTTTCTATAAAACTTGGATGTAATCTTACACAGAGTTTTTCATAATGATTCAAAAGTAGAAAACAGTAATGGAGTAGTTTTAAGCTGAGATAAAACATGTTGCATTTCCCAAAAGTGTTCGTAAAGTGACATCATATATAGTCTTTTCAGCATGCTTCAAAACCAGCTCATATAATTTAAAAACAAAATGATGTGTCTATCAATTGAACATCATTTTATAGACTCAGAAATAATATTCAAAACAAGTATACAGCTCAGTTGCCTCTCCTTCTATTATATATTCCAGCTTCCAGCAGAATTTACATGTGTACAGTAACCCTGCAACCTTGGTCGTGCCTTTATCTTGCATATGAAGATGTCGATGCTGTTTCTACTGTCTGAGTCCCTGCTGGGAGCCACCATGGAATGTCAATAGTGAGACGCGGTTGAAGAGTCACTCCAAGATCAAAAGTCTGACCTACTCTATATGAGAGCCCATCCACCCATCGGCTCTCTGTGACTTCAGCTGCAGTATTCACTGAATACAGATGATTTCAGCTCCCATTATTGGACGCCTTTGATGTACATTTATCAAATTAAAAGTCTTAGACTGAAGTTTCCTGAGAACAACAGCCCATGTGCATTGACTGAGTTTGACTGTTTAACAAACAACTGACGGTCCTGGGAGGCTCTTGCTGCAATGATGGGAGAATAATCATTACCAGTAATTGAATGTTAACAGTTGGCTGAGCAGTAATTACAGTAGGCTTTTAATACCGTTCAAAGTAAGATCTGGGGAAAGTATGGGAAGATTTATACACCAGAAGCTACTGGGAAAATTCCAATTAGAGAGTTTAGTCATGAACATTTCTACAAATTATCTCTCTGGTAAAATGTTTCAGTGTGCTGTGACAGCCAAACTAAAACAACAAATTGTATTTTTTTTAGCACTTCCTTTCGGAGCCCTTGAGCCACAGGGACCATTTACATGTTTTTCAAACCCAAAGTGTCATTATCTTGTTCGGATTAAATTTATGCAAATCAAAATGATGCAACACTTGAAAAAAATGCTCTGTGCTACCAAATAGCCACTTTCTTCATCATAATGAAATACTAAAATGATGTGTCACCTGTGAAGCCAATCCTCTGGAGCGTTTTTATTATTATTATTTCAGCATCCCTTTGATCAAAATAAAGAGTTTGAAAACGAAACACAGCAGTACTTATAACAATACCTCCATTAGAACAATAATGATACCCTCTGTGACAACTTTTAGCAAAGTGTTGGTAATTTGGGTGCTATTATGTGTTTTTCTCATGTCTTTGATAACATATTTTGTAAGAAAAAACTGAAGGAGTGACTGACCTTTACAGCTGCCTAGGGTTATTGTTTTTTCATTGGTCATTTTAGAAATAAGGAGTGATGGTAGAAAAGGAAAATGATGTCCCAGTTATACCAGCTTCTCAAAGTATTGCTTTGAAAAATAGTATAAATATATTCCAATCTTGACCTTTCAAACAGAAGAGGATAAAGTCTCAGTACAAGGTCCATTTGCTGGCTTGTTCCGGAGCCTTTTAATACTTCACACTGACCTCATGAGGACACACAACTCTGGAATGGTAATAAATACTGATTGAAGAGTTGAGAAGGCAGAAAGAGAAAGAAAAAACTTGTTAAAAAGATTAACGTTTCCCTGGCATTAATTATGAGGTAAACACTAACTGGGTTACAACTATGTTGTGTTAAATCCTTAGCCCATGATATTTAGGCTGACTTACAGTATTTCTCTTAAGTTTGGATAAAAATATTCTCTGATAGGCCCAAAATTGGAGGGAGACTTCTTCTCAAGAGCTGTGAGCTGAGTAATGAACCCCAGTACTCACACAGAACCTCCTCTTGAAGGGGCACAAACATACTTCTAGTGACTGCAAAAGCTCTACCAGACTACTCGCCTTTCCACAGAGAGCCTGACTGTAGCTGCTCATGGCAGGTTGTTCACTCCCACACACACACCCCTCTACCTTTCTGCATTTTAAAAACTAACAAGGGCTTCTGCAGAATTTGAGATGTACTGAAATGATCCCCAAAGGCAAGTTGATTTCTGTTGTGGAGCTTGTTTTGTGGCAAAAAAAAGCACAAACATGACCATGATGACTATGTCCTTCAACATTCAAAAAATACAGCCGTTTTTACACGTTGTCTTAGTGTTCATTGTTAATTCCTTATTCTTGTACTTATTTTGTTCCTGTGTAAATAGTGATATCTTTCTATATATTCAATTTCTATTTTTTAGTTCTTTTTCTGTTCTATATTTACTATTGCATCTTTGCACTTTGAGCTGCTGCTATGACACCAATTATTTCCCCCATGGGGGATCAATAAAGAATATTCTATTCTTTTCTGTTCTTGTGAACAAAAGGGGCCATTAAATCAAAGCAATGAACCGAAAGAAGATAAAACTCTCAGTATAAGTTTGAAAAGAAGGAAGGAAGGAGGATCTGTAGATTGCAAATGCAGTTTAGAATGATCTTAAGTGGCAGAGTTGAGGCGACCTTAAGCCTCAACAGCTACAAGGTGCAGGGCAGCCATGCTGATTGAATGGGCAAACCTCCTAAGTTTAATAACTTCCTGTAAAGATGTGTCTTTTTTGAGGTGCTGTGTATGAAGTTAGTTGCTTGTATCTAAATGCTTACTAGCTAACATAGCTAGCATAAAATAACCTCACTCTCAATATCATTTAAAAGGTAACATTAAGTTCACAATATCTTTCTGTTGTCAAACGTTTGACGTATTGCTTGCTTTAAATACTAATATTTAACAGTGTGTTTCTCAGCTTCTTGAGAGTCAGACATTTTTTTTTATCAAAATGGTAGGCAATGTGTCTTTGGATATGCTTTGCTTCATGGAATGCACCCACTGCATCCTCTATGTCTTGGAAAAAGCAGGGCGCATATGCCAGCTGCAGTTTATGGAGTCTCTGAAGTGGGACAGCCATCTTCATGCTGCTGTGATGCACCCCATCTCCAAAGCATCCTTTGCTGGACTCAGCTACTGGATTGGGACAAGATTCTTGGCTCTACGTTAAACATACTTATTTAAATGTATAAATGTAAAAATAGAGACACATTGACATAACTTTTCAGAAAACAAAATGAGTTTACTGTTGTTTTTTTTTTGTTGTTTTTTTTTTTGTACATGCACCTTTACCTTTGTTTTGGGTTATTTCTCTGGTGCCTGTGACTGCAGAAGTTTCTTTAGTGGTCATAAATCAGAGCCCAAACCCCTCAGTGCTCAGTGTACGTCACATCAGTCACAGAGGAGGCCAGTCATTATTATTTTTTATTAAGAACATTCATCAAATTCACAAAGACATTGTGTTAAAGTTGCCTTCATGTTGAAAGGTTATGAAAAGAATCTATAGTTTAAAAAAACACCACTTTCCAGCTAAACAAGGTTAACATTTTAGGCACAGATTGAACAATTTTATTGAAATCCTTCCCCTATCTTATAGGGGTTTTGCCTTCAAAGATTTGGTGGGGGGATTTTCAGGTTTATGATCATACTCTCTGTGTTAAAATGCATTGCTTTCAAAATACCCATTTTTTTTTTAGCAAGGTTCATTAAATGGATTCCAGAATCATTAAAGCCTCTCAAAGCCTTTGGGAAACAGAAACCTATCACACTGAGTGCGAATGAGCAAAATGGGGAAATTGAAAGTGGACCCTAAAGCAGGCTGTGTCACTCGACTTTGTACAACCTTAAGTCATTTTGACAAAGAACAGCAACAACACACACCTTACAGTCATTGGTGAAGGCAAGGGTATAAAAATCCAAGAAATGAATGTGTTGGAGGAAAATTAATCCCAAGTGCAGAAAAAAAAAAGTTCAGAGTAAAAGAGTTGGGAAACGCACTCAGGAACAAAGTAAAGTGAGAGTAAAGAGAAGAGGTGAGTAACACAGAATCAGACTGTAGATTAAACATTTCTCAACATCCTTTATATTCTACACTGAGCTTAGTTAAAACCACAATCTATATCAGTCCTGACAAGGAACAATGCCTTCACTGATAATACAACTAAAACCTCTCAGCTCCCTCACCATACTAATGACTCTGAGCTGCTGCAGAACATTAAACAGCCTCTTGTCAAAGCCTCGTGTTTAAATGGGAATCAGAGGTGAACAATATGCAAGCAGCTTCATGCATGCATGATCTGGTTTGATGACCTCGAGGATGGCAGCATGTGTGTGGGAGACTAGGTTTCGTTCATCAGATTACATAATCCAACTTTTCAAACAGATAAGCCCATCGTGACATGTTTTATTTTATCTATTTCAGTTGTTGTTACTGCAGCTAGCATACAGTTTAAGTTGAGGTAAGACAACTAAAAACTATAAATATAACATAAAAAGTCAATAGCAAATGGGGGGTTGGGGAGTCAGTACATTCTTGGTGTATTGTCCTTTTTTTGACTTTAAAGACCCCTTTCCTGTTCGTAAACAGTGATGACATTTCTATGGCTGTGCCTCTGCAATTTGGCAACAGAAGTGCTGTGGAGTACAAGGGCTCGTCAAAAGACATGAGGGTGTTAACCATCAAGAAACACATTTTTTTACCTGAATAAAACCAACTTGACAGATGGTAAACGACTCCCGCTTCGTGAGAAATGAGTTGAGCAGATGGAAAACTTCAACAAGAAGACAGATATTCAGTGGACAGATGTTTTTAGCTGAGAAATCCAGCACGTAACCCAGAGAGAAGTTTAAACACACAAGTCACTCGATACTTATGACTGCATTATCTGTTGACACTGACTAGACTGTGATATATAAAGACATGTGCTTGTGTCAACAAAGCAGAAACCCTCCCAAACCAAAAAGAGCACACAGACGGCTGAGTCTGAGACCTGGGTCATAATACAGGATCCAGAAAACTTCATCCAGACTGATTAATAGTTTGATAATATACTGTAGTATAATGACAAATTTCAAATCTGTTTCTGTTAATCATCATTTATTGGTTCACTTATTTTTTACTCTCAAACCAACTTTTTCATTAAACACTCAAAGTAAAAACTGGATTTAGAATAATAGCAGTTAATAATGATTATTCGTGCTCAAACCTGGTTGACTGAGGTTGGATAAAGAAGACAGAAGACAGCATGACTCTGTTAACTGGTGACTCTCAGCCAACAGTCACTGACATGTTCGGCTGAGAGTCTCCTGTAAACACGGTCACTCTTTACTCCAAAACACCGGTTGCTCTGTAATGGTCAAAACTCGAAAGAAGTTGATTCCATGGTATAGTTTTGTTTCTGACAACCCACCACAGAACAACCAGACATATTTATGCTGCTAGTTAGGTTAAGGTTTAAAGAATGATAAGGTGCCTGAATGAATAGAGTTAAATGCTATTTCCGTTGCCAAAATGCGTATGCACCTTTATGTCGATGTTGACTCGCAAGGGGTCTATTGTCCCTCTTGTACAAAAAAAACAAAAAACAAAAAAAACATGATTCTGTCTGAAAAACTTCATTTTAGCTGCCCTCTCTACAAGTCTCCGCGCTCCAAGGACCCCCTTCCCTCTGATTGTCCAGCTCTCTGGAAGTCAGTCAGGGAGTTAGGGGCAGACCTTGGTGTTTGAGGTCCCACTTCCAGCATGTCTTGAACTAGTAATGACATTTTGTGTGATGAACTCATCGTTTCAGCAAGTCTTGTAAAGATCTCCTGAACACCACGCTATTTTTAGAACAGACCTTTTTAAGCAGTTTACAGACAGATTCAGGGATTTCTCCAACAAATAATTATGAAGCAGTTTGAAAATTTGTACACATTTAGTATGGATATCCAGCATTGTTAATTTATATCTGTTTAAATTCCAGGAAAGCATAACATCCCCTCTTTAAGTCTTATGTATAATGATACTGTAAATATGAAGCAGTGCCTTAAGCCAAAAGCTAATGTAAACATGCTAATATGCTAAAAAAAAAAAAAAAAAAAAAAAAAGTACCAAGGCATACAAGCTGATGTTAAGTAGCAAAAGGTTATAGCATGATATAATTAACAAATTAGTCCAAACATGAATGGTAGTGAAAGACAAAGAGTAGGATAATCACCATAATAAGGATTCATCCTCAGAAAGCGTCATATACCAAGTTTAAGAGCCAATCAGTTTATCTATTTCCAATCAAAATAAAAAAATAGATTTTTTTTCATTTTAGCAATCGCTTAAAACTGTTGCCACATTCAAACTCTCAGAATTTATTTAATCCTGATCTGATTTGACTGCTGTGAGGTGCTTGTACTGTAGTTATTTTTTCATAGTGAAGTAAGGGTGAGAAGTGTATGTATAATTGAGTTGTACAGGGTGAGAAGGTACAGACTCTCGATGAATTATACAAACCGTTATTGAAGCAGCAGTCTTCCCCTGCACAATGCTCACCACACTGATCCCTTCTGCAGGTGTCATGTCAGTTGGATATGGAGCTTGTGACACCGGTTTGAAATTAAGTCCATAAAAATCTGAAAGTCTTACTTGTCTTAGATTTGCTATACGTGGTGGTCATGGTCGGATGTAACCGCTGTCACTTTTTTCACTTCTTTTCCCAGGAATATACATTTTTATAGTTGAGGTTGTCTTTTCACATTTTCTTCAAAACTGATTAATAAGGGTTTCTTTCAAACCTGTCCAGCCTTCAGAAAAAAAGTTCTGACACTTTAATAATATTACATGCAAAATGCAAAAGAGAAAGTCCTAAGACTGTCTGCTGCTGCCAGCTTCTCAGCTTCTTTATTAGGTGGCTTTCAATTGCTTCAAGATAAGAAGTGGATAAAATGCCTACTCTTACCAGAATGTGTCTGTGGTAAATGTCAGATTAAACTTGAAGCAACTCAGCTATTAAAAGTGGTCTTTTTCTCACTGTCAAGTAAGTACTTGAGATACCTAAAGTTTTATCTCACTAGAAAATGAAGTGAGGCACCTCTACTGTATCTGAAAACATTCTACCAGTAGATCATTTTTCAATGTCAGTAATAAAAAAAGAAAGTGGTCGACATTTAACGGTGTAATTGTATAAATGCTTCCAGGGTTCATTATTTTCAGGCAACAACATCCCAGCTTATTTGCATCTTCACTTTAATTTCCAAATTTCATTGCTAAACTTGTGCAACACCACTACATATTCAAATGTCGGTTTCTGAACTTTTGGTAGAGATTCTTTTTTTATATATATTTATTTATTTATTTGGGGGGGGGGGGGCACTCAACATTATGGTAAATTATGCTAATAGCTTCTCCCCTGACAGGCCTTGAGAGTGTTGGCCAATCAGAGGGAAGGGGAGAATGAGGTCTCTGGAGTGGGAAGTCTTAAAGAGACAGCAGGTTAAACAAAGTGTTTCAGACAGAGGCTGAAAAACCAATGTGTGAAAAATAGACATTTTTAAGCTGCTAATCATGTAAAGCTACTAGAGGAATACCACAGGGACAGTATAAGCTTTTAAAAAACCGCAGTACCCTCTCTTTAAAGAGGAGGCTGCTTTTAGTTAGAATCCAACCAAGACTTGTTTGCATGCAACATGTGCAGTCTCTTAACTTATGCAGATTTAGAGCTGTATTGTAGCCCTTAAGGTCCAGTTAATGATAGATTAGACATTATAGAATATTAGAAGGGAAGAGAGAGGACAAAAATATCTTAGAGCAGTACTTCAGTACTTTTTAGTACCACATTTAAGATGATCCAATCCCTGTCAATTATCTTGTAGTGTTACAGAGAAGTGAATGTTAAAAAAAATAGGGAAAGTCAACAAGAAGTAGTGAGAAGAGTGAGAGCCACAACAGAAAACTGCTATTTTCTGATTTTTTTCACAGTGGTTTCTCCCTAAAGTACAAAACAGGCCCACAACTTCAAACAAACACACAGACTAACAGGAGATAATCTGTCATGAGTAGAAGCTTTGTGCCCCTTTCTATGGTTCCACTTTCCTGTTTGCACTCCAAACACACCACACACTCCAAATCCACAATACTGATGACCGTTCTCATTCACAGATCAGTAAACACTGGCATTTGTTAAATGTGACACGTAACATTAGTTTTTGCGGACGGACAGACAAACGGACAGACTGGCAGGCAGGAAAGAAAAGCAGCAGTGTCACTTGGTTGCTTTGTCTCATTGTCATCCAGAAATGTTACAAAACAGAAACTAATGAGAAGATAAGAAAACATAAAGATGGGTTAAGTCTTTTCAGATTCAGACAGAACCACAAACTTCAAGTGATGGCTAATAAACCCTAATTAAGAGGTGATATTTAGATCTTGCCTGTATTTGCTTCAACACTTTTAACATCATGCAGTAATGTGTTTGAATGGTCAGTGACTTTTTTTATACCACTGGTTCTGATTATTACTGATTGTTTCTTTAAAGTCCGTATAAAGCAGCAATACATTTGTGTTATGAGTTTTGTCACCACAGAAATATGTTGTTGACAACTGAGCCGAATTTGAAAGATTAAAAAAAATTGCTAAGTATATAAAATTAGGTCTCAAAATCATGGAAAACTGAGCCCTTCTCTCTGCTGTGGAACGCTGGGGGCGTGTCAGTTAGAGGTGCTGGAGCCGCCTCCATGTACTGTGCAAGGACGTTATCTACTTCAACAATGGAAGCTAGCACTAGCAGCATCATTGGACGGACCCAGCTCGCTCTACCTGTTTGAGCCATTAGAGCCAGAAACTGACTCTGAGTCAGACTCTGATAGAGCTCAGCCTCGTTCCTCACAGTCTCCATCAGAATGCTCATTTATTTCTCCCATTTATGCAATATAGCAATAATACTGACTAGTAACGTTATAACCTAGCCAAATACAGTTAGGCTATCAATCCACATGTTTCTTCAGAAGCCTATGGGTGCTGCTATGACAGATAACTACTTCTGCTGGTGGTTGCCTTGCAACTATATGACTGACCACTGCTGGCGGCAACAGGGGCAGGGTTATGCTAATGTTCACTCAGTGACATCACACAGCCATGATTTCTGACCTGCCCATTGAACCCTGAACACAGAAATTTGAAACGCAGTTTGTGAAGCCGAATTCCACAATTAAACCCTAAATGGTTGAATGGCTTTTAGAAGTTTTAAGGAAATACATTTGTGACCTATTTAATGTGTTTAGAAGAAAATGGCTGATTTTGCTTTACATGGACTTTAAGTAGCGCTGAATTGATAATAAAATTCTGGAAGTGTAAAAACCCTAAATGGTTAATGCTGGATGAACCATAATGGGATTACCAAAGCAATCAAGACTACAGGTTTTCTGTGTACTATCATAAAAAAATCTGTCAGAGCAATACGGTCGACAGATCATCATTACCAACTGCAGTGCTGAATCATTAGCACAGCTTAGAACAAACCTGTCAGGGATCCCTGGTGCTTCTGACAGTCCTGCATAGCAACTCCTTTTTAATTAGAGGTGGACATATAATTGTGTATGTAATAAGCTGCAGTCAGGCTGAAATATGACCCATGCTGTTTTTTTCACTTAAACCATACTTATAATTTAATTTCCCGTCTGTTCGGCACAATACATTAGCCAAGAGATTAAAACCCATTTGGGGCAATTATTACACACATGCACATAATACCAGAAGGTAATACATATGGTTGCAACATTAGACTGATAATATCATGAAACTTATATGTTTTATTAATATCTTTGAATCTGTAGAGTCGGATCTGCTGGAGAAAAGAGGCGTGTAGCAGTGAACCTGCTGGCCATCCTCATCTCATTCTCCTGACAGGCCTGGGTCTGGGGATGAAGGGTGAAAGGAGGGAGCTGCCTCATTTCCACATTCTCTTTATACCAGCACATGATGTGTGGAGAAGCAGAGAGGGAAAAAAAAGGAAAGGAAAACCGTCACATAATTTCAGTTTATGTTCCTATATTTGACAGCAAGTGGAGCGAGGAGACAAGAGGTGGGCAAAGAGCAAACTCCCCCACATATTTCTAATTTTTACATGCACACGGTGTAATGAATCAGGAAGAGAAGATATGTGCAGTAAATGTTCATCCAGGGTTTATCCTTCCCTCCTGCAGCTCATACAGTCGCCTGAATATTTCCAGAGATGATTAAACGTTCCCTGCAGTGTTTCATCTAATGTCACAGATGTTGGTGGATGAACTTACATCAGTTGTGTTTCTGGTTCTTGTCTTTCCTCCTCCATATAGATAGAGGTTTATCACACTCTTCTTTTCTTTAACGCCTCACTTGGCTTTTCTTTTCCTCTAAGCGTGGTTCTGAGGACTGCTCAGGGCTGTAAAGATGGAGCCCCAGCCTCTAACCCTGGATGGCAGGAGTCCAAATTCACTGACCAGAAGTTTGTACTGTGAGTATTTTCCTCAGAGGCCTCTCTCAGATGCTCTGGAGCCTCAGGGACTTTCTCTTCCAGTGGAGAAAAACTTGAGTCAGTCCATAAGAAACCTGTTTGGTGGTGATTTGTGTATCTTTGAGCTGGTTCTTCTGGCTTACAAAAATGTATCGAACTTGTGCAAATACCAAGATTTGAAATGTGCCATGCTGAATCCAAAAACACAGTGACTCACATTCTTGGTAAAAGCTATGATTTTAATCACTTCATGTCTGACTTAACCTTATAGCAAAGGTTTAGCCAACCAGCATCATCACAATGATATTTGCCATAGTTTAAGTAGTTTCTTGTTACCAGATGTCCAAATCAATAATTTAGACAAAATACAATGAGGTATTGCCCACACCAGAGGGGGAATTAATTCATCACTCTCCATTAACATAGTTTTGAATGAAGGTGACCTCTCAGTGACTGTGTTTACACACAGTTTCAAAAATTAGACTATGAGTTTAGTCAGTGCAAGATCAGACTATTAAAATGCATGTAAAAAGCTCAGCCAGGCTGAATATGAACTCCGCGTAGCTCGTTTGACACATCTATATAGTACAGTTGCAAACAAGCTGCTGTTGGATTCGGCAGGACTCAGCGGGTCTTGGTAATCCTTGGCGTACAGCTGGATGAGGAAGTAGGTGACCATGATAAATAGGGTCACTGCACTCATACAGTCTATGGCTCCAACACAACAAACACACACCATGGCACATACATAAATAAAAACATGAAGAGCTACAGCTACATTCCTCTCAGCCATCGTCGTTAGAATGTTGTTTTCTCTTCAGGTGAACCAAAACTAGTTTGATACGCACGCAGCTTCACTCATCAATAAAGGACACAGCCCCACCTATCGAAGCAGAGTGAGACGTTCTCGGCCAGAAGTCTGATTCTCTTTTCTGCATAAGCAGACAAGACTAGACCCCTGCTGACATACTTGTGTTTCTGGCAAGTAATATCAGAAATTAAGATGGGCTGTTTGGCCTGACTATCAGTTATATGTTTCACCTTGCTTGTTCAAAGCTGAACGGGTGTCTTCAACTTATTCGTATTCATTTTAAATTGTTCAAACTTTGTTCGAACTTGATTTTTTGAAAAAGTGACAGCCCTAGTCTGAATTGCATTTTTCCGGTAATAAATGAGAATTATTTAGAAACTGCATTTTGTATTTACTGTGATTATCTTGGTCTGATATTAAAATTTGTTTGATGGTCTGAAACGTTTAAGTGGGAAAAGTGTGAAAAAAAAAAAAAAGATTAAATCTCTAATTTGTTAACTTAATACATGATGGGTCCTTGTTTCTCTGGATGAGGACGTGAGACAGAGATGCAACAACAAAGGATTTAATTCACCGAGCAGATCATTCTCACTCCCTTCAGCCTCATTTAGAGAAGACAGCAAATGTTCTGAATGCACTTGGCATCACTCATTGTGGTCAATAGAAACAGCACCGACTGACAGGCAAGATATGCTGATTACTGAAAGAACACAGCAGACCTGAGAGACCAATAAGAGTACAGCAATATGAATGACGTTTAGATACCATAGGGCTGATAATAACTCTGTTTTTTAACATGAGCTGATTTTCAGTCTAAGAAATAAAATAAATCTTTTTCAGTCACATGAATTCTGCTGTTTGTCATTTATTCAACAGCCATCTGCCTCATATATTTACCTGAGCATATATCTTCCTTCAGTTCCCGCCCCTTTAATGTAAATCTCTCCATGACCTACTTTCTGTGTCTGGAATACGTTCCTTTTCTCACTCCTCATTGAACTCTCCAGGTTGTTTAAACTGCGCTCCTGCTTCCTAAATATAGGTCTGTTCATCGACCTTTGTGACTCACTGTACGCCAGCGTCACATTTATGTTGGTCTGAGAGGGAGTTTACAAAAAAAACAGCATATTTTTATAAGATGGAAATACTTTATCAGCACTTGGGAGATATAAGGATGAGCTGTTTTTGGAGTGAGGTGAAACTCCAGCCCCATCTGTTCCCTTCATTTCTGTTTTTCTGGCAGCCTGCTACAGTCACACCTCACCAAAAACGATGAGTGTGTTCTGTTGACCCTTTTATCTCTTAAAGTCCTCCCTGAAAAAAGCCCGACAGAGCTGTTTCCTCACTGACTGTATTGTGTTTGGGATTTAATATATACAGTACTTTTTGTCTTCTCTCTTTTTTCTTCCTCTTATCCCTGTCAAAGGGCCGTTGATTGCGTTTCCTCAGCCCTTCTTTAATCTCTCGGCGAAGAGATGGAAGACTTCGAACGTGTGTTTTCCTGCATACTGCCTTAGACTCTGGAGGCAATCTGTCAACTCAATCCTCACCAACCGGTGTGTGAGTGCACACATTTGTTCTTGTGTGTGCAGTCACTGCTGAAGTGTGTGAGGCCACGCAGGGTGGTCTCCATCTCTTTTCACGCCTCTGTGCATTTCTCTGCTTGTGAGGCTCCTTCACTCCCTGAAACATCAGTGGGGTGTCCGCTGATAAGAACTGGTAGGTGACTGCTGCTGTAAACTGTCTGACAGAGCAGAGGGGGAAAGATCATTACACAACTCTACAGAGAGAGGGATGGCATGGAGACATGGTATTAATGAAATCACAGTTAGATTTTAAGTCGAGAATATTCAAAATGATAGGTCTCTCACATTCACAGCAGCACCTGGGACCACGGCTGTGTGTGAAAGCTTCGACTGAAAGTGATGTTGCTTCAGAAGGTATTTCAACTTTTGGCGGAGATGTTTGCTTTCAGCAGCCAAAAACACGTTACCATAAACACAAACTCTGGCTGGTTTCTTCTTTGAAAAATATGGGACACATGAATTATTGTTGGACAGTGATGGAGCTTCAGGGACTTGCAGCCAACCTTCTGGGAGGGTTAGTTGTCTGAAACACTGCAAAAAATGAATCTAAGCAAGAGTTTATGTCTTATTTTTAGTTTTAAAAAATGTTCTGTATGACTCAATATGAGCAACATTCACCTGACAAGTCAGAAAAATGTCTTATTTCAGAATATTTAAGTAAAAAATGAGGCCTGAATTTCTTGTAAGGCCAGTGGAGTAAGAAAAATGTACTTGTTTATTTTCTAGTATGCAGACATTCTTATTTCAAAAAACTTCACAAGAAAATTAGTCAGAAACCTCGGGAAATAGGGCACCCACTCTGCCAACTAATAATATAAACAAGCACCCCACAAAGACACATTGAACTTGCAATACAACTGTGAAGAAAACTGCTTTGCTGCTCTGAAGTAAACACCAGCTATGAAAAGTTACATAAGTCATGACATTCATGTTGTTGCCCTCTATTGCAACAAATAGTATATCAAGACTAGTGTTATAGTTTGGCCCATGTTCCATCTGTTAACATTAAGTGGGCAGAGTTTGGAAGACTAAAATATTTTGGCATCGCTTTTGGGGAGTTGTCCAGCTGTCCATCTCTTTCAAGGGTCTGTTGTTGCAGCCCATGAGTCGTCCTCTGAGGTCGTTGGGTTTCAATTCCCTCAGCAGGATGTGACTCCTACCTCAGTGTTCTTTTTTTTCATTGTTTTAATATAAAAACAAAATAGTCATTATTAGCATAACCAAAGAAAAAAAAGTTTCACTGATGGGAAACCAGACTTTGTGTTGCTGTGTTAGTCAGGTGTGAAATGCAAATGACTAATCCCCACAGTTATCATCTTTATTCACATCTTGTTGGTATATTTTCATCTTTCAACTGAGTGCTGCTTTGTTGATATTCAGTGACATCGAGCTCCATAAATCAGTGGCTATTATCTCCAGTAAATGTGCCGCCAGGCATCCTGATGGTGCGCCTCTGTTCTTCAAACTGCACTACCTTATCACCCGGCACTGTGTGTGATTTATGGACTATTTTTACCCCATGGATGTAAACACGGTCATTTGTCATATTTTAATATGCTCCATTTTTAGCATTCAGGGGGAGGTCTGGAAATCCATAGGCTTACATTTTTAGATGAATAAGATCTTATTCTGTAATCCCTCGCTATGCGACTTAAACTCCATGTTGAATCAGAGTTCATAAATGAAATTCAGAGAATTTTCAGCATCCGTTCACACCCGTCCATCACACAGCGGTTATAGCTGCGTACTGTATGCACATCTCTGTTCTATGTTTAGAAATGTTTGTTAAATGACGGAGAGCTTAAAGTCAGTTTTGAGTGTGTGTATGTGTGTATGTGCTCTTTGTTGACTTGATTCAGCCTTTAATCTTCTAACACGCTGTCATAAATCTCCTCTTCAGGAATTACTACCCTTTGAATAAATGCCTGTGTTTGCAAGCACAGCTGTATTAAGTCATCCAGTTTCATTGATGTGAAGCTTGTATAAAAGTTTGGAGGAGCTGTATTTCTCTGCTGGTAAACACATCACCGACAGCTCAGACGGTGCTCTTTGCATACATAATGACACATCTGATTATAAAAGTCAGTGCTTATAAAAACAGTGTTGATTTATTGATCTTGTTGCCTTCAGTCACTTTTGAGAAACCACAAACAAACAGGTTCATTTTTGTTTGCTTTTGAATATAAAGCTCTAATTCATCTCAGTTAATTCACAAGATGGCAATACATAAAAACCCATTTTTAGATAGATAATGACAATTCAGACATTTACTGTCAAGTGGATCTAGTTGGCATTTTAAATGGAGGTTTGGTGATGTCACAAATAGAGCTCGTATTGGATTTTTGAGGGTCGATACCAACAAAGATTACTACGAATAACCAATATTTGGTAACATGAGCATTGACGGTAAAATGAAAAAACCTAGCCAAATTCAGACTTGAGAAAAATACCATGTGCATGTATTTAATAAACAGTGAAACTTTCAGCCACACAGGAGTGAATTGTTAGCATTTACAGTGCAGTTACTTAAAATGGTCAGACCAATCCAATGGTGTTGCAGAACATAAGGTAAGGGTGAGTGGTGAGTGACAATGCAGAATCCTCTGATTTAAAAATGTGAAGCCCATTCAGAAGTGGTTAAAACTGCAGTTCATCAAGCATCCACTTGAGGCTGGCTGCAGAAGCACCAGAAACTCCAAACACAACCAGCCAAAAGAGCTCATTTTTACCAAAAATAAACATGCTGACTGCCTGTTTCGAAAATTGATTTTCGTCTCGTCACATTTCTCTATCAGCACACGCTGTACAGGTTTGAATTTTTCACAACTTTTTATTTTTTAAGTCATTAAATTTACAAGTTTTGTCATTTTAATGGCATGACTGATTTGACTCAGAGGTGGGCACACTGTCGCTGTCAGTGAAGAGGCCAGAGGCCTGCATGTTCTGCTCAAGCTAAGCTGAATCAAGCTTTTACCAGCTTAAGTTGTATATTTAAAATTTTCAGTCTTTTCCGAAGAATATGACTTCATTAACATCCCAATGATTTTTGCTTTCCTGTGGCAAGGGCACCTTGTTTCCCATCAGTATTTTGTGACTAAAATGATACACTCTTGCATAATTTATAAAACACCAGGAGAAAAGTAGGCTGTGATGGCACGATAAATCAGGACTTGGCAGTATCTGGCGACTCAGGTTTGGGTTGTCAAATTCTAAAAAAAAATAGTCTTTCCTCTTTGAAAGACTTTCATCACATTACTTGAATATTTTAATGCAATCACTTTGGGAACACTCCATTCAGCATTAACAGATGGCAACTCAGTGAGCTTCAAAAGATTCTGATAAGGGTCTGTTCCTTCAACCAGGAACAACCATTGTGTTTCACTGCATTGTGTTTCTCACGCTGACTAAGCTCATAGTCTATTGTATATCTTCAGAGACAGTCTCGTAGGACCAAAGAACTGACACAGTTATTGTATGTTCTAGCTTGAACTGATTCTGACTGACTGACTCGTGGCCAAAGTGAAGCCCTTTCTTAATCGGTGGCACCTTGAGAAGGCAGTACAGCTCTAGGCTTGACTATCGTAATGCTCTTTACATCAGCCTCAGCCAGTCTTCCCTTTCTTGTCTTCAACTTGTTCAGAATGCTGCTGCCAGATTTTTAACCAACACGCCCAGTTGTGAGCACATCACCCCTTTTTTGCCATCACTCCACTGGCTACCAGTTTGTTTTACCATTGATTTTAAACTTTGATTTTTTGCTCTTAATGCCATTCACGGCCCTGCTCCTCTCTACCTGTCAGAGATTTTAACTAGCCGTGATCATGGGAGGGCCTTAAGTTCTTGTCAGCTTTTACTAAACGTCCCAAGGTCACGGTATAAATAGTGGGTGACCGATATTTTTCTGTTGCTGCTCCCATGTTGTAGTACAAACTGCCTCCTGACATTCACACCACTACTGACATTTGCATTTTTAAGTCTTAACTGAAGACATACTTTTTCAGAATGGCTTGTAATTCTGATGAGGGCTTCCTTGTTTTATGTGTATATTCTGTTTTATCAATTTTGAAAGGCTTTTAACACCTTGCAGTTGTGTCACACCTTCCTCTGTGGCTTTTCTGTATTGTTTCATGGTTTGCTTGTTTTTATACTGTTATTTCTGACACTACTATAAAGCACTTTGGGTACCTTTCTGGTTATTGTAAAGGGCCATAGAAATAAATATTGAGTGACTGATTGAGACCAATACTCAATCAGATACGGTTTAGATGTGGTAGGTTGTTACATCCCTGTAAAATATCCCCAGTCATTAAACTGTACTGGTTTATATTTTGTAGGAAAAAAGGAAGAATGCTCCATATCATGTGTTTGTAGTCAATATGAAATTTGTAGTCAAAACACACAACACATTTCTGTCTGTCACTTGACTTTGTGAGCTGCATTTGCAAGTAGATTCGGAGGTTACACTGTAATTATACACTGATGAATAATCCAAACATAATAAATAACAGGCTGTGACAGCTACAGAGTATATTGATCTTAAGGTCAATGTAACTCAGTGAATTAAATCACAAGTCTTAAATACATCAACATGCATACCTGACAGAGAGAATACAGTTCACTCTGTACATGTACGAAGGAGCTGTGGTGTGTAATGTAAGCTGGGCAGTGTGTGTGTGTGTGTGTGTGTGTGTGTGTGTGTGTGTGTGTGTGTGTGTGTGTGTGTGTGTGTGTGTGTGTATTTAGTATTTAAGAGGTCAAAGAGGTCAGACCTCTTGTACATGTCAGGATATTTATTCAAGAATCTGCCAAAAGGCTCTGACCTTTAAACACGACCCCGAGCATTTCTCTCTCAAACTGATTTCAACACCTCCCCAACTTGAGGTCAGTTGCATTAACTTGTGTTCAATTTTGTTTCACTCTAGTGTCCCTGAACCAATTATAGTTTTGTGCAAAACAAGAAAACATTTGATGCATCATGACAATGGTTAGTCTTGTGATGAAGTGGGATATCTGAGCAACAACTTGTAGAAAATATTAACAAATATTAGCTATATTTGCTAATCAGGATTAACCACATTTAAATTACATGTTTAAAATCACTTTATTTTCTGTTCAAAAATACTTTAAATTAATAAATTTTATTAAGAAAGTAAAACTTTCCACAAAGCCTGAAATGTATCATTTAAAGGGGCAGTGGTGTCATTTTTTATATGAAGAGACAGCAGGAAGCAGGAAGACACTGCAGCAGTCTAACTTGCCAAAGATGACAAAATAGCACATGATTTAAAAGAGAAATAAGGTATTATCACTGAAGTTTAACTGTAATAAGACAGACAGCCCTAATTTATTGCAAGTGCTGATGTTGCAAAAAAATGTGTATCCTGTATGGTTTTATTCATTGCTTAAGGCATTAACAGATTCATTCAGATTTTTCAAGATAACAGTCCATTATTTAAAAAAAAAAAAAAAAAAAAAAAAAAAAAAAAAAAGCACATGATGGTCAAGAAGTTTTATTCTGTTATATACTGTTAACAAAGCTGGGAATGGAAAAAATATGAGAAAGTCAGTTAAACTTCTTGACTGGTAGGTAAACAGAGAGAGATACAGTATGTTGCCTGTGGCATTTGATTCAAGTAGTCTTTTTCTCTGTTAAAAGAAAAAATCTAGTTGGCTGAATGATAACAGCACCTTACCTTGAGTCATAATTCAAAATCTTTTAAAAGATCAAAAAGTTGAGCTGCCGATGAATTCAGTTTTAAGCTTTATTAAAAGAATTTTAGAAAAACATATCCAGAGTGTATTTGTGCCGTAACCTTGCCATCTTTGCCTCTTAACCATTCAGAGAAATGCTGTGTTACAAAATTGAAATTAATTCTTTGTAAACCCAAGATTGAAATTCAGAGTAGCCTTATGAATACAAACCCAAACAATAAAGTCACGGCCAGCCACCATGGCTGTTATCAGCAGGGATATTCTTCTATTACCTCAGTGTACTTTATAATCTTGGTAATTTCATGCATAACTAAACCACTATGTCACAGTCACAAAGCACTGCAATACTGAATGCAGATTAAGTAGATATCATTATCATCACTGGGCATCAGCCATTACTTTGGTGTCAGTGTGTTGGCTCTCGAACCTCCAAAGGCTTCTGATTGATTAAACTGGCAAAGCCAAATGAAAGCAAATGAATCAGCCAATAGAAAAACACTTCACTTCACTCTCTGATTTTCTGGATGATCCAGAGATAATGTCACAATTTAAATCAAAAACACCCAACATCAGTTTTAACGGCATGTTTAGTGGATTACGGTGCATTATACATCAGCCACTAGCACTTAAAAACCTTCTGGTTTATAATGAATCTACTTACAGGAGAAGATGATAAAAACTTGTGTATAAGATTTAAAAAACTAGTCCATTAATGTGGTTTGTCCACATAAATACTGCATGTTTACTCCTCATTGTTTGTTATTCTCATGAAGCACCACAGGCCCCTATTAAACCTTTATAGCCTCCAAGTGTTTGTTTAACTTACCCCTCTAATACAAAACAACATATATTGAGATTAACGGCCTCAGGGCTAATTTCTCGGGTTCAAGCATCCACTGAGTGCAATAACATGAAATTTAAATATTCAAGGCAGTCAAGCATGCTGTTTAAGTTAGCACAGCTGAAGACTGTTGAATCTGTTTACTAAAACTTACTGATATAAATTTAGAATTTGGCAAACAAAAGTCTAGCTTAGATTGCAATGCTGACTGATGTGTGAATGCTTTCTGCTGTGTAAGCCATGATTCCTATCAGTCATGGGCATTTAAAAGAATCCCTTACAAAAATACAAGGAATGGCAACAAGGCATGCAGTTTGCAGTGCTGCTAGCAGAATCAGGCCGTCCAGTGTCATTAATGACATGTAAATGATTTCTGGGCCCGCATTTCTTCACCAAGGAAGAAGGAAGCTCTCGTCTGCTATTTGCATCAATTGTCTTGTGAGTAAAAACCTGAAATATTATTGAGTAGATGGTAAGAAGGCCTATGATTAAAAGCAACATGTGAGCAGCTCATCCAACGCTGTTAAGGCCTAAGCCTGGTTTATACTTCTGCACTGAATTTAAGGTGTACACTCCACCTAAATACTTCTAGGCAATGTGATTTCTATTACTAGTCATATCACCTTTTCTGGTCTTGTTATGTTTTCTGCTTGCTTAATGTATTAATGCTTTGTTTTAGTACATAATTACGAAGGACGATTAGGGCCATGCTATAAATTTACGAGAATAAAGTCATACATTTACAAGAATGAAATAAAAAAATTACGAAAATAATCTCCTAAATTTAGGAGAATAAACATATTTTAGTCTATAGTTTGGCTATCAGAAGAGCAGCAGCCGTCAGTACAAAAATGAGGAACACGGAGCATCTTGTGAAGTTATACTTTAGTACAGGTGTTAACTTGGCCCTAATCCTCCGTCGTAGTGTGGTAGTCAACGGTGCTACGCACTTCAACTGCCTTTGTCAGAAAGCGCCAGGTTCTTGCACAGATTATTGGCAGAGATTAAGAGGGCTATTTGTCAAACCTTTAACTCAACACAACTCAATCAAAAAGATGCTCTCATTTTATACTCTTTGCCTGGACAGATGGGCGCTCATATAAAACAACTTTTCAGAATAAAGTTTGCTTTTTAAACATAATTAAAATCGATTCATGAATTTAATTCTCGTAAATTTCTGGCTTTATTCTTGTAAATCTATGACTTTATTCTCATTAATTTTTTTTTTTAATCATGGTCCTAATTCTCTGCCATACATGATATTACAACAAATGTGGTCTACAAAACCCTCTTGAGGTAACCTTTGCTCTGATGATGTATTTTATAAACCTTTGTTTGATATGTTTTGAGTCTATGATTTTTTTTTCTCATTAATATTACATATTTTGAAAGACATTTATGGAAAACATAATAATGATCACAGAAAACTAGCAGTAAGCAGCTCATGCACAGAAGCGTCTCATTTGATCTTCATGTGGTGGGAAATCAAGGCTGAACTGTTAGCCACCTACTCAGCATGTCTTCTTTCTGAGGAGTGAGCAAATATGGGGGGCATGAAGGAAATGTAAATTTTACTAAATCTCATCTCAAACTGCTGCATTGATTGTTTTCAGGAAGTGAAACAGATGTTGAGCTGTAATCAACACACAATCATGTCAGAAAAGACCCCGAGCCCTGCACTGCTCCTCTGTTCATTTACATGAACAGCATGCCTTCTTTGTGTTGTCATTAAGCTTGCTTCAATATGAGTCATGATTCTGCAGAGGTAATTTTTCAACTCTCTGCCCTCACTGTTATGAGACAGTTGGAAGCAAAGTTCACTTTACACTGATAGTTTTACAGCTGCAGAGTGTTTAGAGCAACACAAAGCTAATATCTCTGCTTCATGCATCCATGTAGGTGGAGGCAGATACAGTGTAGTGGGCCTAATGAAAAAACAACCCCTCTATCAGATGAAATGCTGTTCACATCAGTCAAAATAGGAAAGTTTGGAACAGAAAATCCCCTTTTTTAACTTTTTCAAAACTTTTATTAATGCCAGGAAGCAGGCAGCCATTGGTGGTCTTTTCAACACAGAGTTCTGGAAGATTTTGAGTGTTCAGATAACAAACTGTGGGAGTAATTACAGATCTGAGCAGGCCAAGAGGGGGCTAGAAATCTACAGCCAGCAGCAGGATGGCATGAGGTAATATATGGAGCAGCTGACCGGGAGAAGATACTCCTCAGGGAAACCTCACTCAGTGCTTTGAGAAGGTCCTGAGGTACAGAATCATGGAGGTCTGTAAATCTGCTGACTGGAGGCTGAGAGAAGGAGGAGAAACAGCAGAAGCAGCAGAGAGAAGGAGAATAATACAGGAGATACATTTAAAAATATTAGGCTTGAGAGCATTTAGTCTTTTTCTTTTCTTCCTATGAATATGTTGCTAACAAATGTCACTGTTGATTGCCAAGATTTGACTGATTTGAAGAATGTGAAGGAGTCTGATAGAATAGTTGAAAAAGGCTTGACTAAAGCAAAATAGACAGGACAAGTTTTAACTGAGCTCCTCTTTAATGTGACTCATATGTGTTATTTGTATCAAATTTAAAAAATATTGAGTGTCATTGCCTTGGTGGAGGTATCAGTAGATACTCAGGTCACGTTTTGTAACCTTAGAGACTTCTTTGTTAAAAATCATTTCACTTCTGTAATATTCAATACTTTCCCATGTAGCCAGCAAAGTTTTGATCTAAGAGTTTCTTGCAAACGTTTGTACTTGAATAAAGTACACAATTTAAGTGAGTGGGACAAAATCTATATGCAGATATTTAACTTTATCCATTCACAGCCAATTGAGAGGCCCACCTCTGTTGTAAGTGATGACTTGTGTGTAGTTTTAGGCCTTGCAGTGTAAATACAGACTTCAGTGGTCTAAATATTTGCAATTCAAAAGACATTTTAAAAACTGTGTAAACATTTATAGATTTGTGTATACAGTTGTGGAAGATGTGAGACTAAAAACTATCAATCATTGTAACCAATGTTACTCATAAAAAAACAACTGACATTGAGCAAAAAGAGTTACTGCAAATATGATTTTAGCAGTCTCCAAAAATCAAATATAAAATTATTTTAAACAAACTGCCCCCCCCCCCCCCCAAAAAAAAAAGAAAAAGAAAAACAGATATGTCCACAGTGCAACAAAAGCTCAGCACAACAAAAACAATATTATCAAGTTTAGAAATGAAATATTTCAAATATACTTTAAAATGATATTTCATAACAACTTATTTCATCTTGTGGTTGCACCATTCAACAGTTGAAAGGGACTGATTCTTTAATTGGTTAAAAACGGTAGAAATGTCATATAAAATACTATGACACAACAGAAATGCAAGCTACACATGTAAACAAAAATCGAATCAATGACGGCGCCTGAGGATATCAAGACATATCTCATTGGATATCAAGTTAATTTTATTGCCTTTATGGTGCCAGATCACAGCAGAAGTAATGTTAGGTTACATCTCTTATAGATCAGGTCTATTACTTAACCGTTTTTCTTTTTTACATTAGTAAGTGCTGGTTGAAATTTCTTGCAGTCTCTCGGCTGTAAACTTTGGGGAAACACAGATGTTGTTTTAACAAGTTTAAAGCATATTTTTGATACCAACCTTTATTTGTCACTGTCCTGTGTACAGTAAATTCATGTTGTTCATTTGTGGATCAAATCATACATGTGGGTCTGTTAACGCATTTATGGATTTCATCATACATTTGTCTATCTCTTACGTATTTGTCGATCTGTGCTCACATTTATTGATCAACTTATACAAATATTTGTGGATGTATGTACAGAGTTCTGAATCTTTGGTTCCAGTTGTGGATCATTTTATGTGGTTACAAATAGTTTTGCTATGATAACAGCTCAATTTGCTGCACCCATGTGCAGAAATCTGTGTGAAGGCAAAATATGCTTTATGCAGGTAATGGTTTAATAACCAGGTCTGTTTATCTTTCCCCTTTAGTATAAAGTTTCCATCCAGAAACAACCTTTCACCTTGGTTTGATTGAAAAAGATAATAGAATTTAAGTTTGATTTTATGTGTCTATTTTGACAATAATGACAAACCCAAGTTTTTGGACGGATCTTGTTTATACTAAAAAGTTGTGAATATGTATGAATTTGTCTTTGATCTCATGGGTTGAAATCTTTTGGTTTGCACAGGCACAATCTGTCCTGACCTCCAGCCCTTTTTTCCCCCTGTAGTCAGAGAAAAAGTGAATATGTTGTGCTGCATCTCCAAACCAAATTTAGCAAATTTGCAGCTGTGAATGTATTATGCAGTCATTAGGGCTTAGCCACTGTAGACTGTGAGTGTTTGTACCATTAAAGCAGAGCCTGTGGGCATGTAGAGGATTAGTTGTCCAGAAAGAGACAAGATGAGAAGATTAATTTTGTGAGTAAGTGAATGACTCCTGAGGACCACATTGACCAGAGCCATTGATGCTGTGGCTTCAATAATCAGCTTGTCATCAGTGGATAAATGACCCAGTAATGGAGTAAAGGAACATGAAACCTATCCTGTCACTGAGGACACAATGCATACATCGACCGCTGCATTGGTTACAAGAAGTAAAGTAAGCATGACCTTCTTCCTCATTTATCCTGAATAAAACACCAGAAATACATTCGTCTGTAGATTTCTCAGACAAGTTCTGCCTGAAGCAGCTGATATAACACATTTCTTTGGCTGTGCCGACACCTCTCAGCAGAGTGATTAATGATTTATTATAAATGAAGGTACAGTTGTACTTTTACAGGCAGAACAGCTTTAGTCAGCTTTACAGCATGTTGGACAAACTGTGATGCACATAAAACACTTCTTTCCTTTAGACTGTAGATTTATACTCCAATCAGCACCAGTACACTCAGTAACCTTTAATTATTTTGTATGTAACTGTTGTTTTCGATACATGTTTTCTAAAAATTTCTTTCTAAGGACGAACAACACTCAGAACTGTCTTGTGTTAAGTTGAAGCTACCCAGAGAGAAGTATTCAAACATGGAACTCCAAAACAGAAAACTGTTTACATTATATAAAGGGTGACCCAGCAAAATTCAAGATTAAATATCTCATAATTTTATTGCATAATAAATTGAAATTTAAATGTAAATTTGTAATTCTTTAGAACTAAAGAAATGCAACATCGTTTCATATGAATGTGTCTTAAATATGCAGGTAAGTTGATTTTGCTGGGGGCGAGTTGGGCTCTTTGTCTTTTTCCACTGTGTTCTGAGCTAGGCTAACAAGCTAGAGGCAGTGCTTTGTATTCATCTTACATCAGGGGTGTCCAAACTTCTTTCCAGAGGGCAGATTTGATTTTGCAAAGATGACCAGGGGCCAGCGGCTCTTACTCACATATTATTAGATAGTTCTTTCAATGATTTCTTAAAGAAGTCAGTCACTAAGTGTGGTGAAATATAATTACATATCATCAGTACAATCACATTATTACAGACTTATTGAAGCAAACCTCCCCTGTCCCTTAACTGTCAACTGGTCAGTGTTACGTGCTGTATAAACATCAGTAAACTCTGCTTCTTCATATGATACATGAACTTCACTTAGGGGGCAATATGGGGAAGACAAGTTTAGTTTTTTCCCCTCAGGATTATTTTTCAGGATTTTTAAAAACTATTTAGACCTGCAAACAACATTTTGGCCCCAACATTTCTAATCCTGCATTCTGAACAACTTTTCTAAATCAATTTTTGCCTCTCCTGCACCACTTCATAATTTTAATCTAGCCTTGTTTCTGCAATTGTGGGTTTTTTTTTTTTTAAACTGGACATTTATGAGGCACATTTTCACATCATGATAAATGTATTCATTTAAACATGGCACCTTTATGTTTCTGAGTTTTTCCATAATGTACAGAGCTTCATCTTCCACAGTCCAAATGTAGTTTTGTGAGACGTTATTAGATATACTTCAGTTTTGTTTGTGCACTTGACAGAAAATGTCAATGCACACATATTTAAGGACATGTTGGATCAGTGCAAAGCTAAAAGATTAAAGCTGGGGGCCGTGTATGTATGTATGCGATATCTGAAAGACTTCATCTTTCTGTGGCTCGTAACACCTTGCCCTGCTAATTATCTAACTTTTAGTTTGGTCTTCTCTTTAATTGTAGAATATCTACAGTCGTCCACATGTTGATGTGAGAAGAAAATGCGACACAGAGAAGAAAGATGCTAAACTCATTATCAGCTGTCCCCGTCGTCTTTGATTTCTGTCCACAAGGTGCAGAAGGCAAATCCAGCAGAGTGACTTAAGATGCAGCCGGGACTGAGAGTCATAAATCAAAATGTGGTTTCATCCTCAGGTTTTGAGAAAACGTAGACAGGACTGCAGGGGGATGCAGATCTTGCAGAACTTTAGAATTAGTTTGTGAAGAGTGAATAATAGTTCACTATACAGAAAACTTAAATAAGTGCAACATTTTTTATATTGATTCCAGTTTAAAAAGTGAACAGAAACATAAAAGGCAAAAGTTCAAGCAGGAGAACTGTTTCTGTAATCCTTCAATAATAAATCTCTCTGTCACTCTGTCCATCTCCTCCACACTCCTCTAATCTTCTAATCACTGGCGATTACCCTCAAAGGTTTTCACCAATCAGGTTTTGTCACAACCTCTATCAACCAACTATTCTGCTGTTGCCAAGCTTTAAATTTGTTCCTCTCTGCTCCATCCCTTTGCTGTTTCAGTTCAGATCATTGCTACCCTCTCAGTCACTTCCACTCTTCATCAGTGTCCAGTTTCATTCCTCAGATGTCCAGCCTTCATCACACCCCGCAAAGCTCTTTCACCATCACCATCACCAGAGGAGGGTTTCTCCTGCAGACGGCCTCAGTGCCCCTCTGAAGGCATTAAGTCTAGGAAAGCACTGATCCAATACTAGTATTGGGTAACCATCCATTGCGGACTCAAACAGCTAGATCAGATACATGTCTATATGACAGAATGACAAGAATTTAAAATCTGCTAAAGAAACACATCAGGAACTGGCTTAGGGGCCCAAGGGGTCGGGTGGGGGGGGGGGCTAGAAAGTCACTCCAGTGTCAATAAAGACACAAAAATAACTACAGTGAAATATAAAATATATAAATGCAACAAAGACATACATAACAACCACATGTATAGTCATAAAAAAACAGGGAACATGTAAATCTATCACAGCAAGAAATAAAACGACCAGCAACAGATGTTGATTTGGGATGCTTAAACTATACGTGAAGGAGACCCAAAAAGGGCTGCGAGTAGACAAAAAGAATATTAAAAAGACGTAAAACCATAGGGACACACAAAAGAATCATAAATAGACACAAATCAGCTATAATCAGATAGAATAAAGCCAGACAGAAAACGGCACTGAGTGAACCCTGGGAGAAGACAAAGCAACTAAACAAAAATGCTTCAGAGCAAAGAAACTAAATACAAGCCATAACACTGTAAAACGACCATGAAGGGATTAAAAAGTAGTGTTAAAACTCATATAATGACCACAAAAAGACTGCAAACAACAAAGCTCACAAAACAAACAAGTCCTTGACTCACCTCTCCATTCTGAACCAAAACATACTGAAAATGTAACTACCTGAAAATGGCTCTTTTTAAAGTTTTCCTCATGTCACTGCTTCTTCTTGGGACATCAGAAGGTGCACGGCAGGTAGAGCTGACAGGAGTTCCCATTTGACTTCCTTGATTTTTTATTTTTTATTTCCCCTTCAGCTTTTCCACTTCTGCACAGTCAGAATTTTAATGTCTCTACAGAGCTGACCCCCTTTTTAGTGGCGTGTTTGTCTCGCTAATAGAGTGCTACATTTGGGGCCAGTCATGGGACTGTGCTTCTGGTCTGAAGCGAGATGCCTCCTGTCACTTTGTCTGAAACACCTGCACATCAGACAGGGGAGAGAGAAAAAAAACAGCAGATAAATAGCAGGAAGAAAGGAGGAGTTTGAGCTCCTGAACGACTTGTTGATCAAATAAAAGAACATGTCTTGTGTCAGGTGCATTGGGTAGAAAGCAGCTGCTTTTGTTTTGATGGGGTGTCATTCAGAGAGAGCAGGAGAAAGAAACTAAATGTCAGGAACAAGGAGTGCAGCGTCTGTAAAAATAATGACAAGTAACTGATGCAGAGGCAGATCTACTCAGAATGATGAATGTACTGAAAAGAGAATCTACATCTATAGTCTCTCTCACACACACATTCAGATTATTTTACCTTTTTATTCAGACAGGTTTGAAGTAAGAGACAAATGGAGGAAAAAAGGTGAGTCGGTGCCTCTCTTCTATATATTCAAATCAAATTGAATCAATCTCTGAATAGATATTCTTTCTACAGACAATTAAAGAATTTGACATGATTCACTCTAGTTACACAGCCTGTCTGTCCGTCCGTTCGTCTCTTTGTCAGCTTGTCAACCATCCCTGTGTATGCCCCTGAGCCCAAGCATGGATGTCATCTTATTCCAGCTTAACGCTAACAGGCACTCGCAGATTAAGAAAACTGTATTGGAACAATACTCCATAATAGACTTAGGCTGTGTGCTGCCGGTGGGGTGACACCCCTATTATACAGACAAGTGGAGCACAGCGCAGGGCTGTGTCAGCATGATAAAACCGCTTAGGGGTACAGACCTGACAAAAGAAACACAGAAAGAGATGCCACATGGAGCGATACGCCATGCAAATGTAATCATTTGAGAGGAGCGAGGTAAGAAGTGGAAGAATATATTTGCTAATATAATCCAAAATTGAAAATATCTTCTTTTCAAGGCCTTTATAATCTGCTGAACATGAACAGATTTTTTTTCTGCTCAGTTAAAGCTCTAATTCTTTCATGAAGTAGCAGAAAAGACTTTGAAGCTGAAGTCCTTTCGGACCTTGAAAAATATTGATGCTTTAAAAATAATCAATGTTTATGTTTTGCTCGACAGCTACCTCCAAACACATCATTACACAAAGCATTATACTCATCCTCATCCATATTCCACAGAAATGTTGTGACTGTAAACAGAAAAGTTGTTTTGAGTTTGTGAGCTCTCTGTGACAAGAAAACAGCATTTCAGCTTTCAGCCCTGGATAGGCTGTACAAATAAAGGCACTGGATCATTTATCAAAGCAAAACAAGGAAGGAAGGAAAAAAAGAAAAGAAGAAGGATGAATCATTACCGGACAGTTTGGTCCCAGATACATAAACAAATGAATGTGAGAAAAAAAAATCACCTTTGCCTGTTGACACAGTGGCAAAAAGTGCACTCAGTCCTCTCATTGATCTGTGTAACTAAGTTTACCATGGAGTTGTTAAACAAAGCAAGCAACACAAAATCTGACATAGTGGTTTTCTTGTCACAAGACATCAAAGATGGGTTGAAATTAGAGATGTAGAATGAAAATTCTTGGCCAAAACCAAAAACTGAAAATGATGGAACCAAAGCTGAAAACCAAAACAATGAAAGAAATTATTATTCCAATCATTCGTACCATTGCATAAACTAATATCAATGCTTTAAAGAATTATTCTGTCTTCAGAGATGCCCTGGGAGTGCTTAAAAAAAAGGCAGAATTTTCTTTTCTGCATCTCTTGTGATGGTTGTGACATTTTTTAGGACTCTCTGTCCGCTATACAGAGTGCACTTGTTTCTGTGTGCATGTGTCTGTGTGCATCAGAACACAACTCTGCCATGTGTGATACATAGAACAGAGGAGCATTGTGAACTAGTGACCATCCCGTCATGTAAATAAGATAACATGAAGCTATTTAGTCTGTTAAATAAAAGAACAAGGTATAGACCTGATCTATAAGAGAAGTATACCCCTCATCTGGTTCAGAACAATGAGTCCTGTGAGATATATATCTCAGATATAGTGAAATGCATTGGCCTTTATCCTGACGAGTGTGCAGGCCGCAGTTTAACCTTGCGTCATCATAACATACCGTTTCAGCCGTGTTGTTTCGGTCATTAAAAGTCTTTTGGGCCATTTTCAGCCGGAAAATTTTCAGTGGCTGAAGTTTCGGTGCATCCCTTGTTGAAATAAGCCAGCCAAATGTGCCAAATGTTCCTACCACAGCAGGTCTGTCAGCTCTTTTTATGCAGCTGAGTCCAGCTGGAAGGTGAAGCAGATTTAAGCTAAAGCCTTGAGGAGCAACTTTGTACATCTCTTTGCTCCAGTGGGTACGTGTGATATTTTTCCAGGAGCAGGGCATCCAAATCAAACTGAAGGAGGAAAATATTTGCATCAATTTAGGGGCTGAAAATAGATTATTCCTCGATCCCCTCCTGGACAAATGATGTGGTGAAAGAATGGCCATTGGCATGAGATTTATCACACACCAAATCCTCATTTGTTTACATACGGTGTAATGCCATATGTGCCCGTGTGCAGTAATGCATGTAGCTGTGTATTTGTGAGTGCTCATATTTAGGTGCTAAATTTGTATTTATTTGTTTATTTATTTGCAGGCTATCCAGCACATTTCTGCAATATCTCACAGGCTTCTTGGCACTGGTTCACCTCAAATACTATTAACTCCCCCTGAGCAGAGCTATTCATCATTTAAAAGATTTCCACAGGGTGTTTTTTTTCCTACTTTTTAATCAAGGCTCGGATCCCATGCTGAGAAGCTTATTCAGCTATGAAACAAGGCCGTCATCCCCTGCTAACAGCACGCATCTGTAGCTGAGAGAGCCACTCAGTCACAGGACACTGTTGAAAGATGAACATGAGAGCAGAAATCAGGAGAAACAATGCTGGATAGACAAACCTCACCTCCGTCCCAGTAGAGTAGCTTCATCATGCAGCAATGAGCAGGCTTTTATATACATTAGTTTGTCGATGTAGTGTTTTCCTTGTGCTGCAGCCAAGAGGCTTTGTGCTTTACTTTCTGTTTGGTCCAAGTAACTCTTTAGCTTGCATGAAGTCCATATTGGTTTAACAATCCATCTCTTCTTAAATTTGCAGTGTAAAAAGTCAGAAAGTAGTTTAGATTGGTTTTCAGAGGCCATGTTTAGGTCTTTACAGGACTTTTCTAAGCTTTCCTAAAGTGGGAAACACACATACTACACCTATAATCTATAAAGCAAACAAACAAAAGCAGAAAGGAATACAGTTGTGTTGAAAAAGGTGAGAGTTTTCATTAAGACTAGAAACAGTGCAGAGAGCTGTTTCAGCTCTGCCAATTCAAAGCACCGATATTGTCCCAACACAACATGTCTTAATGACCCTGGATATCACCCAGCTTTGCCCTCAGCAGTACTACCAAATCACATAATGCAAATATTTAAAATATAAATATTTGTTATGTTTTACCATACTTAAAACATAGATATAAAGTAGCAATGCCAGATGTTCATACTTAAGTGTGCAGATTTTCAAACCACTGGTAAGGTGTGTTGTCATTTCTGCAATATGTATAACTCATCCAGAGGATAAAAATTGTGATACTCAAAAGTCCACATTGCTACAGTAACGTTTAGTATAAGTACTTAACATCAGTATAAAAAGTAAAAATTAAGAATCAAGTATAAAAAAATAAAAAAAATAACATGTAAAAATATAATAGGGGAAAGGAAACATTTGTCCAAAAAAAGAACGAAAAGAAAAGTGAAAAATGCAACTCTCCAATGCTGAGAAAAGTGGCTTGTGCAACTCAGAATCAGGTGTGTGTGTGTGTGTGTGTGTGTGTGTGTGTGTGTGTGTGTGTGTGTGTCGGTAGGTCAGAGTCCGTCAAAATCCAGCGTTTGTGTGTGCAGAGGGCAGAGGGAGTAGAGGGAGCAGAGCAGACAAAGAGTTCAGCTTCCTGACAGCCTAGTGGATGAAACTGTCTTGAAGTTGTCGGGTCCTGGCCTGTGCAGACTCCCCAGCCTCCTCCCTGATGGCAGCAGACTGAAGAGGCTGTGTGATGTGTGGGTGGCATCCCCTGCTCTACTGAGGGATCTGCAGGGCAGGTGCTGTATGTCCTGGGTCTACCAATAGCTTTGCCCCAGATCTGCTCAAAGACAACTGGCCAATCAGAGGGAAGGGGGTATGAGGAGCAAGGAGTAAGGGGCTTTAAAGATACAGTGGTTAAATCAACTGAAGCTGAAATAAGGATTTTCTTAAACACCAGTGTGTAAAAATGGTACTTTTTTGAGCTGTAATTCATGTTGAGCTATTACACAGATGTAACCACACAGACAGTGCAAAGACTAAAAAAAATCGCCATACCAACTCTTTCAAATCCGCCATATCCATAAACCTCTGTGAAATCCTAGCCAAATCAATATGAACTTTTAACCACAGTATTTGTGATCTCTTGTAGAAATGTGCTCAGTTTCTGATAGATCTCAATAGACAGTCTGTATTCCAGAGCCGCTTAATTTGGTACCCCCTGGTGTTATTTGTATAAGTATAACTTTTGTCAGTATAAGATACTGCAAATCCTCAAGTCTTTGGGCTTCAAGAAGACAAGTCAAGAGGCTCAGTCTGAAGATGAGTCTGAAGGATGAAGGAGGGATCCAGGGATCGGTGGGTATGAATAATTTTCTGCAGCAGGACAGTACAGCAATATGTCTGACTCTCTGAATGAATGCGTCTCATATTTCACCAAGTTTTGTGGGCTGTGAGCCGAGTATTCAGCAGAGGTTTGAAATTTATGACAGGTGAGAAAAAAAATAAAGTCTTCGCTTTTCCACGCTGACTGCACAAATATGAGTTATGTCATATTTTCATGTAGTTCAATGACTCAAATCATGACACTAAGACAACACTTTGAAATGGAAAAGTTTCATTGAATACCTCAAAAAATAAAGTGTCACTTTTGTCAGTAATTCTCGTCGGTGTTATGAAGGGAAAAAAAAGACAAAGCATTGAGATGGTCAGTGAATTGGGATATCAAGGAGATTGATCATCACTACAACACAGAAATATGGACTCTGTGTTTGTGTCTTTATCTTTATATCTGAGAAGCTTAACCCCCACAGATATAGGGTGCCCCTTCCAGTCCTGTGAGCCCTCTCTAATTCAATTAGTGAGGGATCCTTATGGTGTTTTGAAATTACCTTTTTTTTTTTTTTTTTTTTACCTTGGTCTCAGATTCACACCAAGACTTATATTTTGAGTCTGGATTTCTGTCCAACAGACAGTTGTTTCATCTGGACTGGTTTTCCAAGTAATCCAGTTAAAGAGGAATTGATGTTAACCAAATCATTGTTAGATGATTTAGAGCATTCCTAGCAGGTGCTTAATCCAGACTTAAAATCTTCAATTTCAGTTTGAATATTCCAGGCTCTGAGTTGTCTTGCAAGCCTCACTACACACACACACACGCACACACATACACATACACTGCAGATGTGCCAATACAGCCACACAGTAACAGATGATCTTCAACAAGCACAGCAGGAACACACACACTCCACTGTGCATTACTGCATCATCACCATCAGGTCTTCCATTATGTCAATCAGAAACCCGGTTGCACACCGAGACCAAATGACACAAAACAAGCTTCCAAAATGTGATATACCACCAGTTCACAGGATGCCCGCCATCAGTTCAAAGCACGACAGTTAGACCTGCTAACAGCAGCAATTCAAGTCAGAATATTAAACTTCTTTGAGTTCTTTCTGTGTGGAGTTTGCATGTTCTCCCCGCCCATGCGTGGATTCTCTCCGGGTACTCCAGCTTCCTCCCACAGTCCAAAAACATACTCACAAGGTTAATTGGTGATTCTAAATTGCCCGTAGGTGTGAGTGTGTGCATGAAAGGTTGTCTGTCTCTGTCTGTCAGGCCTGTGATTGACTGGCGACCAGTCCAGGGTGTACCCCACCTCTCGCCCTAAGCCTGAATAAGATAAGCGGTACAGTAGATGAATGAATGACTGAATGTAGTTGAGTTTCCTCAAATGCCAGCACATTGCTGGGCCCAGGGGGTGTTCTGTCACTACACATCAAAATCTGATTGGCTGATGACACGGTCAGTCAAAGTTATGATCAAACGGTAGCTTCAAGCATAGAGGAAAGGCTAGCAACACTGCTTGAGCTGGCCCACAGGAGCTGTGATGTGTTTAAGTGATTTTCACATATGACAGAAACCCCAGCTTGACCACAAACAAAACAATCTGACATTAATGTAACGTACTGAAAAATAATCCAACTCAGACAAATTCAGACACACATTAAGATAATTATGAAAAAAAACAAGTTTTAAGTTTGACAGAGCTGGCAGGGAAGGGCCTGATGGCTCTGACAGCCCACCACTAACTTAGTGGAGTCCGTGATCATTTGCCGTAAATGACTTTTCCTGCTGCTCAAGAAGGTCTCTATAAAAAGATTACATTTCTGTTATTAAATTAGCTCATGCAAAATAAATTCATTATCCATATTGACCTTTTTTGGAGGCATCGTTTTAGAGGGTGGACTATAAAAACACAAGATCAATGGACAATAAGTTAAAAGAAGTTGGTTTAACTGCATTTGGCTCCTGCTGCAAGCAAGCCTAATTTTGAGCCTCCTAAAGTTAAATCGCAAAGTGATTCTTATTCACTCCTTGAAATAGCACACCTTTCTTGAGCTGAAGTACAAATCATGGATCCATCAGAGCTCATGGATTATTGAGTTGTTAAGACACTTGCTTGCTAGTGCCAAATTCTATAAATTAAAGCAAATAGCTGAAAAGACACACTTTTGCAGATTATGCTTTCTATGACTGTCTTCATCTGTTTCAATCTTCCTAGATTCCTCACTTTAAGCTAACATTTTCTTTAAGACCACTGGATTATTGTTCATTAAAAATAGCTATGGCTAATACTTAAAGCATTAAGGAACTTCCTCAGGAGATGATGTGTGGGTGTAGAAAAATCTGGGGTATAACTGATAGGGTGCAGCTTCAGTAAAAGCTATTCTCCAAAGGCTTTCTTTGTCTATTCTGCTTTTCTGCACCTCAAGCTTTTAAAAGTCACAATGTATTTATGAGCTTTTGAAAAACAAATATATGTCGTACTCTATAAAAGCAGACAGTAAAACACAAACACAAGTGTTGAATTTAAATACTGCTCTGGACGTTTCCATGCAACATTAAGCGGTTTGTTTGGGTTAAAAATGTCAGACATCACGAAAAAGTATTTCAAATAACTGAAATCATCACTACAACTCTGCTTGGTCCACACTTCAAGAGCAAAATGCCCCACAGCTGTTTAAACATAATCTTATATCAAAAGGAACGAGTCCTGTTTCAGTCAGGTCTCTGCTTTGTACAGTAATAGACAGTCAGCTCCAGAGAGTCAGTCGGTAACTGCAGCTTTATTTCTTCAAGACAGAGAATAAAAAGCCACTGTACGATTTCTTTTGTGATTTATATTTTATTTACCAACCTGGGAGAAAAGGAGATTCTTATGCTGTGTGCAGATGAAAACACACAAGCCCTCAGGCAACCAGAAACTGCCATTTGAATCAAAATCAATTACTATATTTCATCATTTTCAAAACTGAACAGCTATTTGTCCTGCTGGAGTGTTTCCAGCTGCACAATGTATGTATTTTTTCACAGGCAGGACCTTATTATATGAAATTAGCATGAAGGACCTGCCTGTTCTACTTGAAAGATCCGCTGTACATTTATGTTCCACTGAATGTGTTTACATGCCTCTTACACACAGGAACATAAACATAAATATACCATCCCATTTCTGTTATTTTTGATTATCTGAACTCCACCAATTGCTATCAACACCTCAGGCACCTGAAAAGTACCTTCTGCAACCGTATTGTTTAGAACTTGAATTTATACTGCAAATTGCCAATTTGTTTTGGGAAAAAACATATTAGTATATAAATGTAATTTCTGCCTGGTTGGCTTTTGCAAAGCAAATTATGATATGCAGACCAAAGTTTAACAGTATTTCATTTGATGGTTAAGAAGGAGGAGAGTTTTCCTCTGGAGATACTATTATACTATGCATATTGAATTAAAAATGTGCAGCGTTGTCTACGGGGATCCCCAAAATCAAAACAAAATATGTTCCCATGACAGTTTCAGAACATCAAACTCCTTCTCACTCCTAATATAGATTTTAAGTCTTATGATGTAGCATCATGTCTCATTTCCCAGTTTGCATCTTTTGCTGGCTACACACTGACTTTAAACCAGATTTAGAGCTTGAATTGTCTGTGGTGTTAATTTTTCTGTTTCTTTTTTTTCTTTTTTTTTCTTTTTTTTTGTCTATGACCAAGTCTGAGCCTCCCCAATTTGGAATTGTAAATATCAGACATACAATATTTACAGTTTACAATTCCCGGTCAGACTGCCTCCAAAAGAATACCTGCAACTACCAATGAGTGAAGCAGACAGGGAAGTGTCATCAAACAGACTTAACCTAGCAAACCTAGCCAGATGAAAAACTGTGTTCTGTACACAGACTGTAAAGAAAAATGGACGTCATCTTGCTCGGCTCGAACTGAGAAAAGGTTAGAAGATTAACAACTGTAAATCAGAAATTGCTTTTGAATTTTGGTTAACAATTTTAAAATTAAAAACAAAAATCAAACTAATGAAGGTGGCCTGGATAGAAATTATGGTACCATTAACTTAATATTTGTCACAGAACTTTTTTGGGGCTCATCTGTGTTTTTGTGGTGGTTGTGACAATATTTTCTCTTTTTATGAATAGCTCTTTTCCACGCTTCACTCTGGCCCAGCAAAGAGTTGGTGCTTGCTAAGCACCAGTTTTTAGCAACTAGAGCCGGTGCTTTGTTGGTGGAAACAGAAAGAACCGGTGCTAATTCAGGCACTGGCCTTGAACTGGCACTGAACAGGCACTGGTGGAAAAGGGGTAAAAATGACTCAAGATGTCTTTAAGTTGTCACTTCTTTAATACTGTAGCTGAAGGCCTTTCACTGGGACTCTTGTGTGTTTATGTTATTTACACTCCACACCCAACAGGAAATTAACCGGCTGCTGATCAAACAACATCCAAGAAAGAAAAGGGTGACTATCCTATTAAAAATGTGTCAGAGCCTGAAAAAATGTCAGACTGAAATAAACAGACACCAAGGCTAACCTCTCTGCCATTATTCTTTAATGGTGTTAACATTTAGGGAAAGCACCCATTTTCTCTCTTCTTTGTGTGCACAACTTTGTGTTTGACACTGATTTAATCTCAGATGATCTGATTACCCACCAGAGCAGGAATGATGTCAGCTAAACAGAGAGGAACAAGCTCCAAATCACTCCGCTGCTCTCCTCTATTAGACAGCAGTTAAAATCTGTCTGCAAATTGGGTCAGTCTGTCAGGAGAAGTTAATGCAGCCTGGAAACAGCTCTACCAGATCTGTAAAAACTGGACTTACACTTTTCTTTTGCCGTTCTTCCTTGTCTGGCTCTGTTACAAAGCAGTAACCCTGTTGTAAATTAACCCCATGGGATCCTCTTCTTGAAGACCAAGGAAGCTGGATGCCATTTCTTTTTTCCACAATGGACTTCAGCCTGAAACTAACCTTCACCTTCCATCATAAGGTCTGAAATGAAACCCTAAGATCATATGTTTAAGAGGAAAAGATAAGTTTAAATCCAATAGTTCACACTTAGAATGAGCTTGGTTATATAGGGAGGGATGCAGGAATATATTATGATATATATATAGGAGAGATAAGATATGGAAGTCTCACTCCTCCCCAGTCTTGATAAATATTAAAGTTCATGAGGTTAGGACACCTGCTGTCTCCCTGTTCAAGTTTTCGAGGCATATGCGGAGAAAAAAGACCTGCAAGGCAAGCTAAGCACATACTGAAGGATTGTATATCCCATCAGGCTCAAGAAGGCCTCAGGAGCTAGAGGACGTGACTGGAGTGAAGGACAATACCTTTTTTAGCATGCTGCCATGGATTCTACAATTCTACAATTTCATTTAGCAGACGTTTTTTTCCAAAGCAACGTACAACACAAGGAAGAATTTAAACAAGAAGGAGAAACCTTATTAAGTGCGAAGAAATGCTTCAACTTAGTTGGGTCACAGGATAAAGTTTGAAAATGGTTGTATGTTGGAACAGAAAATAACTGAAATACAGCAATACATTTTCATGTTTTTTCATTACTAGTTTAGTTATTGGTGAAGTTTTATGTCACTGGTCTATCTAGCTTGGTTTAATATATACCAGCCCACTACTCTCAATGTCTGAGATGTGGATGTTACTGTGAAACACACACACTTACTCACAGATAAGCACACACATGCACACAGATATATATAAAGGCTGCAGAGCTGTTAGATGCTCGGGTACAAGGTGGAATCCTCTGTTCTCATTTTAAAGCAGCTAATCCTCATTAGAAGTCACAGAAGAAAAATGTGCAAAATTATCAGCGAAATCAAGCATCTTCTTCGCCTTCATCTTCCCTCATCATCAGTGGATGGATCAATGGATCATCTGACATGACATACACCAAAACATAGTGATGCTGTGCATCTACATGCTGCAAAAGTTGACTAGATTTTACTTTACATTTCTGGAATCATTTCAAAAAAATATGAATAAACAACCCTTGGCTGAATACTTTTAATTCCTCAATGAACAATTGTCTGACAACCTTACTTTTTTTCTTTTTTTGTTATTTAGTCAAATTTACCCTTTAATCACCATGTAGATACAACTGTCTGTTTTTTTGTTTTTTTTTTTAAAGCAAAAACGTGCAAAATATGTTGGAAACACTTTACAGATAGTGCAGTAACACTGATATTTAGCAATGGCTTTTTTAGTTGCAGTGCCCACAGAACCATTAATTAAAAAACACTCACCTTCAGGAACAGTCTATGTCACTGCTCCACCATCAGCCAATCAAAACCTATCTATTGTTATCAATAACAAGGATGAAAGTATGCACGGAGGAGAAACAAATCACTGTCATTTCTCTGTGGTAAAATTTCAAGATCCATAGCTGCTGCTAATGCTGGGATGCAGTTTCTATCAGTTGTTTCATGTTGTCTTTGTAAATTTTTCATCAAATAAAAGAAAAAATTAGCCTCATGGAGCATTTTAGTAATAGTGTACATTTTTTTGCTGCATCTCAGGGAGATTAAAGTGTCAGGGGACAACTTATAGCATCAGTTAGTCATGGGCACTGTCAGCACTAAAGAATGCAGTGAGCGGACACAGTCACTGATGTATTCCTTGCAACAGTGTGTTCTTTATAGCAGTGGTGTGAATTCATAAAATAATATCCCATTACTATGGAGTATTGACCAACCAGAATCCATCAATTAGCTGTGCTATGTAACAAGGTTTGATCACACTTCACGTGTAGACAGTCTTCAGAGGAGGCAGACATGTTGGAGAATTTTATAATTCATCTAGCAAAGAAAATTGACTTTCATTTAATAGAAGAAAATAATAAAATGAAGGATGAAATAAAGAGTGATTCAGCAATTTGATGTACCAATGGATTCTCTATCGTATCTTTTCTTTTGCCTTTGACAGCTTTATTTCATTGCATGTGGGATCAGTGTGACAAGAACAACAATAATAACCTCAGCCACCAGTGTCTGCTGGTCGCAGATAATTACTTGATAAACAAGCTTGATGGGAGGGTTCTGAATAATTGACAGACAGAGGACTTGACTGGTGCAAAGCTCAATATGTGTGTAGACTACAAATCATAAATAACAGCTACAGCATTTCCTACAAGAGTTCTACATCAAATATAAACCAGCTCTTTAATGAGATACGACGGAAAGTGGCCCACTTGTTAACCTGCCAGGTTACTGCCAATCATGGAACTGCAGGACGTTTCAGTGGGAGAGGAAGACAGTTATGCAACAACAGGTTCTGGTCACCAGAAAGGGGAACGTAGGCTGCTTATGCTTCCCACACTTTTCATCCACCTGATTATTCGGCCATCGCTATGACTCAAAGCTTGTTGTATGGCGACTTGGCACCTTGTCACACCCACGCTGCTGTCAGATGAAAGCTTTGTCCTCTGTTATCAAACTGTTTTGAAGGAATTTGGAAAAAAATGAGAAATCTGCCTGGTTTCAGTCTGATTGCCTACAACAGCATTTAGTGTTCTGAGGCTGGATCTCAACAATCTGAAGATCGACCTGGGACTTGGGACTGATGCAATCTGTGAAACACTGGTTGATACTCTGCTCCCTGCACACGTAGAACAGGGGCCTTATTACATTCCCCCCTCTTAATGTCTTAAAAAGAAAGCTCCATCATGGCTAAGTTATCTCTTAAAGGCAGGGTTGGTAATCAGATTTAGATACACTTTTTGTTATTCTAGTTAAAATGACCTTTATGTCCCGATGGCAATCAATGCATGATGTGTTCTGAAAATAGAGCAAAAAATATCCACTGTCTACAGCAGAAGTAAACCTGGGAAAACACCAACAAATCCTAGCATTGGGAATCCAGTTTGTTAAATCGATCAAATTTTGTTCTGCAGTTCTGTCTCAGTCTCAAGCGTACATAACCAAGAAGGATCCAAGTAAACTGGAGAACAGCAGAAGAACTACCTATACCCTGATTACTGGTAACGTAGTGCAAACAAAAACGGTGGGCTTAGGACCGGTTTTGAGTCTGTAGTTTTGAATCAGTCACAATCATATGATTGCGAATCAGTGGCGCTCATGCATGTGAGCAGTGGTGTCATTTTGGAGGAGCTCCGAGTGTGGGAGGGCGGGGGCTAAACGGAGTCCCGAGGTGATGCCACATTCGAATTCATGTTAGTTTTCTGACTACCAACCGTGTCTTTAAGGTGCACAGCTTTAGGAAATGAGATGGCATCTTAAACATTTCACTATGATCAAGCAGATTAATCAGGCACAGGATCACAAAGAGCTCAACCGAAGATTGAGGTGGGCAGAAAATTTAGATGTAAATACTTTTCCTTCTAATTAAGTGTCTTTGTGTTTCTTAATTTTGTCTGTATTTGTTGCGGTTACAGCTAAAATGATTCTGTCTTCTTTCACTTTGTTTATTACTGATGAAAGCTGAGCAGATGTTATCATGGTTGAAATTATATGTTTCTGCACACGCAGGACCAGCTGCTGTGTTAAACGGATTAAATCTGCACAGACTGCAATAAAGTATGTTTACATTAATTATATCTTGGAAAATATACAATGATTGCTCTAAGTTTTTCTTGGAAAACCATCTGGGCTTGGGAGTTTTATAATTTCAGAGAGCTTTGATTTATAATTGTAGACGTTTGTTGTTGTTTTTAAATATGTGATCACTGTGCTGGCTTGGTCGGTTTTCTGAAATGCAAAAGAAAACCTAACCATGCAAGACAGGTTAAGCCTTTTTACTGATTATGAAACACATTCAGATTAATATCAATGCCTCTTGGTTTGCCATTAAAGCTAATGAGACCACTAGGGGGCAGGTTGAGTAGAGTAATTATTTAAAGCTGACAGGGTGTAGGTGTCAGCCAAAGAGATAAACTGCACACCAGGGCAAATATTTATCTGTGTGAGCTGCTTCTCAATGAAAGATAGCAGAATGAGACATGTGTACACAAGATACGCTGCTTTGTCCACAAGGTGTTTCCAAAATCTACACAAGTCCTCACAGGAGCTTTAGGCCCCGTTTACACAACAACGGTATAAGGACGTAACGCAAAAGTTTTGTTGCGTTTCGGCATCTCGTTTATACTGAAACGCCGTTTCAGCCGACCTAAACCGCAACTTTATTAAAACGCCCTCCAGAGTGGAATTTTTCTGAAAAGCTGCAACCTCCGTTGCCGTATAAACGGCAAGCTGGCCTTTTTGTTCCGTTTGCGAGTGCGCATCAACTTTCATTGTGGAACTTTTGTGAACTGGACAACGATAATAGTTCAGTGGCGGACTTACAAGGTTGTGCTTGTGCTGCTGAATCTGCAGACTGCCTTTTAACTAAATGTGCATCTGTTGCTCCACTTCTACACTCAAATAAGACACATTTAATAAATACGCCAGATGATCAGCCCGCCTCTTCTTCGGCGGCAGACTACCAAAAGACTACAGCTACTTCGCCACCTACAGGCCTGTTATGCATACTACAGCGTTTTCAGTCCCTCGGCGTTTCCGTGTGAATGCAGATTTTTTTCTCTTTTTTTTTGCGTTTTCGAGTGAAACGCTGTGAAGCGTTGTCGTATAAATGGGGCCTTAAGCTCAGGGTTTGCATCAAGATTTTGGCATGTTAGCCAAAAATGCATCATAAAGTCATACTCCTGGGGGGGGGAATCTTCAATCATAAATATAGCTTATCATCACAACTGGATAAGACAGATACATGGATAGTCTAAAGTCTTTTGCTTTTTGTTAACTTGACGTGTTTATCCGTGTTGAAATTTCCTGCATATAATATTACGTCTTTGGTTCCCATATGATGGATGCTGTCCATTTACAGTTGACACTAATGCTGTTATCCTGCTGTTTGTCCTTTAGCTCTTTGCCGGTCAGAACAGCAGAAAAGATGAATAAATCCTCCCTGCACAGAAAAATGCATTATGAGTGTCAGTCAAACTTTGTTTTGATTTTCCCCAGTGGGGTTTGTGCACCACGGAACGACATGTCACCGAAACTTTCCAATTAACGAGTCATCTTCTCCGTCTGTGTCACTTATTAGGTCTCTTTTTTTTTGTCTGTGGTCTGAGCTGCAGATGGGCAGCAAGGACAAGACAACAAGAAAACGGGTCTGCTTTGCTTTGAACAAAGAGCGCAACAGCAGGAGCAGCAAAGATGTGTGAATGCATCTGTCTCTATGTGTCTGTTTGCGGGGGTGGGAGCTCTGTATTTTCAAGCAAACTATTTTTACAATGACAGCATCATTAAGCTTCAGACTAAGGGAGACTTTATCATTTAAGAGCAGTGCAAGAAAAAGTTGAGGCACTGTTTCAACAGCTTTAAACAACAACAGCTTGTAAAGTTGACTCTTTTAATGACAGAGCTGCTCCAGTAAAGATGAGAAAAACTGTCATCAGTGGAAGTAAATTTATCAAGTTATGAGCAAGTCTTTCACTTGTAATGTAAGTTGCTTCACTGCCTCAGCCTTATGAGGTCTGGAAGGGACTGGGGATAAGTTTTTTTTTCTATGAACAGAATCTGTTGATGAGGAAACCTGGAAAATGGCCTGTTGACAATTCTTTAGAAAACTGTATATGTGACTTCTCAGGATTTTAAGCGATCTTGTGTAAAAAGACCTCAATAATGTTTCCCAAAAGACTGAACATCATGGATACGTGATCTGCACAGCTGAGCAGTGGAGCAGTTTCATTTCGTTATGAACTTTGCTCTGTTCTAAAGAATTTAAAATGGGATTGTGACTCAAGTAAAAAGGTCTCAGACTCACAACCAGCCTGTTATTTTATTCATACACAAGCCACAACAGCATCCAAAAAGAGATGAAGACAGTTATAAATTCAATCCCCAAAAGGTTGAGATGCTTTGTAAAATGTTGTGTAATATCACCGTGTTGTATCACCTCTCTTTCCACAACAGATTGTACGTGTTTGGGAGCCGAGGAGTTCAGCTTCTGGAGTTTTGAAATCGAGATGTCATCCTATTTTTACCATGCAAAGAAACACCGGTAACTTCTCTGGGCCCAGTCCCAAATGTTTACAGAGTGCTGCTAAAAGGAGAGGTGATGAAACACAAAGGCAAACATGCCCATGTAAAAAATTAGCATAGATTTTTAAAAAATCCTCATTTTTTCCTCATTTTCAATATTTAATATATATTGTCTTTGTACGTTTTTCAGTTCAATACTTGGTGAAATGATTTGCAAACCATCACATCTCATTTTTATTAACAGTTTACACACCATTTTAACGTCTTTGGAACTAAAGCTGATCTTAACTATCTTTTTTGTTTTCTTTTTTCCATATGAAACTGCAAAAAAAGGCAGCAATTACCGCCAGTGAGTGGTAGGGCACATGAGCAGTTGAGGACCCAAGTGAAAATTTAAAACTTTTTTTTTTTTTTTTTAAACTTAAAAAGTCATCTTGTACCACTGATTTCAAGTTTACAACTCATGTCTTCAGGAATCTTTTTTGTGAAATGACCTTTACGAGTGTTTCAATCTCCAGTATTGCTACAAGAAACCACACATTAAAAATCAAAGATGAGGGCAGAAACGGCAACCTGGTGACATTGGCTTCAGAGTTTGTATTTGTCATATACGTGCCGCTGCCATCATATTTTACGCCTAAATAAAGTAATGGGTTATGCTCCGAAGGGCTTATCAAGCATATAAGCTTGTGCATGCTGACATAAAAAGAAACCAAATCATGGTATGATTTGTCTCACCCTGGAGAAAATGGGATTACAAACAGAGAAAATGCACCGCAGAAAATCAATGAATCTGCTGACATAATTACCACAGGGATCAAATAGATGAAGATTCATAAAATGGTTCATAAACTGTTTCAAAAAACGTGATGTCAACATGCTGGATACAGCGCTTGGGCTCTGTCTGCTAGAACATGCTCTCTTATTGCTTGTTACTTGCAGGGGCTGGAACCCCCATCACCCATGCCCTGTAAACAGATATCTGGGCTTCATATGACTGCAGAATCTGGAGGTTAGGGCCATAAGTCTGGTATGTGCTATATATATAATCCTTTGTAGACCCACTGGTACTGATCAATCTAGTTCACAGTTTTTCTCAGTTGCTTTGGTACATTTCTCAAATCTACTTGTTCAATATTCACATCATTGTGTCACTTGTGCGTATCAAAAACGCAGTTTCCCATTTCTTTGAACAAGCCGCAAGTGCTTTGGTACATCCATGCAAATGATTATGAACAATTCTCTGCTGTCTCCTAAATTATCAGTTGACCTATGGCCAAGTCCCACCCTAAAATGCAATGAGCCAATCACAGTGTGTATAGCTATTCTCATATACTCCGACATTCTCTGCCTGGACATTCATTGAAATGCATTGTAAAGTTGACTCTCTTAGAGTGTGTGTGTGTGTGTGTGTGTGTGTGTGTGTGTGTGTGTGTGTCTGTGTGTGCGTGTGTGTGTGTGTGTGTGTGTGTGTGTGTGTGTGTGTGTGTGTGTGTGTGTGTGTGTGTGCACATGCCTGATTGCTCCTGATCTGGAGCAGCTGTGAGGAGCTTGTATACAGTAGGTGCCTTGGCTCCAGCTCCTGGTATTGACTCATCGTCTCACCTTCAGAGACAGTGAGAGGTTGCTCATCAGTTTCCAGTGATTTCCAGTGTGTCTCAAGGTTCCTCGGTGTACAGTGTTTTTCAAGCACTCTACACTTGCCTCACACCTGTGCCTGTCTTGTCTTTCAAGCAGTTTCTATTTACTGCTGTCTCTGGGTCTTTTTTCTAACCTAGCTCTTTGTGTTAGGTTGTGTGTTTCTTTATCTGTAGGGTTTCCATTTAGTGTCTGTTCAGTTGGTGGTTTCATTCCTCATGTTTCTGAGCTTTGTTTTTGTCAAAGGAGCCTATTTAATTCAGCTTCGTATTATTTTCCCTTTTACCACCACCCCTGTGATCATTTGTTACCTCAGTGGTTATTCCATTTGGGGTAATGTTCACCCCCTGCCCCCTCTTTTTTTTTTCTTTCTTTTTTTTTTTAAATTTTGACCAACAATTCTTTCCAACTTCAGCCGCTCTGACATCAACCAGACTTCTGAAATATCTCAAAGGTTTTTCTCATGAACCATCAACTGAGAAGTGTAGATTGTAGTCAGAACCCAGCACAATGTTACAACGTCTGACAACGGAAGGACAAGGAATTAGATAGGGTCAACATCCAGGGAGAAGAACAAGAAGAAGAGGAAGAGGAGTGAGGCAGCATAGTGGATGAGTTGAGCTAGACAGAGGAAGAGGCAGAAGAGGCTGAGGACATATACAGGTTCCTCATGAAATAAGAGCCACACTCATATACCACATTCTCAATCATGCACTTACAAAGGCCGAAGCTGTTCAAAGGGTGCAGCCAAATGTTGAGAGAACAAACGTGTCCTCAGTCATTCAGACTTTTCATCAACAGAACAGGTATGTTATCTAACAATAGGCCCTGCTCTGTAATGCTGTTTACTTTGTGTGATGACATCACAGCAGATGCCTGCAGAGGCTGGATGAGACACTAAAAGATCATTTCCACACTGCATCGCAAGATATTCATTGTGACGTGGATGAGAGTTTGTGGTCCAACAGAACAATAGCTGGTGTAGGATGACTGCACTGTTCAATGATTCCTACAGCACTGCATGTACACTTCTCCTGATGTTCACATTTCTACTTTTTTGTGTTATGCAGTGCTGTCTTTTGTTTTCTCTATAACAGTGGCATGGTCCGTCAACAAATTACAGTACAAACAGTAAATGTGAATCTTGTCCAGTCTCTTGCAATCAATCAATCTCCCTCATACACTGAGGTTTAACTCACAATTTACAATAACCGTCATCAAAACTAGCCATAGTTTACATCAGAACATCAAGGACTTGTCATTGTGATGGCACTGATGTGTTCATTGACATGGATATTTACTTTTGAGAGATGAACAAAGGATTTTGAGCAAAACACTGACAGTTGCAGGTAATCCATGGTAATTTGCTATTTTTACAATTTGTTTTGACAAAAGCATGAACTGTTTTGCAAATGTCAAGGATGATTCAAGAAATGTACCAAAGTGACTGAGATAAACTTTAAGAGAGCATGCATGAAGGAAAACTGTCCAATTAGAGAGCAACAGTTGGAGAATGCATTAATAGTGAGGTTGTTTTGAGAATATGCAGCAAGAACCTGATAATTCTGCATAATTTCACAACATCTTTAAGATAATATGGTAATCTGTACATCAATTTTATTATTGATATTTTAGCTCCAATTGGTCTCTGCTCTTTTTTCTCATATTGCTGGTTGTAGTGATGACAGTGACCACTGTTAACCTCTTCTTCCCTGATGCCCCCAGTGAAGCATTCACGTCTGAGAGCCAGTCTGCCAAAGCATAAATACACACATGTGGCATAGTCACAGAAAGCCCAGAAACTCAACTAAAATGTTGCACACTTGGACACAATAACAACCTTCCAGGCATTCATGGGTTCTGAAAATAATGAATTTTACTTCAGCTCTGTAAATACAGAAACACATCAGCTCAACGTGGCTGCAGATTGCAGTACATCCCCATCTACTGAATAACATGTGTGCTCGACACTTGCTCATTCATATGCACGATAATAATCTCCAGCTGTTGCTTTATTTTACACTCATACTTAACAATATTCTGCACACTCACACAGTAAATATTGAAGCAGGCTATCTGTGGTTCGACGTTGTATATCCTTAAGCAAACAAGACAGGTGCGGCACTTCAGACTACTAATTAACTTCCAACATAACAAACATGACTAATTCACATGAACAGAAGTCTGGTTTCTCTCATACACATTATCTATCTGTGTTGCTACATTTATACACTGTTTCATCACCGTTGCTAACCTGTAAATACAGAAACACAAGCACAACAACTCAATGTGGCTGCAGACTGCAGTACATCCCTGTCTACTTAATAACGCGTGAACCTGTGAGTACTAAAGACATTTATCTTTTAAGATTATATAGAAATAGATTATATACAAATAACAAAAATAAACATAAGAGTGGGGGATGTCCATGTCCATATACATGTTTAACACTATTATGGATCCCACAAAAGCTCAAACAAACCATTTTTATGACCGTCAAACAGTTAAAACACCAAGCAATCGAGTCAGCAGGGAGGAAAAACAAAGCATTAGCCTTTAAAAAAGAATGTGACCAGTGAGGCCGCTTTGCAACACGTCTCCCCAAAAACAAAGACCCCACAAATTCCAACTGAACCATTTTTAGCCCTCTCTAACCAGAAACTTTGTCATACCTTTGCTGTTTTTAAGCGGAAATTTTTAAACCATGCTAAAAATGCTATTTCCACATGACTACATCAAGCACACACAACACATGACAAGTGTACAAATTTCAGGCCTACAGTTATAAAAATTGTGATTCTTTTAACTAAAAAGTAGTTCTAGTGTTGTAGGGGTGTGCTGTTGGGGTATCCATGTATAAAAGGTTATCTGAAGGTTACTTAGTAATTGTGGTTCCCTGGGTAAAGATAGGATCTCTCCACCTAACAGAACATTCCCAATATTCAGGGAAAGTGCAGGGAGCCTCCATACTGTATCTCTAACAATCAATAATGTCAGTGGTGATAATAAATGCATGGCCAGTTCAAGGCTCTCCACGTCCTCTGTCAGAATCCTCTACAGGAAAGAAAGAAGGAGAGGGGAAGAGGAGGAACAAATGTAAGCCTCATGGCCACCGATGGGTTGTTCCTCCCAAAGGAGAAGAACAGGTAGCGGTGTATTGACTCCCTGGAGGTGACCAAACACATCAAAAACATGTGAGGTGATCAAGAGTTTTCCTTGACTACAGAGAAGGCCTTTCCCTGGTGATGACTGATATCTCTCATTCATGTCTGCAAATCATCTCCGGCTTTTATCAAGCCTACAAGAATATTTCCACCACTGTGGATGACAGAATCCAAACCAGGGATACTCTGTGTACTCTGTGTAGTGTAAGGAATCCACAGGAGTGAGGATCTGTGGACCTGGACCTCTTGAAAGATATGCATGACTGCACAGTGTAAATTAAAGACCAGAGTGAACACACACACACACACACACACACACACACACACACACACACACACACACGCTTTATATAAGGTAGCCCTCCTTACGTGTCCTCAACAATTTGCTGTACAATCTATTAATTTCCTTTTCACACTAACCGTGAGCCTTTGAAAAAGTGGGAAAAGGTCAGTAGTGAACATAAAGTACATTTTATATCCCTCTCTATTTTCCGTCGGCAGTGTGCTCTGTCTCAACAAGATGTGCATCATCTGTAATGTCTCTGAAACACATTTCTCCTCCTTTCTTATGCAGGAAACATGATTTGCATTTTAAGACATGCTCATTCGATGAGGTTTCATGAGCCTGCAGGCTGTCAGGAGCTCTGCAAAGAGGAAGAATCTTAGCCATGCAAGCTAACTGGGTGGAGAGACAGTCAATTTTTTATTTTATTTTTTTAGGAAATTCTACTTGAGGCTCATACTTTTGTTTTACTTAGGGTCTCTTATAAAGTTCAGCTGAAAAGTTAACTTCTGAACTTAAAAAAAAAATAGAGAGCCAACTTCTCTGCCCATCTCTTTGTGGATGTGCATTTACAATCCAGAGATAAGGCAATGTCCTTCCCATCAAAAACAGTTTTCACTGTCATGTCATAACACTTCTACCTTTTATATTCAACATTAACTGAAACTGTCTTTCAAACACACCAGGATGGGATGCATAGACGGCAGGGGATGATTCTACCTCATGGAAACATTTTCATCAGACACTGGTGATGCAGAAAACTGAATTACTTTTCTCCTGACCTGCCCTTTTATTCCTTCTTCTGTCACTGCTTCTATCATTTGAGTTGTCAGATAAGGTAAGTGAACATATTTCCTATGAATGAATTACTTGTAAGACAAGTTGCTGTGCAGGAGGGTGAATGTAAAAGTGAAGTGATGTCCGGGTGTATCTGACATGCTCAGATATGAACACCACAAGCAAAGTGCACGTCATATTTTAAAGCAAATTATAATGTAATCTGTGGGGGGGAAATGACAGCATTTTACAAGTGGCAGACATTTGGTTTTCAGTATGATGGGCACGAGGAGAGGGATACACAACGTTACAAAGCATGCTACAATACGAAATGATACAGGACAATGCAGTATGCAGTGATGGGCAATAATTAGTTACACAAACAATAAGCTCACAACAATCTGTGCAAAAATGCAGTAATAAAAATAGAATGGTAATTTACAATAAGAACTAAAAATTAAAAATAGAATTGAAAACTATCACTATTTAAACAAGAACAGAATAAGTACAAGAATATGCAATGGACAACAAACTGAGATGATGAAAAAAGGCTGCAATTTTGAATACTGAATGTTTAAAGGTGTGAGTCCAGGTTTGTTATGACATGTTGTAAAGTCTTACTGCTGTTGGGAGGAATTACCTGTGGTAGCGCTCAGTCTTGCAGGGTGGGGGTCTCAGTCTGTTGCTGAAGGAGCTGCTTAAGGCCCCAACAGTTTCATGCAGTTGGTGAGAGGGATTGTCCATGATGGATGCAAGCTTTGCTAGCATCCTCCTATCACCGACCTCCTCCAGGGAGTCTAAGGAGCAGTCCAGGACAGAACTGGCCCTCCTGATAAGTCTGTTCTATCTCCAGCAGACCACTACATAGAAAAGTGTAGAAGCTACCACAGAGTCATAAAAAGTCCTGAGCAGAGTCCTGCACACTTCAAAGGACCATATTCTCCTCAGCAGGTGGAGTTGACTTTGGTCCTTCTTGTACAGGACATCTGTGCTGTGTAACCTGTCCAGTTTATTGTTGAGGTGTACGCGTAGGAATGTGCGAATCTCCACCATCTCAATGTATAACGATTATCACGTTAAACAAGAAATTTTTGGAGCGTACTCAAATAGATATAGATAAAACTGGATTTGCAAATTTTCATTTTTTTATTTCTGTTTTACACAAATTCCCAACTGCATTGGAATTGGGGTTGTATTATATGCTTTTACTCTGACCCAAAAACTTGTTTTTATGTTAGCCTGTATGGCTACCTGTAGAAGTTACAGCTGGTTTGTTGTCAGAGTCGATGATAGCTACAGGCCTTTTTTAGTCAGCTTTTATTTCTCTGTTGTCCTCAGATAATATTCAGCAACATCAGAACTGGTGTAAGTCTCATGCATCACACTAGTTTGTGAGATGTAGGAATGCATTTCCTGTTCATCATCAATAAAACAGGCTCTAATTGTCATGTAGGCCTTGAGCCCACCACTCACAGGTGAGTGCAGCTCTGCAGACTTAAGCACAGTCTCTACATCTCAGAGAAAAATGATGGAAAACTCTTTCTCCCTTTATTTCTTCTTGGAGTTGAGAGTAGCTAGCACATCTTTAAGCTAAGCTGTCTGACTTCTTTCTGCCATCTTCCACTTCTATTACCTCGCTGTCAACTTCTCCTTCAGCTAATTTACTGCTGCCTCTCCTCATTCAGGCTCACTGCAAAGAGTCATGAAGTAGTGATGCAGTCAAGATGGCATGGAATTTGACTGGAGCGTATTATGTTACAGATGTCAGGACAACCATTTACTTTTGTACTGATATTTTATCCTACCCCTAATAAACTTTTAAATCTGTGTGTCTTTAGAATGGCCTCAGAACAAATGTCCTCCACATGAATTTAAAAAAAATGTTGGGATCATTGTCTCATAAATAACAGATCTTTCAAGGCTTACCGCTTTCAAATAAGTGCAAAGATGATTTATCCTTGCAGTATACTTTACACACAGGTATGCTTTCCCATAATTTTAAACATGACATAAAGAAATAATGTCCATTATAAGCATGAGCTTATGAATATGAATATGTTTAAATGCAACATATTCTTATGAATCTGTCTGTATACAGCTCAAAACAATCCTTCTTTTAAAAAAAATAGCACAAGATCTTCACAAGATCACCACAAGACTTGATGAAATTATGACATCATTGCAAAAGGATCTCATGGTTCATGACATGTTGTAGGGGTGGACCTCAAACACCAAGGTTTGCCCGTGTCACTGCATTCAACAGGCCTCCAGAAGGCTGGCAAATCAAATGGAAGGGGGTTGTGGAGTGGGGAGCTTTAAAGAAATAACGGCTAAAATGAAACGTTTCAGACAGAAACTGAAAGATGGGTTTTCTGAAACAGGAAAGAGAGGGATTCTTTTCGGCAGTAAAACATGTACTGTGGGGGTGCCAGAGGGACAGAGTAAAGCCTAAAGACAGCCCGATACCCACTGTTTAATATTAATTACAGTGACAAGATTTTTCTATGAACTAGAACTATCCTCCTTAAGCATAAATTTGTGTTCAGTGATGACCCAGGGAACACTTATTTGAATTTTATTCAAATAAGGTAATCAACTCCTAATTCTCTTTGAGATGCACTGAAGATAGAAGAACAAAACTGTGTGAAACCCCAGGTCAGAGGTTGAATTTTTACTGTGGATGGACTCATCTATATAGATGAGGGCTTCACTAAAGTAGTTTTCAAGTTGTAATGTCTAAAGCCTCAAAGTTTTCAGATTACAAAATAGAACCGAACCTGCAGTCAGGTATGCCAGGATTCAGACTCCTGACGCAACTCAAACCCCAAAGATCCTCTGACTTAGGATGACCAGGGAGATTATACCAAGCTTGCAAATGGGCAAGCTTCTCACCAGAGTTTTGCAAAGCCTGCACTCTCTAACTTCCCCCTCTTGAAAATCTCTCCTCTGAGACTTTTTCACCAAATCTGCAACAACCAAGCTCCACTGTGCAACATCTCCTTTTCACAAGTTTGCCTCATCAAAACAATGACCATACTTTACAAGCATGCATAAATTGATCTGCAACTTTGTGTGGAAGTCTGAAGCACTTTGCTGCAGCCATTAACAATCTGCAGAGCTTGTAGAGGCTAGCCTCCAGAGTTTTGTTGTGGGCCATTAAACTGTCTGTGAAGAGAGGAGCTAATGTGATTTGGCATTATTCAAGGTCACCCACATGTGGATACCCCCAGGCTTATGATATTTTCACACGTCTTCAGCCTGTGCTTCAGCTGGTGCTGTTCTGCATGCAAACTGCACCAATGCCTTTGGTTGCAATTTGCAGGAATCTGTTATACAGTCATTATTTCTGATGACAACACTGGCAACTGTGCCTGCATCTACATCTGCTGTCAATGACAACATCTTGTTTACTTTAGTTTTCATTCAAGTGAATAAATACACAATCTTTTTTCCTTACATGGCTCAAGCCTTGATTTTACCCAGCTGTGTAAATTGCTGTGTTTAATCTCACACCCAGTCTTGTCTCGCTGCAGGGTTTGATGTGTGTGGTTCAAAACTATCAAAGCCTTTTCCTATTAACACCAACAGTAGTTCCCAGTCTCTATCATTTACGCTGACGTGGACGGCCAAAGTCCTGCCAATCGGGTGCAATTATTTCCTAACTACCGTGTTATCAACTGTGATTTATCGTATTTTGGGTTTAGCGATGTCCTAACAGGAAGAGTGAGATAATGTAGCTTTGTGTCAGTCCTGCATTTCAAATCAAGTCACACACAGAAGCCAGCAGGAATGAGGCAGAGTGAGTCACTGAAAACACTGTTAATGAGAACGTCAAAGACAGAAAAGCAATTTGAGATGTTTGCATCGCAGGCCACACTCAGCTGTCATGATTAATGGTCTGAATTTGTCCTCTTTCCTCCTGTCTAGCAGTCATCCAAATAAGCTTCATCACTAGGGCACTAAAACCTATTAGCTCTACCAAAGAGGGAAAACTCAGAAACTTGAACTCAACCCATTGCTCTGATTAAATTAGGGGACAGATTTACGAGTTTCTGTCTTTATTTTTCTCACAAAGCCATAGATTCCATTTTAAATTACATGCAGGATTACCATAATGGTAAATAAATATCCCTTGAGCGCTTATATGATTAAAGCTCTAATTTTAGCGCTGGTTAAAATGAATAAATAAACCATTACATTATCTCTCCACAGCATTGAATCTGGAAAATGACAGGTCAGTTTATTCTTATGCTCCTTGTCATGAAAATGATGAGAAAAATCTGCCTTTTAGAATTACTGCCAACACCCAAACTATAGCTGGGAGTATTACCATGTTTATGATTGGAAATGGAAAAATAATCAAAATAAACATTCACTTCCAGTATTTATTATCAAATGCAATGCACAAAACAATTGTACAACATTTATAGAAGATATGGTTTTAAATACACAAAGTGCACACTAAAAAGGGTTTAAACTGTTGAAGAACAGAGAGCGTTTCTGAATAAGTTGTTTTGCATTAACAGCTTTTGATGTGACTAAGCCATATTTCAAACTCTTCTATTTCACAATTTTAAGTTGGTGGAAACTGCTGTGAAATATTAAGGATTTATGCAACACTGTTATTTTCAAATTGTCATGACAACAGTCCCACCTGGATGGCCTAAAAGATACACCTGTCTGTTAGATTACTTTGACTTTTCTATTATTGGTATATTCAGGGATTAAATTGGTCTGACTCAACCTCAGCATACAGACAACCAATCTATGTGCAGAGATGGTCTGGAGGCATTATGCTGAACAAGTTTTGTTTATCTCTCTTCTTTTTTCAAACAAAGGGCTCTAGATAGCTCCAGATATAAAGCTCTGTTAAAAACAGAAATGTCTGTATCCATGTGTCAACAATCAACTTCTCACTAAATTGGTTAGAAGTGTCCCTCCTCCTTCTGCCCATCACCTGTATGTGCACAGATGTCAGTGCTGTGAGGTTGTCAGGATGTGAGCACACAGTGCAGCTCCATGCAGTAGTGTCACAACTTTAGGAAATGAAGACAGAGGACCTAATTGTAGATAACTAAAAATGTATTTTACTAAAACACAAAAAGCCAAATTCCAAAAATAACAAAAATCCAACAATCCAAAAAAGGCTACTTAGTTCAAGGTGTTAACACAGGTGTAAGACAAGACACAGTTGAAACTAATGAGTGCATTCAGCAGGAGGAAAACACACAAGGCAGGAAGTGAAGTAAAACTAGACACACAGGGACCAAGAACTATAAAATAGATGACTAAACCCAACGAAAAACAAGACAAGACATAAAGAAGAAATATTGACACCAAGACAGACAAGATAAATCCACAAGAGTGATAAACAGAAAGAATACACACAACAAAAAGGGTAACACTTGAGAGCAGCTAATCTCCACAAACAAATGTCAAAAAAAGCATAGTACCACATGCAGCTGTGAAACTTGATGAGGGTTTTTTAAATTATTTCTTCAGATGGACCAGGAGCTTTACTGTGTTGATCAAGGCTGCATGCCATTTGTTTCCCTCCAGTATTTTTGTATCACCAAACTCAACATCTAAGGAAAATAAAAAGACTTCAATGATGGCATGATGCAGCTTAGCTTACCAGAAGCCGCCAAGTACACTTTTGGAAAGCCTAAAACTCATCGACCACTTAAACTTGCATCAGTGTCCACAGTGCTCACTGCGGCTTCCTCCCCTCATTGGATTTTCTTTTACTGTCCCTGTCTTAAGCCACTGATGCATGTTGATTTTGTCTGTTCAAGGGAAATTTTTGTGATTGAAAAAAAAAAATTTACTCATAGTTGTGGTGGACCACAAGGGGGCACTGGTGGGCCACTAGTGGACCGCAGACCACAATTTGAGAAACACTTCATCTATGAGGAACCTTATCTATTAATACAGAAAGTTACCTCTGTAAGGATGATTTACATACCTTCCATGAATAAATTTGACCCTGCATTGTTATGATTATATACATTCTCAATGTCGCTCTTTTTTTATTATATGATTTTTTTTATCCTCTGTCATTTTCCTGGTATAGAGGGGAAAATGATTGGGGAGGAATATGTTGTAAGATTGCAAGATTTCACAGACTGAAATAATAGCACACCACTCATATTTGGGGCTTTGATTGATTGAACGTATGAAGGCCAGTAAAAACAATCACCTGCAGCTACAGTCCGAAATCAATGAGATGTCACTGACTGTTTTCCATTGAGATTCTGTCACAACGCACAGCTCCACCAGCCCAACACCTCTGTACTTTAACAATGAGGCAGGGAATGGCAAGCTATTTGTGACCCATTGTGTGACTTTACACAGCCGCTGCAGCGCTGTGTGTAAGCAAAAAGGCTGCAATGTGTGGACAAACAAAACAAGCATCTCGCACACATTCAAACTCAAACACATGGTGCCAAAGCTTGGGGGCAATATATTAGTTATTTCTTCCTCTCCTCTCACTACAGTTTCCATTTGCCTCATTTCCAGACCAAATAAAAGACCACTGTTATTTTCAAAGCATGAGAGATTCATCCAGTTTTAAAATGTCAGTCGATTACAGTTTTACACGGAGCTCATGTCCTTTAACAGTAACAGAGCCAAGGGGGGAGGGATTACACTAAAAATCTCTATTCTCCATTCTTTACTCTAAATTGCGTTTATATTATACTCCAGGATTTATTCAAAAGCACGCGATAAAAGCCTCAAGGGGGATGTACTTTAATAAGTCAATGGAAGGCCAAGCAAGTTTACACGGCAATCAGTGCACGACGTCATCAGTGCTCCTGTGTGCACAGAGAGGGTTTTTCAGAGGGCAGATAGTGGTAAAGAGGCAGAGACGGTGAGTGAAAGACAACATTTATCTGCACCTGTCGCCATCATCTTGTTTGTTTCTGCCAGGAACTAACAGTGGATCATTTCAAGACTTTTCCAGCACTCAGCTCGCAGCTGATGATTAAAGTCACGGTGCGCTGAGCACCCTGCTTCCATTTTCACCCTTATCCACCTTCACATGCACAAAATTTACCCTTCCTTCTTCTTTCATTTTTTTCTGAGCATTTGATGACTTCTGTGCCTTTGCTACAGACTGTAAGAAAAGGAAAGATAAACATCAGTAGTGTCAGAGGATGGAGCAAGAAAGGGAAAGTGCGGTTTGAAGTTACAGGAAGTGGTTCTAAAATTCACTCAGACTTGAGGAGTGAAGTTTCAGGTCGAGATTTATTCATACAAAGTCTGCTGCAGCTGCTCCTGATGGTTATGTGATGCAAGGTTTTCAAGATGAGATCTTGACCTCCAAGTAATTCATAGTGCTGAGCTCAGTGAGGTTGCATCAACTTCTCAGTTCACATGTAGTAAGTGAAAGTCAGCATTTTCCTCATTACAGAGTTATACATGTTTGAGAGGAGGTTGTAAATAAGAGAAACCCTACAGTCCAAAGAGATTGCATCTCTGTCATACAGCAATAAGATTCCACATAAAATCCCTCCCTGTCCTCCAAATCAGAGTTAGTTTTTGGAAAAAACTCCCAACAAATGTGTCAAAGTTTGTATGGTTGAGCTAGCATTTTGCTCTTGCTCCTGTCTCAAGGCTACATAAACTGTGATGTTTTCTGAGTTCTGACCTCAGACGACGTTGGCCCTCAGGGAGCTTTAGGCTGGCAGTGGCCTTTGTGCAGGTATCTGAGTCTCAGAGGAAATCTGTACAGAAAAATACTCGCCGAACAGAAAGGAAAAAACAGATGTACTGAAATGATTCAGGGGAAAAAGTCATTGAGAAAAAGGGGATCAAAGATCTGAACAGTTACAGTACAGGTTAAGTTTCCAATTAGCATATATTGGCCTTTTTGTCAAAATGTTTACCCTTGTACAGAAGCCCATCCTGAACCTCTCATTTTTTTAACCATCCTAGATGTGCTCCTAGTACTTGAATTTCTACATCTTGCGTCAAACTGTTTCTCCAACACCTCTCTTTGCACAGTGTGGGATTGCCACAGCAACACAGTTGAAACAAAACCATCAATCACACACTATCTCCATTTCCCAAAGTCCTTGAATTTCAGTCAACCACACAACAAGACCTTACACACAATATTTGAGTCAGTATAAGATTTTTTTTTTTTCACTGACTCTTGCACTGCTCACCTCAAAGTATACACTTTGAGATGTTTACTCTAAAGTGTACTCTTGAAACTTCACACTTGTGCACAATTACTTGTTATTGATCGCTTGAAAGTTTACACTCAAGGGTGAATATTGTGAATGTAACCAGGCTTGGGGGGGGGGGGGGGGGTTAAGGACTGGTGTATTATAAACAAAGTACTCTGACCGGACAACGCCACCTGGGGAATTTCACCCCAAGAAATATTCAAATACCTCAGTCACTAAACGAAACAACAACACAGGTTCGATAGCTAAATCAAGACAGACGTGGTTGCAACATAAAATTTAAATTTATTAATTTTGACTGGAAGTATCTGGAGAGAAGGATATTAGCTATTGCTTAAAAAAAAAAAGAAGCTTACTCAACATAGAAAAATATCAAAATTTTATTACAATAAGGATGAATTGTTTTATTATAAAAAGACACCTCCAATCAAAAGTAATTTAAAAACGGAAAAAAAAAAAAAAAAAAATGAAAAGGGGAGTGAGGGATGCCAGCAGAGGGGAGGCAGCCCAACATCAAGGTGTGTGTTCCAGGAGTGCACTTACCACTCGGGAACTCACAGCAAACGGCCCAGTGCGCTTACCACTACAAAGGGTGCAGGGAACCACCTAGAGTCCCTCGCCTCCACCAGCAGCCGGCAACCACTTCACTGTAGGGGAAAAATACAGATAGATTAAACAAAGGAAAACTACTAAAACCAGTTGGCTCTGTTTAAAGGTTCCTTAAAACTAGTTTAAATATAGGCAAAACAGCAGCCAATAACAGGCCTGAAATACAAAAAAATGAACATTAAACTTCTTTTATTACAATCAAATGTATTTAGCCCAAAAGTTATGTAGGTCTACTTACCCACTACTGGCCTCACAAATACAATGGCAGTAGGAAATACCCAGATGTCAGGCCTGCATACCACGAGTAAAAAACCAGAAGGACAATGGACCCTTAATACAAGAAATAAAATTTGTTCTTCACAATATCCAAACCAAACACACCTTAGAGAACCAGTCATCAGTTCACCCGGCCAGGGCAGAGAAGCAGACAAGTAGACAGACAGGACTATTTCGGAAACAAGTCAAGAGTTGATGGTCAATAAACTACTTTCAACCAGCCTGAAATCAATTATTGTATGCACAACCTACCTCAGCACAAGAAACATGTGGCAACCAGCAAGGCAAAAAGGGCAGCCATGTTGCCACAGGTGCTTCATATAGAGTTGGGCTGATTAGAGGGAGGAGCCGACCCATTTTTTCAAAAGGCTGCATTCAAGTAAAACCAGGACTAGAACCACTGTTCCCACTACATAAACAAGTACACATTTCAGAAAAGCAAATATTTCAAAGATAAAACATGAAAACTTTGCATGAATATAATGCTGGTTCACTCAAAAAGTGTACACTTAAAGACTGGTGATTGTGTGTCTTTTAGGCTTTTTTTTGTTACCCTGGTGTCACACTTAAATTTGAAAGGCCACTCCTAAAATAAAAATAAAATAAAATGCACATTTAATAGAACAGATATTACAAACAAAACAGAAGTGAGAGTGCACACAGCTATAGGTCTTTGTGTATAAAGTGCAAGTACACACTTGTGTATACTAAAAAGTGAATGCGTGAAAAAGACATTTTTGAAAAGTAACTTGGTAAGGAAGTTTCCCTTGAGATTTGGCATTACGCATTCAAGCATGGCACCAACTACATGGGGCAAGAAGAGCACAATCTAATTTAATATTCTACACTGAGCAAAGATTTACAGGCAGTGATCGTGAGTAAGTCTATGGCAGTTGACACCATGTGGTCGTGCTGGAGGATTTTATCTTAGCAGCAACTTACAAGATCAATCTTCTCACCAAACTCTCCACATCAAAGATATTTAGCTGTTTGCCCAAAATATAGATATTCCTCTTGAGTAAAATATGCATTTTCCATATTTAAACAAGTAGTTTTTGTTTTTTTTTTTTAATTCAGGGTTTAAAACAGAATATATTAACCTTTTCCAGAAATGTCTCTACCCTTTGATATCGTAATATCGCCCTTTCTATTCCGTGCATACATTTGCATGAGAACCCACCTGCTAATACACCAGTGGAAAGATATGCTGTACTTGTGAGTTTGGTAACTAATTCCACCTCTGAGTGTAATGAGGTCTCATGTTTTTTTTTTCCTCCACTGCCCTCTCACTACTGCATTCACCTCTCTTTCTGTCTAAACCCCTCCTGCTCTGCAGAAAAACTCCAGAGAAATGAGGAGGGACAGAGAACAGGAGCCAGAGGTTCATGTGAAAGAAAGTGATTTATTCTCAGGCATTTCTAGGGGGGAACATCATGAATAAATCTAGAGCCAGGTAAGCATTCACACATGGCTCTGTTTGTTAGCTGCTGTCCCTCTGGAGAAAAGAGAGGCTTGTTGCTGTTCACACTGGGTGCATGTTTTATTCTTGAGGCCTTCAAATGAAGTATGTAGGAATTTTTTGTTTTTTTTTAAAGAAAAAAAAAAACATACTAAAACTAAGAATGGAAACCCAATGTAGTTCTTTTGTATCAGTTCTGTAGCTAATCCGCTGGAAAAATCAATTGTTTTAGCGTGATGATGGTCTTGTCATGATTTTTGTTGATGAGGAAGCCACAGCCTGTGTTTGTTAGGAAAATAAAAACTGTGTGATATAGCAGAAAATAATATAAACACCAGAGAACACAATAGTTGCGTAACATATTTTGAAATCTAGTTGTGACCTTTTGTTTCTGTTTTCACAAGACTTTCAGAGCTGACCACGCTGTGAGGACAACTGCACCACAAAGACACCGCTATATGTAGACCAGCTTGTGAACATTTTTCAAAACATATCGAATATGACATGAAAAACAAATGTGCTCTTAAAATGTTGTCCTAATGTCATGAGAATGATACTGTTTTGTTTTTGTTTTTTTTAACACCTTTTATTTTGAAGCTTTCAGACTTAGAACAACAACTTGAACGTTGTGGTCAAGACTCCTCGAAGAGGAATCTTGAATTTGTGGACATTAAAAGCTTCTCTGAACTTTTCTTATTAATTAGACTTTGAGCTTTACTTGCCTCACAGTTTTCCTGAACTCATTTGACCTCTGTGAGATTTATTACTGCCACATCAGCAAACTCATACAGATAGAATATAGATGATAAATCTTCACTTGCAGATGAACACTGACAATTATACAGTCTGCGGTACATTGTAGGGGAAATTTTTCAACATGACTAACATACTAAATAACACTGGAGCAATTACACCAGTAAGATATAACATATCACCACAGACGTGGGACCAGGGGACGTGATTCTTTTTGCAAAATCCTTAGAGTCTCTTAAAACAGTCACATTTGCATTCCACTCAGAGAAAAGTGCATCCCACTAAAAGGTTTGAAGAGGTAAGTTAATTGGTTTCCTTAATAATTTACTCACTACCACTCGTTTAAAATGTCCCAATTACTCTCGAAAGAGTGCTTCAAATAACTTCTTGCCATTACCTTTCACTCTGAAAAGTCTCTTCTTATGACAAGACCGAGGACAAACATCTACTTCACTGAACAAAGTGAAACTGATTTCAAACCCACACCATAAAAGATGCTCTGTGCACAGCAATGTCAGGGATTCATCACAGACAAGAGGGCTGACATGTTTCACCAATGTCATGTTGATGAAACCATAAATGTGGAATGGTCTATTCTCAAAGTAAATGCAAACTGTCTTTGCTTTAAAACTAAATGATCAAAAGAGCACATTTTTGATGAATTTTTTAAGGTCTTTAGTAGTGCGGACACTAAACCCCCATGTCAAATGCTGTACATTTTTTCTTCAAAGTTTAAAAGAAGTAAAAGTGCAGAGAAGAACATGATAAAAGAAATCCAGTTAAAAAAGAGGATAAAAAAGTGACAAGGGTAAGTAATCTGGGAGGAGACGATGTGGGTCTTTAAGGCAGTAGAAGGAAGACTAGCTCGCGCTTGGAGCAGGATTGATTAATGGTGCTACAGCCAGAACATGGAAAAACCAGAGGGTCCCCTGTGACTGCAGCACACTACACACTGAGATAGAGACACTTCTTACTCTCATATGACCATCAGTGACTGTCACGGGGAGGCTTAAAGACGGCTATGTACACCGTGTTACAGGAGAGAAAATCAATACTGAATGTTCAGCTCAGTGAGTTTCATTACTGCTTATCATGATAGGTCTACAAATGTGGCAGCGCTGTTTCACTTCTTTGTATCTTTTCTTACAGATATTATGTTCCAATTTGAAATATATGAGGAAAGTTATGCCAGAAAACGTGCTTTTAAACATTTTTTCCCATCTTACAGGTGAACAGTGTTTTCCTCTGAGTATCAGGACACACCACTGCTCTGAACTACTGCACTTTGAAAGCCTCATTAGAGATGTTCATCACTGTGTGTGCTTCTGTATGCAAACATCTCTCTGTGCCTGCTGACAGGCTTTATCCAGTGAATAGGGATGAAACCCTGCTTCGCTGCAGCTAGAAGTCAGTTAAACTCTTCTCATTAACTAGAAAAGAAGAAGCTCTCACTGCTTTATTTGGTTTGATAATGAAATGTGTCTCCTCTCATCTTGTGTTCAGCATCTAAATGAGCAAAAGGCAGGTACAGGATTTAAATACAAACACTTTTTAATGTCTGGTGGTAGGTTTTTTTTTATTAATACTTTAAGGTCTTAATCACAGCAGTTGAAGCAGATTAAGATCCACTATTGGGATTAACTGAAGAATAGAAGACAGTCATGTTGTCTTACCTGAGCTAACTAGCTTGATAAGCATATTTTATTGTACTTTCTGAAAACTGGCTACTAGCTTGACTTTACATTTCATGTTCTAAATAAGAATCATCTATAACAACTGGCATTAGACTCTTCAGCTATAGGGATTTTGACAGACTTTAACACTTTTGTGCTCAGGAATACTGTAGCTACCTTAAAATACTGGAAATTGTTCTCAGAGCTAGCTAACACACAAGTTGTATTTCCCTAATCCTCTTGACATTAGCAATAACCTACATGTCAATATGACTTAGACCAGGGACATTGACAGGATTACAATTTTGTGTGGGCCAAACCAATTTTAGCTGGACCTTACAAAAGTTAGTAGGTCACTATTTAAATTCATAAAAATGACTAATATACAACTCCTCTCTGGGGTAATGTCTATCTATCTATCTATCTATCTATCTATCTATCTATCTATCTATCTATCTATCTATCTATCTATCTATCTATCTATCTATCTATCTATCTATCTATCTATCTATCTATCTATCTATCTATCTATCTATCTATCTATCTATCTATCTATCTATCTATCTATAAACACTGTTAAAGAGTATAGACCAATCAGATTCAAGTGTTAAACCCAAATAAAGCTACCAGACTAGATGAGTTGAAAATCTTTGAGGAATTATTATAATAAGTCTTTAAAATTTTGTCACTGCTGTTTTATTTCTAAGCCCAAGTGTTAGTTATTGAAGATATTCTAAGTCACATTCAGGAAACAAAACACTGTCACCTTCACACAGTGTTGGAAATAATTAAGCAACCATCTGCTGCCAGAATGCATCTTGCACTTGAGATATTACGCACATTGCAAGCCTAAATTATTTTCAACCTTGAGGGAATGAGCGTCTTAAAACTAAAACTTAAATAATTAAATGTTCACTGTACTCAGAATGAGGACAGTAGAGTCAGTACTGGGCCCACATTCAGTGGACACAAATAGGAGCTGCATGAGCAGAAAACAGATGGCTGGTAGAGTTGATCATTATATTTTCTGCAGCTTATCATGACTCCATTGAACAAGGGGTGTATAAAAAGTGCTGGCACAGGGATCATGTGCACTCACAGCTATGGATACCCAGAACACTTGGGGATTCCTGCACTGACAGGTTTCTTAAGAGCAGCCCCTTATCTTAGTCATAGCATTTTTCCCAAGTGTGTTCATGCATGTTGAGTAGCTGGTGAGTGGGAAGATATGAATACACATTTTTTACTTGTTTATCCAAGAAATCTGCCAAGAATGTTAACACATGACCCATATACAGTTAGTGCTACCTGGAATACAATATGTGCAGGGTGTTGTTTTCTTCATTTCTAACTTTCCTGACATTATTTGTGTTGAATTTGAGATGGAAAGTGTACGTTTCTCAGCGAGGAAGACTTCACATCATCTTACATAAGCACAGTCTCCTAAAGCTGGGACAACAGAAACATAATTTATAATGTTACAGTTACAGGATCCAGTCTGATTCATTAGAGAGTAAATTTGTTCTGTGGATGAGCTCCATCACTTGGGGTGGTTCCTATGTGTGCTTGGAAGTAGATAGCTGCATCAGGAGCATTAATGGCTTATGTGCTGTGCTGCTGGGAGGTCTGCTGTGCAGCAGGACAGACACATAGCAAAGTTCAGTTTTAAAGCTTCATTCTTGCTGATGGACTCTGAAAGAGGCAGCAGGAAAGCCTTTCAGAGGCCTCGGGAAAAAGCATTAACTCCATGTGAAACGCATTTCTTTCTCATAGCTCCAGGTTGAATGCTTTCTCATCGGAGGATCAGCTATTTAAGTCCCTGCTTTACAGCATAAAGCAGGATATTTATCTGAGGAGAACAACAGAATGCGTCTGTTCTTTTAAATGTTATTTCACTCAACGTATATAGCCTCAGCGTTTGAGGTTGTGCACAGTCCACTGTAAATGCCTATTCAAGAATCAATATGCTGCAATTGTTGATTGTTCCACAAGGGCCCATATCGAAAATAGCTTCAGTCCATCAACTTTGATAACCATGCAGTAACTGCTTTTTACCCTCCTGTGCAAAGTTGGGTTATATAATCAATGAGGCTGCGAAGCAAGTGCCAAAAAAATCAATAACGTCAAAAGTTGAGAGTACGCAAAAAAAAAAATCCAGGACCTGCAGTAATACTTCTGAAATGAAAAAGATATCACTTGTACCTCTTTTGTACTTCCTTTTTTCAGACTCTTTTGATTTCATCATTCTTTTACGATCAATACCCGAGTTTCACTGTGGACAGTTTTGGTTTTACATGGGGTCAGTCAATGTGTCAGAGAGCTGTTTGTACAGAGTTTCATCTCTGTGTCACAACAACTTTGACTTTGGTGGACATTTTTAAGGCTCTGTAGCAGCTTTCCCTTTTTGTCACATATATCTGTGTAATATTGCCTTGTATTTCTTTCTGTTGCAACTCTTTCCTTTATAGACAGAGAAGGTTAAAGCTGTCCACTTTGCTCCTTGTAATCTACATCCTTTCTCTCCCTGAAAACCCTTATTGATTATGAATAGAAGGTCAGGCAAAAGATCTATGGAAGATAATGTGGGCATTATTAATTACATTCCTAAAAGGACACATCTTTGGTTTAATGCAAGGAAAGGTTTAACCACAGCAAGGACCTTGTTTTTATTCCACTTTAACATAAACATTAAGTGTTAATGCACCATTTAAGATCATTAAAACTTCAAGGTGTCTGAAAATAAAATCCTTATTCCTAGGTCAAAAATCCAAGTCAGAGAGGCACAGGTAATCAAAATCATCCAAGTTTGTGAAAGCTGTAAAACAAGTTTGACATTTTTCTCCATGAGTCATGAAGCCGTAGTACACCTGTGAGGCTACAGTGAGACTGATCATGTCGTATCTGTTATTATCCACACAGGAATAGCACAGCATTCATGAGATATGGTAAATACGCTAATAATTGGTTCAGCGTATTGTAAGCAATGCTTGAAGTTACACAGACCAAGAAGAGCCAGGCTGTTGACACTGGTACATCTCATCACCAGTTTTCGACTTCAAGACACCATAAAAGCTGATTTATGTTCATTGCAGAAAAGTTCATTAACATGTTGTTGAGTTCTAGATAAACAAACTGTCTTTGGATCTTTAACACTGTGCAGAGGATTTTTTCTTTCTCTTGCTTTTCAATGGAACGCATCTCTGTTGAAGTGGGTCGACCATCTGCAGCTACTGAAGGCTTTTCTCTGTTTTCAAGGACACTCTGGTGTACACTGACTGTCACAGAGAATAGAAATGCAACCTCTTGACTTTGAGCTTGTGTGAACGCGTGCAGTGTGTGTGTGTGCGCTTGTGTCCAAGGTGCTTCATTATGGTGAAGTCGATAAAGGTTTCTGTGATTGGTCGTTCTCTCCTCCCAGTTCTCAATTTCTGAATCTAATCTGTGACTCTCCGCACCCAATAGCATTCTCTCACTGCTCTGTCTCTTGTCTGAATTTAACAGCTGCTCTGCTCTGTAAATGGATGTAATGACTTCAGCACGCCTGAATAAATCGACCTGCACCACTGTCATTCTCGATCATTTCAATTACACACAGAGGTCAGTGAATAAATATACCAGGGAAAGACATACTCTTATCCATCTCTCTTATCCGTTTCTCAAAATGCCTTACAGTGGACCACAACTCATGCATCATGTAAAAAGGCATTTTGAAAGGTGCTTAAAAGAAGCAAGATTTGTGTATGTTGAAAACTGTCTGCATATGGAAGCTCTATCTTCACATGCCATTTCCATTAATCAATTTGTGTGTAGTAAAGCTGGCATGTATTTGTTAATTGCAACGTAAGTGCATAGAGTGCAAGATTTAACTGTTTTGTTTTCCAAAGTAATGGCAACAATAATATGTTACATATTAATGACTTAATACAAGACACAGACAAGATGATAAGTTATGCTAACTGAACACTAGGGTATGTGATGTATCCACATTTAAAAAGTGAGCAAAGAGATCCAAAAAGTCTGCCAAGTCAAACCTTATGGAGAAATAGTTCAAATAGTTCAGCAAAAGTAATGGATTACAGTTTAAAGGCTAAAACCCTAAACCGTCTGGAACCGCTGAAACAAAAGCTAAAAGTTGTGTTAATTTTAAATGGCTAAATTAGCTAGCCTATATGACAGAAATATAGTAGTTTACATTTTAAGTGAATAGAGTTTGTGCATTTAAAAAGCTGGTAAACAGGACAGGATAAACAGTAAAAAGGTTGATGACATACACATTTATAACAAAAAGCTAATAGGCATTAATTATAGGGATTAATCATTCATAATTAAGACAGCCAGCTAACGATATATAACAAATGGTTTAACATCTCACTACAGGTAATTTGTGTTCATAATAAATGGTTGGAAAAAGGTAGCTCATAGCAGATAGTATAATGGTTGAAAAAGCGGGCTAACTGGTTACTGAAAAGCTGGGCAGCAGCAAATACTTTAATGGATGAACTAACTAGCTAACATCAGAAATTAAAATACTTTTAACAGCTAGCTAACAGTACTGTGTTTTAAATAGCTTCTAACAGTACATGATACAAGGCTGGAAAGGGCTTTGCTAATTGTAACAGTACAACCAGTGCTTAATTTGTGCCGGAGCTAGCCGGAGCGCGCTCCGGGACCTCTTGGATCGGATCCAGGACCTATTTGATACGCTCCGGCACCTCTTTGATCTGCTCCGTCACCTTTCCTGTCAATAAATAAACTGTGTTTTTAGCTGTGTTTTCTCTGCGCTTTAATCTTCTCTGAAGTGACGCCTGTTGGCTTATTTCTTATGCATTTTACTCAGAAATAGGGTAAAACGGGGGAAAAAAAGTGATTCATGCCGTCATGTGTCACAACGCAATGCGCATTGCGAATGTATTGTTTCCGCAGCGGCACCGCGCGCAAACGACACTTAACAGCCAGGTGACTGACAACGCTGTTACACTTGGCCTGCTAAAATGTCAAAGCGACAATCAAAACTCTCAAGTTTCTTTAAACCAGTCGGTCAACCAGACCCCAAACTGGCCAAAGTTGTTCCGGAGGCAGAGCCCGGCTCCGCAGATACGGGTGGTGACAGCATGATAGCCGCTGAAGATGTGGTCTGTGCAGTCAGGAGCACAGATAAGGATGAGGGAGCAGTGACGTCAGTTCACAAGAAACTGTAGTCACCACTGTTGACTACAGTTTACAAGAGAAGACAATCGGTTAACAAGCATAAAGTTATTTGTGGGCAAAGCACACAACAACGTGGCAAATAGACAGGAAATTTAATCAGACTGTGTCTTCTGCCTGTCAAGTTTGGTTGGATTCATTATTACTGTGCAGAGTGCACAACACATCATTCTAGTGATGTTTGGTCATTTATCCTTCCAAATACAGACCTTTTTTCTAATTCTTTCTTGATTTTTGATTCTCAGGCTTTTGTTAAATTTATTGTATTTATTTTTTTCTGGCGTGGTGCTTACATGACAGTGACACACAAAAAATCCCATTAGCAATAAAATGTGTTTATTTGCAATATGTCAGTTATTTAAATTGCTCATTCCAAATTGATTCCAAGTGTTCTGATGGGCCACATTGTGTGCCAAATGTTGCTGCAAATGTTATACTAGGTAAGTGCAGAAATTAAGGTGAAAAAGAAGATAAAAACGCGTTAAAACCCGAGAAAAAAAGGTTTCTTTCGGCGCACAATTTCGAAGGGGGACCCGGCACCTGATTGGGGACAAATTAAGCACTGAGTACAACGGTTGTGATAGCTAGCTAACGGTAGGTAAAACAGAGGTTGAAATTGCACGCTAGCCATATATTATCTATGACTGAACTAGCTAACTATTAGAATATAATAAATGGTTGGGGAAAGGGTTGCTAAATGTAGATAACATAATGGTTGAAACAACTAGCTAACAGCTGGTTGTCTAGCTGGGGTCACAGGAAGGACAATGGATGGCCTGGCTGGTTGGAATCAGTCCAAGAAATATAAGGCAAGGCACTGGGACCAGGAAGCAAGCATCCTGAAGAGATGAAAGCACTTTGCACCGGGATAACAAAACAAAACCATGCATTGTATGAGTGCACACCACAGGATTAATAGCAGTGGGGAGAAAAAAAATCAATAGAGTTAATTTACTGAGTTATGAGGAATAAATGAACACTTTTGAGTAGTCTAAAATGACATTTAATTCTCAATACTTATTTTGAGCGTGTTTATTCTTACTGATTTACGGATGGCCGCATATTACCTCTCAGTCAGATCAATCTTTTTTTTCTTCAGATTTTGTTCTTGGAAATTGTGTTTGACTGATATCCAATTGGGCACTTTATCTCTGACATATACTTGCAACAAAAACATTCTCCAATACTTAAGATGAAAAATTTGTTCCCTACTGCAATTTCTCTACTTACACCCACATACTAACATTTATTTTTTATTTTTTAACATGGTTAAAAATGTACAGTCATACAGTGGTATGACTTTTGGTCCTATGTGCCAAGCCAGTCCTATTGCTACTTTGACTTCAACAATGAGTCAACAGAAAAAGCTTTAGACAGTGTTCTAGAAATCAGACATTACCAAAACATTAATTAAAAGCTTTAAAACTAATCAGCTCACTCTGGCATGAAGGAAAACCTTTTAATTGTTCTCATTACTGACACACTGTCTTTTGAATGCACACTGAGGTACATGTAACATCTGCTACATCTGTTTTATAATATTTTTGGTGTGTCACTCCAACAGGATCAGCAACATAAAGCTAATATAAAGCTAATCTCCCATAAAAAAATTAATAAAGTTAAACTTTTAATTTGTTATTGATTGGAAATTAGTTGTAACCAGGGTTTGATTTGCCATGTTCCTCCAAATGAGTTAGTTTGTATTTCTGGTTGGGTTAAAACTTGCATTCAATATTCCTTCCTCTTGTTTTCTTCAATGGTTTTTTTTCTTTTTATTGTGAAAACACATTTCTGTGTGCTTACCTTAACAAGGTTCCTGAGACAGTGTTTGCGGGGGTTCAATTCCCCATGTGATGGTGTCTCTTTTCTACCATCCTCCTCTTTATTGCCTTTGCCACACTTCACCACGCTCACAAAAAGACAAGAGAATTGAAGTTTCAGTTTGGCTTTAAATCTCATCCATTTTACAAGACTGCATGTTGTGGCTCCCACACAGATGAGCCTTCCTATTCTGAAAGTGAACATCAAACACCAGCCAGCCAAAGGAGGAGGAGGAGGAGGAAGAGGAGGAGGAGGGATGGAGGAGTATAATTGTTGGAGCCCACAATAGGCTGCAGGGCTGCAGGAGCAGTTACAGACAATCACAGTCCCTCAGATGGTGTGATTAGGGAGCGATCTACAGCAGGCAGCAGCATCCGAAAATTTCATTTTTAGAGCAGTCAGTGATTTCTCCATCTGTTTGCAGGAGATTCAACGTCGCTCCCTAACACAGGTAGACAGGCATCAGATTGGCCTCCTGCCTCATCCTTGGAGGGCCTGCCATCAGGGAAGGTGAGCGTGTCTGTAGAATACACATTTCTGTGGGAGAGGGATAGAAGAGATAAACATGGGGAAAAAATTACTTTATTAACTCACCTTTAACAGGAATATAGCCAATTTAAGGTTTCATTTAAGTAACTCAAAATGAGAAATATCAAATGACAGATAACACTTTAAGGGAAGCACAAAGAGAGACACATAGAGAGTTTTTGCTGAAAGATGTCCTTTACAATTTGTCTTATTCAATTAAATTCAATTCCAGCAGATAGTGGAGGGTATTACTGTGTATCTCAGGATGTCATCTTCTGGCATGTTTACAAAAAAAATGGCCTCACATTTTCTTTTATGCTCAAAGACGAGAAAGGAAATTTGCATGAACTAAAAGACAGACTGTCACCTTTGACTGCTGATTATGGTTTTCATTAGAAATAAGACTCATTTGAGATTGCAAAAACAAAGTACTGTAAGATTATTTCTTATTAACAGCTCATATTATGATTACCTATTAACAGCCATTATTAAAAGGTCCCATTGTGTTTAATAATTAAGATGCACAAAGAGACAAAAGCTTGTCTAAACTCATAAAGTCTGTGTAATTAGAGCCATAAGAGTGTACATACTTATTAGCCAACAACAGAGTTTGTCATCTTTACCATCTAGTAAAGCAGGACAGCATGCTAACCTTTGCTAATTGCACTTACTACAAAGAACAGCAGGAGCTGATGGGAATGACCAGGTGATGTAACTGTTATGCAAATTAAGGACTGTAGAGGTATCAAAGGCTGCAAGAGTATCCATCTGGATGATGATAACGGTAGATATTTTTATCTCACAATTCAAAGTTCTTCCAAATGTAGCCTTCTGAAGTTGAGTGCCTGGAAGACTTCCTGTTAATCTTTAGCCACATCCTGCGCAGTGTGGACAAACTTTGCAGCCTCTCTTAGATCCAGGCTTACATGTCAAACAGCTTCTGCAAATACAGATGCGATTTAGTGAATCCATTTAACACAGATCACTTTATGTTGTGTGGCCAGATGTGAGATACACTGTGAGGGGGAAAAGGGACAAGCTAAACAGGGTTATAATTAGCACTAGTAAAACTAGAGAATACTGTGATTGTTTTATCAGCTCAGGTTGGGAGTATGGCACAGATGCTTCCATTTCCTTCAGATTAAGTAACAGAATACTGCTAAGGAGTTGTGATAATAACAAATTGCCAATGTTAATATTGATCCTACATAAACCACTATCTAATAATTAAATTTAAAAAATATCTTTATTGGTCATTTGAAAAAAAAAATCATTTTACCTGAACATTTTGTTGATTACTCAAGAAAATTTCTGAGCTGTCTTTTTAAGAATTTAAGTACAACAGTGCACTCCACTGGTGAAAATTCAGAACTGCAATGGGAACGAGTTAAAGTGACTGATTTTGCTTTAACTTGAAAAATTATTTGGTTTTGGATAAAATAAAATTAATAAAAGGGATATAAGTTGATAAATTGGTGGGATCTAAATAATCATGTCCACCTTTATTTTAGTATATGTTATCTATGAAATAGGACAATAAGATGGTGTAGAAACATCAAGTTAAATGAGCCAAAAAACCTCCCTACCAGCTCACATTTGACTTCAGGTGAAATAGCAATGAATTGGAAGAGGTCAAAGGAAAAAGAAATAAATGTGAAGAAGATGCTCTCCAAGCTCTTGCGTCTTTATTATTTTTTCCAACTTCAGAAGTTACACTGCTGTATTAATTCTACAGATGAAACATGCCTCACATTGTCTGACCTCAGTTTCATATACTTCAGGCTGCAAAAAAATCATAAATATAAAAATCATACATATTTAAACTATTTCAATTACACTACTCACAGTTAGTTAGGGATGTTGTTATTTACATGAATGCTTTTCCCATTTGGTTTTGGAATTCTAATTAAATAAGTAATAGTTCCCTTTAATATTACTATTAATGAATGAGAAGAAACACCATTTTCATTTGTTCAATATTCCCACCCCAACAATTCAGATGATAACAAAGATAGCACCATATAACCAAAACTGACAAAGTCAGTAGCGGGTGTTTCCACTGTTTGCCACAATTACAGCTTGACAGTGACGTCTCATGCTCCTCACTAGCCTATGAGGCAGTGCGTTCCACTCCTCCACAAGTGCTACACACAGTTCCACCAGGTCACATGGGAGTGGGGCACAAGCATCCAGTCTCTGCTTCATCTGGTCCTAGATGTGCTCTATCAGGGTCAGGTCAGGGGACATTGCTGGCCATACCATATTCTGACACAATGTGGTGGAGCATTATCATCTATGAACAGAAAGCTAAGGGTGTGCTGGTGGAATTGGGGGTGATGATGGGTTCTATGATGTCTCTGAGGTAAGAACGTGCAGTGACTGAGCCATCTACACTCATCAATTCTGTTTTGCCCTGACCGGTGATGCCTGCCCAAACTGTTGCACCTCCTCCACCAAAGCCAACCCTGGGGACCATGTTGACCTCCGCATACATCTCACCTTGCTTTCTTCAGCAATGCTGAAAACCATAATTTCTGTGCAAGGTGAGCCGACACTCAGGAACAGGAAGGTAGACCGCTGCTGCATTGACCAGGTCACATGGTCTTGTGCCCACTGCAAATGGTCACGGCGGTGTCTTGGTGTCAGTGGAGTCACCTGCAATGGTCGTCTGGCTTTAAGCCAAAGTGATGGAGTTGATTGCAAATGGTTTGTCTGGAAACCCTCGTACCCCTCACTTCTCATAAACAGGCCTGCAGCTGTGTGGCAGTTGCATAACGGTGTCTGAGTGCAGAGGACCTTAGGTACTGGTCATCATTGTGGTACATCACTCATGGGGCTCCACTCCTGAGTCTGTCACAAACACTGCCAGTAATTCTGTGTCGTACTGGAAATCTTCTGATGACACTTTGAGACACATCAAGTTCACAAGCAATATCTGACTGCCTGCTACCGACCTGAAGGCGCTTCGGCCAGGTGGCGCTGGTCGTCCGTTGAGCTATGTGTGGTCATGGCTGATTTAATGATGAACTGGGAATGACAATACCAGCTTTTTTATAACCCCAGAAGATTGAAATTGATGCCACATTGAAAAGGGTTGTCTTTTTGTATTTTTTGGTATTGGCCCCAATATTTAAGGCTCACTGTACAGTGAGACCATTACGTGGAAAACAAAGAGGTGTGTCTTTCACCCTAATGCAATTGCCTCCCTATCCCAGAAATCAATGAAGTGAAACAAACTCCTTATTTATTGAAATCCACTGATGACCTCACAATATTCCTAATTTATCGAGTAATGTAATTTTGCCTATTGAGCAGAAACTGAACACTTCCCAGCAGTTTGTGGACTTTGTGCAATTGTTCTTGTTCTAAAATGAACGTTATATTTTCACTTCAAATATTTAACAAACGGTGATTTGATTATTAACGTGTACAGTAAATGTGTACATCAGCATTAAAATATTGCAGTAGTGATTACCAAAATTTGTATAAATAACCTCAAACGTTTCCAGCTCAGCTTACATTAATATATAGACTAGTCAAAGAAGACTCGAGATGTGCATCACAGACTGTAACAAAATCTACCTACTTCATTCCTATTCAACAAAAGAGCTAAAATGAGATGTACAAAGAGAAGTTTCCCATTCTGTCAATTTTGGTACAAAATAATGAAGTCTGCACACTTTCTATAAACATGTATTTCTCTTTATTGGCCAGACACAACCAGCTCAGACAAGGACTCCATATTGTTTCAGAACATCTGTGTATTTAGCAATCTTGGCCTCGACGTTCTTTTCTGCCTGCTTTGTCAGCTTGATCACTGTCTTTTTCTTAGCATAGCGGAGCTTGGCCTTCTCTTTTCTCTTCTCCTCCAGGGTTGCTGTGATAGCCTGGTACTTCCAGCCAACCTCGTGTGCCAGACGCCCAAGAAGAGCGAACTGAGAGGGAAGAGAAACAAAATGAGCATTTCATGTGTATCACTACAAAACAGGCCTGCAGGTTATTTTTTTACCAGCTATGAACACAAATTTACAACAGCAAATGAACTTTAATGTTTTTTGTTTTAAATCTTTGAGCATGTTTGTTGCATTTAATGTTTGCTTCAAAGTGAATCACAGTTGTCCTCGACTTGACTCAGAAATCAGATCCGAAAAGTTTGTCTCATCAATAAATTCAGTTTCGGGATAAAGGGTTCATCCTTGTCAAGTAAGAACTGTTGTGGCCAGCAGAATGAAGTGATTTTATTTTAGTCTTTCTGCATTTTCCAGCTAAATAGGGTTTACAAAGTCAAAACTCTTGGTCAAACGTGTGGGGCTTACCTTGCGAGTGGGCTTCAGGCGCACAATCTTAAGAGCAGCTGGAACAACCATACGCTTCCTCTGTAAAATAAAAGCCAACGTCAGATCAGGAAGAAAACAAAGGGTCTCCACACTGACAGGATAAGACAGTCTCAGATGTTTTTTATTTTCATGATCACTATTCAAACAAGGTATGTAAGGGTGAAAAAGTGACATCACAGACTGCTGAATAAAAGTCAAGCATGTAGGCCAAGCAAACATGGCCCTTGGTGTTTTATAAAGGATTTTTCACCTTATCATAGGGTGGAGGGATGCCATCGAACACCTTCAGCCTCTCCAGAGCAGCCTGACCTCTCTTGGTTTTGTGGGGCAGCATGCCTGGTGAACAGTGGAGTCTTTAGTTAAATAAATTCACAACGGGGAACCATCACAGCTTCAACAAGCATGCGTTTGGCCAAGCACAAATATCCATTCCTACTCAACTCAGCAATCAGATCCGATAGAATTGTCTCATCAATAGATGATCAGTTTCGGGATAAAGGGTTCATCACTGTTGAGTAAGAACTGATTGTGCAGGGCCAGATGGACGAACATTCAACTTAATGCATGAAGCGATAACTTAATGATTATCTAAAACAACAACAAAAAACCAACAGAGCATTGTCTATTTTTTAGCAAAACTATTGCTACAGAAAAAGCATGTTTCCAGGTTAACCCAATTCATGTTTCACAGCACAAACTCTGAACACGTAGTTCAACTTGTAGACAAACTAGCACTGAAGGAAATTCATACAGTAGCCCTTTTCTCTCCGATTCAAAGAACTTTATATTAGTTGTACATTAATTCAGTGTGTGTAGATTCCATGATGAGGGTTGTGCCACATTCTGACCTCTGACAGTCCTCCAGAAGATCCTGCTGGGTGCTCTGAAGTGGTAAGGTCCACGAGAAGGGTTGGTGTTCATCCTCTTACGCAGGAAAGCCAGGTACTTCACTGTAGAGACATGTTGTGAATCAATGAATACGTAAATACCCAGACGCTTCAGTGAGAACTACTGTTTAGCATGTAACGCTGGTGTCTCAGATGGTAGTGCATGTAAGGTAGTCTCATGGTCAATGAAACTCGAAGAACAGTGGTAAAACATCATTGACAGCAAGTATGTCAAAGTTAAAACCAAATAAAAAAAAAAACACTCACGCTTGTTACGGTAGAAGTTTCCGGAGATGTTAATTCCTTCACATCTTACCACAACCACTTTGTGCCCTACAAGATAAAACAAGAACAGTTAAATTTACAAAAAATAAACAGGGTACATACAGAGTCTTTACATTCTGTCTCAGATGGTAGTGCATGTGAGTTTTCTCATGGTCGTTAAACTCAAGCATAAGAGTAATAGATCATCAATGACAGACTAAAAATGATCAAGCAGTGTGTTGCTTCTGTTTAAAGATACTGCAAAAAATGTCACCAATATTCATTACGTTGTGTTCTATAACTTACCCAGCAGAACCTGTTTAGCCACGAGGGCAGCGAGCCGCCCGAGTAGATGGCCCCTGCCATCAAGCAGCAGAACCTGCACGGATAATGGGATACTATAATTATATTAAAATCAATGTGAACTGTCATACCAACTTTCGTGGTAACGTAACTGGTACTACTATCATAACATGGATGTCACCAATATCCCAAATATGCTACTTTCTTTAGGGTAAACTTAAGTAAGCCAATAAAATTATAACTGACTTAATTTCACCTAGCACTCCATGAGCGCTGTAATAACTGGCACATGGACGCTACACTGAACGATGTTAGCTTAGCAATAAAGTCATAGATTCAGCCACGTCAACTGTATATTCGTCGTAGATTACACGTGTTTTAAATAAAAGTCTTTGACCATTTGTGGTTAAACTGGTCAGTTAAGTCAAAAATTATGAGTCTTCTTCTCAACACGTATATCATAAGAAAAACTCAAGCTAGCACGCTAGCGGCATTGGCTGGTTAGGGAAGCTGCCATGATGAAGGCATGTCCACTTAGCGTCGCCTCTGCAATGTATTTTATACAAGGTTTTGGAGGAATGCAGAGCCAAAAACACAGTTTTATGTTGTCCCCGTACATATAGCCTTTATATGGTTTACGAAATAGGAGATCTAACGCCCTTCTTCTGGTAAAAAGATGAATTACGACGCAGCAGCAGCTTCTCACCTTATTGAACCGGTCCGCCATGATGTGCGAAAAGAAAGACGTACGGGGCCGCCCGTGGTAAAAGCCAGGGGTAAGCGGAAGTGACGTCTGATGAAATTTCTTTCTCGCTGGGAGTGTTTGGATTCGGGTGTTACATCGCTCCCCAGTGGCGTGTGGTTAAGCGTATAATATCATAAAACTTTACTGGCGCTGTGGCAATTTGACGTTATTTTCTGTTGTAAGAGTGTCCTGCCCCGATTTTTGGTTTAACATTACACATAAATTTCACCTGTGGTGCACAGCAAGTGCATTTATTTTGAGATAACGTAGAGTTGCAATTTTGTCATCTCATAAAGTCCTTTACATGGACCCTGTTAATGGGCAACTTCTCCAAAAACCCCAGACTCTAGCAGTCTAAGATTGTGTAGTATGTACTCCCATACCATTTGGTGTGTGTTGATTAAATTACTATGTTCAGGGTTATTCAGGTCAAGTTTAGAGCGTAATGTAATGAGAGTCTTAAAGGACAAGTGATGAAACAGATAGCTACATTTCTTAAACTGAAGATAAGTTATCCCTGGGGCTGTGTGTCATACACACAGTTTTAAACTTTTATTTTTTCCCATTCAGAGATTTTATTTTTCACAATTATTAATGAGTACCCTGTGTGGTCATTTTTAAACCATTTCACACTAAACTATGAGAACTGCACATGATAATTACTTATTTCTAATCTGACATCCTTAGTACTCTTAAAATAAAAAGATCATTTACAAGATGTCACAAAACGACTGGACTAAAAGCTACCAATGCCATTTACACCACAGATTTATTTATCATCTCACAAGAAGAAAAGTTACTGTGGCATCAGAAGTATATATATATTTTTTCCACTCTTCTCAATTTCCTGCAACATACAGCTCATTTAACCCCTACAAAAGGGTTGAAATGGATAAAAAAAAACTTGTGTCCCAGCATGCCATGGAAACAATGAATTGTGTATCACTGATTTTAATAACCTTCAAGCATTTACAGAACAAGCGTCCACACATTCATGACAGTCTTGGTGACACAGTGCATGCAGCGATCGGAGTGATTACTAAAGGTGTCTGGCTGGAACAGTGAAAAACCAGAACATTTTATTTGGAGGATTCCACTCAGTCATCGTGCTTCAGCTTTCTGATCTTTCCCTTGTGCCGGTCAATTTCACGCTGCAGACGCTCAATCTCCTTTTTGTGGTGGTCAATTTCTTCCTGATGATGCTGTTTCAATGCAGCAAGCTGCTCCTGTTCCTTACGTCTGATGTGTACATGGACAAATTGGGTGGTGGGTGAGATCAGTGGAGCAAAAGAATAAACAGAAAAGAGAGAGAGATCAGACACTGAGGATCAAACAAGGAGAGTTAAAGTAAATACAGTAATATTTAAGTAAGTCTGGATTCCAATGCTGTGTAAGCCATGGGACGTTTTTGTTTTTGTTTTGTTTGTTTTTTCTGATAAAAATGCTCACTTGAAGTACATCTCCTCTTCAGCTGCCTGCTTCTTCCCCATGGACCCACCTGCCTCTCTGATAGATCCTCCACCGCCACCACCTTTTCCTGCACCTTTACCCAGCTCACCCAGCTGAGAGAGTGTTGGGGAGCAGTCACAAGGGAAATGTTTATTATACATCACAGACAAACAAAAGGACTGACTAAAAGAAAAAAAAAAGAGACATTTCTTTAAGAGCCTTCAAATTTTGTTATTCCAAAGTTAATTCCTCTGTTTAGAAATAATCAACAAGTTTCTGTGATATGTGGTATGATCAGATTAATTTTTACTACACAAAAGGTAAGGATTTAGTTATCTCTATGAGAAATGTGCTTGTTTTGTTTGCTAGATCCTGAAAGAGGTTTCTGGAAGAGACAAGAAACTGTTGCGACCACAAATAATCATAAACGTCAAAGGTCAACATTTCTCTGAAAACGTGTCTCTAGAGACAGGTGCTATATTTATTCTTGTACACCAAAATAGATCCTTTCTATTTTATTCTAGACAAAATGTTATTATGTTGGAATGTTTTATTATCTACAATACCATGGAACAACTGTCAATTTTCCAAGTGAGACAAAGGCAGAGAGGAAAAATGTTACGCAGCTTCATTTAATTTCATTAATACACGACCGTGTCATCGTTACAGAGACCAGTGTTTCAATCAACTGATGTTTCCGGCATGTTTACCTGGTCGGATGACATTCTCAGCTGTGAGGTGACAAAAGTCCTGATGTTAGGCCTCAAAAACCTCGCCATGTTTGGCTCTTACATGAGAAAACAACACTACAGACAGTGGCTGGGGAACATGCCCTTGTCCTCAAAAATACACCAGAGGACGGCGCCATTATTAAACACAGGGGTATGACACGGCGAGCATCACGTTGGTTAATGAGGCACTGAGGAAATATCTATATAAATCATATTTATATATTTACAAACGATGCAAGAAGAGGGTTCTTTTGAGTAAAACATGATAACATATGAGTAGTTATAAGGAACAAGCCCCCATTACAAATAATGGTACGGTCTCATAAGCAGACAGAGGCATGACGCCACACGTTTCTTTACGTAGCCGCTGACCACACATTTTAATGGTTTTGATGAGACGTGTAGTAAAATTAATTTATTAGTGCTTACGAATACTTAACACCAAATCTAAGGATACAGAATTAAATTACATACTCCTTCATTTATTTGTTCCGTTTGCTCTGTTGAAATTTACCGTGCATGAGTCAGATCTAAAAAAAAAAAAAAAAAAAAAAAAAAAAAAGGATAATTTATTGAAAGATAGTTCATCCGTTATCTGTAAACGAGATCCAAAACAACCCTGACAACATGTTCACAAACTAGTGATATGCATCTAAATTAAAAATGCCACACTATGGAATTATCCCTGCCCCTGAATGAAAACCGTTACTTATATTCCCAAAAGTTGATACAGAACATCCCAATTAGGGAGAAAGTCATGTCCTGTTGTGCTTCTTAGGACAAATTTTTCTTACTTGTATTTTCATAAATCATTTATGAGACAATTAAAACATCCATCAACCAACAAATGCGTTGAAGAATTTTATTCATTGCTGCAAAGACGGCATACAGTTCCCTTGTTGAACAAACCAAGCACTGGCTTATGTGGAGAAAAGAGCCTTGCAGACCTCTCTTCCAAAGTCCCCTATAAATATTTTGCTTGCCAGGCAACTCTGGGCTCACTTAGCCCAAAAACCAAGTGAAGAAACTAAGAAACATTGTTCAACTTAAAATTTCAAAAACACATTCAACATTTCACAGTTCACATCACACACCATGATTCTATTCGTTAAAGTTACATATGTACAGATACGGCTGGAATCCTGCTGACAAGGAAGTGCTTTAGAAAAGTAAAACATGATTCCCCTTTGCATGTAAAAAAAATGAAAATCAAAAGTTTGACCTAATTTAAATAAAAATGTCTGCGCTACTCTGTTTATCATGCATCCATTGTCTGAACAAAAACAAAACAATAATAAAAGCCCTGACATTTTTTTCCCTGTGACAAAGTAAGTTTTTCTTTTGCAAGACCGAGAATTTTACTTAATGAGAGATCAAGGTTATTTACTCTGGAATTCGCCTGAAGTTATTTCTAAAGCAACAGTTGCACCTGAGAGGCAAAACAAAGTCCGGCCTGTGTAACTGCAAAAAAAAAAGAAAACCTTGACATGAGCATGTGTCACACTCTCTTCCTCTTATGTCTCCTTATACTCACTATGAAATATGTAAAAACTTCATAAGATTTAAAAACACTCTTATGCCTTTTACTTGCTGATGTCATGTGCACATGATTAAAGAAAAAAAGTTCTTCAATGACATTTTCAGGTTTGAGAAAAGAAATGTGTTTTTTTTTTTGTTTAAAAAAAATATGACCAATTGCCCAGAAGTAAAATGATTTCAAAATTAACCCATGACACAATCTGCAATATGCGACCTGTGCTCTGACAATTATTTTTCTTAACACACATTGCCCAGAAGTATTGTTCTCAGTAAGTGCATGTCAGATGTCCCTTGAGTAAGTGGAGACTTTAATTCAAGGTCTTTTTAGGCTGGCTTGTGCTGATATGTTTTGGTTTAGTTTAAAACTATGTTTCAAAAGGGAACCGAGAGAAAGAACGGCAAGCAGAGTAATTAATAAAGGAAGATAAATCAAGATTAAGGGGAGCAGTTCCTAAAAAAAAAAAAAAAAATTACAAAATCAACAAACAGGGTACATCACAGAGCCAAGAGTGGTCTGCGGAGGCCCTTTGGAGGAGGCAGCACTCGCTCCTCCCCCTTCCAGCCCCGTCAGTCCTGCTTGGCGTTGCCCAGTGCTCTGAGGCGCTCCAGGAGTGGAGGGTGGGAGTAGTGCCACATGGAAAACAACCAATCAGCCACGGGGAAGCCCAGGTTGTCCTTGTTGAGCTTGATCAGTGCAGAGTAGAGCTCCGAAGCTTTGCCCATGCCGCGAGCGAAGGCGTCTGCCTGGAACTCAAACCTGCGACTCAGCACGGTCAGACAGAAGGACAGGAGCTACAAGGACAAAATTTAGAAGCCTTAGTAATGAGGCGTCTGGAAGTTGAAGTGTCGTGAAATAACATCACAGGCTCAAATTCTGTCATCGTTCCAGTACTCACCTCATTGTACGGGGAGAAGATGAACTGGAAGATAATCATCAAGCCTATTAATGTGGGTTGGCTGTCATTGAACCCAAAAGCAACAAACAGTTCCTTACGTCCAATCAGGACAGCAAATAGGGAGAAGCACAAGAAGGAATTCATCTGCAGAAAGAATTGAGGTAGACGTTATGTGCATATCAAGTTACATCTGAATGTCTGCACTTGATCATGTGGATTCAGCCTAGCAGACAGTGAAAGAGAAAACAGCTGTGAAAGGAATCCCACCTGACTGATGACGATGTTCTTGACAGTATGGCCGAGCTTCCAGTGGCCAAGCTCATGTCCCAGGACTGCAAGGATCTCGGGGTTGTTGCATCCTTGTTTCTTGTTCTGTAAAAGTGTCAGAGGAAAAATGTGTGGCATTACACAAACATACAGAATAATTATATCAAAAACAGATCACTAGGATCCCTGAAGCCAGTTTGGATAGCAGACTCTTTTCTACTGTGAAAACAGCTTTTGACAGAAGCTGTTTGATGATAAAGGAAGTCCTGCCTCCTGTACTATTATCAAGCTAATTATGGAAACAGGCCAATTTTTTAATGCTGATTGCTGCTGATTGATCTGTATTGATTCTGTTTAAACTCTTGAAATAATTTCATAGCTTTATCACCTTAGGCTTGGCTTTTGATTCACTGGATGCCTCATCATTTTCTGGCTGCTCAGGCTGAGGCTCTCCAGGCTTGTTGAGAGGCGAGTAGTCCTCCAGCAGCGTGTCAAACAGCACAATACGTTTGTTCTTAAAGAACCCATAGAAGTATGCATTGCTGTGTGATGAACGCTTGGATCCTGAAAAAAAGAATACATTTAGGACATTCATAGAAAAGTGCCGTGACAATCATGCAATCATAAAGAACATGATCACACAACAGATTTGGTGAATTTACTTTACCTTCAACTACATAAACCTTAGTGAGGGGAAAGCTTATACTTTTGGCCATAGATTCAATATCTGTCTTCAGCTCTCCCTCGGGCAGAGGAGTGAACTTATCAAAGAGGGGAGCAATGTAGTCAGCATAGATTGTCACAAGTACCTGGTGACACAGGAGAAGGACAGAAAAGTGTGATGAATCTCAATGTGTTACAAAAACTCTGATCTATATACTGGAGTTACTCACACACACACAAAGAAATAAATAACTAGCTTTCTTTTAACTTTTCTACTTTTTTCTAACAGCTGGCTACTTAAGGCAGCACTAACCAGAGACACAGCTAAGGTAAAGAGCCAGGCATAGATGAAAAAGTAGTCTCCGCCGATCTTGATGATGTACAGGAGCAGAGAGGTGACAGGCAGCAGGATACACTGGGTAACAACAAACTTCTTCACAGCATCCTTGAGGAAGAACCCTAATGTCTGAGAATGACAAGACAATAAAATAATAGATGACCTTAATTAATATAAGAAAAATAAATGGATCAGACAGTCTTTAAGTCTCAAAAGATAAGGCTGGACTTCAGATGAGGCTGTAAAAAGATTTATGTTTCAGTCATTGAGTGTACCTGTTGGTTAAAGCCATGCTTCTCTTCAATGACAAATGTGTTGTATAAACTCCAGGGAACTCCAGTAAAGGCACTGAAGAGGGTGGCAAGCGTCAGAAACACCAGTGACTGGGTGATCTCATACTCTGAACCAAATCCAAAGCGAGCTGTCACAGAACCAGCAACACCCCACAGAAACGGGATTCCACCCAGGAGCAGGATAAGCTGAAAAGTATTAAATTCATATAATCTCCTCAATGTCAGACAACATTTAAAAAAAATGGAGTCACAAGTGTCAACCAGTAGTGCCTATGGTGCGTTTTAATGTCAAACTGATATCTTTTAGTTCACTAGTTGTCTTACCGTCCCTTCAGTCTCAGAATAGAGTCCAGACCAAAAGCTGAAGTTGCTTTTATCCAGCTGATAGAGACGTGACTTCTCAAATGTTTCAGAATCCATAATTTTTCCCAGTTCCTGCGGCACATGTGTCGTTGACCTGTATATTCTCCTCTGAAAAGCAGAAAGTGATCAAAAGTCGTTGTTAGCTCATTTTCACTGTTGGATGGATCTACTTTTTTAAGACAGAAATAAGATAGTTTACTTCACAAGGTATTAAATTTAAGTGGCTATCACTCTTGGTGAGCTAAATACACTCGCACATTTTTTTCAATACCCCTTTTCTCTTTATTGTCCTGTGTCTGGTCATTGACCATGTTTAGTTTTGTCTGGTTCACCCATTGTTTATTGTATCTGTTTTATCCATGTTGGGTTTGATCCTTGTAAAAAAAAAAAATCACTAAATAGAAAATGACCAAAAAAATAACATGAGAGATAAATGTACACAATCAAAATACAATTGTCATGATCTAAGTCTTCCTGCTGCCCCGATCACACCATCGCACTAATCCATTTGAAATCTCTTCATTGTGTTCTCCCTGAAAAGCTGCTGTAAGCAAATTTGACTCCACAGCTGAATAAAAATATTCATCGACAGCATATCAAAACTCACCCTAAAAATGAGGGAGGGATCCAACCCTATCCTTAAGAAATTTATCAAATTTTAAGTTTCAAAAAAGTAATATGGCATTGCAACACACCACCTATATATGAAAATACAGATCCGTGATATTTGTTTGTGCAGATTCTAGAGTAAAGTGGTCAATAAATTATGTCAGATGTGTATAGCAAAATTGTGTACATGAATGAAGCAGTTTATAAATATCTTCAGTAGCTGTACAGTTGAATGACTCACTTAACTTGTAAGCTTTTGCTTTTGCGATTAATAAGATACATTTGGGTTGGAAGTCAGCTATTTAGCAGAAACTTTGCGCCATAAACTGAGAAATGATGAACTTACTTGTCTGTAAGACAGGTATGCCTCCCATAGATACACTGTCCACGAAAATCCCAAAACAGCATAAAATATCTGTTTCTCCACCGGGAGATCAAATATAGTTTCAACCATCTTAGTCCTGTTTTTGGTCTATGATCTTGGAGCAGAGATGACAGCCAGACTAGCAGGCTGACGGCTATGTAGCCTGTAGTTACAGGCTAACTGCTGCTTAGCTTCCGCTCTACACAAACAAACAGAAAACACTAAAGTTGAGTTTAATGTGAAACTGTCCTCACGTTAAATCCACAGATACTAACTAAAATGTCAACTAGGAAACATCTGCATCTGGTTCCCTTTCCTGAGATAAGGCTTTTACGGCTAATATCATTCCATTCATGCAGGATGCGAGTCTGACGCCGAAGTGTGGCAACAAATTGTGTCCCGCTGGAAACGACTAATTTCTACTTTGGTTCTGGTGCTCCTTCATTTTAGTCAGGTTTGAAACTCACTAAATTAATGACATTTAGTTTCATATCAATCCGCATGATCAGATATAAAAAAAAAACTTCCCATTAGAAAAATAATTCGTTAAAAAAAATTTTTCAAAGCACACATTTTAATATGGCTGACACAACCCCCAGTTTTAAACATGATTGTAAGGCAGTTGTTGAGGAAAGCCAGTGATTGAGCTTAGCCTTGTAAATATAATAATCACAAACACTGAGGACAAAAGGTGTCACCCCAACCTGTCAAAAAAAGAAAGTCTGTGAGAGCCATTTGGCCAAGACCTGATGACATGATGCCACGCCCATGTTCTGCTGAATTCAACTACGTGTACCTTGATCATATACATATACACGTTATTATCCATAAAGCTCCATGGTTTCCTGCAATGATATACCCATACTCACTTTTAACCCCAAAGAATTCTTATTCTGCATTACAGAGCTTTATGGTTTCATCAGGGCAACCTCTGTTCACAACACAGAAGTATCAGAAAAATATGTGTACAAAATATTTTTAATTCGCAACTTTCTGGGGTTGTGATGACAGTTTTGATGCAATTTTTCACAGCACTATTTCTTAAATAATTACATTTAATCAATTAAACTGGTGGGTTAAATCAAGAAAACATGTCCTAAGACCAAAAATGGAGACATTTTGAGAACAAAAGACTGAAATTTGAGCGCATTAGGCCTTATTATTATTAGGAAGTGAACACAAGAGTCATCATTGAAAAGACATCTACTGTCAGTGTTGACAAAAGAAATATTTTTACACTGCCAACATCAGTTTAAAAGGTGTGTTTCAGGCATTGTGATTTAATAAAAACAGTTGCTGCTATTGAACTAGTTCATTAGGTGAACTATGAACTTGAGCCCCCAGGCTGCATCTTCACTGCGACTAAAACAAAGACAGTACAAAAATGTCCAACACAATTTTGAAAGTGAGGGCTTTATATATCGTTTCAACATTTATTTTATTAGAAAGTGTTACATACATGTCTTCCAACTTCTGTCCACTGCATCCCAACACTTATAAACAGAGGTGAAAAATAAAACATTTTCCTCAAGAGTTTGTCGTAAGGAAATGTTTTTTTTTTAGTCACATTTTCACACAACAAAAGGCCTTGCAATACGCTACTGACCATTTCAAACAATCAGAAAATCTGTACATTTATCTTGGAGACCTATATTATTTACACTTCAGCTCACGAATTAACATAACAGATTTTATCCAAGTGTTTTTACAACAAAAGTCTAAATAAGAGTCCACTCTGAATTCATGGGCACTGATGAAGTTCTTTTTAATCTTAGTGCTAAGTTCTTGTATTCTTATGTTTGGCAACTTAAAAAACAATCAAACAGCAAAAAACTTAATACTATCATTTTGGAAGAAAAGGAAAAAAACTGATATACAGTTTGTGAAAATACAAATAATTTGCTGTAGCTATGTTAAAAAGGTGCTCAGAGAAGCTAACTTCCAAGAAGCAGTTTGCTGTTATTAGTCTCTGCTGGGAAGAGGTCAGGCAGAGTGGTGGTGCAAACCGGTCTCTCCAGGACCACCACAGGTCTGAGGTACTGAAGCTGTTTAATAGCCAGGTCCCCACACCCAGCCAGGGCTTTGTCCAGGATGGACTTCAAGTTTTGGATTGATGTGAAGTCTCCAGTCATAGTGTGGGGCTTCAGCAGTGGGGAATGAGTGCGTCTGCTGCGGTTGTGAGATATTCCCAGCTGGTTGTTCTCCTTCACAGAACAACTGCGTTTAAAAGAGTCTCGCCGCTTCACTATCACCTCGCCTTTGTCCTTTGTCTCTTGTATGAATCTCAGGAAAGAGGACTCAAAGCCCATTGGCTTATAGGCAGCAATGTCAAAAGGGCATGGAGACGGGCTGCGAGGCCTAGCTTCGTTCAAGTTTGAAGGTTGTTCAGGAAGTTCATTTTTCCTTTTCAGGGGCTGGCGGACAGGAGGAGTGGGTGACGGAGCTGACCCGTTCAACTTTTTACCACCATCCTTGGTGCTCGACAGGTCCTGGAGGCTTTCCTCAGCAGTGAAACGCAGCGAGCATGGTGGTGAGAGGTCGACAGTCAAAGGACGAAGGAGTGGTTTGATTTGATCCAAGCTTAGCCTCTCCTCCTGTTTTTGACTGTTCGATGTTGCTGCAGCAGCGTCTTCAGTGTGCTCAACAGCACTCGGTTCGCCATAGAGCACCTCATCTGCACCCACGAGAACACCACTTCTCTCGACAGGTGGTGGCTCCTCATCTCCCTCCTCTGGGACTCCATGTGGCTCATATGTATCCTCCTCCTGAGCCTCGGTCTTGATGGAGTGTAAGCTCATGGGCACCGGCTGCGCCTCGGAGCTTTCTGGTTCTGGCTGATACTCCGTTTTGTGAACCCCGTTGAGGACACATTCTCCTGTCCCTGTTGGCCTGGCTGACTTCCTCTGAATCAGCTCCTCCAGTTGCTCAGCGTTATAAACAAGCTTATCTTCATTCTTCATGATATCACCTTGTCGCATGCGGTGAACCCTCAGGTAGTGACGATGTAAGCTTCCCATGTACGTGACCACAGAGTCACAGTCCTGAACCATGCATGGGTAGGCCACACGCAAACATCGGTCCTGGCACATCTGAAGTGCTTCTTCATGAGATCTGTAGACAAAATGCTCGTAAGCATTGTTTCTCTGTTTCCTTTCTTTTGCTTGTTCGCCTGCCTCAGCGCTCTGATCCCTGGTGTCCTTGGAGCGGGCGCTAACTTCAGGCTGGGGACCTGACGTCTCTGCCTGTGTGATGGCTGAATGAGACTCTTCTTTCTGAGGACTCTGGGGCGCAACGATAAGCTTCTTTTGGCATCCAGTAATTGACTTTTTGTGAGTGCTCTGGAGACGTACCACCAGTGAGTCATAGTACTCGCAGTGACTATAAAGTGTATGTTTTTTAAGTGCATTGTCATGGCTGAACACTCTTGTACAGCCATCATATGTGCATCGGATAAGCTCTGATGGGTGTGTGTGGAAGTCACGAGTGTGGCGCACCAGACTGCTTTTAAGGTGGTAGGAAGCACTACAGTTAGCAAAGTGACATTTGTACTGTGGTTGAGGTTCATCCGAGTTTGGGGGAGATCTTTTCTTTACAGGCTCTTTCCTGGCCTCCGGACTGTGATGTGCATCAAAGTCTTTCTCCAACAAGAGCTGAGAACGGTTGTAGTGATGGATTAACTGAAGATGGCGCACCAGGCCTCCCTGGGTAGAAAAAGCTGCATCACAGTTTTTTGCAACACAATGAAAAGGTTTACTGAATTTATCTAATATGTAGCAGAGATTACTTTTGGCCACCAAGCGTCTCGTCGATCTGACCTGTTGTTGGGTCTTACCCTCAGTGTCCTCTTTCTGCTGTTCCCCCTCTTCTCCCCTCTCAGCTTCATCCTCTCCTTCCTCTTCAGACGGAGAATGATTGTCAGTGTTTTGTCCGTTTTCTTTTATCATGGTTGAGTTTTTAGTGTCCAGTTTGGGCTGCACCTTTGGCGTCTCTTTCTTTTTCTCTTTCAAACCAGGGTTGGTTAAGTGCTGAGATGTTTGCTTTGTAAGGGTTTTGTTTGCTTCGGGACGAACAGCTGTACAGCTTATTTTGTTCACAAAAGATTCACTCAGGTTGTGCACCTGAACATAGTGTGCCCTCAGCACATGTTTCTCTCTGTGACTCTTAGAACATAGGTGACACATGTAAGGCTTAAAGGCAGTTGTTTTCAAAGAAGTCAACCTTCTGGCCTGCTCGACTGTGCGGCCATGTCTGGTGTTATAGTGTCGCAGTAAACTGTAACTCTGAGCCGTCCTAAAACCACAACTTTTCACCTCGCAGATATACGGCTTAGCATTGGCTAATGATTCAGCCAGGGCCTCTTCATCAGTGGACAGTTGTTCAGTTTTAACTTGTGCCTTGACTTCCGGCATGTCTGAGGCCATCCTCTGAGGCAGTACCATGGCAGGCTTGGCCATAATTGCCTCATGAAGAGCTTTTTGTGCTGCGTCAGGTTCTGGGGTCAACTGAGGGGGATCACTTTGATCGCTGTGAGGTGACGAAGCATTCAGGTCCAGTTTACTGAGGCCAAGAAGGATTTCTTTAAGAGCATCATTTTTCGTTTGAAAGCTTGATGATTTTATCTCACTATTTCTGTGATGAGAGGATGATTTTCTTTCTTTGCCAGTCTCTGCATGCTGAGCTGGAGCAGAGGGCTCATTTTTGTCCCTTTCCTCACTGTTTGGTTCAGGTTCAGGTTCAGTCTTTATTCCTTTGGACTTTGAGCCCTGCTCGTTGTCATGTTTGTGCTCTTTGTTCTCTAGTTTAAGGTGTTCTGGGTGGGCACATTTTAGATGCCTTTGGACATCTCTGGCTCTGGAGAAAGTCATGCCACACTTCTCAAAACCGCAAGTGAACTTACTTCCATCAAAACACACAGCCACCAAAGTCATTGTTGGTTTCAGCTCCTTGGTCTCAGATGATTGTAGAGAGGAGGCACCACTTACTGACGAGGAGTTTTGGACTTCGGGTATATTCTCTACAGTATGATTTGACTTATTAACTTGAGGTGTCACTTCAGTCACTCTCTTTTGCTTTAGAAGTTTCCGTCTGGCCTTCCTCTGGGCCTCAAAGTCATCCTCAGTGAAGGTGATGTTGTGTGTGGAGAGATGCTTAATGAACTCCTTTTTGGACAAATAGTATTTTCTACATTCAGGGCTCACACAAGTAAACGCGGCATCTCTGAAATGCTGCGCCTCATGGTGGTAGATCTGTCCCAAGTCTGAGTACGTTACGAAACAGCCCTGGAGCTCGCACTGGTAGTTGAGGTGATAGCCGTGAGTCTGTTTGTGCATGATGAGCTCATTAGAAGTACTAAATTTAGCGTCACAGCCCATAACCACACATGTGTAGGGCTGGTCACCATAGTGAACCCTTCGATGTTTGCGGTGATGATAAGCAGAGATAAAATGGCGCCGACAAAAAACACACTTCTCCCTCTTGTCTCTCATCTGATGGAAAAATTTCACATTCTCATCCCCTTTGTGCTCTGCCTTCAAATGGACATATAAGTACTTGGAATGTTTGAAAACACGAGTGCATCCAGTCCCTGGACACAGGTACTCGTCCCTGTTCTGCAGATTGAAGTGTTGCTCAATGTAACTGAACGTTACGTGCTCGTCATCGTCTACCTGCTTCTCCTTGACAGTTTTTGCTTGTTCCACGATGTGGTGCAGCACGTCCGGATCATGTGTGGATTTGTAATAAAGGATTAAAGAAGGGTCAATGGTGATCTCGCCCGGTTCAACATCATCGTCATCCTCCACCTTTTTCTGCTCATCCTCTTTCTTTACACTGATCTTGTTTGGATTGGTCTTACTCTGAATGTGTTGTTTCATGTGAGGAACCAGATCCTTTCTGCTCTTGAACTTCTCCAAGCACACTGGGCAGGGGTGACAGCTCTCTGCTGCATGTCTCTTAGAGTGATGAATGATCTGGCCGTCAGTGATAGACCTCTTACAAATCTGACAGCGAAACTTTATGATTTTCTTCATTGTGGATTCTCCTGTTTCTCTTTCTGGTATAGTAGAAGACTGCTTTTTATCCTGTGGCTCATGCCCATCAAGACTTCCATTTATCTTTTGATAGTGTGGTTCAACTTTCATTCCCTGCTGCTCCTCTTGTTTAGCTTTCTCTTGTTTGTCCACAGCCTCCTCCTCTTCTCCTTCTGACTCTGGTGTCAACCCCAGAAGAGCGATGCAGTGATACTTCAAAGTTTTCCAGTCCCAGAATTCAGGGTCAAAAGGCCAGTATGCTTTAAGAGCGAGCAGCAGCTCGCAGCGGAGCGAGTTGGGAATGACTTCACTTTCCTCATCATACTTTTGGTCTGGACGCAAGTAAAGCTCCTCAAGGCACCCAAAGGCCTCCTGGCTGGGGCCCAGCAGGAACTCAGTGAGCTGACAGGCACGCAAAACTTCGAGGTCATCCGAAAGAAGGCTGGACACCATCTTGCAGACGGAGATCCTTGTTTCGGAGTCATCCTGCTTTGGAAGTTGAAGAGCTTTGACACACAGTTCGACTGAGGCAGGTACTCCTATCTCCGCTGCCTGAAAAGAAAAAAATGATGAGCATTAAGCAATGTCCCAAATATGCAGTGTTTAAATAACACAGGCTGAATGAATTCATAGTGACAAAACTATGAAGTCAGAATGTATTTCTACTCCTGGAGGAAGAAAATAGCTTGCCCTATGTCAAAGCTTGGTTCCTGCAACCAACTGGTATAAACTTCAATGATGGTCATTCAATGTGCATTTAATTCAGATCTGTTTTGTACTGTATTAAACTCTGAGCTATAAAAGGCAAACTTTACCACAGAACAGATGGGCCATATTGTCTGCATTTTCCAGCCATCTGCTGCTCCATCTAAGTCTTTTCTTCCTATCCTACTTTTGGTCCATAGCAAAGAAAAAACATCTCTTGGATGTTTACTGTGTGAATAAAAAAAGGCTCTAACACAGTTTTAAATAGCCTTTTCACTCTTGAAGCACGATATTTATTTGAAGATAGGGCCTCTGATGTTTTCACTTTCCATTTCGTCCTGTGTCTTTATCGATAACATTTCAACATCAGAGTCACACAGCACAATGAATCTGCTCTAAATCCCTTCTGCATGAAGACTAAGTGTGGAGCTTTTAAATTATGTTACTGAGCTTATTAGCAGCCTTAAGTTTCTTAATACAGATGTGACTGAAAACGAACAGGAGACACAAAGTAGGAGCTTTAAAGGCAGGGTTGGTAGTCACGGAAAACCAGCATGTAGGTAGTTTTTCTGCCATTCTCCAGTGTACTTGGATCCCTTTTGGTTATGGGCATTGAAACAGGGCGAGTGCACACCAGCTAAATGTACATGCAGGAGGCGGGCAGAGCAGCAGAATGGGATTTGACTGGTTTAATAAACTGGATCCTAAACACTAGGATTTGTTGTTTTTTTTCCCAGGTTTACTCCTGCTGTAGGCACCAACTATTTTTCGCTCTATCATAAGAACACATCATGCATTGATTACCAACAAGAATAACAAAAAGTGTATCTAAATCTGATCACCAACCCTGCCTTTAAGTCAGATTTTTGTTCCTGTGTTGTATCAGCAGGTGGTACTAAATAATTAAGGAGGAGGAGCCTTATAGAATCACAACACAAGCCAAAACCCATCATAATCACAGACCATACAGAGATTAGACTCACCTCTGTCTGAATGACGCGAACCAGGTAAAGCAAATGTGAGACTGTTTTGGCAATGGCACCGAGCTGAAGGCAGCGCTCCAGAAGAGACGTCAACGAGGGGTCGATCCTTTTCTGAAGTTTACTCCACAACAAAGTCAAATCCCTTTGGGTACAAAAGAACAAGACAATAATGACATTCCCTACACAGACTTACTCTGCTGACTGAAATGACAAATCTGTGTGTGTATGTGTGTCATGAAGCAGGGACCACTCACCATGAACAGTAAAGACTCTGCTGCTGCAACTGCTGTGTCAGGAAAGTTGTGCACAAGATGAAGGCTGTGTTCTCCTCCCCCTCTGTCTCCAGATTACATGTGACCTCCAGTACATCCTTACAGTCGAGTCTGGATATCTGTTCAGGGAGGGAATACAACCCTGAGTGCTTAGAAAACAGCACGACAGACACCACATCCCCAGGGACTGGTTAATTCTCAAATGGGAAATCAAATGTGTAATACCTGTATTATCACACTCCTTATTTACACTCAAAAACTACAGCTTTTTTTATGTTACTGGAAAACTCGGCATTTCATTAGTTTGACTCGTTCATTTAGGCAAATATCAGGAAATATCAAACTACAGTGAAGATGAATCTGTTCTGAGAGCATGAGAAGCATCAGTCAGGATTAAAAAAAAAACAAACTTGGTAAAGAGACTTAAGAGGCAGCCCTTGTATTACAACTATCTGCAGGCTCATAAATGAAAAAATGACCTCACATATCAGAATCATACCCAAACTGCTTTCAAATATTACACAATACTGCCTTTGCTTAATGCAAGGGAAGATCAATTCTTAAAAACTCAATTTGCGTCTGAATATCAAATTTTACTTTCACAGAAAAGCGTAAAATACAGTTTTTTAAGGGTTTTTCTTGATTTAAATTCCTTACAATTCCACCAGTTTAAAAATCATGCATTTAAATTACCAGAGGCGAGAAATATGTGTGTGTGTGTGTGGGGAGGTTTGTGTGCGCAAGAGTCCATATTTAAGAGCGACAGGGGAAAACAGCTGCAGTTTCATCGGTCTGTTTAATAAATCTGCCACTAACATCGCTCCACCATGTTGAGCGACAGTGTTTTCACAATTTACCAAACAAATATGCAGCAATTACATTTATTTAACAAGCATTAAAAACACTTCAAAATATTTGATTTACCCCAAAAATGTTATTGTGAAAAGCTAAATATTAAAAAAGCTGCATACATCTTTGCTAATGAATTCTTCACTTGATCCATTTTTATTTGCTAGCTGTTCTAAACGCCCAGCTCATGTCATCGACTTCTAAACTATATTTCTTAATTTAATACTTTCATGGTTAACTTGGTTTGCAGATTCTTTTATTTTAAAGTGTCTTTTCGACACTATATGAAGACTGAGGAAGTGACATCATGGGGCTGAAATTCCCTGTTAGTTTTGAGAAAAACAAAGCGTTGCTGTACCTCCATGATGGCTTCTTCATTGGGCAGCAGGTGACACAGCAACGAGACATAAGTTTGACGAAAGGTGGCTTGGTTGGAGATAGAGCAGCATTCAGTGCACGCTTTAGCCAGTACAACTGCCTTAGCAACTTCCCCCATCTTCTCCAAGTGCTTCACCCGCATCTCCATGAAGCCTTCGCCCTCCAAGCCAATGTAAGCATCAACTGGTGACAGCAAACAAAAAAATAACTATCACAAGAGGGAAAATAAGAACTAAAGAGGTAAACCTTAGGCAGTCATGTCTGAAATTAAAAATGTAGATAAGTTGACTTGATTCAGACCTTCTTCTGCGTTGGTGGGCTGGCCAGTGAGGAGTGCTGAAAGGACGGGGTTACTCCACGCTCCTCCTTCTCCTGTGATCTGAAGTAAAGCTTGAAGGTCTGTGCTGCCATACTGTAACAAGTTATCATGGGCAATCTGCAACCGCACAAAAAAATTATGAAATTACAACTTACCAAGTCAATCAACAACTCAGTCAACAGCTGTTGTGTGATAGTTTCTTTTTTTTTTAATATGGGCCTGAGGAAGGAAGGAACACATCTTTGGAAACTCAATCAGAGCTCAGTTTAAGCTTTTGAAACTACGTTTCTTTGTTCTTGACTGTGCTGACAAAATAAATAAATAAATAATATTTTCTTAATAATAACATCAAACAGAACTATTTTTGTGAAGAATGCAGATAAATATAACACATTTTTCTTTGTAATAACAGTTTGAGAGCTGGACAAAACCTAAAAGCAGAGTAAACAACAAAAACAATTTCAGTGTGAATGGCAGCAGGAAAATTAGTTTCCATGACTTTTTATAGTGAATGAGCCATCTTCAGATGAATACTGAACCAGACTTTCTAGATTTCCATCAGCTCTCAGTTAATATTAAGTTAAAACACTAATTATAGTATTTTACAGTCACTGTCTTACAGTTTTCTTTTATTACCCTCCTGTTGAAAGATTTTTGAATCATTTATGACAAAGACAATCCCATGTATTTATTTCTTATCTTTGTCCCTTTGTGGCGTGAAACTGACGGCCAATGACAGATCATAACACAAACAAGAAATATCAGGAGACTAACAAGGGCATTTAAGGCTTTTATTCTCTGGCTTTAGTAGCTGAAGTGACTTTGCACAGTTTGAGTCTACAACCCATCAGCTAATAATGTACTGAAATAACCTCTACCTGAACAGAGTGGTGGAACTGAACCCAGGCTTCATATGGGATTTCATTCTCAGGCACTGACAGCAACAGTTCAAAGCAGCTCCTGAACAGAAAATGAAAGGAGATCAGAACGGTTGGACTGTAAAAGTGTCTCTTTCGGTTTGACGTCTGGGCATGTCTCTCAGATAACACATTAACTTTCACATGCATCATTTGTTAATGAGACTAATATGAGGTGTCTATTAAAAGCTCCTTCATGTGAGACTTTGATTCAGCTGACCTAATTCACATCACATCAGTAAATGTTCAGTTAATTCCCTCAGACGAGCCGTCACTTGCAGCATGAATCCCTTAATCCAACTTAAAGCACAACATGAATCACATCTTATCCACAGTAAAAACCAATCTCTGTCAATCAGTGTGTTCCTGAGTCATTCATTTGGTACATCAGTGGAGGAGGCCGAGTTTGAGAGAGTTGTGGCTTGGAGATGAAACTTGGAACTATTTATTCCATGATGTCTAAAAGATCTGTGTAACGTTAAATACTTTCAAAGAATTAAAAGGGGAAAGAAGATTATACACTTGACTAAAAGCATTTGTATTTTGAGTTCTTACATTTTGGATAGCTTCAAGGTGCAAAAAGGTAAATTTAAGCAAGTAATAAACAGAGCTGCAACAATTAATCGAATAATCGATCGACAACTATTTTGAAAATCGATTAATCGGTTTAAGTAATTGTTTAATAAAATAAGTCCAAATTCTCCAATTTCAGCTTCATAAATGTGAATATTTTCTGGTTGCTTTGCTTCTCTACGATAGTCCTGAATATCTTTGGTTTGCAAACAAGACATTTGATGATGTCATCTTAGAGTCTAAGAAACATTGACATTTTTCACCATTTTCAGACATTTTATGGACCAAACAATTACTCAATTATTCAAGAGAGTAATCAATAGATTAATCGATTGTGAAAATAATCATTAGTTGCAGCTCTAATAAACATTAAAAGCCACAATATGAGCCACATTCACAAGTCTGCCAATTGGGTAAGAGAGATGTACGCGTTTGGTTTCTTGTACTAAGACATTTTTCTTATTTCAAGAAACTTGACAAGAAAAATTTTCTGGACTTTCTTGTCAGTTCAATGTGTGTCACATTAAGTCTAATATGAATCGTATCATTAAGTTTTTTAAAGCATGCTTTTTATGCCTTGATTTAGAGAGGACAGGACAGTGGATGCAGTAGGAAACAGGGTGAGAGTGGGGAATGACATGCAGGAAACAGGCCACAGGCTGGAATCGAACCTGGGCCACTCACTTGAAGCAAACCTCATGGGGCGTGAGCTAGACAACTAGGCCATCTGTGTCCCATAATGTAAAATTTTTTTAACAAAATTAAGACATAAAAGCTTAGATTTCAGTTTCTGCTGTGCATGTCGTGTTACTGTAGCTATAAAGAGCAAAATTTACTTCATTAAAAAAAAAACAGTCAAAAGAGTTCTTGACAATCACACTGGTCAACTAAATGTAACTCAAGAGTCTTAATCTAGAATTAACTATTTCATATTAAATGTGATGAGTACACATGTGGTTTACTCAGAGTTTTGGTTTGAAGGCCCACATTAGCATCATTATAACGACTTCTCATCACTATAAACCAAACCAAAAGGAAGCCCCAGCAGAGCAAAAAGAAATAAAGCTACAATTAAGTTTACTTAAATAGTAAACTGTTAAATTGTGTTGGATCTCTTAGACAATTGCCACACAACCTTTCTGCACTCCACACAGCAAATATTGATAAGACCCAAGCCGACAAAACATTACAGAGAAGCATAACCCACTACTTTCAACTGACTTCTTAGAATCAATAACAAGGCATGTTTTTATGATTACATGGGAAATTTAAAGGGAGGTGGTTTTGAGAGAAAACTGGTATTTAAAAAGGACAGCTCATTATTTTCAAGGAATTTGGTAAGAGTCAAAATTTTGGCAAAAAAGCACTGAGATTATCCGGTCAGGCAAATGGAGGATGCAGAAGACAATCACTGGATATAGAGCCTGAGTGACAAGTCAATGAGTTCAGACTATGTAAGGCAAAGGAGAAATTGTTGGCTAGTGTATGGAAAAAAAAATCAGCCTCCTCCTTCAACCCATGTGGTGACAGAGTAAATGCTCCACGACATAACATGTTTATCTATTTATCTGCAGACATGATAAAATTCACCAAACGCAGGCTGGATGACAGACCAAAGGACAATTAGGGACTGCTCTTTTTTTCCTCTGTCTGTACTTACAAAGCAAGTCGCTTCAAAACAAGGGCTACTCTGTCAGACTCAGCTGTGAGGTGGGACCTGGCCGCAGCAAAACAGTTTATGGACAGGCAGTAGACCTCCAAAAGAGGAAGACCATGCTCCATGGAGTTCCTGCTCCCGGCATAGTGCATCAGCGCCTGTAAACACACAAACAAAGAAATAAACAGTTAAAGGTGACTTATTTGGAAAGGAGTGTCAATACTTGGAAAAAAAATTAAGAGGGAATCACATGAGAGAGACATAATCTGGATGAACAGGGAGTTTTCCACCTGGAGGGATCCTGTTCTGTACCTGATTGATCCCAGCTGACAATCTGTCTGATGTGAGACAGGACTGATTAGGTCTGAGGGGACTTGGATGTAAGACATATGACATCCCTGAAATCTCAAAAGTGAGCCAACATGCACCAAAAACGGCAGAGGTGAAGGCAAAAAATACTGTAAACATTCTTCATTTATCAGACTTTAACTTTAAACATTATGAAGTTTTATAGCAAAGATGGTGCTTCCACTGATGTGTTGATATAATGATTCATGGAGCTCATCTTCATTCTCTCTCAACAAGTGCCAACAAATTAAAACTGCTGAACTAGAACAGAAATATATATATAACGACACACAAATGTTGGTAATCATTAAATGGTGTCATTTGATAGTTTTAAAAACGGGCATGTTGGGGTTTTGTTGTGGTTGTTTTTGTTGTATTCTCTGCTGTCCAGGGTGGGTGAGGTCAACAGTCTGTCACCCATATGCGGCTACACACATCAAGTCATCATCACTATCATCATCCCATGAGTCCCATTTGCAAGACAACAGAAACCTTGTTGGTTGTTGCTTCTGTCTGTAGAGACACCAAATTAATTCCCCTCAGTCTAAATATAAGGCAACCTCTCAGAGGGAGCAAGAATACGGTCTCAGCCCCCAGAGAACTATTTCAGTGTGCTAATTACATCCTGAGTGCTTCCGAATCAAACGCAAAATAGAAACAACATAGTTTTGGATAGAATTTATAAATAAATGCCAAAAGATTTGACATTTAATGACAATTTGTCATTTTTTGACAAAGCACATTTGTGTATCACTGAATATTTGAGTACACCTAATGAGTTTTTCTGCTTGACTTCAAACCCAGATTTAACTGAAGCCCCCATTTGTTAATAACTATGTACTTCCCATTTACGCTGTCAAAAATAGAAGTGATTTTAGGTTTGGGGGTTAATTGGGTAATACCAGTTATGGTTTTCCCTCTCCCCCGATGCACATATTACTTTTTGTTGTAATAATACCTCTTTTATACATGATATTGGTGATGGGGTTAATTCAAGCAGGGAAGTATCTCCTCCTCGATTAAGAATAAAATGACAGCATGCCAGTTTAAAAGCAAGGCAACTCCAACTCGAAACTAAACGCAACAACATCTAAAAATGTTGCTGGATAGCCTGAAAATGCACAAAATGCCGTTTTGAAGTCGCCATACGCCCAAAATGGTTAGGCAATTTGGAAAACCAAACATCGATGCCGCCCCGCCCCACAGATGCGATTCTGCATAATGTGCAAACTAAAGCAATGTCATCTGCTTGCAAATTACTGAAAGGATGACAGTTTTGACACTTTGCTTGAAAAAAAAATGTACGTCAGTAACAGGAGACGACCTCCAATCCAGAAACACTTACCTACAAATGTAACGTTACAGTACCATTGGCCTAAAAATAGCTGTATTGTTTCTGCATTACATATATGCATGCGTAGTTTATAACAAAAATACACACAGTGCAATTTGTCCCAGGTGAAATACCAAACCTTAACTTGGTCTAGCAGCTAACGGGCCAGCAGCCCATAAAGATCAGCTAGCTTGCAGGCTGCGAGAAAAACAATCCTGAGTGAGCTAACGCTCGGCTAATATTAGCTCCGATGTTGCATGCACACATTACCTGACAGAAGTTGTCGCAGTAGTCCGTGGAGGATGCTATAGATATGTCTTGTTGCCTAAGCACGTCTTCAAAGGCTCTCAGTGTGGCCAGCAAGGTTTCCATTGCAACCAGGGTGTCCTCGGCCGTGTCCAGGGCCCGGTCGCTCCATTCGTGGTCTGATTCAACATTATTCTCCGCCATCTTCCCTCTCCGCCACGGCGCGTATGCAGTGCAGTCTGACGCTGCCTTCATTGACCGTAGGAATATTTAAATATGTCAGTTGAACTTCATTATAACCATCGTGACACCAGAATTTTAGGGGCAGCCCATAGAAAAGCGACGTTAAATCCCCTTATATTAGACCCCATAGGTAATTTTCCGTGCTGTCGTACAATTTTGTTTTCTTTAATACAGGAGCCATTTATTTAAGCGACCATCAACTTTAAACCATTAATAAAGGTTTATGGAAACGGCTGTGGGTTTATTATCAACCTATAGATCCACATTTGAAATAAATCCAAACCATTGCTTCCAATAAGTATATGTATTAATTGTTATGGAAAATAATTCACTGAGTTGAGGATGACCAAGGAAAGTTACAAAATGAACGTATAATGCACCTTACTTACTAGAGAAATCCATTTATCTGGGTACAAAAAAGGAAAAAGGGCATTTGGTACTTTCTACCAGAGACACAATGTCAGACTTATTTAAACAGAAAACTTAAAAGTCTGAAAACGTCTGAAACTAACTAGATGGGTAATTTCTTAACTTTTTCCAGTAAGTTAGTGCAGAGATTGGTTTTGTTGTTGTTGTTGTTTGTTTGTTTGTTTGTTTGTTTGTTTGTTTGTTTGTTTGTTTGTTTTTAATTGACAGATTTGTAAAATAGGGCTGTTCTCGCAAAACTTGAGCTGTATAACCCGAAGTTTTGTCAAGAAATTCACATTTTTGGGTACAAAAAAATAATCCCCATTTATATTAAGTTTAAGTTATTATCCTTCACATAGGTTGACTAAAAACTTTGAGTTATACTTAAACTGTAAAAGTACTGAATAATTTACAGCTGTCCCGAGGTTTCCTATCAGTCATTTTACGTCTTTATTTTGTTATCATGACGGGAAACCAAATACTTCACATGTTTTATGTTTTTCAATTTTGTATTTGCAAAATATTGTTCTTTGGCGCCCTCTATTTGTGAGCAAACATTACAGGCGAATATGTGTTGCTTTTCTTGACCCGGAAGTGAAATCCATCAGCCCGAGACACACGTGTTAAAGGTAAGCAACGCAAACATTACCATGTTAAGGTGTTTTTAGAAGCAAATACGTTTAATCACTTTGTACTTTGCTCAAATCTAACACTACAGTATCTATTATTGTTGGCACACAAGAGTCATTTACTTCTTTCTTGGCTGACATCAGGATATAATGTGTTCTACGAAACTGACAGACAAGTACGACAGTAATCAGTTTCGATACGTGTACGTGCACTCTTGACAGGTTTTATTTCACATATAACAAAAGGATCCACCATGGGAAAGTCCAAACAAACAGGGAACCATAAAAGTGACAAGAAGAAGCACATTTCAAAAACATGGAAGACTAAGCGCAGGACCAAAGACCTGGACCAGATTCACTCAGACATGAAGCCAGAGACTGCAACCAAGCTGCTGCATCAGGAGGTGGACTACGATGTGACAGGATGTGCCCAACACTACTGCTTACACTGCGCGTGAGTTTTAAGTGACTGTCTTGAGGAAAAGAAACAACAACTAATGAACTATAATTATTATGTATTCTATTTGGCTATGTACTTGAGAAACAAACAACTAATGGTGTACAATTGCAAGGGATATCAAATGTGTTTAAAGGAAAAGTATAAAACAGTAAAAAAAAAAATTGCAAATGGAGACTTCTCTCCATTCCATCGACTTATTGGAAGGGGGTTGGACCCAGGACCAACCTTAATTACAGTTAAAATGGGACAGATTAAATGCAGATATCTGAGGATTTGGATTGACATGAAATTACTTGGGAGGACAATGAGAGGTGAAAATGGGGCATGGTGTTGCAGCCAAATCTTAAATATGCTGCAATGTGTAATTTTCTTTGAACTTCTTAAAAAAAAAAAAAAAAAAAGGGTAGATGCAAGGACGGTGAAGTTCTTGTTGTCAAGTGGTGAATTATGAATTCACTGTATCGTGAAGGACTACTTTTGAACATCTGGGGAGAAATCTGATCAAGAGTGTGAGTACTTGGTGACAATCTGAAATCAATTGGTTGTGAGGGTGAAACAAATATGGTGCACACAGTGACCTGCAGAGTCTTATGTAGATCATGAAAGCACTAACAAACTTTATAAAACATCATTTCTAGTCCCAGACAAGATAGACATCTTTTTTGTTGTTAATTTTGTGCTGCTTATGTTTACTTTAATGTGACTGGATGTCTTTTCTGATGTTCTCTGCTTCCCTTAAGAACATTTTAAACAAAACCTGTCATGTGAATATGAGGGAAGAAATCAAAAATCAGTAAGGCTAAAGATTTTTAAAGGAACAACCAGAGTTCCTCAGTTTGAATAACCTCAATGGATGTCAGATTATTTTTTCCTTTACTTCAGAGCCTGTGGTTTACTGGTCATGATGCCAGAAGAATTTCAACAAATGTATCAAAAACTACACAAAAAGACCCAAGATTTCAGTAAAGTAAAGAGTATATAACAGTGGCTCTTTTCTTGTCTTGCAGAAGATATTTTGTGGACATGAAATCCTTGAAAGATCATTTCAAAACCAAAGTACATAAAAGACGGTAAGGAACTGTATTCTGCATTCACTCCCTCATATTTCCTGACTGAAGACTCCTTCAAACCTTACTTACGTATATGTTCCAAACTGTGCAGTTGTTAAATGTACCTTCAAGTTCTTGGGTTTTGCCTACCAACAGGTTGAAGCAGCTTAGAGAGGAGCCATATACTCAGGCAGAGGCAGAAAGAGCAGCAGGTATGGGCTCCTACATCCCTCCAAAAGTGGTTGAAGTGAAGACACAGCCAGTGGAAGAGGACATGGACTGAGAGCTGCACGCTTTAACTCAATGGACTGTGAAACTCAGTAACGGGGGCATTCATTAAAAAGAGAATGCTGCTGTTGTTCTATGCGAAACAAATTTGAATGCGTCATTCACCCTTTAAGTCTGTCGGACTTCTGTCACTCTCCAGAATCAGGAAAAACTTTGCAATGAAATACAACATGTTCCTGTGTAAATACTGAGTATGTATAGAACTGTGTGGAATGCTAATAAAAGACGCTGTGGATTTAGCCAGATTGTATTCATATCAAGGTGCACATTTGGGTTACAGAAACCTTGTGTAACCTGAGAAAAATCGTTCTCTGCCTCTCATTATTTTATTCTGCTAAACCTTTTGTGTTGTATTTTTTTTTCCTCTTATGTAGGTCTGGAGACATGGATTGAATTGTTGATCCATTTTCAACACAGGCCAACTTAATTTATATTGACAAAAGCAAGACATGCTGGTGTGGAATAATGGATCTCTGAGAAGATTAATGTCAAGTTTCTTGGAGAAAATGTTAACAAGAAAAATGCCATACATTTTGCATACATGAACTGGGTCTAAATCAATGCTAAAGTTAATGTGACGAGATAACATGTCCGCATTGTTAAGATTAAAGTAATCTAATCTATAAGGAATTGCAGTAGAAACAAAAGAAAAGATGTCCTTCAACAGTAAACTTGAAGCTCAAGATATGTTGCCACAACCTCCGCTGGCAGAGAAACCTGTAATTGAAACGTATTAGCAGACATTCCTTGGTCGAGGAGGACCCTGCCCCTTTAAATGTGACCACGGTGCCAGCAACTACATCCAGTCAATGTAGAGAAGATATTAACAAACTTCCTGTCTCAACTTTCAGAATAAAGACTAGTGGTTAAACCAGAACTACACTTACTGAACAGGGGTGACAACTGTAGTTTTGTAAAACAAATAAGTGAGACATACAACGGCATGGAGTCTAAAAGGACATGCACTCTGTGTCCTATTTTACGCGGTTTTCCTTTCGATAGTGTAAAACTGTACATAGAAAGTAAACTGGCATCAAACTTCTAGTATGTACAGAAATACCAGGCCAAAAAACTGATTCTGACATCATTATTTAACTGTTTTTCAATGATAACCGCACTGAAATCCAACTTTGTTTTTAGATGAATCTCGTTATTTCGAGGTTACTATAAGGTTTTTTGACTTTTAGAACCACATTTTTTCCAAAATTCTTGGAGTAACAATGCTTTTTGTTGTTTTCGTGAGATGATGAGGCATAAATCATTTCTTTATGGTAGGAAAATAAGTGGTTTTGAAAATAAAGGAACTATTTTATTGCATGCTTTTATTTTGTAACCAAAAAAGCCATATATCCGGTTAACCAACAACTCTTACTTCACTGCTTGATGGATTTGAAACGCATCCATATGTCTCCAGATCAGATGTGGGAAATAAGAAATCTGTTCTGCTGCTAGCTTGCAGCTGTTACCGGAGTGTCACGGCCGAAAGAGACGCGCTGAGTCCGGCCACTGGATAACAGAGCTGCTGGTCGATTCATCACACAGACCGTTCACACTCGGCGACCACTGTTGGGAGATTTTTTGTTTGTTATTCAACCACAATGTCCGCGTCCAAATAGCTGAGGTGGAGGTCGAGGATGGCCGCAGACGTGGATAAAACAACCCCCGAGGATGAGAACAAAAATTCGCCGCGGAGTGTGCAGAAGAGACCGGTTTCTGCGTCCTGGATCTCCATAGCACTTCGGACTCTGCTTGTAGTCGGTGCTGTCCCTGCTTTTGCCTTTGGGATCAAGTATTACCAAGACAGCCAGCTCATCAAACGTCATGTGAGATCCACATCTGTACACATACCTCATAGTTTACCTGAACTGAATGGCTTTTTAGTTTGACGACACCTCAAAAATCATGCAAAATGTTTATCTGATCAAATAGAAAGTTTGCGTTAACCTTACCGATATTTTAATCTCTTTGAATACTATCACAGCTCTCTCAGAGCAAATCTAGTGTCCTGTTCAACATACATGAAATATGAAAAGACACCATCACTGGTTCAGTGTTTTTGTCAGACATCTGACTGTAAAACACCCACTGCAGTTTTTTTTAACCCCTTGGTGTTTTATTGGAGGGGTGGGCCTGTTCCACAGATGGTAAAGCTCAACATCTTGTTTAACTGCACTCTTGTTTGGCTACAAAGGGTCTCCAAAGTAGTTGTTTCACTTCCCTCCCCCTTCTCCCTCCATTGTACAGGCACTGGTAGGCACGCATCTGTCTGAGGGAGGGTGGTCTGATTTAACACATGCTGGGCTGATTTTTTTTTTTTTTTTTTTTAACCAAACAGCTCTCCTGCTGTCTAATAAAAGCAGTGACACACAAGAAAAACCTTGTAATAGGCTTTCTTTATTTCCAAAATGCAGGATTGTGCATCTCAACCAGTGTTTCTCCAAAATGTTGGTGTTTCTTTTGATGAGAGGGCTCGCTGTCCCAGTTTTGATGTTGTATTCAAAATCTGTGAAGCAGATGAAATGAGAAAGGTTCGGTCTAACACACATGCTCCTTCAAACAGGAAGAGAGTGTGCGGACACTGGGTGTCGAGGGCCTTTTTCTCTTCTCCTCGTTAGACACAAATCATGACCTGTATCTCAGTCCAGAGGAGTTCAAACCTATCGCTGAGAAACTCACAGGTACATCACATTCCTTATATTCTATCTCACTCACAATAACCCCATCTGGGAAGTCACATGTAACCCTGTATTGACTGGAACATCTGTGGGTCTCTTGCAGGAATTTCACCTCCAGCGGATTATGAGGAGGAAGTGATCCATGACCCTAATGGAGAGACTTTGGCCCTGGAGGCAAAAATGCAGCCGCTTCTGCTTGAATCCATGACAAAAAGCAAGGATGGTTTTCTTGGGGTATGAAAAGACCAAAGTACAGGAGCTTGATCATCCTCTACATGTTTACTGCTGTAAAGGCTCTTTAGAGAGCCAGAAAAGATATCATCTTTATCAAAAATCCAAAGAACTGCCAGGGTTCAAAAAGAAAAAAAATCAGAGTAACAAGCTTTGATTATTCCAGTTACACAGCTTTTTTTCTCTTATTTTCACTTCTCTATTTTTAGACTGTTTTCCGTAAAATCCTTAGACAGAATTCACACAATTAGAAATGTGTTTCCTCATGTCCGTCTGTCTCCATGGACTGTTAATCTTAAAAACATCCTAAAAAAAAATAGAAAAAACACTGTAAGTAACAATAACTTTGGAAATAATTCACAACATTTTTTAATAACCACTGAAATGATTTTAATACAATATTATACATTTGACCTCACTTTTTTTGGGAGGTGGAGGGTGTCTGAATTGTCTGTTCTTCAAACCTTCATATTCACACCTGAAGTACTGAATAAATCTCTCCTCTGCAGGTTTCTCACAGCTCTCTGAGCGGGCTGCGCTCATGGAGGAGCCCAGCAGTGCCTTCTTCTTCCTTCTCCGCCAGCCAGTTTAGAGTTTTCCTGCCCCCAAAGAACAAAGTGGAAGTAGGAGACACCTGGTGGGTGATCCCCAGTGAGCTCAACATCTTCACCGGGTATCTGCCCAACAATCGTTACCACCCTCCCACACCAAAGGGCAAAGAGGTATACGCTATATCTCTTCACTGTTTACATTCAGACTGGATCATGATAATAATGCTGTTCATTGAAGGATGTTTTAATCCTACTGCAGGTTCTCATCCACTCTTTGTTGAGTATGTTCCACCCTCGTCCCTTCATCAAGTCACGTTTCGCTCCTCAAGGCGCCGTAGCCTGCATCCGTGCCAGCAACAACTTTTATTACGATATCGTCTTCAGGTGAGGAGACTTATAAGACCAAAGTGGTGCCCTTTTCTCCTTTTTGGCTCATTAACTACTAAATTATGCATACTTTACACAAATGCTGACAAGTATACAGCACATACTATGAATTTTAATGGTGATGTCTTTTCTGGAAGACAGCCATTGGTTCCAGCTTCAAATCAGTGTGCAGAGATAAATCCCATGAGTCCACTTTACCTTTCTGTCAATGTTACACTATCACACCCTTTAATGCCGTTACAAGTACTGTGGTTTCTATGATGAAAACCTTTTTTTTTTTTTTGGCTTTGATTCATAACAGCAGGGAGGGAGGTGCTAAAAACAGCCATGCTTTTTGAGCATTTTGAAATAGTCAGAGACGTGTATTCTGTTAGTATTGTGCTGCAGATTTTACAGTACTGTGACGCAGGATGTTCAATGGGTTTGAGTCTAATGCTTTTAATGCGACCTTGCTTGCACTGTTGCAATAAACTGATTCTGAGCCTCCAAAACCAGCCTCCCTTATTTAATTCCAGCTGACAGTTTATGAAACATTCGCAATTTTCGACCATGTTAATTAATGAGAGTTATGTTTTGTTTTTTGTTTTTCTCTCAAGGATCCACGCAGAGTTTCAGCTCAATGATGTTCCAGATTTTCCCTTCTGGTTCACCCCAGGGCAGTTCACCGGGAACATCATTCTGTCTAAAGATGCATCTCACGTCCGCCACTTCCACCTCTATGTCCCCAATGACAGGTACACTTTACACCCACACTTCCCTCCCTGCAGTAAGATGCTGTCAGATTCTATAGCTGGAGTGTGACGTGTCTTTTTGTGTTCTAGGTCATTGAACGTGGACATGGAGTGGCTTTATGGGGCCAGTGAGAGCAGCAACATGGAGGTGGACATTGGATACCTGCCTCAGGTACAGCTGCAGTGATGTTGATGAAAAGACAAGTGTTGCTCTTACTTTATTTAAACTTTATACAAGCCAGCTTATTTGGTAGTTATTTTTGTTTTCTTTCTTATGCCCCTGTTTGACTTCTCTACTTTAAACATTCAAATCTTTTATTTCTCCAGAAATCTTTCAGATCATAAAACCAGCTTTGTTTTCTCAAAAAGTAAGCATGACTTTGAAGAATCTGATTTTAATACAAAGCTGCTGTTGTCTTCAGTTAGAGCTGCAGTCCACAGGCCCGTCCACTCCCTCCGTCATCATGGACGAGCAGGGCAACATCATTGACAACAGAGATGATAGCAGCGAACCCATCCAGTTTGTCTTTGAGGAAATCCACTGGACCTCTGAGATAAGTCGGCAAGAAGCCGCCCGACGCCTTGATGTCACCCTCTACCCCTTCAAAAAGGTGACTGTTCAAAACATGTCCTTTCAGCCCACTCTTAGCCCAAACACAACATTGTGGCGTTGTTCTTACTGTTCTTACTGACAGGTATCCTACCTGCCGTTTTCTGAGGCCTTTGAGCGAGCTGAAGCAGAGAAGAAACTGGTGCATTCCATTCTGCTTTGGGGTGCATTAGACGACCAGTCCTGCTGAGGTGAGAGCAGTGATGTGGTTGACTTTAGCAGAAATGGACTCTGCTAATGATTAAAACAGTGGTGCAAAACTTTATGTAGTATGGTGGCTTTTTTAGGGAACATAAGTCAGTTTAGAGGCATCCCACTGATACTAACAAGCATCTTAAATTAATCAGGCAAAATTTGGGAACACTACAATTTTGTGGAAGACAGGCTGAGCTCTTTCTGACCAGCTGAAGCCCCAGTCAAAAAAATGTAGTTTTCTGTCCTTGGATTTGTATCATAAAATGCTTCGAAGCAAGAAAAGAAAACTTATAAATGAAGAAGTAAAAGATTTTTGTAGTCCAACTTTTTAGCCCCAAAAATAAACCTACTACCATTTAGCACTAAACCCTCCAAGGATTCAGATTGCAGCATTATTTAGTGTGAGATGTCCAGTGTTCTGGGGTTGCTTAAAGTCAAACTTTCATTTTTATCATTTAACTGGTACGTTTGTGTATGTAACTTAGGAATGAAATGCTATTTAAATCTCTTTCCTCTCTAGGTTCGGGGCGAACTCTCCGGGAGACAGTCCTGGAAAGTTCGCCCGTCCTGGCCCTGCTCAATCAGAGCTTCATCAGCAGCTGGTCTCTGGTCAGAGAGCTGGAGAACATCCAGGTGAGCGGTCAGAAGTTTAATTCATATATTCTTCTGGATTGTGTATTTATTGTTTGCTTGTTTTTCTAATGTGTGGATTTTATGTTGCATCTTTTGTCACGGTTCTGTTTTTTAACCTAGTCTCTCCTCTATCTTCATATGCATCTCCATCTTCAGCTCTTGTATTTCACAATTAAAAAACAAAAAGAAGCGTACTTAATACCAAAGACTCCTGCATTGAGAATAACTGAAAACGGAGCTTCATATACTGGGTGATTTTCAAACTTTGTTAATTTTTTTTTCTTCTGACTCAGGCTGATGAGCAGAACTTTGCATTGAGCGAAAAGGCCAAATTACACCTGGAGAATTACAACTTCCCTGTGGAGATGATGGTGGCGCTGCCCAATGGAACTATTGTAAACATTCTCCTTCCGTTAGACAATTTAGAAAAATGTTCTTGTTCTTTAAATTATAAGATTCTTCATAAATTATCTTTATTTTCATTTACTTCCTCTGTATCCCTAGGTCCACCACATCAATGCCAACTTTTTCCTAGACCAAACAGCCATGAAACCGGAGGAGGAAGGAGCAACTTTCAGCTTCTCTGGCGGCTTTGAGGACCCTTCCACATCCACTTATATCAGCTTCCTCAAAGAGGGGCTTGAAAGAGCCAAGCAGTACCTTGCACAGTAATTTGTGTGTGCAGGAAATGTTGATCATTCCTCTGGGTTATGATCTAAGATAAAGAAAGCCCTTCACCACATCCACCGGGGATTTTTCTCATCAGTGTTGGCAGCTGAAAAAAATCTTTTTGCCTTCTTTCCTCTTTGTTACTATTTATTCGGGCATCTATTTTGGTCAGAAAGTTTTCTACAGTGTTTGTAATGTAACAAAATACAGGGAAATATTTAAACCTTATGTTAGTGTTACTGTCAGTATATCTGAATAACATACAAAAGCCTTGTACACAGTTAGGACTGCTGTCTGCTTGTAGCTGCTGAGTAACGCTCGTACGTGTGTCACAGCACATTGAACAAACTACATTTCTGTTTTTGTGGTGTTGCATGTGCAATAATTACTAACAGAGTGAGTTTTTGTGCTGCTGGATGAACCCAGAGAAAGAGCAGGGGCAGTAGTTGTCTCCAGCTGTGATTCAGCAGTTTGTGAAGACTTCGTCTGAAAGCTCTGTCAGAGCTGGGCGATGTCTGATGTTATGCAGAGGCTGCTGGAGGAAACACCCTGCTCTGACTCAGGGGACAAAAGCAGCGCTAAAAAACAAGGGTGGACTGTGGCACATTGATGGAGTGACTGTTGTTTTACTATTTTGTCAGTTTGAATCCAAATGTTTAATATTTTGCAGATGTTTCTGTTTGTATGACGTGACCACACCAAAGAACTTTTTTTTTTCTTTTTTTTGTGCTTTAGCTGGCATGCACCTTGCACAGCTGTTAGCTTGCTTACCTCTTGGTTCATATTAATATAACTCAACAGAATCAAACAGTTATATGACAATAGACTGGAAGGCACTGTGTATTCTTGTTATCCTCTTTTAGGCTTCAGTTCAAAAAATTCTATCCCTCATGTTTAATCTTGACAAGAGAAAATGTATTTCTAGCATTAGCATTTTTTTAGCAACAGTCCTCTTATTTCTCACCCTTTTCATATGAGATATCGCAGCTCTTTGTGCATTTTCTCTGTTTTTGGTGTTAAATATAAGCACACAAGCATCAAAAACGTGTTCAAATGGTGAAGGAAGCCCTCTTTCTCTGTGGAAGCCCTGAGAGGTTAGTTAAAACAAAGATCCTGCTAGAAGTCTGAATGTTTTGTTTTTACTTTTAAATTAAAAAAATATATTTTTAATATATTAACAATACGTTTAAAATTCCTTTTACTTAAAAATATTTTCTTTCTTGCAGAAGCTTTATTTTTTTGTCCTTTACCAGGAATGACTTTTCTCCTTCATTGCCAGATTAAAAAAGAAACCAAATAAGATCCCAGAACCCAGCATTCTAGAAGCCTCCTACACTGCTGCCATACAACAAAGATGTTTTTCTCTTTCTAAAATGAAAAATTCACCCTTTTTTTAGCAGATTCATCAACTAGTGATGTCATGAGTAATGCAAATCTCATGTTCATCTTGCTGAATTCTTGTGAGACTTTTTGAACAAGCCTTTCAGAGCAGCCTTGCAGTCTCATGGGAAGAACAAAAGACCAGCTCTTTAAAAAAATATCTCTACTTAAAAAAAGGATCTTGGAAAGAAAATCCTGGCACAACATTTTGATTCAAATAATTATAATATTAACAGCTCTTGTTTGCTAGCTTGCCTCTTAGGGCTTCCATAGCTACTCAATTATTGTGGTTTTGTCAGTGTTTCAATGTCACACAATCTCTGCTGCATGCAAAATAACAAGACAGTTTGGGGATCATGGGGGAAACTGTTTTTTCTGTTACGTATGAGTGCCATTTTTTCCACAAAGATGAAATAAAATTTGTTTTTGTTTTTTTAACTGAACTTTCTTCTTTTAAACTCAGTCAAACAAGCTGTAAGGTTTGACAATCAGTCATACAAATGTGTTTAATGTTTTAGCGTATTTTTATTCATTTATCTATATTAATGCGCCACATAAGCAGAGAAACTCAGGCTTTTGGGGAGTGAGAGCTGTGTTACTGGAGGAGTTAATTTGATACAGATATTTCAGAAACCATGGTAGTAAATGAGTCAGCACTTGAAGTGAGAGAGTTCAGAGTACCGATGAATGAGACTTAAGATCCAGAGATAGTACAGATGTGTTTTTAACAAAGAAGCCTTTCACAGTGCTAAATTCTGTAAGTGATGAAAATCTTTGAATGTGATCTCTGTTGGGTGTAGAGTAGTTTTGGATCTGTAGAGCAGAAATATGATCATAAGAAGTCTAATTTGAGTTTCAAACTCAGATTTTAAATGAACAGTCATATGAATGTGGGCACATGCATTACCTCAGAGGACAGTGTACCTTCATATTCACATTATAGATGATGAGATATCATGAACGAAGTGGCAAACATTAATAACTAGACTAGTGCAGTCTCTGAGGCTTGTAACCATCTCCATTCAAACAGCGAGTATTGAAGGATTCCTGTTTTATAACAATTCAGCTCCACTCAGCTCAGCAGAACTCAGTCTGGTTTCCAAATCCACAGGAATGAGTCAACTCTGAAACAGTCCACCGTTAACCCCCTCACTCTGGAACGCTGAGCTCTGTTCTGTTCATTCCAGCTCAAAATATCCACAGCACTGAATCACACAAATCCTGCTGTTTGCTTCTGATTTTTTCTTAACATGGATGATACCATGACATGAAAGAGCGACTGTGTTTAGGTTTGCTCGGTGATAAATGCTGTCTGGATAAAGACGAGGTGAGGCAAAGGTTGTCCACTCAGTCTCTTCAGCTGAACGTCCACACCTCCAGCTCCATGATTCGGAAATCGTCGGTTTCTGCGAGGCAGCAGTTATTAAAGGTGTAGCAGGGGCTGCTGCGACCCAAGTACAAATTCTCGTCTACCCACAGACCAAAGTGACCACTGGAGAAAAAAAAGAGGCACAGAAGGGTGAAGAAAAGGGTAAAAAGATTCTTTTGTTTAAAACAGAGAACAGATTGTATTCTGGAAAGAGAAAAGAAACACAAATGGAAGCGATGCGGAGTTTAAAAATATTATTACCTGCCTCCACCAATGGAAAAGGAGTCCAAGTCTCCTTTTATAAAAAAGGAGTTTTCTCCAGTCCATCTGAAACACTGCAGAGGAAAACAAAGATACAACATCATCTTGTGTTTTTCTCATTTTAGCTCTGTCTGAATGGATGTGGATGCTGGACCTATTGAAACACACAGCTAACACTACCTTGTGATTTAAAACAGATCAAGTGGAGTTATGCAGGGGCTGTTACATCATTTGACCCTCTACAGATAGTGAATGTATCACTGTGGTTTCTCCGGTCTTTTACCTTGAAGCGAGGATGCAACATGAAGAGGAAAGTTTCTCCTGTGCCATAGAACGTCTCACTGGGCCTCAGTGGGTGAGAGAGGAAGGCCCCGAATGCCTGACAGAGACATTTCATGAGACGACACAATAAATTTTATATAAATATATATTTATGATAGGTTATCAAAGATTTATAATAGGACAATGTTTCTTTTACCTCATCTAGCGCGTCTTTAATAACGATAAGCACGGGAGAGTCTGTGGAACTCAGTTTTCTGTATAGAGATTTGAGACTGGCGCCATGAAGGGATGTACTGTAAGTCAGCTGCCAGGTGTGTCCGATTGTCCTGGGGGGAAGCTCCTTACACAGCTGAGGGACGATATGAAGAGAGGACAGACACTTAAGACAGAAAGGAGGGAGAACCAATCTGAACAGAAGGATATGCCGATCTCTACACAAGGCATCAAACTCCAGATGTAACTTTGTGCTCCTGCAGCACAGTTCAATCTAAAAAAAACATGGCCGTCAGGCGCAGATTAGTTAATCATTAAAATCTCCTTCAACAGCAGGAGCAGCTACGGGGTGAATAAATGAACGGAACAGATGACAAAACTGTTGTGCTAATCTTTAACAGGCAGTTTGTAGACAAGTCAATTTAATTCATATAAATAACAGAAGACAATCTATAATGCACTCTCTCTTTAGACTTACTGTTCCGACAAGTTTTTTAGCTAACAGTTTCAATTTTAAAATAATCAACTGGAAAATGTACACAAAGAAAGTCTGGAAATACGACTTAATCTCCAGTAGAAAACAGATCCCTAATCAGTTACAGAAAAGTGTCAGCTTTCACCTTAATGAGGATATTTTAGAGAACATTTTACCAATACAAAACAACCTTAAATAAGACAGACAGAACACAATCAAATGAAATGACGTTAGTCATTTGGCTTCATCCTCTTGGCCTGTTCTCATTTTAGTAACAGCTGCCACAATAGGCCACTCTTTGCACAGCTTAAAATCATGCATAAATAACTCTTGAACGATTCATATACATTTATTTTATCTAGCTGTTAAGTCTAAAAAAAGAAAAATTCTTATCCTTATTCAAAAAGCACTGAATTGAATAAGCCTTATTTTATGGTTGCGAGCATTAACTATAAATAAAATGATGAGTTTATAAAGCCAGTTTGTGAATAGTAGTGTGTATATGGTTTCTCCATGTGTCACCCACCTCTCTGACGTGAGAAGCTTCTAAAATGTCGCTGTTCTCTACAATGTTATTGAGTCCTTCAGGGTCTCTGTCGATGACCTGCGGGGGCTTGTCTCCGCTCTCTTCCATCAGCACCATCTGCAAACAATAGTATGTTTAAAAAAACAAAAACAAACACAAAGCCAAGAAGGCTGTAGAGACCCTGAGGCATGAGGACTGAATTTTGTCTCAGTGAAGAAAAAACACTCATCTTAGTCTCCAGTGTAGCAGCATCAGGGTTCAATTTTATTTCTGTTATCTGTGAGACTCACCTCCCAGTCGTCCCCAGTGCTGCGGTGTCTCTGAAACACCTCCTCCTCCTCCTCCTCTTCCTCCTCCTCTTCCACTTCTTCCTCTCTGTCTTCAATAAGCACAAACTCCTCTTCGTCGCGGTCTGCCTCCCTGCCCTCCTCTCCCCCCTCGAGTATACACAGGTCTGGTCGATGGTGTGTGAGGTAGGCATACAGCTCATCGGCGCTGCAGGAAAACAGAAGTGGCAAACAAAACTCAACAGCTGCGTCAACAGGGAGAGAACAGAAAACAATAGAGATGATGGAGGGGAGGGGCTGAGCATGTGCTCCAATAAATATGTTTCTTCCCTATAATTCTACTTTAACCATAAATGACTTATTGTTCTAAAGAAAAGAGAACTGCAACAGAACAAAGTAACAGTAAAGATTTTTTTCTAAACTTTTAAACAGTCAGTAGAAAATCTGTTAATTTTGAATGTTTCTTATAACTGGTAAGGAAAAAACTGATCAAAATATGTTGAAATTAAAGGTTCAGAGTAGCCCTCCAAAATCAAGCAGATTAGTATTACTCATCTCCTTAATTAATCTGATAAATTATACTAATTAGTATTACTTATCAAATAGATCATATCAAGGTTTGGGCCATGCTGTGTGAGGGGAGAAAAAAATTACACTGCAGTTGAATTAAATACTTGTTTCTGATTGGTCAAAACTGCAAAACAATGGTGAGTAACACTCAACAGCACAAGCATCATAACTTACAGAGGCCATATTAAATCAATCCATGGGAAAGAGGCTTGCCTGTTGACACTGTGGCATATATGTTAGCTTATATTAGCATTCGGCATCGTCGGGCTAAACAACACAGAGGTGACTTTCATACTGGTTCAAATCCTGCAATCCAGGCATTGGCTGCAGTGCCTGGTAGTGATGATAGCAACCATGTTTAAAGCTGCTGACTTTTGTCTAACACAGCCTTTGATGGAAATGTTCTGCTTGATTTGAAATACAGAAAAACAGCTGTTTAAATGTTGATGTGTAATGGAATCTGAGGGACCACTATTAGATCTAAATACATAAATGATTTTTTATTTATTCATTCATCTTCTTTACCGCTTCTCCTATTCAGGGTCACGGGAGCCTATCCCAGCTGGCTATGGGCGAGAAGCGGGGTACACCCTGGACAGTCAATTGCAGGGCTGACACATAGAGACAGACAACCTTTCACGTACACACTCACACCAGGAATTTTAAAATCACCACTTGACCTGGTGAGCATGTTTTTGGACTGTGGGAGGACGCCAGAATACCCAGAGAGAACCAACGCATGCACACGGAGAACATGCAAACTCCACACAGAAAGGCACACTGTGCCCGAACCAGGATTCGAACCGGTGACCTTCTTGCTGTGAAGCAACAGCACTAACAGCTGCGCTACCGTGCAGCCTTAAATGATATTTTTAGTCAAATCAAATTATCTTTGAATCAATATCCGTGTTAAATTGTCCAAGAGAGCTACCTTTGTACCTCTACTCGAGTCAGAGTAACATTTTTGTTTTTCAAAGGCTCACTGAGTGACGAGAGTTTGGAAGACAAAGAGATTAAATATTCAACTAGAGAGACCTGCGTGGGTCACCACTACAAGAACTGAAGGTGATAATGATTGACTGAGTTGGACATGAAGTTCAGCTTAGTGCTTAAAAGTCTACAAAGATGACTAAATAATGTTCACTGAATAACCCTGATAATGTCAGTTTTTTTAGGCTAGCTGGATAATTCTAGCTTGGGTTCAAGGCACACAATTTCACACAGAACAGTTTAAAACTGGTTGTTTCCATTTGGGATGATATTGAATGGAATGATGACATATGGATTCAGAATTAGTAAAACTTCTTTCTGCATTAATTTATATAAAAAAAAAAAACAACCACCACCTTATGACTCTTTTTCTAGCCTCGCCCCTGATCCCTGCCTCTTAACAAGACCCTTTAAACAACAGTTCCTGTACCTCTCCTGTGAAAGAGTAAGCCAGGCTTCTCTTCTAGATGAAGTTTTGGCTGCGCCCAGCTGAAGGCCTCCTGCAGCTTTTTTCTTCCCTGCAGACGACTGAACCCGCAGCCGCACAAACATCAGACTCCCAGGACTACCCGTCGATAACCTGCGAGGCACTGGAAGAAAACGGAGAGGCATTTCAGATTGTTTTTTTTAAATAAGAAAACACTAAAATAGATATCAGTCAAACCAGAATCCACTCTGTACCTGCAGTCTGACTCTTCACAGATGATTTCTCCGTTTCAACAGCGCTCGACTTCACTTTACCCTCAGCCTCTTGACCTCCACAGCAGAAGGTGGCAGCACTGCTCAGGACAGCCACACCCAGAACGCCTGCAGGCTCCTCTGACAGTCCTTCCACTGGACTGTTTTCCAGCTCTCCTTCAACCTCTGCCATGTCTCTGCTCTCTGTCTCCTCCTCCTCTTCCTCCACAGAAACCTCTTTGGTCAGGCTCAGGGCCAGACTGGACAAATCTGATGGCACCACAGACACCGGGGCTGGGGCCGACTCCCCCATATGGTTTGGGAGGCTGCCCACATGTCTCCGTGCAGATTTCAACTTCTGGAAAATTTTCTTTCCTTTTCTCCTAAAAAAAGAAAAAAATAAAGAACTTCTTGTTTTATTATCTTCCCATGTATCAGATTCTGTGTGTCTTTGGGTTTATCTTTGCTGACCTCTGCTGGGACTTGCTGAAGTGAACACGTGAGATGTCAGAGAAGAAAGAGACAGACGACAGACTGTCAACAGAGCAGGACAGGAGGTATTCCTCACAGCCGTGCTCCTTCACCAAAGGATGTGTCTTACATGGATCGAAGAAAATCTTATTTGAAGTCACCAACAGGATACCTGAAACCACGCCCTGGAACATATGGCAAACTTTAGCATACAAGGTGAGAATAAAACTGATATCAGGCTTAAACTGCTGTTTCTACCCACTTTACGGTCTGTTATGTAGCGGCAGAATAGTTTAAGGTACTGCATGGCCTCTGGTCCCTCCCCCTGACAGCACTCTGGTGGCAGAGCCAAAAGGCAGAGCTGTCCATCAGGCATCGGCACCGCCTCCACATCCTATCAGAGTTACAGTTTATATCAGTGTATGAAAGAAAAGACGAGTTGCAACAATAAATAATAACTTCATTATAAATAACATATTTTTCAACTCATCTTTCTTTCACTGTTTTCAGATTGAAAAACACACTTGTATTTCCTGTTTTATTGCTCTCTCTTGAAGTTTGGAAACAGATTTCTTCACTAGCAAAAAAAAAAAATGGATTTAAGGGGTTTTTCTTTTATCCATTAAATCCACTCAGCGCTGTTACATTTTGATGACTGTCTTATTTTAGTGCTTGTTACCATGGCAACATATTCTGCCCATTTGATCCATCAAAAAAACCTCCTCAACTCATCTTTCATTCATCACAGCTAACTACTGTGTATCAAGTGTGGATGTGTGGATGTTGATGTAGCATAACCAATAAAAAATGGTCATACTATTTAACAATCTTAAATTAAACAGGATGTATGAGCAGTTCTGCTAAACATGTAAAAACTAAAGTTAAAAGTCACATTTTTGAGGTGCCAGTTGGCTCAGTGGTTTAAGCACAGGCCCTAAAGGTTGTAGGCTATGGCTATTTGCTGCATGTCTTTCCCTTCTCTTTCTACTCCCATTATTCCCTGGTTTTCTTCAGCCGTCCTTTTACTTAAGACCCCAAAACAAAACTTAATTCAAATAAATAATATCTATGCACAGGATATCTCTGGTACAGCATAAGTCACATGTTGTCTCAAAACAACTACTGAAGCTGAACCCTGACCTGCTGCTTTACAGGTCACTAAGTTATGTAACCAAAAAAACACAAGAATATGGAAATAAGAACTCAATTCAAAGTACTAGCAGTTTTGTTTTGGTCTGTAAATCAAAATCCTAAACTCATGCAGAAAAAATGTTGCTGATAATAGTATCTAAGATTCTGAATACTGATACATAAAAGTGTAAGCACAATTGTCTCATTTTGGCAGGTTGATATAAAGTTAGTTTCATCTTTTCTATTAAGCCCATAGGTATCCAAATTCAAGAGTTGAGCCCCTCCAAAAGTCCCATGAGACACACGAGGAGTCTATGGATAACATACTCCAGAATAAACAGAAGAATAAAAAAAAACATCACAAATTGGTACTGACACAATAACACAGTAAAATCATGAAAACAGAAGCTGACTAAAGCGGTCAGAATTTTTAAGAAAAAAAGCACAAAAAAAATTCTGAAATGAACTGAGGAAAAACTTTAAAGTTGTACTTCATTAAAACAAAGAGATTTTTACCCCATCACTGCTCCTAAATTTGGTACTGTACCATCTCTGAGCTTAAAGTGGCAAATTACAGCAGTGGTCTTTGTGCTGGTTTAAAAATAACTTGAAAATCAAGTTTCCTCGATAACATAAAGTGACAGCATCAAGATATGAAATTTGAATTTTTCAGCATACCAGTAGTTTATCATATTCTGCCTCTGGTGAGGGGGACTGAGGCTGAGCAGTGAAGGTCTCCAAAGACTCTGGATCTCCTTCCACATCTGACTTCAGGTGAGGATCGTAGTGTGAGTCCCGCTCAGGTTGAGGCAATCCTCTGCTGTTTGAAGTGTTTTTTCCCTTCGGCACAACCAGCTGCTTTAGAAAAGAAGCCATGCTAAGATTAGCTGTGACATTGAAACAGACACCAGTGACTGGCGTGACTACTTCCTCTTTTTACTGGCCTGCAGTTCCCCTCTCTGCTTTGTTTGTAGTCATATCTCAGCTCCATGTGACACACGAGGGTTGGGAAAAACAAAATAGCATACCATCTGATGTCATTAGTAAAACTAAACTTAACACAAACATAAGGGAATTTGAGTTAGGTAGACTGTTTCTTTGGCAATAAATCTTATACTGCTGGAAAGCCCGTTCATTCCCTTGAATGATATCACATTTGTAAGGAACATGCATTTGTGAGCAGCAGAGCTGAGTATGTAGGTTGTGACCATAAAAAATTGCTAAATCTTCTCTCTGCTAATGCTAATCAGATTGTTCTGCTGTTAACATTATGCCTACTACGACCCTGGGTTTGCTTACACGGTGGGCTACAGGGAAAAGTATTACTCTACTTTTAGAAGTGAGAAACAAAACAAGTCCAGCATGAGACCATTCAGAGACAGGTGCTGTTTTGCATGTCAAATCCTAATATGCAAAAGCAGACAAGGAAACAGACAAATTTTCATTCTTGACCACATGCACTTGACACAGTTCATAAAACAGATGCCATCTGTTGCTCGCAGTTGACCCTTACCTCTCTGGGGATGAGTGTAGCAGAGAAGGAGATCACATTTAAAGAGGAACTGTGACCCATTTTACTGTCTTCTGCACGGGATGTGACGTTACTGTTGAACTGAGATGAAACGCTGAAGACGGTGTCCCCAGGGGGACCCTGAAATACAAACCCAAATAGACTGAGGCAAAGTTCAGATCAGACTGCATAGAAAACAGCAGTTATTACTGGTACATGTTCAGTTAATCCACATATTTTGAGTCTAACCTTTCCTGCAATTAATGTGCACAAGAAAACATTTGTTTTTTAATGGTGGGGTTGGAATATCACTTTTAATCTCCCAGAAATGAATCCACACCCCTAAGTACTGGACTTTGCACAAATTATTCTTTTCCTAAATGTTTTTTTTCCTTCTTTAAAAAAATCCTCTTAACTTGCTGCACATTTGCTTTTTGAATCAATAAACGTGTGTTGCTGCTATTTTTGGCCAGGTTGGTGAAAAAGGCCCCTAATCGAAATGAAAAAAAAAAACTCTTGTGTAATGAATATTACCAATTAAAAAGCTCTACAGGGAATTTTAGTTTAACTTAATTAAATAACTACAGTGATAAGACTAACAACCACTTGTGGTGCAGATCTCACAGTGTGCTACCACTCTAAATAAAAAAAAACATTTACAACATTATACAAGCTATACATATGAATAAATAAATGCTGTTCGAAAGTGAAAAATGAGTATGTGCTTAATCTCTCTGAAAGACGTTTTGTGTTTACTTACCCTGAAAACAGGCACACAAAAACAAACCTCTCACAGTGACATAACAGTTCTTCAGCACCAAAACAAACAAGAGGTTTTCTCAAACAAAGAGGTTCTCTTTTAACAGAAACTAAACATTAAAACACTTCAGACACAGCGCTGGACTGTTGTGATTGTTTAAAGCTTTGTGTGTTTTACAAACTTCTGCGAATAAATACTGTTCCTCTTTGATATCTTAAAAATGAAATAGATGTGATTCTAAGGATTAAAAAAATCTGCCTGCTTCTAATTAATTTTGGTTGAATTTTGAGTGATGCAATTATTGCAATTTTCCAGAATAAAAAACAAACATATCTAGCTCAGGCACTTCCTTCAACCTCTGCCACAGTCATAAGAGCGAATGCCCCAGCCAATTTCTTGGCAATGCAACAGTGCAAAGAGTCATGAAGCTCAGCAACACACTCAGAAACACCAGAAAATACCTTAGAAAAGGCATCTGAATATACATTCCTCCGGCTGTATTTATTGTAGAGGTTCTGAAACAGACTCTGCTTTCCCATGGCGCTGGAGAACAGCACTGACAGCTCAGCACGCACCTTGGACCTTCTTTATCAAACCCTCTCAAGACTATAAATTCTGACACCAATCAGCAACTGGAAAACTCTCACTCTTGCATAATAATCAGATGATATATTGCTGCAGTAATAAATCCATTTCCTGTCTTCCCAACTTCCCAGTTTCTCTCTTACCTGTTGTTCCCACAGCTGATTTCCAAAAAGCACGCAACAAGCACCACAAAGTCTGAAAAGTCACAAACATATGACTCACCCTGCTGCCTGTGCTGTCATCTGATGGTCCAGCCATGTGCTCCTGCTTCACTGCAGTATTGTTTAGATCCAGAGAAGTCCCTACGTGGAGAGAAAAATCCATCACTGTCATGCTTAATGAAAAAAAACACATTGTGAGGAAAGCACAAGACTGAGGAAGCATCACCACTTCGTGGCAGGCTTAACGCACTGCAACCATCCCTCTTAATATGAAAACGACTTTATGCAAACACATGGTCAGGCCACCACAGCAGGTTCACCTTGTAGGTAGTACTGCCGCAGTTTGGGGTTTCTAATGTGTGGGATGTGGTCAAGTGGCCGGACCACTAGGGGTTGGTGCTGACGCTGGCTGCTGGGTATGGGCTCCTGCATCAGTCGGGCCTGAGGCTGAGTTTCCCAGGGCCGCTTAGTGAACTGTGGAGGCTGAGAAACACTGGGAGGGAGTTTAGAGCCCAGTCTGAGAGAGAGAGAGAGAGAGAGAGAGAGAGAGAGAGAGAGAGAGAGAGAGAGAGAGAGAGAGAGAGAGAGAGAGAGAGAGAGAGAGGGCAGACACAACAAACAAAAACAGATATATTTTCCCTTATGTTTTATTTGCATCACTGACTGTACAAACACCGCCCTTTATAGTATTTGCCTAGTGCTTTTGCACTACATATCCCATTACCAATACATCTATACACTTATAGTAGAAGATGCTACATGAAGTATTCATCAGCAATAACTAATTCCATTCATATGCATTCAAACACTGTTAGCTAAGTCATTGGAAGCAATACGGGACTCAGTGGATACTTCAGCATGTGGGCTGCAGGAGCTTGGACTGAACTACTAATGTACTAACTGAGAGGAGGACCTTCTCTAACACTAAGCCACAGCTGTTCCTCACACATGTGCTGAATTCATACTGAAAAATACTAAATGTTTGACTTTAACAGCAAACAGTCAGCCATAAACAAAATTCATATAGAGGTTACAGCGTGTATTATTTTTGCTATTTACTTGTCTACAGATTGAATTTATTTGCTCATCATTTGATTTTGAGGCACAAAAGTAAATACAACGTGGATGCTAGTCAAAGGTGTAAGTCTGGTTTCAAGAAATAATGAAAAAAATTGCAGTCTTTTAGCTCAGTTAGGAAATAAAAAACATCAAACATTTGACCCTAAACTGATTACATGACTCAAGCTGCAGCAAAAGTAGACAGACAAATATGTGTTACAGCAAGGATATCTGCCAGGGTGCAGAAAGGTCTTGGTTCAACAGAGGAATTAAGGGATTACACTTAACCATAAAAATATCAAGAGTTATTTTTTTCTATTCTCATGACATTTGGCAACATATATGTTAACTGATGTTTCAAGCTGAGTTAGAAATAAAACATTTGATGCATTGGATGAATACTTGCAGCTTTTCCATTATTTATAGCTTCTGTCTTATTTTAAATATTTCATTTCACTCATTACTGATTAAACTTGTTTGTTGTTGCTCATTGCTAATCATGTTTTCCAGCTGTTACTTTCAAAATGTCTAAAGATCTCTTTAATATTGATTCAATGCTCTGAAGATCTTTAATTAGGTCTTGTGAAGTTTCAAGTTTCACTTAAAGCACTTATTAAATACAACTTCATTCATGACCTTACTCCCTTTCAGTTTTTTTTTCAATTGCATTTTGTGGTTGTGGCAAGCTCACACTGTTTTTTTTTTTTAAATCAAAGATCATTTTTTGAAGACTACCGACTCTTAAAACTATGCTTCACAAATGGCGTAAGATAATGTGATTTAATATGGCTGAAATCTCAAGGTACAGTGATTGTATTACAGGATTTATGCTTTTATTTATTGTTTATAAAGCAGCAACTGGCGTCTCTATAATTTTATTTTAAAGGTCCTTCTGATTAAGTAATACAACAGAAACTACATTTAAACACTAAAAATGATTATTGAAAAATCATTTATTCCCCTGTTTATTCTCGCCACTCAATAAATTGTTTTTGTTTGGTCTGTAAGATCAAAATGTGGTAAAATGTTATTCCAATACTATAGAAAACAATAATGGGCTGAAGTAAGTATCCTACATGTCAGAGAAAATCAGCAAATTTACTTATTTCAAAAGCTTTAACAGGATTTTGTAATATCAAAAATAACATTCAAGTTACTGTACATATAAACTACTTTCTGCCGTTGACATATTTCTCTATAAGACCTCTTCTGTATATGGCCTAAATTATTTGTGGTCCCTTTACTTTTCTCTAAACACAAATTGAGTATTCACCCTCAAATGAAAATTGCATTTAAGAGAAGATTTGTGGTGCAGCATCCACAGCCTGATTAGATTTATTTATAGGGGAATGGGAGATGTCTGTGTAACGGCAATGGGATGCAAGTTCCTGGAAACATCTTGTCACTCTCCCCCACATTATGCTCTGTGATGCAGTATGGACTCCTTCACTAACTGCGGAGGAAACCAGCTGAAGAAAATGTGCATTTTTAGGTTAAAGAAATTACTATTTGTTTTCTAGTCTGGTAGAACACATGCATACTGGTAATCTGGACATGTCACCTTTAATAGTGAAAGACTGAATTGTTATTGTGCTTTAATCTGAGTGGCAAATGCCAGCCAGACTTGTCACATGTCCGGCTAGGGCTTTGTTTTATTTCAACTAATCCACGTATTTACAGGCCTGACCTGGTCTTGACATTGCCGAAGTAGCTGGTCCTGGTTTTGTCCCTCTGAGACTCGTGGTCCATGTGTCCTAAGGTCTCAGACCTCCTCACAGACTGAGCCATTTTCTTTTTCTTTAGTCTGAAGCTTGCAGCAGTGGCAGAGGGATGTTGGGTTCAGATGACACCCTTCCTCCTACGTTTGTTCCCCATGCTTTACTTTTTCCTTACAACAGCACCTGCACAATAAACAGAGCACTAAAATGAAGTTATATTTTACAAAGGGGTGATAAAGGTTATATATAAGCAACCACATGACTGGAAGTCAGCTACATATTTAACAGAGTAACGAAGCAGGCTCTTCCAAAACAATCAAACAAAGATCTATTCATTTGTTTGGCTAATTAGTATGAGATTGTTGGACAAAGAAGGTACAGGTTGCTCTTCTGAGTAGCTCCAGTGTTTGTTTTTCTAATCAGCACATTATCACTGATCAGTATTATAATTCTGACATGAATCAGATACTGTATTTCCTGATTCCAGCAAAGCATCGTTCTATTTGGTGGCAACTTATCACTGTGTCAATTTCCTGCTATAGGAATGCTTCAAGCTACAACCTGCAAAAGCCCACTTTCCCTTTTCAATAGGAGGTGATTAGCTAGACATCTCTAAATTAAAGGCAGCAACAGGATTAGTTTAGCTTCGCGATGCATTGCAGGAGCTTCTCAAATCACATAGTCATGGGGTTAAAAATGCTTACAATCTGCTACCCGCAGATGCTAAGGTTGCATCAATTACTGTGTAGGAAGTAAAGATTTTGACGACATTACAGAATGATCGAGACTGCTGATGTCGGCAGGTGGACAGAGATGTTGGTGATGACAGATGTGATATAAGCAACAGATAAACAGAGCCGGGTCTTTACTGACCTGTATCTATTCCAGTGATGAAGAGGGGTGGCGGTCATACGAGCGCGTCTTCATATTGCAGTGTTATGATATCACTGCAGACAACGGTAACAAGTTCAGTATTCACGCTCCGCCCTCTGCTGGAAGAGAAGCCCAGCCGTAGTCAAGATAGTTCCTCACTTAGCTCGAAAAAACGAAGGCGGAAGTAGAAGACCAAAGTTTATCTTGTGCCTTCAAACATCTTCATTTAGCAATATAATGTCTGAGAGAATCAAAAAATAAGATTAGTAATTAAAAACAAAATATTTGCTGACTTTGGACCACGAAGCACCCATAACTTTCTTGAAAAATATGTTTCATTATCTCTGAATATTCATGACAAAATGACATTCATTATTGCCATAAGTTTTTTTTCTCCCTCCTTTGTTTAAGTTGTAGTATCTTAGCTGTTTATGCTGTAAACTGCAGAAGCACTAAAAGGCCATGATTTTATACAAATAATTCCTCAAGATAACAACTATTTCAGTTGTTTACTCAGGCTCAACTTTTTTTCTCAACCATGAAAATAAGCCGGGATATTAAGATAACAATTTACTTGTTAGTGAACTGTTTAATTGTTGCTTTCTCAAGGTAACACTGTAAGGCCCCCTCAATACTCATTATCAGACACAGATGGTGAGTGTTAAGAGACTGCATCCATATATCATACAGTCTATGGTTATCTTAAGAAAACAAGATAATGGGAAAAAGTAAGCCAAGATTTTGAGAAAAGAACTTAAATTATCTTGTTATTTCGAGAAAACAGAGAAAATAAGTTCTAGGCCTTCTAGGGCTTCTGTAGAAATGCAATATGAGGACATTATTTTACTGAACTAAAAGAAAAAAGGGAAATAAGGAGAAAAAAGTTGATGATGCATGCCCATTTCAGTTTTTACGAATAAAAAATTCTGTAAGCATAAAAATAAAGTAACAAAAATACTTTAAACTTAGGGCAAGAATCTGTCAAATCCATGGACTGTAATAAAGGCCGTATGGATGTAAATAGTAAGCAAAAGTCAAATGAAAAAGCAAATTTTAGATCCAAAAGACCAACTGCTTCAGTACATGTCTAAAAATGTTTTTTGTTTGTTTGTTTTGTTTTCTCCTGTACAGTTCTGTGTAATCCATCCATCCATCCATTTTCTATACCGCTTCTCCTGTTCAGGGTCACGGGTGGCTGGAGCCTATCCCAGCTGGCTTAGGGCGAGAGGCAGGGTACACCCTGGACTGGACGCCAGTCAATCGCAGGGCAGTTCTGTGTAATGTGTTTTCTCATCTTGTGTTCAGCAATTTTCACCTCCAACTACAGGGGCCGCTCTTTGACTTCTCCGGCGAGGAAGCTCGTGGGGCTCCAGCAACCAATCAGATTATAGGAAAGGGAGGAACAGGTTTCCGGCCTAATGTACGACAATACAACCCCGGTCTAAGACGAAGAGGAAAAACCACACGATATAACGGGTTATCGCTCCTTGTTACGGCAGCTATCTACTGTAAGTTCCGGTCTTGCAAAGTTGTTTGCATATCATGAAGACACGGTGTACCCTCTTTAATATTTGAGTGTTGATGTACATTTGGGGGTCAACGAGGGGGTCGTTGGTGGTGCTAAAGCTAACTGACGGCTGTGTGTTTTTCATATCCGTGGTTGCCCCCGGCTATTAACTAGATGAGCAAAGCTTTACTCATCTTACGGCACGAAAGCTATGTTTCTGATGTTAACCCTGTTGTTTTGCGGCCGTTGGTATAATAGAGAGTAACATTCAGCAATCACGTTAATTTGCTCAAAATGCGAGGTGTAGTTTGTTAGCTGTGTTAGCACGAATGGTTCCCTTTCTGTTTCATATGTAATGCTGTCACGATGACATTATAAAGTTGAACGTTAAAACTCTAAATAAGTCTAAGGTGTAGATGTTTTATAACGGTATTTCAACTGCAAAATTAGTTACCATCGGTAAATTGTAAATGTTGATACTTTTTAACGGTAAACCCTGACAGGCATAATTGAATATTTCCGATGCTTTGTTTGTGTAGATGGTCTTGTGTTAAGTTGTGCTGGTTGATGTACAGCTTTTCTGTTTCCTCCTCTTACTTGAAAGTTTTCGATACCGGATGAGTTTTTCTTATAAACAGGAACAGTAGCATAGCACATTTAAGTGTGCTATGCTAGTTTTTTTTTTTTTTTTTTTTTTTTTTTTTTGCATACATTTAACTAAATCAAACAAAGAGGCATTACATATTTTACTGCGAAACAATGTAATGTAACTAAACAGGTGACCAACTGAAGGGCTGCAGCCATCGTCTTTTTGTCCTCTTAAATTAGTGGTAATTTACGAAAATTAAAAATTATGAGAACAGCAAAGTTATCAGAAAATTATCAGAACACCTGAACGACCTGAAAATAATGACATTTTTGCCCTCAAAGCATGACCAGAGAACATGCAGATGGTTGAGTTAAGCACGTTAAACATAAGATGAAGCGAGTTCAACTATTTTAATTTACTTTTATTTCGTTTGTACACCTTTATAGCAAGCTCGTGTATCCAGCATAGTGTCAGTATATTTACAGAGAACTTCAACACTAATATTAACCCCTTGCCTTCTGCAACCCAAGCCAAAGGCTTGAATGTACAATAGATCTGACCTGTTTATTCCTATACTTGCCTTGTCCGGACTTGAGGGGGGCTGTTCATCATGACCAATTCAACAAACAGCTGAAATCTCTTAAATAAGCCAAGTATTTTAATAATTTTGTCCACTACTGTTTATGAAACATTTTACCTGCCTGGTAATCAGTCACATGTGACTTAATCAATGATTTCTAGACTACCTTTTATGTTCCAAGGAGAAATAACACAGTGTTGTTCTTCCTCTTCTCTCAACAGATGCTCCAACTAATCACTACTTAACATCCAAAGTATTGGCAGTTAAACTGACATGGCATCTGTTTACTGAGCTGCTACATCTTCAGCCACTGCAAGCAGCAAGTGCTGGTGTGTGATTACCAAGTGAATGAGACTGACCCTTCTTCACCATGGAAACAGAAACAGTGAGTTTGCTCTCAGCCTGTTAATGGTGTCCTTACTTAACACTGTTTAATTTAACACTTCATTTCTCCTACATGAATGTGAAAGAATAACAAAGATTTGGTTGGTGTAAAGTAAAATGCTTTCATTTAGAGGTTTTGTTTTTTTTTTGACTGATTCTTCACAGGAAGTTATTCCTATCTGGCAGAATAAGCCTCATGGATCTACCCGTAGTGTTGTGAGAAGAATAGGTTCAACCCTTCCCCTCAAACCTCCACAGAGGGCATGTTTTCAGGTAAATGAGACAATTCAAGTCGCCTTCTTATATATGAATTGTATGAATGTTGCAGCTGAAATGACTGTCGCCTGTATGCTACTGTTGCTTTTCTCTACGTGCATTAGGAACTACCAGGCCTGCCTTCTCTTCGACCTATGGATGGTCCTATGGTTCCTACTTTGGCAGACATAGCCTGGATTGTTGCAGATGAAGAAGAGACATATGCCAGAGTGCGGTAAGTATCCATCAAACAGTGAGAGAAAGCCACCATAGTTATGAAGTGGTGCCAAGCTTCTACTTCAATACTGCAGTCTCACTCTGTGGCTTTGGCCACACAAACACATGAGAAATAGAAATTTATCCTCATTGCCTTCAAACAGTTGGTTGGTTTAGAGGGTTGTTGTGCACTGTGATGCTTTGTCATAATGTGATGGGCTTTACCAGAGCTGTGGACTCCCTGGCATCCAATTTGACCATTCCGGGCATCCATCCAACAAGTCTTTGAGTTGTCAGATATGACACTACCTCTGGATATTTTAAAAACATGCATTTCATATTATTTTTTTAACCTAACATTATGTAAATAATCTGAATAAAGTCATGATATTCCAAAAACATCTGATAGGTCTAAGGTGCACATTCATCAAAAGATTATTTTGTCGCATTCTAACCTGAATGGCAGCTGTTATTGCTGTGTTATTGGACTCTACCTGTTTCTTACTGCAGTATAGCTCATCGGTACAGATGGTTTGCTCTAAGGTTATTTTTCAGTAACACCATTTCTTTTTTTTTTTTTTACACTGTTTTCAGGAGTGACTCTCGTCCTCTGAAACACGAGTGGCGGCCCACACCTCTCCTGGTGCTCCACAGGAACTCATCCGTGCCCAATTTCCGCCGTGAAGGCAAAAGGGTGGAAGGTCTCAGGAAGCCCGGGGTGACAGCGCTGAACCGTACTACCGCACTGCAGGATGAACTCAGCAGGCTGCGGGCACAGATTGCAAAGATTGTGGCAAGTGATTCTGGTAAGTTGACTTATCCTGAACCGAGTGGTTTAAATTCTGAAGTTTTCCACTGTGGATGTGAATAATAGTTAAAAAAGATAATAGTTAAACAACTTTGGGACACTCCTTAGTTTTTATTTCAAACTATGCATGATAAAAATACTTGAAGAGTGGATTTCAGATTGCTTTATTGAGCCTGGGGTTTCACTTGTGTTACTGTCTTCATGTGACCATGCTCCTTTTGTTGCCAAGTCAGCTGCCCTGATTCTCCTAAAGCTGTTTGGTATTAAGATGTCTTGGCACCCGTTTGTAGGTCAGTGACAAAGGATAATCTCTACGGTTCAGTAGCAGTTGGGTGTCTTCTTACAAATTTTAGAAATAGTGATGTGTATTCACATATTGCAGCGTTTCTAGAGAATTCTTTCTGAAAATATCTACAGACAAACACAAAACATGACTGGAACCCAGGCTGCCCACAAAGCAGCTAAAATTAGAGTTGGCATTTAAACTCTTTGCTTTGGATATTTCCAGCTGCCTTTCTGTTTGTGTCAGTAATATCCAACTTCACCTAAATAAAAACTTCTTCCAGGTTTTTAACTTCTCTTTTTTCTTTAAGGCTCCAACCCTTTGACCCCTGACCTCCTCTCCCCTGATGACACAAGCATGAGCTTCTCCATGGCTCCCTTTGAGACAGTGCCCTACCAGCCTGCCGCCACAGCTGCTGCTTCCTTTGTCATTAGCGATGTCACAGAGGAGGAAGAAGAAGAGGAGGAGGAGGAGGAAGATGAGAAAGATGTGGTCTCTGTGGTGTCAGAGCTTGTCCCCGACCCTTTGCCGCCTGTTTCCATGACAGCATCAGCAACCTTTGACTTGGACAGGCCAAGCATGGACTTCCGGGAGGCAGAGGAGGATACAGTGTCGCTATCAAAGTCCACTAGTTTTGCTGATGTCATGGATATTCTGAAGGATATGAACCGTATGAAGATGAGCAAAGACAGGTGAGAGAGAAACACCATAAAGCTCACAGTAGATTTGTTGATTTGTAATGTGTTCAAAAAAAGACATCTAACTTTCCATCAAAGGATCAAGTTGAGGAAAAATAACTTCACTTTGTTTTGTTCTGAAATATATCATTTTTATAGACTTAAGCTGTACAAAAATCTGGAGATTACTTTTTTTAACCATAACTGTCATGGACAGAACCATCATTTTCTACCTTAGTTCCAGTCTTTGTGCTAAGCTAAAGCCTCGTTTCCACCAAGCGGATCAGTTCAGTTCATCTCGGTATGGCACAAGTTTTGTAGCGTTTCCATTGACTAAAACTGAGACAGGTCCCCAAATTATCTGACCCCTATCGTCCCACTTTTTTGTACCCTTCTGTTGGGGTGCGAGAAACACTTAAGTTCGCTGATTGGTCAAAAGAATCGTCACTTCCTGTGCGACAGCGCTAAGTTTGCGACATACACCTAAAACTCAAACAGCATTCAGCTCATTGCAACAAGCAAAATTGAGTTGTGAACAAAATACCCCGTTAACTTAAACAATGATCACCCGAAAACGAACGAAAATGATTCCCAAATAAAATAAGAAGGTAGATGCTTTCACCTTGAACATCCGACAGTCTTTTTCATCCTTTAAATGTCCCTGTTTGGTTTAAGTCCGTTGCCCGACCACTCTCTGTTGATGTTCAGTCCAATAATCCTCAGTCCCAGAAAAAAGTTTAAAAAAAAGCGAAAGTAATCCAATTCTCCACCACTGATTGGTCAAACAAAAAACACCCAAACACGAAAATCCATATTTTTTCCAGGCAAGTCCAGCAGACGTACTTCAGTGGGAGGAAGATCCACCCCGCTGATCGGAGTAAATCCCCCTGACATCTTTATCTCTGAGCACAGTTGTTTGTTTCTTTGTACCTTACATATGCATATACACAATTTCCTTTACTTAAGCTCAGTGTGTCCTATATCACTGTAGACAAAGTCTGACACACATCATTCAGCTTTCCCTCGCTGTTTTTTTTTTCCGTTCTGAAATAAATTACTTTATATCTTTACTCTTAACACCACCATTACTCATTCTTTACAGAGGAAAACAGTTTTTATCACAGCATACAAATCAGTTTCTCTGTGAGTGTTTCTTTTCCTTTTATTGCTTTCTTTTCTAATGTGGCACTGTCACACTGTCATGGTATTATGTAGCTGACATGCTGCCTACCAAGAAGGGCACAGGTTGGCTGACAGGATCAGGCTTTACCGATCCAACCTGTACCAAACTGCACTGATCCAAAAACGGGGCTCCTACTCAATGTATCATACTTACTAAACACACACGTCGGTGGACCTCTCAAAAAGAAAGTTAATGAATAATGCTGATCATATTTTTCAACAAGCTTACATTTCACTATAATTGGTGTTAAATTAGATGATTGTTTTAAGATTTCTATTCTCTGCTGGGTGTTTAGCAGATACAACAGAGGCTGTACGTCCCTCAGAGAAGAGGACTCTGCCTCTCTGATTTCTGAAGCTCTGAGGAAAAAGTTTGTCTTGAAGGACGAAGATACTGCCGCTGTGAAACGGAAGTGATCACGTGTATCTCACCAACACCAATCCTGCTGCTCCACGTAAGTCAGGACAGGAGAGAAGATGCTCTTCGATTAGAATGTTTTGTTTAACCAATCATTTCATGCATGTAGGAGGTTATCAGTATTCAGTGGCAGAATATTTTATGTCTTTCGACAGTTCTTAGTCATTGTTTTTCTCTCCTCATTATTTTAGGCCTATGCCTGTGGAATATTTACCCATGGATCCACAATCCTTGCTCCTCGGACCCAAGGCAAAAGCTGTCTGCAAGAGATGGAACAAAAACACTTTATCCCAGACATTCACAACTGAATGTGAACTTCACAGTACTGATGGAGCGTGAGGGGGGCCGAGGCTTGGTGAAGTTATCAGTTTCGGTACTGCAGTGTGTATCGCATTCAGTCAATTTTTCTCTGCAAAGACGCTTTTATGTTTATCTTTTTGTTGATTAGGGACTCAACAGACTGTTATTCTGTCCAGACACTTGCTCTCTGTGCAGGCTGTTATGATTTTTAAATGCGTTTTTCGATGATGTTGTAACACATTATGACGCTCCTGGCATCCTAACAATCAAATCAGTTTCTGGACTTAAATAGTTTCCCTTTAAACAGCCTTTTATCAGTCTTGCTGTTAAAAAGAGCCATTTTCCTTTTAGATTTTCTCAAAGGCAATGCAAATAGTCATTTTTTATTTTGGTTTTTTTTTTCCAGATATTTAAAGAAGTCCTCTAACATACTTGAAAATCTTGTGTACAAATGAAACAGGTCATGCAGAGATGTGCTGTAGTTATCAGAGTGTGTGTGTGTGCTGGGAAATAATTTCAGACCTACATCTTCAGATCTTGACACTATATGTTGCTTGCCTCACTGCACCTCTTATGCCTGCCCTCATGTTTGTGATTGATAAATAGTTAGTGACTGAACTACAGGACGCTGATTCTGAAACACCTATAGTCTACAATTTTTTCTTTTACAGCATTTGCAAAATCTGCAACCCTCACTGTTTGCAGCAACATCATCACATGCAGCACACACAGGCCTGTATAGTTCTTTACAGTCGAATTTCTCTCTGTGCTGGTTATTAGATGAAACCACCTTTCATGGTGTTTCCAAATGCTCTAAATGTTATGAAGATGATTTCATTTACACAGGGAAAACTTAGCTATGTGTAAGAGTGTTTTTCTGTCATTCTGCATGCAGTTTTGGCAAGTCATGGATATAAAATGCTTGAGTGAGTCATGGCAATAATGATGATTATTCTAACTGACGCCTTACCATAGATCTAATGCCTGGTTATCTCCCCAAATTAGTTCATGTGCCATGTATTTTTTTTTTCTTTTTTTGCCACCCTAATATTGTCTTCCTGCCTTCCTCATCTGTAACAGGACTTTCATTCCTCCAAGATAAATAGTGAAAGACAAATGTTGATGTTTGGTTGTTGAGTATCAAAATAACTCCTTCACAAAATAGTTGCTGTTTTTTCACTTGTATCACCACAACTGCCACTCCTATTGGTTTTCTCCTCTTTAATTTTTCATGCCTACATGATTGGGAAACCTGTTGTGTAGTTTTTCCGAGTGAGAAGATGCTGCTTCTTTATCAATTTGGATTGAACAAGAATGTGCCCATTTGTGTCTGTGTGCAAACAAGTTATAGTTTTTTGTTTGTTTGCTTGTTTGTTTTTGTCTTGCTAGGTCATCTCACTGCTTCATTTTCCCCTTCAATGGAAAAGAATGGAGTTAAAAATGAAACTTTCTGGGAAAAATATGTTATGAAAATTTTCATACTGTCATTCTTTTTTTGTTCTTGAGATGTTGACCTTACACAGCAAAGTCTGCCAAATGCAACACGAGTCAACATCATAGAATTTAGTCATTTTCACCAACTCATTTTATTTTGAATTCCCTTTTTGGTTGATGTTTGTTGTTGTATCTTTAAGTACGGTTGAGCCCTCAAACACCACCTGTATGGTGTATGTTTTTTGTCATTTTGGGACTTGTAAATAAAATTTGCTGATGTTTTGAACCTGACTGTCTTTAAAGTTTTGAGAGTTTGTATTTTTTGGACCTCATGATGCAGAAACTATTATTTCCAGATGGGGGCAGTGCAGGCAAACAAAACTTACTTACATGTTTTATTTTGGCTCTGTAGATACACTCTGTGGTACTGAGGAATGACATTTTTACAACATTAAAAACTAAGCTAAAAAAAGAGAAAAAAGATGAGAAGTACACATAAACATCAGGGCTTACAGGTTTCCTTTTATTTTGAATGTCAAAAGAGACAATGGCATCAATGGCGCACTGGTGTACAAATACTCCATGGCAATTTCACACCTAGCATTGAGAATTTTGAAATAAAACAGATTCACACGTACTAGAACCAAAAGTTCCTATAAATCACAACTTCTTTATTTAGTCTGTTTTATGAATTATATGAAGAGTGTGTTACTTTAGATCTTATTCCATCTACCCCAGAAGTGGAATATAATATATAGTAATGTGAATTGAAGTTAGCACAATCACATTATTACCCCTTTGCACTAAAAGAGTTGTAAAAAAATAAACACAAACTTTTTTTTGTTAAAAGCATGGTGAAGGTTAAAGGTGAAATATACTAGCACATTTAAGTTTTACTATCTTAGTTTGTTAAGGTACAGTTTGTGTTCATGTTGTCCAAATGTCAAGGTTCTTGGTAAAGATGTATAAACTAAAATACTATATCACCACTTTTTCAACTGCACAAAACCTGAGTCATACCAGCCCTAAAGTGTTGTACCTTCTCATTTTGTCAAACCATGAGGGCCCTGTACTCATATGCCAGAAATTTCTAAGATCATTGTTAACCCACATCTTCCCCATTCCTGTTCTATCCCAAGATGATCTGGTCCCTCAGTGAGCCACAGTCTATTTTCTGTGAGAGTCCTTGGCCTACTTTGTCCCTTCTCACCTCCACATTGGACTTTCTACCTATTTTAGATACAGGGAGATGTCTGTTGAGAGCTCAATTAATAGGGCTCAGTGTCAAAATGAGGCTCTGTTAAACCTATAAATACAGGCCTTTAGTACAAAGTGACATTGACACATTTTCTTCACCATGAGACTTGTGATAAGAACTTCAGATGCGACTCCAACAAAGAGCTGTAGGAGTTCCCCTGAAGAGGTTTCAAAGCTGCTTACTGAGTGGTGACTATTGCTTTTCTACAAATTACAAGCAAAATGTGTGATGTGTCAAAGAGGGAATTTTAAACAACATCTCTGCATACCCATCGCAGTGGCTGCACCCATACTACTGACTTAATATTTAACTGTGCCTTTCCATTAGATCACTCAGAACAGGACTAAGCCTTTTACTCCATGTGTACAATCGTAGGCAATCAGCTCTTTTTGACAATCCCAAACATTTAAAAGAAATTAGGCCTACCAAACAAAAGTTAAATCTTGCTTTACCTTTTCACATTTGTTTTAAAGTAATGTCTTAGTCAGGAGAGCAAAGGACATCATACTAAATTCTAAGATAGGAGCCTAAGAATTTACTATAAAATACCAAGAATAACACATGAAGTCACACTTTGTAATTTGCTAGCTAGCAAGTTTATCGGTGTTACGAACATGCTTTAAATGAGTTGTGTTTTGCAGATATGTCTGGCAGCTAAATATCCTATTGATAAAACATAGTTGGAAAACCTTTGTAAGGATTTTGAATCCACAGAAAAGTTTTTTTCATAGATTAATAATCTGAAATAACTCACCTACATTTGGTAATCTAAATGAGTCGCATTATATTTAAAGGGGCTGTGAGGACTTTCTAATGTCTTTCTGGGATAAAGACTCAGCTTCCCATGAGCACTTGCACTGACTGTCACTGACTGACATATTGTTTGAAACGTGACAACAAGCAAACTTTGTAAACTCAGTCTGTAGCATAATTTAGTCACCGGCTATTTTTAGCACTACTCACAGCCTGATGCTCTGAGACATGTCTGTAGTGTTAGCGAATCCTTGTTACGCCCACCAAGCAGAGCAAACGTAACCTCACTCTTCATTGATTGACTCTAAAGTTAGCCTTTGGCTCGTGTTTCAGCCTTTAGCTTGTGTTTTAGCCTTCAGCCCATGCTCTATCATTCTTCCCTTTAGCTATCTTCTGCTCTTCTATCTTTTTTCTTAATGTTACTGCTAAACTTGGTCAGCCAGCGTGGTGTTGTCACAGAGACTTTGACTTGCTGTAAATCAATCTGGTCCTGTTTGTTTGAACACTAGCATTGGAACTTCAGTTTTCATACAGAGGTAAATAAGTTAAGAAGATGGGAATAACAGGCGTCTTTTTGGTTGTCCTGATGATTTAACCTCTTCATCCATTGGCCTGTTTCTTAGGTTCATGCTTGAAAATCTGGTGCCCAAATTTTACATTGTGTCTGTAACAACAATGTCTTTACGGACAAGTTCGTAAAAAGAAAATAGTACTTGTTTCTTTTTCTTGCCATGACTTATCAGTGTTTCAGATAAACTTTGTGACTTTCAGAACAAAAACTTGGCCCAAGCTGCGAATGTGTCTTCTCAGTAGGACTGCTGAAATTTGCCAAACTTCAGTCTCACCACACAAGGTGTTTAGCTTGAGCCAAGTTCCTGCACTGTGAAAAGAACTGATGAAGCAGGAAACACGCCACAAGGTAAAGTATCAGTCATACTGACCCATCCATATGTTTCTTCAATCTCCCCGAGTCCCTGAGCTTTTTTATCAATGTCTCCTTATGCTGCTGGACGCAATATGAGGGGAGGAATCAGTCAAGATGGTGTTTTAGTTTGGGTTGAAATTTTGTGCACCTGACTGATTTTGATATATCTGCATGATGAATGTGTCAAAAGCATTTATTAAGTAAAGAGGGCATATCTGAGCTAATGGGGGCTGAAGTGCAACAAACTTCTGTCTGGGGCCCCAAAACACATCATGGTTATTATATAATATTGAGTATTCTAACTAAAAAAATACTAAAACAATGGTTAGAAATGTATTGTTAGATACAATACATTTCAATTTCAACATTTAAAACTGACCATTGGACTCAAGTGAATACATAAAACAGTTTTTTCTCAGTCTGGTTATGCAATTGTTATGTTTTCACATTGTTGTTTGCGTGGTTTTCTAAGCTGAATGGCCCTTAACTTTGGAAATACCAAAGGAATTACCAGTACGAGAGTGCTTTGAGCTTCATGATGTTTAAAAAAGCACTACAAAGAAAGTCTCAGTCTTTTTTCACATCAACAGAAGCAAAGCTGTGAGCCGTATTGACCAAATACTATCAGCATCTCATAACCCTCTCCCTCTGACGAGAAAATTTGCAGCTTTGATAATGTCAAATATCATTTACTCGTCATTTATGTTGACTGTTGGAGTAATATGCTCAGTGCTCACAGTTTAACAGCTCTTTTAAACTTCAAATCAACCGGATGTGGGGAAACTGTTCCAGAAATAGAAAATAATTTCCCGGAATGTGTAAGAACATAACAGCTTTTTGTGCATTGTCTGCATGCTTGGTTCGAGTGTCATCTCCCATGTTGTATCGTAGCAACGACCAGCTGAATGAGGCCCAGACTGAGTGGATGACAAGGGTCTGGGGAACACGAGCCTTGCATCTGCTGCTCCCGCACGCCCACCCTCCCCCAGTGTCACCCACGCATCCAACCGCGTCATCAAGACACGAAACTAACACTTATGACTCACTACAGGAAAGGCGCCACATGAGCGCCTTTAGCTCTATTGAAATCACTTACTGTTGTTTCTATTTTTGGGTCTTTTGTAGTGTCTCAGCCTTATTAGTAGGTTTGCCCTCTAAGCATGATTGCTTTGTGATGCAAAGTAAATTGCGTTGATAAGAGCATTTGTTGACATCACTGAAGTGTGTTGTGCTGCCTCTCACTTCAGCGGTGTGGGGAAGCTGTTGGTGCGTGTGTTGTTAAAATATCAGCAGTTTTATCAAATGAAAACTCTGATCCTACTTGTAGGGTTTTGTTATGTTATGCTAAATACTTCTAAAACACAATGAAAATATTGCATTTCCCCCCTAACTTACACTAAAATGATTTTGTTTGGTTATTTACCAAACTTTATTTTTTTTCTAATTTGTAAGAATGAGAAAGAAATCATGACAGCCAACACCGATGAAATCATTTCTAGGACAGCACATCACCCAGATATTTGTGGTGAGTTCATATCCATCGTTTTACGCCATTAATTGGAACAAGTCATCATCATGGCCTTGTTTTAGCCAGCCAGATCCTCATTAGTGACAAGTGGCATTCATCATCTACCTCAGTAACAGAACACCTCCACAGTGTTCAAATGCCAGGTTGAGTAATGAGATTAAGTAGCCTTTATTTCAGATAATTTAGTATGACCAGTACAAATTATAACAAAATTTCATGTCTCCATCCAACTCAGGCTCACAGGAATTCACCCAAGGATTACCAGACACAGAAAAGAGGATTATTATTGTTCTTACTGACTTTGCCCTCAGCTGAGAGTGCTGTTTTGATAAGAAATTGATAAGCGCCTGTTCATGAGTCACAGATGGTGTCTAAGTATTCTGGCCTATAAGACGGTCATTCATAAATGTTGCATATGCTGTTGGAAAAACAAAAACGACAGCCTCCAGGTCGCTCTTCGAATAGAGAAGACATTTTTAATACACTTTATTTCTGATTATTTTTTAACTTATTATTTAAAGAAAATGAAAGAAAACAAATCTTATTTTTAAACTATGAAAGAGCAGTTTAAATCTAGAATCTCTTTAAAGTTTCACCAATTTACCCAAGAACAAACTAAAGTTTGCCTTCGGAAAATGTTTTTCCTGCTGTAATAATTCATTTTTATTACATAACAGATGAAAAATAGAGTGTTCAAGAAGCCTATGTCATCATAATTTGCACATTTAAGCTGGCAGTGCTCATAAATACAACAATGAGTGTTCACAAGCATGTGATGAGTACGTTCAAAGCAGAGCTAATGCATATGAATGAAAGTCGCAAGGAAAGAGAATGACTGCTAACTAGCTCTCTTGATACAGGAGGAACTGGCATAGCAACCATAAAAGCTCATCGAGCCATGTTTTCTGGGGATTTCTTGGAACCCTTCTTTAATAAATCAGATTGCTTGGCTGGACAGACCCATGGTATAAATAAAATATTCACTTCAGGCCAACTGTGTGAAGAAAAGGCTGGTGATTCTACAGTTAGTGCACACTCGATGACGCAGACTACAAGTGATTAGATCCTGGTTTAAATACCACTTGTACCACAAAAATGGAGGCCAATATTCCCTTTTAATTTATGTATTTCTCTTGTTAACCTATGGAACTAATTCATCTGACTGATATTTTTCTACACCCTTGAACATGTGTACCATCCTTGAGTGTCAAAGTACACCAGTGATTGTGCATCAGTCCCAGGATTTGATGGTCAGCTCAAAAAAGAAAAGAGAAGATAATGGATAGACTAATCCCACAAATCAAGAGAGGAATGAGCAGGCATTCTCAATCTCATAAAAACCTCCACATGGGTAACCTGCGAGGCTGTGCATAGGTCCAATGATCAGAAGAGACATAATGATACTGTGTAGCTTTTGAGTAAAGATCCTAATGTTTGATGTTATAAGACTGCACAGTGCTGCAGTGGTTCACACTGTTTCTTCACAGCAGGAAGGTTCCTGGTGCAACTCCAAGGCTGGGCAGGAGCTATTCAGTGCAGAGGTTCTCCATGCCTGTGGGCTCTCTATGGCTTCTAATCTGGCTTCCTCCCACAGTTCAAAAACATGCTTGTTGCTCTAAATTGAGTGAGAAGAGAGTGTGTGCTTGAATGGTTTTCGGTCTCTACTTGTAAGCCTGTGAAAAACTGGTGACCAGTCCAGGGTGTACCCCGCTTTGCGTCCAGTGACAGCTGGGATAGGGTCCAGCCTGCAACCCTTAAAAGCAAAAGCAGTAAAGAAAATGGGTGAACTCGTAAAGAAGGATTAACAAAACAAAAAAAAAAGTGAAGCATAAATATTTTTATCGATTATAATACCTATAGTGCCTTTAGTTATGTTCCCTGATTGATTGTTTTGAGGTCATTTTTAGGTAAACTGTGATCACTTCTGCCAACAACCCCAATGTACACCAAAAAAAATAGGTGATGCAAAATATTCAACATGGCAGAGCCTTTTATACACACCAGGTTAGACCTACCTCACTCTTCCTCTCACAGTGATGTGATGTGAGCATCAGCTGTTGTTCTGAGCTGTTTTTAGTCTCTGCTGTCTCATTTGCCATGACTGGTGCACAGAGACTTAGAAATGACCAGCTGGAGACCAGTTACATGGACATGGGGGGGTCGGCAGTGCGTCACCAGGTCAAATACAGCGAGGAAAGAAAGAGTCTCCATCTGAATAGTGAAGTCAATGCTAAATGCGTTGAAGCAGGAGACAGGTAACGAAAAGAAGACCGCACTATGATACCTTGAGAAACATTCAGGGTCTTGATCTACACATTCTCCTTACTGAAGAGGACTGACATGATTTTAATCAGCTAACTCTTGCTGTCATCCTGGGTCAACCAGCAGAGTCTCAACTGACCTAACAACATGCTGTTCTAATCAGCGACACTCTTTTCCTCTTTTTTCAGTTTCATGCTCAGCTCAGCTATTCACCTGCTGCTCTTAATAACAGCGTGCAGAGACAGACACATGCGAGACATCACTGAATCCGCTGCAGTAAACCTGTTTTATGTAAACAAAATACACCTGGTCTGTTTTTCAGTTTTCTGTTTTCATTTGCGCTTTTTACAGGTGTACTGTCTAGTATGCCAAAAAAGAGAGCTCATGCACTACAGTTAAAAAAAAAAGTTAACATCCCTCTACAACCAGAGGTAGTTTTATCTGGATGTTTATGTTTATTCAGCTTTTTTGATTAAAAAAAAAGTTTCACACATTAAAAGGAAATCTCACATGGAGCCAATGATGCTTTGTTGTTGGAGCTAGGGAAGTAAACGTTCAAAGTATGTAACCTGTAAATCAAGTATATTACTGAAGGGGAATGCAGCACACAGTTTGGAATGCATGGCTGGATTCTTTGGTTCATGAACATAAACAATGTGTGGAGCGTTGTTTGCATCAAAGGACTGCCTAAAGAAGAATTTACACATTTACTGAGTAAATGCCATCAGTCTTGCCATTAGAACCAGAATTTCCAATCAAAATATGAAGATTTTAATTACTGTAGGTCCAACATGCCAGTCATATGTTGCACAGTTGTAAGCTGCTGTGCTGCCACCTGCCACTAGATAAAGTTGTAGCTCCAATTAATGGCTACTATTACAATGCTATAATGCTCTACAACCCAAGAGTAAAAACAAATCACGAGTGACAGATCTCTTAGGATGGCAAGGTTTTTTAGTATTTTGATCTTTAATGATTGAAGCAGAGTTGTTTGTAAGCTGTGTCTGGTTAAAATGGTTTATAACTGTTGACCAGAGCAATGACAAACCAGCAATTTTTTGCAGCAAGGAGGGATGATGACAGGTTTCACTGGCTCTGCCAATGTTAGCTACACAGAAAGTTTGATTTTATTTCCTTGCAGAATCTCTAATAGTGTGTTTGTAAGTGTTTTCTTACCTTTTTGCTAGTTGGTTAGGTTACATAAATATGAATAAAGATCATAAGACTATTTGTTGGTTTGCATAAATAACTAGCAAAGTCCCTCATCGCAACACTGTGTACCAAACATGGACCGTACAAATAATGGACGTAGTCTCTGCGACATCACTCGTCTGTTTCTGAAACGGATTTTTGAAGCAAAACGGCCGGCACAGCCATACTGGAAAATGAGGCGGGCTATGAGTTGCCACAGTTACAGCCACAGGGCATCTGGCAATCACATGAGCTGAGCTGTGCCTCTGATTGGACAAACTGGCGATCTTAATATTGTCTCAACTGCAGAGTTAGAAAAAAAATTCACCCCCCATACAGTGCATGCTATTAGAAAAATAAACGATTCAGACGTGAGACATTTTTTTGTACCAGGCTGTAAATGTGCTTATTTCGGCTGTGAAAACGTCTTTTTTTGGCTTGGTGTGTACGTGACTTGCGGTACTTCCGGAGCCAGCCTCAAGCGGACACTCAGTGAACTGCAGATTTTAGCACTTTCACATTGTCCATATTTTCAGACCGGAGGTTGCGGCTTGGTATCAAATCAATCTGACTTTGTTATGGGCAATATTTCTGACTGAGCAGTAACTTCCAAACATCCTCCTTCCAAAAGTAATCCTCATGAAGTATTGTTTCATTTACAAACTGAGAAGTCTGATATTGGAGTAATAATTACAATTTCCTTTGCATTTTCTCAGCTTTTGTAATTAAAAGTGAGAAAAACATGTGACATGATGTAAAAAGTCCCAACTTGAAGCAAAATCTGTTTCAGGTGACTCAGTGCTTTGTAATTTGGTTTCTACTATAATATACAATATATCTACTTCTACTTTGTTTCAAAGTAAAATTCCTCCTCTTTTGCTTCACACACACACACACACACACACACACACACACACACACACACACACACACACACACACACACACATATATATATTCTCCTGTCATTGCTTTGCCGTTAACCTGCTGGGACTATTCCTGGGCTGGCTCATAATAAGATGGGCTAATTAGCCTTGGTTCTAAGGGAATCAATTTTCCCATTACTGTAACACATGCTGGGATATATCCGTAGGTGTGTGTGTGTGTGTGTGTGTGTGTGTGTGTGTGTGTGTGTGTGTGTGTGTGTGTGTGTGTGTGTGTGTGTGTGTGTGTGTGTGTAATGTCAGGCTTGGTCATTGGTAATTGCTAGCATTTTCAGTTCTTTGAGCTGATGACAAAGAGAATAAATTGATGGTGTACACATTTAGATGACATTAAAGGGCCACTTCAAATGTTTGATGTCCTTTAATTTTCTGAATGTGATCAAATTATATCGTTATGGTCCACACATTTTCCACATTTTTTGGCTGAAATTATTCTATTTCAGACATGAATGCTTTATGGCCCATAAAATATAGATCTGCAGCAGTGATTAGTTAGAAAGCATTCATGTTTTAAAAAGGCTCAGCTGACAGATTGATAATTATGATCTTTTTCTGCCAAACTCAACAACTTCTCATCAGTGCTCCACAATTTTGTTTTATTTATTTAAAAAAAAAAGACCAATAATTTTACAACCATATGTTATCAGTGTCTGCCCTTTATTCCCTCCCTGTAAGTGATGACACTGGTGACATCCTTTTTCACTGACTGCTTTTCTGAGCAGCCTGCATTGCAAACACCATGTGTGCATGAGCAGAAAACTACACTCCAAGAATAGCCTTCTGACATGCTGAGTCTTCAGGCATTACTGAGAATCCACCAGAAAAAAAAAAAAGGAAAAATGTTGAGTTTTGGCACCTACATGTATGACAAAGCGAGATGGGGGATTTCGTAACCTCATGCTCCAGATACAAAGCGAAGATAATGGTGTTTATGGAGCAGGCTTTTTGAGTGATATCAGATTTCAAACCATCCTTAACATGGGACAGAAAATCATCTGCATAAGATAAAAATCTACAGAGTCCAGGTACATACCCATGAAGAAATGAGGCCACTACTTTGTGTGAAGAAAGAGCACAATGCACTTGTCATACATTATTTTCCACAATAATGTGAACCACCTTTTACTTTGCTTTTTCATTGCCACCACACCAAGAACCAGTACTCTGCTCTGACTTTAAGCCTCAATGTGACCTGAGCATCCTGTCTCAAGTCTAGATGCCAAACACAAACACAGTTTTACTGCTGGGATGAGCATTTCAAATTACTAACCAATGTAAACTAAAGTTGAATAGTAATTTACAAGCTTTATATTGATTTGTTGGCTTTAACACTAAGAACATTTTGCCTGCTAGTTAGCCTTTAGCTCACAGTCTCAAGGCACAGTCCAAGCTGCTAACATGGCCACAGGAAGTCTCTCTGGAAGATAAGATATGAACTTTAAATGATCAGATTTTGTAACATTGACATCATACAACTCCCAAAACCACACACCGATCAGCCCTTAAACTGTGTTCACAGTTAATAAACTAATGTTAGCATGCACAGCACATTAGATACAGGGCATATGAAACTTTAAATGTTATTTTCCCTGCTTCGTTATTTTAGTTGTGTCATTATGTCATTTTTATAACTCCCTATTTTTAGCTCTTTTTAGTGTCTAGAAGTACGCTGTAAAAATGAAAAAGTTGTGTGAACTTAGAATTTCAAGGCAACTGTCTGCACTGGATTTTGAGGCCAACGAAAAATTTTACATTTGAACCAACTGATAAGTTTTTATTGGGATAACTTTAGATTCTGAGGTCTCCATACAAAGAATTATGAAAAGTAAACATGATGCCAACTTATTTCTTGTACAGAATAAGTACTTCTCCGTTTTTAGACCGTTTCACCCGCGCACACATTTTTAGTACTACAGGACTGTCATGTTGTATTTAAAGTATGTAATCTCATGTGACTGTAGATAGCGGGACTCAATTTCATTTTTCTGATTGGGAGATGATGAGCCAAATCCAATCTATGTACCCCTGACACTCATAGCAATCAACACATGATTAGTTCGCCAACTGTTGTTTCAAAACAATACTCAAAACTACTGACCTTTATGCCGATAAAATCTACACAGGACAGGAGAACAGGACAGATGGTGGCACTTGGAAAACTGATGTGTAGATGAAGAGACCTGTAGATTTGAGTTGGAGACCCTGTTCTTTGCAAAAGAATACTTAAAGAATTAAGTTGTAGCTTCAAACCTGTTATTTGAAGTTTTGCCAACTTGACTTCTGTGATGCTTAAATATGCTCCATTTACTTTAACTCCATTTAACTTTGCCCAACAAGCTACATTTCAGCCAGCTGGAGATTTTTCTTCCATAGGCAGAAATAAGCTGTGGTAACATGTTGCAAAGTGACACCCCATGAATGTGTGAAATCATTACATATGTAGCGGTGAAAGTACTCAAACCTTATAACAATCATTTACAACTCTGCAACCTGCAAAAATCAACTTGGTAATTATCACACAAAGACACATCTTAAAATACACTCTCATAGCTCAGTCTAACACACACGTGTGTAAGCCAAAAGCCGAAAGTGCACAAGTGAGAACCTCACTTAGAAGTGGCATACTGCAGGTAAGAAAGGTGGTTTGATCTTGTTTTCAATAACGTGTATATAAGCAGGCAGAATAAACAATGCTGGAAATTATTTCTGGAGAGTTTGACTATAAGCCTCCCAAAGGACAAAAAAATCAAAATAAATTTCCAGGAAGAATGTACTATCTGAAGTGATCCATTTAACAAATCTATTTTTTATGTCAGATAAACACAATGAAAATACACCAAAGTAAAATGTAAATGAATTTAAATATCACTATAAATTGGAAAACTCAAAGATCTGAACAAGGAAAGTAGAATCTCCACACTGTCTCCAATTCTCTCTATTACACTTGTTTCTCGCTGGTTTCCTGGCACAACGACCGAAGCTGTTGGCTTTTTCTGCTGACATGAGTCACACTTACACACACAACAAATGTCAGTCATACATGTACAGGACCAAAATTGACTCATGCCACGGCTGTCTGACTCTCAGCTTGTTTTGTGCGCAAGGCTACACTCCAGCAGATGGAGTACCATGTAAAAATATATAATATATTAACACTGTGCTTTAATCCTTTCAATACTTAAAAATTTAGGACAACACAAACCTTAACTGAAAAACACCATAGCTAATATCGGACAGGAAGTAAAAGTTACTACTTAAATCCATTTTATTTATTTATTTATTTATTTATTTAAGTCTCACTTTTATATATTTATTTCCTGATAGTCCATAATTTAAAATGAGGTTATCAGCAACAAAATTAGTCATTTCTAATCACTACTTCTCAGTATCACTGGTCTAGTAGGAATTTGCAGGGAGAAAACAAATCCAGAGTAAAACAAAGCTGAAAAGGAGAGTAATAGAGCATGGGCTAAAGGCTAAAATACGGGATAAGCTGTTTGTGATAATGTGCATCACAACCCACATGTGACAGTTATACTGTAGTGATCTGATCAAAATTTGGAGTCTATTGATAAAATGAAGAATGAGGTTATGTTTGCTCTGATTGGTGAGGTTGTAGTTGGTAGATGAGCACTGGTAGGACATAACCAGGATTCACTATCATTACACGTTACGGACACGTCTTATAGTCTATGTTTAACACTAAACAGATAATCTGCCCATCTTCTGGAAGCTACAATAAAAAATGAGTTTCCACTTGTTTGTTGTCACATTACAAAAAACATAAATATAACTATAAATAAATATAAACAAAAAGTTGTCTTGAACAAAGAGGTTCATTTGCTTAAAAAAAAAAAAAAAAAAAAGCACGCCTTCACAAGAATCAATTCTTTTCTACAGTGGGTGCTCATGTGACAGTCTTTGTCCCAGAAAAACACTACCAATTTCATCCAAAGGTTATTCCTCACGGGACATTTAAAAGTAATTTTCTGGACCTATTAAGCCTTTATTCTGAGTGGAGGAGAGAGTGGGAAGAACAGAAAACATGGCAGAAATGGGGGTAAAGGTGCCACGGGTTGGCAAGGTTCACATGATGGGCCAACCTCAGTGTGGGTGCAACCTAACCACTGACCAGTGCCCTTATTTTTTCTTAAGTTTTAAAGTAAAGTTTAAAAACTTCTTGAATATTAAACTGATATTTTAACATTTAAAAAAAAAAAAAAAGTGGATGTGTTTGTATCACACGATTCAAATAAGATCTGTTATGACTTAAAACCAATCTTTTTTAGTCTAATTCAGAAGGTACATGTGTGGGCACGAGGTACCGACTACTGTTTATGTTGCTCAAGATTATTTTCATTTTCTCTTTTACTGCCACTTTACACACTGGCTTTTTCAGCCCTTGCACACTCGTCATTCAATAAAGACTTTTAACATTGCTATTGACAAGTGTCTGGGGTGTTTTTTTTTACAAAGCACTCAAACATTATGGTAGCTTTTGAGATTCATAAAATTCTCCCAGCTGCTTTTTCTGCCATCTTTGTCTCATTGCAGAAGATTTAGGTTAACTTTCTGTGGGGGGGGTTCCCTCCTGATCTCTATAAGCTGTGCTGAGTGTGTGGTTTACTGACTCTTTGGGATTATTTGGCATTCCTCTCAAAGAGAGGAGGCTGCAGCCTGACACCTGCCTACTTCATCCTGCCGATACAGCTTCAAGGACATGACATCACAGGGGAGCCTGTGGGACAGCAGAGTGATGCATCACAGCAGAAAGCATCGCATGTATCCTGTCTAAGTTAGGTGACAAACCTCATACTTCTTTTCAAAAGCTTGTGTCATAATATTATTTATTTCCTTAATAACAGATGATGTGGAACTCTTAATCAGTTTCTTGGCTGATTATGAGGGAAATCTTGTGTCATCATGAAGCCTGAGGTTCTCGCAAAGTTTCGAACTTTATCAGTGAAAAGCTTGTTTTTAACTACAGACATTAGACTGTTTGCAATGAAAAACAAAATGAACCAAAGATCGGTGTGAGATAAGTGAGGGTCGAAGCATCACAGAAATCCACATTTTATCTGCTTATCTCCTCAGAAACCCATGAAACAAATCACATAGAAAGAGGGAGAGAGAGTGATGACTGTGTCTTAATTTGTTTGTTTGGTGATTCTGTAGGAAATTTTAGCCCACAGTTTTAGCCTCATGTACAAGAATGTGTAAAAATTAATTCAAAGTGAAATATGCCGTTATTTCCTCTCAGTTTTTGCTTTTTTGTCTGCAAACCAAATGAAATTTCAACAATTCAAAACAAGTTTTGGTATTTCTTTTATCAAAACTACTGCTTGATAATAAAATAAAACTTGATAAGGAGTAGATAGAGTTTATGAAGCGATCACAAGCTGTTAGCTTAGCTGGTTGCTAAGATAGGAAGCAGAGAGTCTAACTTTGTCCATAAGCTATGAAATCTTCTTACCTGTTCCACTAAAATGTACTTTTTAGAATTTTTAGAAATGTCTTTGCTAAACAGTGGCCATTTTTCTGCTGCACTACTCCTAGGCACAGATAAATACTGGTCTTGACTAGCCTTAGCACTTGATCCCTGAAAACCTTTAGGGCACATCAAAAACATACCTCCAAGAAAGGGTGAAGAAGGTAGTGACTTTTGGACAGTAACAGTTCACACATGTATTGAAGATACATGTGATCATGTGTTATTGGTTTCAGTAATAGCTCACACAAAAAAAAGGCCCTGAGACACCAACCTTGCAAGGAACTACTTTGGGTTAGGGTACAGTCCTGAGTGAGGTAACAACCGTGGAATGACCTTTCTTGTTTAAGCCCGATAAGCCGAATTAATTAAAAGACTAAAGAATTTTTTTTAAATAGACTTTACGAAAAATCCAATCAGACAGTCTGTAACACGTTCTTTGCCGTGCCGTCAACTATCTGAAAGCTTTCTTTGAAGTGTGTCATAGCCTACATCCACACACTGACTGGACACAGTCCTGTGTGTCACATATCTCCTCCTTCTCCATCCTTCTCTCCCTCCCTCGGTCCCCTTCAGCTCTCCGCCCCTCGGTGTACTGGCAGTCTTCGGCGCGAGGCGCGCAGCGTGGACTTGGAAGTGTCTTGGCAAAATTACGCACAACGAGACGACGATCCCGATAGTCTCCGAAGAGGATACTAGATAGATGATCCGGACTGGCTCTCAAGTTCTGCCTGAGAAAGCCTCAAGAATTTTTCCTCATCTTTTCCTGCTTGTGGATGAAATCCAGTCTTCCTGATCGCAGCAGCAGCAGCAGCGTTACTGCGTCTGGATGACTTTTCCTCCTTGTGTCCTCTACTCGCGGTGGCTATACAGGAGCAGAAAGATGTAAAGAGCTTGGGAAGTGATCGATCTCTTAATCAACAGATTTTTTTTCCCCTTTTGGAGATCCCCAAAACGAGAGGATGATCCCGCCAGCCAACACGATACAGGACGAGAGTGGGGGCAAAGAGGACGAACAGGAGCAGAATGAGACACCAAAATCCCCGACTGCGAATGCCAGTCAGCAGGAAACCAAGGTGAGACTGTTTACTTTTTACTTTAGTTGTAGCGGATCGCGCTTTACATTTGTCCAGTTTCTTTACAGGGCAGAGCAAACAAAAGGAAGGGGAATATAAATAAATTATATTCAACAAGGATCAACATTTATTTAGACACTTTGGATAATAAACCATTCGTTTTAAAGCAGCTTTAACACCATGGTGCTGAATATGTTGAGGATTTTGCCTGTAGGAAACCTGTTACACTGATAGATGGACTTCCAACATGTGATCAGCAACACAAGACAGAAAACCCCCAACTCAACATGTGAAAAGTCAGTCACTCCAGACCACGTCTTTAATTACCATTTAAAGTGCGTTATAATACAACAGCGTGCATTAAAACACACCAAGGATAAGTAGAAGATAAGTTTAAGCTCACTCTTCTTAAAATTAGTCCTCAAATAGATTTGCTTTAACTCTTAGAGTTAAATACTGCACATAGGGGTTTTGGATAGTTGTTGCTTTATTTACATTAGTGAATGCTTGTTCAGAGCTCTTGTACTAACAGCAGCATGATATGGGAAATATTGGGGTGTGAGTGATATATTTTCATTATCACAGAAGTGGCATGTGGGTTTGTATTTTCTGCTTGTTGCTGATATGGGAAAGTAGGCTGTGTGATAGAGATCCACAGCTGCCTCAGGCATTTTGCCATCTATGTGGGCCACATGTCGCCCAGACTACTACAATTAGAAGTAAAATATTGGACTAGTCATCACGGTGGTGACTCGCTGCAGGAGCTCTCCTCTCCTGTCCTCAAAAAACACCTCTACAGCACAAAAAAATCACACACAGTTAAATTTTTATAATTCCTTTTTTAATTTTATTTTTTAAAGCTTGTTTTGAAAGACACTTTGTGAAGTGTTTGCATGGCCACGACCAGTCTTCTGCCAGTTTTCTTAGTTACAGCTGAGATGACAGATGATCTCCTGTTTTCCATTGTGTGTTTTAAGACTCATCCATGTGAGCTCTCTTTTTGGCACATTTGGTCACTGTGATTTTAAAGTGACTCCTGGCTGACTTCTCACATGCCGTCTGAGCTTCAGCCAAATGACCGTGCTTACTTCCAACTGTCCCAAAACACCTCAGAAAGACAACAAGTGATTTAAGAAAGAGTTATTTACTTCGATCGGATGGGATACATCAAATAAGTTTCTCTGTAGTGTTCTACAACAAAGTAAAGCTGTTTTTGTGTTTTTATTCCTCCTTGAAGAATACAGTGAGGCCTGAACATCAAAAGCGCAAGGTGAGCCTCCACTCTTGTGCGGATTGTAGCATAAACACTGCTGATTTTAGTCCATCATAACATAATATCATACCTGCATGTCCAAAACAAAGTTGCTTAGCGTTGCAACTTAAATGCTTTCTGTATCGATAACTCAGTGAAGTCAGTGAACAGAAGGTTTAGTTTATCATCACTCATGTTTGCAGAGGGCACACTTTTGCTACAAGGGTCAGAAGACATTAACTTATAATTACTTTTTTTTGTGCTGTAAATTGCTTTTCCAGTTTGTTTTGCATCACCTGCGTCATCCCCCATTAACCCTCCCTGCTTTATGACAGCTCAAGGCTCTAACTGGTTTTGTTTCATTGAACTCGGCATGAGCTCAATGCATGCACTCGTTTCCTCATACTGGTTATATAAAGGGAAGCTCCATCAATCCAAATTCAGTAATTTTAAATATATAAAACATACCTTAAAGGAAGAAGGTATAGCATCCATGCCATTACAGCCTCTTTATATATATTTCTTATAATATTGTTTGTCTTTAAGGGTTGGAAAATCCATGCAAATGGGAAAATACAAGTGGTTGTGGGACAATATGCATGCACTGTATATGTTATATGTGAGTGTGTATCACATAATGTGCCTATTGTACTGTGCTGTCCCATGATGTATTATATTGTTTTATATTGTTTCATTTTATCATATTGATCATATTGCACCTTATCCTCATGTATTGTATCATATTCTATCATTTTGTTACATAATATATTGTAATTATCTGTATCGTATCAAATTGCATTGCACTGCAACGTATCTGACACATTGCATTGTGTTGTGTCTTTGCTATGATCACATAAACGTTCTTCATGTGTGAGTGTGTGTATATGTGTTTATGTGTGTGAGTGTGCATGGTTGGTTTTGGTAGAGAAATGCTCCAAATTGATTGTTCCCAGATTGACCTGTGGCATTCATTGACCTCTACCCCACCAAAGCTGCGACGATATGCTCTCCACACACTTTGCACTTTGCATGGTAACCAAGAGCATCAGCATCCAGCACTGCATGTATGATTTAACTGATCTATTTAGAAAATTTACTGTGCATACTTGATTATTTAAAGATCTGAAATTTAAAAGAGTATGGTCAAACCTTGAGCGTTCAGCAGAATGCCCATAGAGTTATAAATCAGTGCGAGGATGTAATGGATCATTAGGAGTTCTCTCCCGCCCATCTATCCTTTGAAAACATAATCTGTTACTACAGTCAGAGACCCGCAGCCACACACCGAAGCCACAAACAGGAGACATAAAATCATATTATTGCTGCTCAGAGATTCTTTATTGCATGTTTGAGCTCAGGATTAAGTGGGTTTTACTGGAGAGGAAACACACACTGAGAGGTTAAATGAGGAGCTGTCAGTGTGAAGTGTTATGAATAGTGTTACTGTACAAGATGAGCCTAATGAGATTGATCGAAGCCACGGCCAGAAACGGCAGCACAGCGTGTGAGAAATAGTGTTGATGTGATACATGGCCCTTATCAGAAAATCACATTACCTTCCAGGTAGGGAACCTCAGAGGTTTTCCACTGAGCAGAGATATTTTGCCCCTTGTTGTGGTCATTTTGTCAGCTGTCTGAAGGTTTTAAACTCAAAACTTGTAATTTGTAAAAGTCATTACAGTCATTGATTTACTGCACATCATTTCTCCTTCTCCTGCTCTATTCTGTATATTTTCTCAAACTCTCTTTTAATATTCATTTCTCCATTTTTTCAACTGTTTTTTTCTCTCCTACCAGCTGCAGAAACTCAAACGCTCCCTGTCCTTCAAGACCAAGAGCATCCGCAGTAAGAGTGCAGACAACTTCTTCCGAACAAGCAACGACAACAAGATGGAGCTACTCTCAGATGTGAGCAGCAGCACTGGCCATCTCTGCAACATCGGGATGGCCCCACCTCATACCACAAACCTCCCCATCCCTCCAGTCCCTCCTGCAATTCCCTCCGCTCCCCCTCCCACTTCACGCTCCCAAATAAGGAACCCCATGCAGCTTGACTCGGCTGGACACTGCTTTATGGAGCACATCTTCAAGAAGCCCACCTTCTGTGACGTCTGCAACCACATGATCGTAGGTATGGTTACAGTGCCTCCCTCCCTCACACCTCTCTCATTTCACGTCACATTTATCTGATGAATCTCTGGATCCACTGATAATGAAACAAAATCCAATAAAACAACGGCATGAAAACATGCAGAATTGTTCACAATTGTTGTACCTTTCATATTTTTATCCATCGTAACGCTTTACGTTGTGTCACCTATCATATTTTATCCAGTTTTATCCCTCACTAAGAATTTTACTTTATCTGCTGAAGTACTTCCTTTTTCTCACATTGAGCTGGGCTTCTCCTGCTGTCTTCAGATAGACAACAACCGCAGTGCCAGCCCCTGTACCTGTTTTCCCCTCACCAGATGTTCCATTTTCTTTGGCCTCCCCCTTCAGTTTCAACAGATACCTCTCCAGCCCTCCACAACCCCTGATAATGATGACAAGGGCATCCTGTACCATCTGCCTAACAAGCCCCTGCTATCAGTTTTGGTATCAGATGCAAAATGTCAGACTGGTGGTTCAAGATGTGCCTGTAAACGAGCACATATCATTGTCTGTAAACGCCAATACTGTATCTGTTTGCTAACTATCGCTTTTTCGTTAAGGGAGATCAGTTTTGTTCTTTTTTTATTTATCTTTTATTTAACCAGGTTAGTCCCATTGAAATCAGCAGATCTCTTTTTCAAGGGAGACCTGACCAAGAATGGCAGCAATACACAGTTTCATAGACATAGACACAAAACAGTACAAATAAGTAAATAAGTTAATGTAGGTCCACAATTAAAATTAATTAAAACACCGAGATTCAGAAAGTCTGTTCTCCAGAGTTTTCACTGCAGATTTAAAGAGATTCAGAGACACCAAGTTTTGCAGCTTAAATTCAGTCTGCAGATTATTCCACGCAGAAGGTGCAGAGAACCTAAAGGCCTTTCAGTTTGCACTCTGGGAACAACAAACTGTATCAAGCTCATTGATCTCAGGTTATGTAATCTGTCCTTTAGGATTACATAAAAATTCTTTAAAAAGTCACCTTTAACATTTAAGTTTCGACAGCTTGTAATGAGGATTTTCCATTGCAGATGGTTGGTACCAATCAGTATAGGACTTCTCAAGTCAATATCTTGAAAATGACTTTTTAACAAATGATGAAACTCAACAGCTCATTACTCACTGTAATAAACCTCCATTATTATATATAGGTATTTTTACCTGTCTGAGCAGTATCTCTCTGCTCTGGGGCTCTCATTATACATGAATCAAAGCAACATGGAGAAAAACATTAAATTCAGTTGCTTTGAATTAATGATGATTAATTAATTTAAATCTTCAGTTAAATCCGACTAAAACACTGTTTATATGGCTCTAGTTTGTGTGTCAGGTGCGTCAGGTGTTCACAGCGTTAAATGAGCCTCTGGTGGTGGTCTGATAATGAAAGTGTGATCCTCGGCTGAGGCCTCTGGTGCACTCTTGAAAAAGATGCTGCCCTCTTCTTCATTTGTCCTGCTTTAATGAGAACATTGTGCAGTCAGCAGCTAAGAGAGTTGTTTGCATAAGTGTGAGTGAGCATGTGTGTATGTAGTTCTTCTGTCAAAGTTAGACTCAGTGTCCTAATGTTGAAGAGGAAAACAGAGAAGAGAGGGCATTAAGTCGATTGCACAAGCTGTGATTGACACTTGGTAACGTGTTATGAAAGTAAACATGTATACTGTTAACAAGTTGTTTATCAGCAGTCATATCGGTGGCATATTTGTTCTTTCCTTGTCATTATAAAACCTTTAGTAACGACTTTTCTGCATTAGCTTATTCTTATTAGAAGTGGCCATGAATGGGCATTACGGGACTTTAACCTTCAATGCCTGATTACTGCTTATCGATTGTGAGTTTAAGAGTTGTTTAAATTTTGATCTCAGTGGTATTGATCTATTAACCAAACTTACTCATAGCAAAGTTAAAAGTGTATAAATCCACATTAATGTAAATTTTCTGTCCTTCTTTCATCAATACATATTAGTGATTAATTAAATCATTAAAGCTTGTAGGCTAATATCACAACATATCACATAAGAGACATAAGACACCCACCTTTTTCTTTATTTAGAATCCTTTATAATTGAGAAGTATCTCCGAAAGAAATGCGTCATCCAAAATAGAAAGAGCTGAATTATATTATAGGGCTCCGTGACTCATTCACTGAGATTACTAGATGACAATAGAGCAAACTACATTAGTAAGTATTTATTAGAGCAATAAACATTTTCTGTGGGCGTTTATTTGTGCTCAAAAACTCATGAGTGTAAAAGAATAACTCATGCACTGTTATCTGATCAGTTATTGTGATTCAACAAAAGTTAAATCTATCCATATTATGAAGCTGCAGCACAACTAGTTGAGCTGAATGTCTGTTCTCATAGACAGGACTCATGGTAAAAGTCAACCCTCTCCCTGTTTGACTGTTTGAGCACAGGGACAAATGATTCTGATAAATGCAAACAGATGTGAGCTTTCAGAGAGTTAGATGTTGACAAATCATCAATAACAATCATCTTACTAAGAATAAACTATGTATTGTTTGGTAATTCCTGCTCATTTTGCCTGTTGTACATGTTCTCCTCTTAATTATGGGTTAAACGCCTTGTGCAGTGAGTAGCTTTTGTCCTAATATAGCAAACGTCCTTGTAGTTGGTCTCACAGCTTACAGGTCTCACTGGTACATAAAAATGTACTGATCAAAAAACAGTCTGATGCTGAGATATTGATTGCAGGTCCTAGCACAAATAGCTTATTAAATAAACGTCTACATGAGTAAATGGGAGCATTATTTGTGGCTGACAGGCTGAAATGTAATTTACTGCACAGACCTGGAAAAATGAAATATTCACAGCTTGTTGGTTGTGAACGCACACAGCAAATTTGACTCAATGAGCCACCTGGATTATAATTTGTGGAAACATCTGCATCATTTTCTAAAAGACAAACCGTATGATGGATTTTTAGAGGACAAAGGCAGAACTTTACTCAGCTTACTTTATTTAAACAGCACCTGTCTGTATGAACAACCTCATGGAACAACAGAAATACACACGGCAGAATCAGTAATTCCATTACTAAAACAAAGCAGTGCATATTTAAACACTAAAAATAACAGTCTATTAAAAAATAAACACTATAGAGACTATAATTTGGACTTGAATAGAAAGGGGAATGATCACTAGTGTCCACTGAAATAAAGGTCGATGGTACAACTTCAAAATATCACTGTCAATCCTGCAACAACTTTCAGGGGTTAGGCTGTGAGGTACTTATGCGATCCCTTAACTGCCCCAAATTCAGTCTGTCTTATTTCTGGATTAATGACTCAGACAGTCTGACATTCTCGTCAAATGTAACCTGATTTCATTAACTTGGGCTAATCTGTGCCGTAAATCCAAGAGATATTCTTGATAGCCTTAGAGAAGTAAACATGGGGTTCAGAAGTCTGGGGTGTTATCTGAGGCTTTAATGCATTAACACACACAAATGATGCACTAATTTGTCAGACATCCACTCCTCATAATTTGTATAGTAGCCAAGTGTCAGTTTCTCTTTCTGTTTGATATTAGACAACAGACATGTTTTAATGGCCTTTTCACTTTCACTGAAGCTGCATTTATTCATTTATGTGTTAAAGCTCTTATTGTCTGCCATATCTAGAAAAACACTCACAGCAACACTTAATAAATGAAGAGGAGGAAGATCAAACTTCATGGCCCATCTGGTAAAAGTCATCTGTGATTTCACTTTGTATGAAGTTAAAGAAAGATGTGGTAGACTAATTTGAAATGTTACACTGACTTTGAATTATAGTTTATTTATCTGTTCATTTTTAAGTCAGGATGTTCGGAGGTGACTAAATTTTCTCATCATCTGAAAATTAAATTCAGACTAACTGACTTGTCTAAAGGTTAGAAAACACCCAGAAAACAGTCAAAATTTAGGCACAATTTATGTGAGGCAGCTAAATTTGGCATCACAGAGCCTAATAGTACATTGTGCCCAAGTGTAGCTAACGTTAGCATAGCTAGCTCACCAGCTTTGGGCCTCTATTCAGGTTAACGTCAACATGCCCTTGCTGGTTGCTCATTACTTTGGTCAAGTGGTTATTTGCCAGTATAACCAGAGCCATCAAACAACTTTATCCTAGTTTTCTACTACCACCAAACCACACTGCATTATGAGCGCCATCTGTCAGCTGTGCGTCTTTTCATTTGGGTAGTCATAGATAGAATGTATTAGGCAAGGGGCAACATCTGGTAGAGAAAAATGAAGCCTATGCGGAGGTGCTAAAAGTTGCTGTTCATCAAGAGTCCGCTAGAGACTGGCTGCAGAAAGACTGGAAGTCACGTACACATCAAGCCAAAATAAGAGGACTTTTATGGCATTATCAAGCATATTTACAGCCCTTTTTTATATATCCTCATCATCATTTGACAACTTTTATACTTTTGATATTTTGAAATCAACAGATACTTTGTTAGCCTTGGTAGTCTTCCTTGTTTAATGCTAATTAGCACATCAGCATGATTTAATGCTAGACTGAGGTGACTATCATGGAGACCCGTTTACACATCAACTACAGCTTATAGTGCTAGCATGCTAACATTGTCTCAAAGCATGCTTCACAGTTAAACTATGCTGTTGTTATGTTGCTTGATTTATTTATTTATTTATTTATTTTGGTTGATTTCAGGGCAACATTGCCTGAAGAAAAAAATGATAGCATTTAAGAAATCTAAGAATAGGGTGGAAGTTGTTTAGTCTGCAAACTCCCATGTTTGTGGCAGAGTTCTTAAAAAGAGACATCTCCACGGGCTACATGATTCTACATAATCGCCTCTTGAGAGTTATATTCCCAAAAACATTAAATGATACATATGAACCCTATAGAGCTCATTTCAGTAAACCACATAGAACAGAAGAAGTAATGAAAATAGATGTACTCCACCTATAGCACTGTGTTTAGCATTCACAGCCTTATTCCCTCAGTGTCCCAGATGGGGACTTTTTTTGAGGTAAAAAAAAAAAAAAAAAAAAAAATTCTAACGGCTGTGGGAGAAACTAATTAGAGTCTGCAAATAAACCAAAGAATGCCGCTCAGGTCAGTGTTTTGGAGGAGCTTAAGAAGAAAAGGAGGTGGGGGAGTTATTGTCAAGATGAAGGTTATTTGCACAGGAAATCAGGAGGCGTGTAGTTAAGAATGCGGGCTTAATGGATCAATGTATTGCTAGTGTAAGGAGAGTTCAGAGTGAGAGATACTGAAGGGGAGAGGAGTGGGAAACTGATGGACTAAGACTGTGTGGGAAAAAGAGGAGAAAATTTGTAACATATTGCAGGAATTGGACTGTTGTTTGCTGAAGCGTGAGGGAGGCAAAGACCCTTTAAATCCAGAGGATGTAGCAGCCATGACCCTGCTTGGTTATGGATTTTACTTTAAATGAGGCTTTAATTTATTTTCATGTTTGAGTATTTTGGGTCATTTAAAACTTAAAAAAGGCAGAGGATGATAAAGATTAGAAAATATTGAGAGAAAGTGATAGAAATAATCAGACCTTGGTTCGACGTCTGCAGTTGAGACCACTTATTGAGGTAATATGGTAGCCAAAAAAATAGGATCTAGTAACCAGTGCAGTCACCCCCTGCTTTATAGAGCAAGAATTCAGGTTAGAGGCAGTTCTGTTTAGAAACCAGAGGTGATCAAAAAGTGGGAAAAAAAACACAGATATGGAACAAAGACATTTTTTGATAAGGCTGACAAGTGCTGAAGTAAAATCTTTAAAGCTGCTGTTGAATATTTATTTACTGAACCAAGGCAGAAAAACTCCCAGAATACTTATTAAACAACATAGACCTGATTAACAGTGGTCTAAAAGTGCAGGGTTGAGTTTAGTGTTGTTGTTGTGGTTGTTGTTGTTGTTGTTGTGAGGGTGGTGATCTGCTGCCAGCTGATGAGGCCTGGATCACATTCCTCTCCATTTCCATCTCAGGTTATCAAAGTGTGCCGGTTCTGTGTCAGCGAGGCTCAGCCAAGCAACACCATAGCTTTAAATAAGGGAAACAAATCCAGCTTTTCCAACCATTACAGAGTTTCAAGCGCCTGTCACTGCTGCACAGTACCAGAAAAACCTCAACACCGGCTTGAATTACAGCACGTGAGGAGCAAACAGATTTTTTTTCCTTCAACAATCTACACATATCATGTACAAGGATCAGGTGTTCTGCTTGGTTTCACGTTCACAGTGCAGTGTCACCTCGGCTTGCTGACCCTCTTCACTCTGCTCATTGAACTAAATATGTTGTTTTTTGAGTATCATCTGGATTTGAATGCTGGGAATAAACACCGATAAAGTATACAAGCTATGAACAAATTTCACAATCTTTCAGTGATAGAACTCTCACTCACTCACTACACTGGCTGAAGATCAATTAGTTCTTGGTATGTCCATACTTTCACACGCAGACACGCAGAGTGAGGGCCACAGCAGCTCACGTGCTCATTGATTAATCAATAAAGAGCCAGAGGTGCACCACTGGCAGACTACAACTAATAAAGCACAGGGACTGGCTAACACTGCCCTCTCTTGTTAATGAGCCAAGGCTGATGAATCATCATCCTAATGGTTTCTGACTTAGTATAAAAAACAAAAAAATCATTTTTGTTTCTATAACTCAGGTTTTCTTTTAATCTTTTGTCAATGTTGTCACAAATTCCCATTCTTATTTTTAATACTTATTTTACATCCTCTCCTGTCATCATTTTAAGCTTTAACCATCCATAACATCCAGTGCTTGGTTTAACTTCCAAGATATAGTTTTTTGTAGTCTTTTAAATCTACACATATTAAACATATTATTATTTTATTCTACATTGTTTACAGGGCTATTAATCTGTATTTCATGGTCTGTTATCGTCTAAAAAAACCTATTGCTTGAAAATATGAAAAAGATACTATTGGCCCTTTTTTTTACATAGCAGACCACAATTTTCAGAATTTTTTATCTGCCTTGAGCAGGAATATAACCTGTTATGCTCCAGGGTGTAGACAGGAGTATAGTGTTGATGTTTTTAATCTTCTTATGGAAATAAACCTTTGACAGACAGGCAGGCAGGGCCTGAAGCATTTAGTGAGGAAAACTTTTGACAACTGCCACTGATCCATCCATTAATACACCAGTCAATCTATTTACACGTTAATTCACTTTTTTCAACAGAGTTTGGGTCTGATCACACCAGCATCAGGCTAAGACCAAGTGGCAACCACTGGTGCTGAAAAATGGAGCCAATCCAGACGTGCAAAACAAATGACAATTCCAAATGTTTACAGTCTGGTTAAAAAAATCATTTTTTTTTCTGTAATCACTCAGTTTTGATGATATTATGATGAAGAGTTATGCATAAACTTGTTCAGCATAGTTATTTAGAAGATCCACCCACTTTGCCTGTTTCTCAGTCAACTAAAAATTCACTTGGGTCGGCATTTCCAGTATGGAAACCCCAATTCAGAAATCAATGTGTGACGGCAACAAGACTACGTCTATGTTTTATGCCGTCCACATTTTCAAACTCCTCCTGGAGAATCCTGAGGTGTATCGATGCCCTGCTTGCTATAATCCCTGCAGCAGTTCTGGTTGGTTCATCACTTGAATTCATATACGTCTGTTCATCTCTTCCCATCTACAGTCTCCACACCACATAAGACCGTCTCTCCAATCAATTCATATTCATTTCCTACTCATCTGTGCAGTTCTCCATTTAAATGCACACATGCTTGAAGTTTGCCTTTAGAGCATTTTGTTGCTTGACTACATTAATGAGTCACATTCATCTGTTTTGTTTCAGTAACCGTCCAGCTCATTGGAAAAGAAAGGTGTTCTGCACACAGTTTGAAATGACAGCGATAACACTGGCTGATTTGAAGCCAGTTTGCTCAAAAATGCAGTTTTGCAGAAGTGAACATCGTGTCACATTCGCTGAATTTCGTCCCCGTTAAATTTTCAAGATTGTCTCTTCACAGGTTTTTCCCAGTGCATGCTGGGAAAGCTTCCAGAAGCTTTGGCTAGGAATAAGTGTGTAAAAAACAATGAATAAATAAACGGTAAGACACTCTGAGAAAAATAATTACCATTTTCTCTGTGAGTAATCCTCTGTTCACCGAGGAACACTACACCAGTCCATGTCCTGACATGACAGACCTGAACCTGTTGCCTCTTTTCTGTGTGTGTATCAGGTACGACAGCCAAACATGTGGTGTTTCTGGCGGGAAACACAGCCAAGCATGGCCTCCGCTGCAAAGCCTGTAAGATGAGCCTGCACCATAAATGTGAGAATGGAGTTGGACAGCAGCGCTGCATGGGCAAACTGGTGAGACACATCATGAAGAATAAAACAGACATGAAAATAGAGGGTACATTTTACTCTTTGCTGTCAACAGTTAGGGACATTTGTGAATATATTTACTGATGTCATTAGCAACCAAAACAGACTGATCAGAATTGGCAGGGTGACCGGTTCCCAGCAGAATGTGCTTATTCAGAAATCACACTTGATGTGTTAGTGTGCTGGTGCATCTGCGATCACCATCAATCCTCGTCATGGTCCTCATCATCGTTATATCATCGCTCTGTGTGTCTGTGTGTGTGTTATGTAACAGGAGTGCTAAAAAACCCTCTGATGGTCAGCAGAAACCCTTTAATCAGGATCAATATCATCACCCTGAAGCGGCGCCACAAAGAACATGAAAGATGTGACATCGCTTCTGTGATGCGCGTGCAGCATCACACAATATCAGGCCTGATGTCTCCTGCTGAATTTTGAAGCCAAATTTTGTTTTCTTCTGAAATGTAGTTTGGAATAATTATCCTATTGTTCATTTTTTATTTCAGTTTTGAAAAATCAGGAGAAAAAAAGATGTTGAAAATTTGACATCACAAAATGGGAAAGTTGGAGACACAAATCACAGACAGATATTGTGTGAGGCAGAGTAAATAATACTTTGGCTCCTAATTACAACAGTTTAATGAAGCCAAATGAAGCTATGAATCACTTTTGAATTTAGATGTGCTTGGGGTAATTTAACTGGCATTCTTATCCCCAGAAAGTTGAGAAAACCTTTTATCAGAGCAAAATTTCTATCATAGCATTAATAAGCAAAGCTATTTATCAGTTTGCAAAAAATCTGAGAACTCTTTTTTTATATTTAAAGGCACTGTAAACTGTCTCACTCTTGTATTGATGCCTCTTCATGGCCTACGGAGTAAGTTTGACAACTACATGCAAGTCAGCAAACAATTACTTTTATCTGTTTTATTTTTACTGTTAACACTGGAGCATGATTGGCAAAAAGAAAAACATTTTTTTTCACAGTATGTTTTGCATAGAAACTCTACTACGGGGCATTATTTGGGAAAATAAGCCCTGTACGTATACCTGTATGTGTGTGAATGCATCACCTCTTTTGAGGTCAAAAGGCATAAAGAACATGCAGTCTTATGTTTATTGGATGGGACACTGGAGCACACATCATGACACAGGGGCAGGGACTAGTAACATTGAAACGGGTCAACATACAAAAGGTGACCAGATCTGTGTATACCCCTTTTCAAACGCTTACTGTCGTTACGTTACAGGAAATAATCGTATGCGGCTACAAATCATTACATGACCTCATCACTCTACATCCTGCAAAGCATTGTCCTGTACAAAGAAATGTAATATTGAAAGATCTGCATGTTAGCTTCCTTGAGCAAATTTACTCTTTGATAAGAACATCTTTAAAGCAGTCGGTGAAATGAACTCTTAACTTTGGAAAAACAAACTGATTTTCCCCTATTAGTAACCAGAACAAACGACGTGGACTCTCCTCATTGCGCCTTTTAATATCTGATTTTCAAATGTAAAATCACAGTAAATTAACAGTCAAATTTTGCCTGACTTTCACAGTAATCTTCACAGTTTATTTACTGCTAAATATTCTCACAGTAACTTCTTGTAAATTCACAGCAGTAATATTTTAGGAATTCTTCATGACAGCTGCAAGACTCAACTAATTCCTGTGGTATTACAGTATGCATTTGTAGAATTACAGAATCTGAATGAGCTGCACTATAAAAAAGTTTTTAAAAAAAAGTAAAAAAAAAAAAAAAAAAAAAACATTAATTACTGGTCGAAAATTCCATACTAATTAGGTCCAATTTACCATAATAAAATCACAGATTTTTCTGTATGGCCTTTTAACAAGAATATTATCTTTTTTTTCAATGCACACATTGTGTTGTGCCTCTACACCTCATTCTCTCACTCATGGTTGCAATAATTATGATTTTTTGACGATAAACTGTTCTTTGATCTAAACTGCTCACCCAGAAGCTGTTTGTAATCAAATTTTCTAAGTAAGATTTAATAAAAAAATGTTTTGTTGGATGACTTTAACTATTAAAGTAAAGTTTATTATTAGAATGTGATGACAGAGAGCACTCAAAGTTCGGAGTTTATCAGGTTCTAGCCAAAACACACAAATAATTCAAGTTTTCTTTCAAATAACATTTATGTTAGATGAACAGGATTGGTTTGAGTCACATTTTTAGTAATTTGCTTCTTTACCTTTTAAGAAAATGTTTTTATCAAAGCAATTTTTGATGGGACAGTATTTTGTAACTGTGAGTGAGGACGAGAGCAGTGGATATGACAACATGCTTTATGTTGAGATGATGCAGGGATACAGGCTGTCTGTGCTCCGCATGGCATGGGCTGATTAAAAATTAAAAGATTAAAATATAAAATGAGATTTATTGATGGGCTAAGGATGTGGATTGATGTGATGCACAGCCAACCAGCCAGCCAGTCCGTGCCGTGTGACGCACAGACATCCTATAGCCCCATCTGTATCATCTCAATTTTTAGCAGGTTCTTATATCCACTATGTTGTCTCCTCACTCACAGTGATTTGGATTTACTCAACTGTCCCTATATTTACAGTAACACCCTGTGTTATTACAGAGGATTTTGATTTCAGTATTCTATTGTGAAACAGTCGTTAAATGCAGTGAAGTCCAGTATCACAGCAGTTTTTACAGGTATTGTTTGTGATATCACAGGGGCTTTTGATTACAATATTTAACTGCAAAGTAATACTGTTAAAAAACAATAAAATCCTGGTAATTTTTCACAGTATTTATGTGAAGTTATGATGAAAAAATAACTTGCTCTAATTTGATGACTTTCTTGTTCAGCTTCAAGTCAGCAATTCTTTAAATCAGCTCTGAATAGGAGACATAACAGTGTGAAGCAGCATTTACTTGTTTTCAAATGAGTGAACATAAAACCTAGAGTAAAACCGTCCCAGTGAGTAGGCATTTCATGTATTTAACATTTGATACACTGATTAAGCTTTTATTACCTCACAGGTTTACAACCCTGTGCTGTAAAAAACCCCAAACATTAACATCATTTATTCAAAGATCACTCTTTGTTATGTCATTGTCTATCATTTTTCAGCATCCACTTCTAACCAGCAGCCTGTGATTATAATTGAGATCAGGGACTATAAAGTGATCATCATCATCATCAGGTGGGCTGAGGTTTTATTGGAGGTTGATTCGGTCACACTAAGCCTGAAAATGTTCAGTTTTAATAACTGGCAGTGACTCTTTCATCATTCACACACATCCCACACTGAAGCACTGTCAGGTCATGTTATGTGTGATTTTCTACCTTTTCTGTCTACTTCCTTCACATTGTTTGACTGAGAAGATTCAGTTTTAATGAGTTGAATCGGCAGAATTGATCCAGGACGGATTAAATGTGAAAATTGAAAAGAAGCACAGCAGGCAGCTTTCTCCCTCTTCCCTCTGAGACGTCTTCTCACTGGAGGCCTGCGGGATGAGGTCTGCAGATATGATCGGCTCTCAGGAGTGGAAAATGAGGTTGAGAGGTTAGGAATAAAAAGGGAAGTTTTCCCTATGGAGTTCAGCTCTAAATTCAACTTGCTCTAAACTTGGACACTTCTTCAGCCATGCTTGTTTCTCTTGGCCCAACGTCACTTTACTAAAGGAATCAAATTACCTCATGCTCTCAATCTTTCTGAGCCACTGGGCTCGAAAATTGAAAAAACAACAACAACAAAACAAAACAAAACTCACTGAGAAGAGTATGTTGAGTATGTGACAAACAAAGGCTAAACAATACACATTATTATGCATCTTTTAACACATTTTGTGTAAATTTAGTTTTGAATTTACTGTGTCTGAGAGTCCTACTAATTTAATCCCAGTGTCAATAAATGTGTCAGTTTTTTTTTGCAAACAGTCAGTAAGAAGTTAGAGCTTTCTGGGCCATTATAGAGTGAACATACCATAAACTGTTGCAGATCTGCTTTCATTTTGCAATTCAGAGAGTAGTTGCAGAATGAGGCATTGCATTGTTTTGCTGAAATAAGCAGGAACATCCCTGAAAAAGGGGAGGGATCAAAGTTTTTGGTTTTTCGGCCTTGCTGCAGAGATTTCTCCAGATTCTCTGAATCTTTTGATGATATTATTGACTGTAGATGATGAAACCCCTAAATTCCTCTGTAATTGTGCATCAAGAAAATGTTTTCATTAACTGTTGGACTATTTGCTCATGCAGTTGTTTACAAAGAAGTGAACCTTGCCCCATCCTTGTTTGTGAACCACTGAGCCTTTAGGGGATGCTCCTTTTATACCCAATAATGACACTCACTTGTCTCCAATTAACCTGTTCACCTGTGAAATGTTCCAAACAGGTGTTGGGTTTTTTTTTTTTTTTTTGAGTCTTTAGTTGCCCCTATCTCAGCGTTTTTAGAACTTGTTGCAGCCATCAAATTAAAAATGAGTGAATATTTGCAAAAAAAAAAAAAAAAAAAAAGTTTATAAGTTTGAACTATAAATACATTGTCTTTGTAGTGCACTGAATTGAATATAGGACAGAATTTGCACATTTGTTTTATTTTTTTACGTTTTACACAACAGCCCAACTTCATTGGAATTGGGGTTGTATATAAAGTGAATCAACCTGAGTTTCGCTGTTTGCACTCATAGTTATGCTTCAAACTCACTGGAAGGTGACACATCACTGTCTGTGATCTACAGTTATCTGATTTGGGTTCACAGTTTAATGAAGTTATTACAAAAGTTCCTCTCCTCTCTTCTCCAGTCCACTGAGTCTCATTCTCCCTCCTTAAACTCATATAGGTGTCCCTTTCTATACCATAGTATTGCACTAAAGCACTATAGGAAAACAAATGAGCTCCAAAAATAGAAAAATACACAAAATATGTTGAATTAATACAGTAATACAGCAGTAATAAGGTTGTTAGTAACCAAAAGCAGACCTCAAACTGAGCTTGTTCAGTTGAAATGATTTATCCACAAAAGGGAAGAACCTGAGGTTTACTGAGAATAAAGAAAGCGGTGAAAGGAGCCAGGAAATCAGCCCAAGGCAGCTCAACAAATCAGGACAAACTTCTGAAAAGAAGTTGACAGCAAGCAAGGTCCAAGAGAGTAGATGTCCAAAAACACCATGGAAATTTTGAAAAACTTGGCTCTGTGTGTGAAGACAAACTGGAGCGCACACACAGTGGAAGATAAACCCTAAATACACCAGGAAGATTAAATTAATCAGCCACAGGTGTGAACAATTTGGGCAGGGAATGTAACCACACTAAAACACATGATTGCATGTATACAGCTTTGGTAACGAGAGGAAAGGATGGATAACCAGAAAAGGGAAACTACAAAAACATGAACAGGGAGTCAGAAGAAGTCAGAAGTACACAACAGAGTCATGCCCAAATGCAAAAGGAACATCAGCAGAGAACAACAAATTGGTTGCAATTATCAGCAGAGGACTGACAAAAGCAAGCTCCTCCAGGTCAGCAGGTTCGTGTTACCTCGTCTTTTTCTTTCTGTCTTTTTGTATTTTCTCGTTACCTGGTGAACACAACGCATTTAAAAACCTTGCAGAGTGTATCCTCTGAAGTCTCAATACAAGCACTTCATCACTGATTCATCAGTAAAAAGAGACCACACAGCTGAAACCAGTCCTACATTCTGTGCAAGTATTTAACGTTAGCATTTTTAAAAAACAATGTGCCTCACTGGCCAGTTGTGAGTCATAAAAGTCAATAACTGAACATTCACCACTCTGTTCTGTGTTATTGAATCCTCAACATCCAAACACCAGAGGAGGACAGCTTTCTAATTGAATTATTTACTCATGCCCTGATGCTTCATGTTGGCTTACCAGCGTGCACTTTTAGAGCACCACTTTTGGTTTCACAGCTCACACAAGCTTCATTGTAACAGTGTTGTGCTCTGAGAGGTGTTCATAAATAATTTAGCTGGAATATCGCCCTCTTTCCGGACATTTGTGGTCACATTTTACTTCTTTTTGTACATCACTTATCAAACTTTGTTGCTTTTCCACAAGGCACTCCTTCATATTTACCAATGATACACTTCATATTATACATTTCACTTATTTTTGGGTTGAGTCAATTTAAATTATGTCCTCTTTTTGGAGTCAAATGAAGCAGATGGAGTCCTAAGAAGCTTTTTAACCTTTGCCTTAATAAGTTTGCCCCCTTAAACGTTTGACATCTCAGGTCTTGAGAGGGGCCTGGAAAGCTCAAGGGTTCCTTATTTTAGCAATCTCGTCGCGCTACGTGTCAAATGAAGACTTAATCAGGACTTCTTAGTGATGCAGATTTCACCACCTGCCACTTGGAATAAAAAGAGGGTAAACAAACTGGGGAAAAGGAAATCCTTGTGAAAATGATCAAGAAACATTAATCCTGTCAAAACACAGTATATCTTATGACTAAGATTGTGGATTCCATTAAGAACTTCCTTTAGATATATGAAAAAAAAGTTAAAAATAAATAACTAATTTCTGCAGATGGAGGAGCTTTTTATCCCTCGGCCTTATCTCTTTACTTTACAGGGACTCAGAGCTGATGGGAAAGTATTGATTGGATAGTATGAAGGTAATGGGAATATGAATGATGAATGTTTTGAAGGCCTCTTTAGATGGGAGGACAGGACAGGCAGGTAAATCAGGATTACAAGCGTGTGGGAAGAAAGTGCAGTTGACAATCTCTCAAAAGTTTTAAATCCACTCATGGGAAGTTTTTGAATGAGAATGTTTCTTTATAAATGAGATTCATACATGATGTAATATTTCTTTTGACTAGAAGTACACTGAGAATAGTCTAAACCGAGTGGAACTAATGTTGCTTACTCGGCTTGAGTTCGAGCTGGGTCTTTCGTCATCTTGTAAACAGCAAGAGTCCCTTCAGCATCTGCTTCCCACTCCACCCACCGTCCCCTCAGGGCCTCTGCAGCTACTGCGACAGCGTTTATTTCATGGTCCATGTCAGGATTTTTCTGTATTTAGGGGACACTGATAGGAAATTGCGCTTGAATTGGCTATCATGACGGCCATTGTGGGAGAATTGTGTCACTTGTTTGAAACAAAGGTCCGGCTCCACGGGATGGTTTTCAGTATTTTAGTGGCGCATGTGAGTCTGCATATCAATTTCTCTGTAATGTTTTTTGCCTCTCATTTTCCCCTCTTTCTCTCTGTAGCCAAAAGGCTTCCGGCGGTATTATAGCTCTCCATTACTGATCCAGGAACAGTACGGCTGCATCAAAGAAGTCATGCCCATCGGTGAGCAGTTTGAATCTCCATAATAACTCCAGTTCTGTGTGTGAGGGCATGCTCCAGAGCAAAAACTTGCCAGAACCACTTTTCCACTTGGGCTGTTTTACAAGATTTACCTGCCTGGGTTTATAGTATTGTTATTCACCATGTGGTTGCTTTTGTTCGCTATAAAGTTTAATCATGTCTTCATTCTTCTCTAAAGCTTGTGGAAATAAGGTTGACCCCGTGTACGAGGCGTTGAGGTTTGGAACGTCGCTTGCACAGAAGGCGAAGAGGCCTAGTGGCTCTGAGTCTCCCAACAGAAACTCGGTAAGAGAGGAAAAATGTATTGTTTTTATACCCTGTGGGAACAAATTACCCGTCACTGCCTTTGTTTACATCTCAACACAGATTGTTCACACACAGCAGTTTGATTCCAGTTATATTGGACTTGTAGATTATCTCAGCTCAGTTGTGTTCAGGTAATATGCTTGTTATATTTTGTCCCACTGAACCGTGCATGCTGTGGCTGATGATCTACATAGATACTGCCACAGCAGGGCTGTAAACACTACCAATAAAGGCAGTCTACTGCAGGAAGAGATGTCTGTACAAATGCTCATGTTTCAGCTCTGAAGATGGACCGAGCTGATTGTAGAGCTCCACTCTCTGGCCCTCCTCTCCATGTCAGTGTGTCTCAGCGTATCAGCTCTGATGTAAGCTAAACAGAGTGCAGACAGGACAGGAGGACGTCTGAAAGCTGTTGTGTTCTGGTCGTGCTGTCCTGTCCTGTGCAGCTGTTAGTCAATGGGTGCGTGTTTCTCAGAGAGTTGATGTGATCTCAACGGAGGTTATGATAATAGTTTCCAAATGTAGACCTGGAAACCGCATGTTAGTTCGGTTTCTGAGAACTAATTTGTTACTCTGAGAAAAGGGATAAAATTTAAAACTCAACCAAATCACTGCATATTTATTCTATCACTTTTCCTCTTTCTAGAGTGTATCTCTATTACTCTAAAACAATGTTTTCCATCTATATCTACCCCTCTTTACCTCACTCTATCTCTCCATCATCTTCCTCTATCATTTGTCTTTTTCTTTAAATAGCACACATTTATTTATATCTCTGTATTTCTCTTCTTTAATTCCATCTCTCTCTTTAGCTTTCTATCACTCTCCAGTTCAAATCTTTCTCCCTATTTCTTATATCTTTCTCTCCAACTTTGTTAGCTTCTGTTTTTTAACGCTATCTCACCTTCTTCCTTAGCCTTGACCTCCTCTATCTCTTACAGTTTATATATCTCTCTCCTTCCTGTTGCTTTTTGGCTTTCCAAATCTTCATTTTTTTCAGTCTCTCTCTCACATCTTTCTTTTTTTGTCTCTACTGGTCACTTTCTCTTTAAATGTCTCGCTATTTCGTCTCATCTCTATCCCTCTGTCTTTCTTCACCTTACTTAAGCTCCATCCCTCTCAGCCCCTCTTGAACGTTTTACAATAATAACCCCACAAAAAAAAAAAAGAAAAAAAAAAAAAGGTGTTTTTGTCTCATTTCTCACAAAACATGTCTTAGTAGACTCAATGTGTCACATTCATCTTTTCATCTTTTTGGAATAGAAGTCAAAAACTGAGCTGGACTGCTTAGATTAATAATAAAAAAAAAATTCTAAACTCACCTGTTTTTTTTCTCTCATTACAATCAATTCAGTCTTTTTGACTCGCAGTGTTTTGAAATATTGTATTTCTCTGTACTTGCAAGGTGAATGGAGTGTATATCAAATCTTGTGAGACATTTTTTTTTCACTAAAAATCAGACGAAAACCTTGACCATCTTTCTCTTTGACTTTTTATCTCTTGTTGTCTTTTTTCTATTTTTCTCTCCAAATAACTCACTTCTAATATCCCTGTCAGTCAGTCTTTATCATAGTCTTCATTCATATTTTTTTAATCACTTTTTTTTTTCATTTTATCCACTCTCTATCCTTCTCTGTATCTCAGTTTATTAATATCTCTCTCTTTATGTATCCATCACAATCTCGTTATCCCTCGCTGTGTCTTTCAATTTTCTCTCATGCCTCTCTCATTTCTGTCTCTCTTCATTTTTTTCTCTCTTTGTCAGTGTAAATTTGTATGATCTACCTTCGTCTTAGTCTTTATCTCTATCTCTCCATCTAATATTTTTTAATCCTTGCAGACGAGTGACTTGGACAAGGTTCCAGAGGAAGTGGTGGCTCACAGCAGTAGACAGGAGCTGTTGAGAAAACACAGCGATGATGGTGAGTGTTTGTTGCTGTATACTGCGTACATCTGGATTGAAGCCATGTAGTGACACAGGGAAACACACACACACACATTGCTTTTACTCTTTAAACTGCATGTTGTGTGTATCTCTTTATTCTATTACTCTTTACCTGCACACAATAACTTCTGTCACAAGGAAAAGCTACTGACTTGCCTTGTTTCTCCATCCACTCATGACCAAAATCATACATTTTTTCATGGCAAGTTTCTAAAAATAGAAGATATAAATACATTTGATCTATTTCTAACATGTGACCTAGAAAGCTATTTGGTTTGTGATTCTTTTTTTAGTTTTTACAGTCATAGAGAATGGGACGGAGCACTACAACCAGCCAGAGGGAAAACCTGACAATTTGCCGGTAAGACATTTTAGTTTGTATTAATATGTTGCTTCAAGGTACAAGTGTGGACGCACGAGTACACCGAGGAGGCCTGAACAGCATTCTTTGAGCATGCTCCTGTGGAGTAAAGGAGGAAAACAGATATCAAAAACTGAAAGTGTCCCTCAAGAGAACAGGCTAAAACTGTCTTCTCTGGAATTTTGCAAGGAAGCTCCTCTGGTTTTTAACTTTGCAGATTCTCCTCACTTTTGTTACTCTGCAGCTCAGAGCGGCACAGTGACATGTACTACTGGTGCAGTCTGAAAACCTCTGAGAACAGACTGCCATCATTGACCAGTGCCTGAACTCTGTGTGGTTACTCTGAGAACTAATACCCAGCCAGTCTGTTCTGCGATCATTAAACATGCTGCTCTCGGCTCCCCCCGCCTCCATCGTTACAGCTGAATTTCCCAGGACACTGATGGAAAACTTCTCGTCCTGCTGTAACAAATCAAACCAAAACCAACATGACTACTTGTCTGCACTGATAGAGACAAACCTTGACCTCACAGTAATGTTTGAATCTGCAGCCCTGTGGACTGAGCTTCTGTACTTATTCACTTAAGACGCAGTGCTGATGTCGCACAAATTCATGTAGGTGTGAGAAAAAGTTATAGTTCCACCTGCTGCAGAGAAAGAAATAGTATTTTGTGGCCAGGTTTTAAATCTGTTGTTTTTCTGTCCATCTTTTCAACCTCCATGGTGGGATTTGTGCTTCTTGTATCAGTGTTCTTTGTACATTTTTCTTTGTAGACATCTACCCTGTTTACTTTTATAGTGTAACGTGTTTATCTTCATTGTCAACAGTGGAAAAAGAACACAGATACTTGGACGGACACAAAATTGAACAAATAACCATACATGGCAAAAAAACAAACTCACGCACGCACGCACACACACACACATAACCACAGCAGTACAATTTATCAATCCAGTACACAATTCAGGGAAGAGACTGGAGATGCTTTGTGCTGCGTTATCAAGCTGGACAGAGCGCAGCTGGCAGCAGGCTGTTAGTCTGTCTGCAGACAGGTCCATTAGCTCAGGATGGCAGACAGACAGATGGAGGCTCTGCAGGGTAATGAGCAGAGAAAAACGCCCGAAAAAACAGCCACTTCACGAGAATAGGAGCCTCCAATCTGAGATGAGAGCCTCACACATACACACACACACAGGCAGCCACACACAGGGTCCCCATCTGTTCACACTTTTCAGGTTTGGTGTGAAACTACCCAAGATCAATTGACAGTAAAACAGTCTGGCTCATTCTGTGATTTCTTATTGTTGGTTTTTCTGTTGAGGAATTTTGTGCCTCCATCTGATCAACTGCTTTTATGGTGTTTGTAGTACATAAAGTGTCACTTACAATGGATAAACAGCTGTTACTGACATGAAAGCTCTGAAAGCTGCACTGAGCAACATTAAAGAAACAAAAAATCACATTTACAACAATCGAAGAGCTCATACTGACAGAGTTGAAAGAAACTGGTGCTTTAGTTTCTTTTGGCTCGTTGTTTTTTGTGTCTTAAAATTTACTGTTTGGGATCAGTTGGACTGTTATGTAATTTCTAAGAATAGTAGGAACCTGCTGAATAATGTGTGTACTACAATCCAGAGATGATACAATACACAGACATTGATTAAGTGGGAAAAAGTGACTGATTATGGATTCAGCAGCTGGTTTAGTTCATTTTTGAGCTGGAAAGAAAATTTACTTCTGTAGACTGTGCATAGGTTTTAATCACTGATATGACTCAAGAACCCAGAAGGCTTCTTTCTGCCACATAATGTTACCTGAGAAGGATAAAAATAGAAAGATAAACCAATTTTACTACACTGGTATTATTTAAGTAGTGCACTAGTGCAGTTTCACTGCTTTTCCATACTTGGATTATGCACTGCTTGACAAATTATGAGGTAACATTTACAACATTGTTTCATCACATTTGCTATCTAAAATCTGTTGATTTGATCCCATGTAGGCTAAAAAAAACAGAGGTTGAGTTTTCTTTTTTAACTGTTTTTTTTAGCTGCTACAGGATACTAAAAATCATGACATGGTATACTGTTACTCTATGAGACACAATCTTTAGAAATCACCAGATCAGTCCCTCAACAAAGAATTAAGTCAACTTCTGTTAAGCTTTCTGTTCTGTCAAAGTTAAACTGAACACCTTAAAGAACCAGCCGCACGACATAATCCCTCAGCACTCATCACTGTGGAGCTAGTAATTTAGTTTGGCTAACATTAGCATTAGCATTGCTAAATTATGCAAAGTGAAATACTGTGTTGTGAGGGTATGCTGTGCAGGAATGCTAGTGCAAGCATTAGCTTACACAACTGCCAGCTTGCAACTAAAACTGTTGTTTTTAGCTTGTGCTAAAAACAGTTTGTAGAGAATCCGCTTGAGGCTGGCTCAAAAGACGATTTTTAGTTAAGAAGAAAAAAGACTTACGAGGTAATTTCTCTATCAGCTCACACTGTACCGATTGTGATCTTTTTCTTATAACTCATCACTTTAGAAGTTATTAAGATAACAAATTAGTGACATCACTTATATACTTGTAGCACAGGTATGCTTGTGTTAGCATTAACTAAACAAAGTCACTGAGCAGTTGAGAAAGATGTGTTAGACCGGTGGTATCGGTCTCTCAAGCAGGACAGAGCTAGAAGGAGAGGAGATATTAGACTGATATCTACTGACTGACTGGAAACACATAAATAGAATAAAACTAATACTGCTGTTTCTTCTAATTCTTTAATTCAACATCTGGTTTGCTCAAATACTATGAAAGGTTTGCGTCGCCCTCTTGAGGGCTGACCTGAGGCTGAACATCAATGGGAGCAGTGCCGTCCGCTACGCTTTGTATGACAGAGCCACCTGCGGAAAACTATAGATTAAAATCATATAAATAAGACATAAATTTGTAAGTTGAGCTGCCAAGTGGGACAATCTAAAGATGGCAGCTGCCACAAAAAAAGCGACTGAGGCCCCGTTTATACGACAACGGTATCAGGGTGAAACGCAACAGTTTTGTTGTGTTTTGGCCTCTCGTTTATACGGAAACGCCGTTTCAGCAGACCTAAAATGCAACTTTTTTAAAACGCCCTCCAGGGGGGAATTTTTCTGAAACGCTGCAGCCTCCGTTGCCGTATAAACAACAAGCTGGCATTTTCGGTGAAAACGCTGATGTCACGCTCCATTTTTGTTGTGGGAACTTTTGCGAACCAGACAACAACAACGGTTAAATGGCGGACTTACCAGGTTCGGTGGCGGACCTCCCGCTTCGGTGGCAGACTACCTAAAGACCCTACAGTTATATCGCCATCTACTGGCCCTGTATACAAACTACAGCATTTTCAGTCCCTCAGCGTTTCCGTATAAACAGATTTTTTTTCTCCACGTTTTTTGCGTTTGCGGGTGAAACACTGTGAAGCGATGTCGTGTAAACGGGGCCTGAGAGTGAGTGAAACCCATGAATACTACTTGAATTCCCCTAAACTGCCATAAATACTTTGATGGATAAAGGTTGCTCTTCTAATTTTTTATTCTGTTTAACCTGTACCAACATGCCCCTCACATACTGCCTTGTCTCTGATAAACTGTAACCTTCCTCTCAGAGTCCCAGACTCCCACCACATCGAGAGCCTCTCAAGGCCAGTGAGCAGCTCTTAGTTAGCTGTAATGGATTGCCGTGGCTTCATGTTGTTGTTTTCACCCTCAGGCCACACAGGCAGTTTGCCTTGGGGCTGCAGTTAGCTCAACTCATCAATCAGCCACATTGCCAGACCACATGTGGGACACTCAGGGAGCAGCAAAAGAGCAGAAACACTTTCCATTGCTGCAGCGACAAATAGAGTGCCAAAACTCTACTTTCTACCAGAAACAAGTTGTCATATCTATTATCAAACTCTCCCTACATGCTTATAGGGTGCAGGAAATCTTTTGAAAGGATCACAGAAACACAACAGGAAGGGTTTAAGGTGATAAGAAACACCCCTCAGTTATCTGAAGAGGCGGAAAAGCTACAGAATGGTGTTATATCTCCCTGCTAATTGTGATCACACTTCTCCAGCAGTTTCTTCTACACCCACAGCCAAGCTCTGTTTTAACTTACTAAGCGTTCAGGAAAACCATGATCCTCCTCCCACTCATGTTGACGGTGGATTAAAGGGAACAGATTGTAGTACAACTTAGGTGGCCTCGTGGTGTATCACTGTACTATAAACAAAGGTTTCTCCCACCTACATGAATGCCAAAAAACTATTTCAAGACAGAACTGTGTTGTATTGTGTTTGTAACTTTTTTTTGTGAAGTTCTTGGGAATCATATGTGTGTGTGTTCTTGTATTTCTCTGTTTGTGGTCTAGTTGGAGCCGAGCCAGCTACCAAAAGATGTCCTCAAGCTCAACACCTATGTGGCCTTGCACAACTTCACTCCCCAAGACAGCCATGATCTGGAGATGAGGTTTGTGCACACATATGTAGTGAAACAATCTGCGTCATAATGCAACAAGGAAGCTATAGATGACAGCATTTACGGTTTTGCTGTTCATAAAACTTTAAACCTTTATCGAAGCATCTAAAATCATTTAGGTTCTTCTGATTTGCAACAACAAGCCTTTGTATTAATCAAAAAGGAGAATACTCGGCAAAAACAATTGTCCACAAAGTTGGAGTGGGTTGAGATTATCCATGAGAGAAATGAGAGTGTCTAAATTGAGAGTGTGCTAAAAAATACTTTCACATATTTGGAGCACAAAAGCTAAAAGTGTGGACCCAAGTCTAGATCAACCCTGTGAGACTTGCGGCATTGGACGGTTTGCTGGGCAAGTTTGGTGGAGTCCAGTAGTCCAGCTCAGCATCAAGGTTACATAAGATGGCAAACATCCAATAAAGGCTTTAAAGATTGATAACAAAGATAAAAGTGTTTATCGTGTTCTGTGCCAGAGAAAACCAGCTAACTTGGCTTCACAGAACAAAATAATGAATGTCAGAGGGATCTGCAGTTAGAGATCCAGAGCAGGCTGATAGACTGAGTAACAAAGAACTACGATCCATACTATAGCTTCATTCTCATGAATTACTGTTTTATGAGCTCATTCACTTTGCTGTGAATTTAATTTAAATCCTCCCAACTAGTCTCAGTTAGATGTGATGCAGATTTAATCACACATTTTCATCCTGGAGATAGAGAACACGAAGAGGTTACACTGCTCATGTTGCTGCTGCTTGTATAAATAATCACTTTAAGCTTAATTATTCATGTAAGAGACTCCTGGATCTTTGTCTGTGTTTAGGCCTTCTTCATTATGAATACAAGGTAAATTAAAGCTACAATCTTGATTTATTGGTTGGTTACAATGGCCTGACATGCACGCAAAGCAGCAAAGATAGAAGCTTATTTTTCATGTGACTAATTAATGAGGTTCATCTATCGGCTCTTGTATCATCTGCTTTAATATAGCATTTTAAACGAGTCCAAACATAAATTCTGTTGCATCTCCAAAATGCAGGTGCTGTAAATTTGCACTGTAAGACATATTACACACCTTGCATTCATTTACTGTGAACCATGATGCATCTGTCCTCATATACAGCGATGCAGTCACTATGCACAATGAAAAATACACAAAATGAATTTTAATTAAGGTGTTTAACTTAGAAGTAAAGTGGTGTTTTCTGCATACAGTTTCGGATATTTCAGTTTATCTGTTTGATTTTTTTTTTAGTCTTAGATCTCTGTAATCTGTGCACTTTTATGCCAAAACATGCAAATAGATCTTTGAAAGTGCCCTTTTTAAGGTAATGGTCCTTGAAGGTTTATTTCTCTGGGGTGGCTGGTGAAGTACCTCTAGTGTGTTTAGTGTAAGGGTCTATTTCTATCACTTGATCTACTATCTTCCTGTATTTATCCTGACATTTTTTCGGTTTAGTTAAAGCTCATGGAGTATTGTTATTTTTGAATGCTGATGAGATTTTCACTAACTAATAAGTGAAAAAACATCATGAATTACTTCCAGCATTCTGAACAAATCAGTGAAACACTCAAAAAAAAGTTTACTAATAAGTTACCAAAGCTAACTGAATAGAGGCTGACTAAGAAAGTGTGCGAGTCTCTTCATGTTACAACGAAGGTACTAAGAAATACCACCAGATCCCTGCTACCTCGACAAAGAATGGCTGAGCAACTAAATACGCTTTATCCTAATTCTTTACTGCAACACTGATGCAAATCCACAAATAAAATTCAAAGGTTGCACAACTATACTAATGATTTTAAACTTGTTATTAAGTCATTATATGAGGATTTACATCAAGTTTGAGGTCACTATTCACAACTCCAGTTTTTCTAATACCCAAGTCTTTATCTCTGATCAGTAAAACAGTATCAACTCATAAAGCTCTGAAATCTTACTTGACTCTACTAAAACAGAAACAAACTTCACTCAGGAGTAGGTAGCTGACCAAAGTAGTTGAGCATTTTAATGATCAAAGAGTCCTTTATATTTCTTCAATTGGTAGAGACCAAAAAACGAGCTTCAAAGAGAAAGTAACAATAGACGTAGATCATTAGATGGAACAATTGAACATATAAACAAAAGCACAAATCCATACATACAAACAAAACAACAAAGAAACAAATGAATGAAACAATGATATAATGAACAAATGGGTTGCGTACAAGTTAACCATATTAATTAAAATATAGTTATGTTGTTTGTTTGCACTTGATTCGGCTGTCCCTAGGAGGCCAAAGCATAGCAGTGATAGCAGGTTTAGACCTGCAGTCTGGTAGTCCCCAGTCTTATTATCTTCATAACAATGAGATTCAGGGTACAGATAATATCCCATTCCTTAACCATGACTGACTGGGCATCATCTGCAGCGTGCTTTGAAATAGACCCTCAGGAAAGAGAGCATTCATCACCAGCAGTCCTTCAGTCTAAGTACCATTTACTCCTGGTTCTCACAGAAAATTCTCAGAGGGTTTAAGGATGTAAGAGTGCACTTGTTGTTCCCCTCTTTTCCCTCTCTCTCTCTCTCACTCTCTCTCTCTCACACACACAAACACTCAAGGGTCCGTCCTCTCTCTTATGTGGAGAAAAACTTCAATCCCCAGGCCTGATTTAAAATTCATTGACTTTTTTCTTTGACTCCCTGTCCACCAACACAGCACAGAGTTCACCAAGCTTTGTTTCAGATGGATTCTCCTATGAAAACTTCCATCAGTATTTTCCTTTTCAGGGTCTTGCTGCAGACATATATTAATATATCAAAGCCTGACACACATAGGCCAAATGTGGGTTGAAATGGAATTTTTGATCACAAAGTTCATTTTTATTCTTATTTTAAGAGAAAATCAGTCAATTTGTGATTGGTTTGAGTTTCTGCCACATGCTCTGATTACACGATAACTTTCAAGTACAATGTGATTGTAATCATGATGCGTTCAGCCTTCTCAAAATACAGAGCGAGAGAAGCCACTGATATTTTTTTGGGGTTGTTTTTAATGGACCACTGTGGAACAACATGTATCTGCCTCGCTTTCCTCACCTTGGAAAATTTACAACACTGCATGCTGAGTTTTTCTCACCTACAATAAACAGTGTCTTCTGAGTCATGGCGAGTGTCATCACAGGAAAGACAGCCAGTGTTGTAACTTAACCACCAGTGGAAGAAAAAGGGAAATTACGTAAACCAACATTTGGTTTGCCAGTGCAGGTCCTTTTGATTTTTATTGGTCAAGTTTAGCCAAAGGGTTCTAACACATGTTAGTGATTAAATGATTCACGGGTTTCCTGGATATAGAAGAATACTTACAGCAAACAGGATTCAGATTGTCTGTCCTCATTTAACTCAGAGAAAAACTTGCAAACAACCTCAAAACTGCTTGACCACTTCTTCTTTTTTATCAGATAGACTTTCAATACAGAACTTTAAGGATTTTCTAAGTTCACATTCTGTGAATTCCTGCCTCTACGTGTTACTGTTGGTGTGTTTATCTGCAAAGATAAATGACAGCTAGTGATATCAATATTCCTCCATTGACAGTTAATATTGTTATCTAAACTGACATTTACCAGTAGATTTTGGAAGATATAGTTAGCTTTATATAGTTAGATAGACCGACCTCCAGGGGGGCTGACCAATCCGAGAGAAGAGGGTTAGTGGAGCAGGTAGCCTTAAAGAGACAGCTGCTAAAACAAAGTGTTTCAGACAGAGATAAAAATAAGGGTGTTCTAAAACACCAGTGTGAGAAAGGAAAAAAAAACAAACGTATATAAATTATCTAAAGGGGGGGGGGGGGGGGGGGGATGCTGTGTAGACCCTACAACTCTTTTAAACTTTAGCGGCACATGCATGATATTAAACTAGACTTAGGGTAATGTAGCAAGTCTTAGCCAATACAGAGACATCTTAAATAGCCCATAATAAATATCCAGTAGGAGTAGTACTTATTTTGTGTCATGATTTAACTTCCTGTATTATAGTTCAGGACATAAACCAGTTAGGATGCTAATATTTTGCACAATGATAGCATAGTTTGCTAAAGATGTGGTTAGCAGTTAGCTTACTGCTTTTGCCCAAAAGACATCTCTAGGATAGCTACATTTGCTTAACTATGACAAGAAAACGGACACTTAGTACAACGAGGCAAACAAGGATCATTACAACTTGCTTTGCAGGTCTGTGGCAAAAAGGAAGAGTGTAAACCTCTTTTTTGTGTAATTCTTCCTTTGTTTGGCTTTTGCAGTGCAGGAGACAGAATCTTACTGGTGGATGACTCCAATGAGGACTGGTTGAAAGTAGGTACAACAAATCCGTATTTTCCAGTATGTAAAGTATTAGGGAAAGTTGTTTTGGTTTTCAGGCAGATTTAAAAAACTCCCCCATTTAAGACACAGACTGATAAGCACAGGAAGTCAAGCTGTAGATTATAGGCACAAGGCTACAGGCTGCCTCAGGACACGGATGCATGACTGATAAATTAGGGAGACAAAGGGCCAAAACAGGACTGTACAGAGGCAGCCAGCTGCCATCAGACCATGAAGAAACTCATCAATTTAACACTTTTGTTGTTCTCTTTGTGCTCCACATAAGTCAAGACATCTGGTCTCTTCTGTTTAAGTATGCATACAGTTTGTGAGGACAAACATTTGTTATATCCTTATATCTCTGTGGGCTAAGTTTGGAAGTTCTAAAAAAAACTTGATGTGAGTGTAATGTATAAACCAAAACCTGACGTTTTTTGGAATTTCCTCTAGAGATTTGTGGAATCGCAAAATGAATTCTGCAGACTTCCCTGCTGTTTAAATGTTTGGTGTATTTTTCTATCAGGGGGTTATTGAGGATAGGATCGGTTTCTTCCCAGCTGCCTTCGCTCATCAGGTGCGAGTTGGGGACCAGGTATTCAGATGTAACAGGACGTTCATCGGCTGTAAGGAACAAGGCCAGATCACCCTGAAGGAGGGACAGGTACACAAACACAGAACTCACAACTCACCTCTCTACTTATACTGTATCTCTCTTCCTTGTTGTATTGACCTGCAGATCTCTTAGGGTTCAGCTTTTGGCTGCAGGTGTGTGAATGTTTGTATTTTACTCAGTCTCTCTGTGAGCAGTTTTATGTGGAAAGGAATCAGACTAAAGCATGCAAGATCACCAGGAAAGAGGATGATTGGTACTTTTTTATTGTCTGTCATGGGTTAAGTGTCAGAGGAGACAACTCAAACCACTGTACCTTTCATTTAATGATTTTCTGTGGCCACAATTCTCTCTGAATGACATGCTATACTACACAAAAAGCAGGATGAGATTAATGCACGTCACTAGAGAGAAGAGCGACTGCTTCACAAACTAGGTGTTACTCAGAAGCTTTTTCACAGCCTTTTATGTGAACGTTAATCAAAGCTGGCTTAGTTCAGGGAACCCAGAAACTGACCCTTGACCTCAGGAAGGAGGCTAATTGTCTCTTGCAGTTTGTCATAATCACACATGACAATGTGTTTTTGTGATGTGCGAGAAAATGAAGTTTCTATGACTTTAAAATCACTACTCAGTGCAATGACTCTGAGATGTATTTAAGGCTTGATTCTGACTTCTTTAGGTCTCTGAAAGGGTGGATCGCTTTGTTACAGATTTATTAAACCCTACTGAACCCTCAAAAACTCTTTTAGCTAGTCTTAAGAGTTTATAACACTTGTTATGACACATTTTGAGCAAACCCTGATTTTTATATGTGGTCATCAATTTACAGCAGGGCTTTTCAGTTAGTTTTCTTATGGACATTTACCTACTAATATTTCACATTTAAAATTGTTTTTTACATTTGAACATAGGAAGCCTTTCATTTCGTTTTCTGACAAGTTTAAAAGGGGTGTTGAAGAGAAGTCAACACAGATACATGAGTAACAAAATTCTAAACAACAACACAGGGCAGATACTTGGATGTATTGAAACCAAGGGGCAACATCCGGTAGAGAAAAATGAAGCCTATGTGGAAGTGCTAAAAGCTGCTGTTCATCGAGAATCCACTAGAGCACATGTGTCAAACTCAAGGCCCGTGGGCCAAATATGGCCCGCCACGTAATTTTATGTGGCCCGTGAGAGCTTAAAAGGTCTGAGTGTTTAAAAATCAATAGGTCAAAAGCGTGCTTTGACCAAAAACTACATTTCCCACAATGCCTGTCGACTATGATACCTGCGATTTGATGGCTCACCGCCACTACACGGCAGTGTTTCTACATCAATGCCAACGAGTGGAATTGAGAAATAAATAATGATCCCAAAATGTCCAAGAAGAGAAAAGTTGATAAAGATGGAAGACTGATTCAAGAAAGATGGGAAGGCGGATACTTGTTTGTGCTTCAAGGAGAAAGACCGGTATGTCTTTTGTGTTTCGAGACGTTGTCTGTTGTCAAAGAGTACAATCTGCGGTGGCATTCTGACACCAAACACGGAGCTAAATACGCCAAAGCTAGCCTTCAAGAAAAGCAGCAAATTGCCCAAGAATTAAAAGGCAAACTGTGGTTGCAGCAGAGCGTGTTTTCAAAAGCCACAGCCCAAAATAAGGAGTATTACGTTTATTTCACATTACATTCGATTACATTTACTTACATTTATAAGTTACATCTGGCCCTTTGAGGATAGCCATTAGGCTGATGTGGCCCTTGGTGAAAATGAGTTTGACACCCCTGCACTAGAGGCTGGCTGCAGAAAGACCAAAAGTCACCTACACGTCAAGCCCAAAAAACAGACTTTTACCGCATTAAAAAGCATATTTACAGCCTGATTCAAAAAATGGATTGGGTCTGAAACGCTAATTTTGCCATCGGCACACACTGTATGAGGGGTAAATTTTTTTCAAACTCGGAGGTTACAACAATATTAGGATTACAGGTTTGTCCAATCAGAGGCTGAGCTCAGTTCACGTGACTGACAGGTGCCCTATAGCTGTTGAAACAGAGGCTAAAAGTCTGCGTCATATCCAAGATGGCCCTGTCCATTGATTGGCTTCATTTGACTGTATCAGGAACAGATGGGTGACATTGCAGAGACTATGTCCATGTTATACACGTTATACACAGTCTATGATTGATACAGATCTTGTATTTTTTCATTTTTACTTTCAGCAAATTCAGCAAAAGTCTGATCTTACAGGTTTAATGTACTCAGTGCATTTCTCCATTTTGTGTATTTCATAAATTATGTCCATCTGTTCATTAATTATGGAGGACTCTGGCTTTACCCACTTTCTTGTCACAGCTTTTTTTTTTGCTTGCAGCTAGGAGTATCTTTAAGAACTTTTCACTATTATTCCACCTTTCAAAGAGGACACACCCATGTACACAGCGCCACATGTAAAAGGAGTGTCCACTCCAAATATGTTATCTATATGCTTTTGAATATTTTGCCAGTATGGCATGATGACCTGGCAACCCCAGAAAATGGGGCTTTTTAAGAAACTTACAAGAATGTAAAACTCCCATAAATACATGCTATATATATATTTGAGTTTAAGGTATCGTAATATGTTTTTTCAAGGGTTAATTACTCTCTTGAAACCTGTGAGACAAAACACACAAGGGATAATTTAAAGCCAAACATTAGCAGCATTAATCCCATGAATATTGTCATCATTAAAGGAAGAGGAAGCAATGACCTTTACAAGGAAATTACAATGTCCCCATTACACCTGCGTGTAATTCATGATCACACCCCAGCTATTAGAGCCCATCAGATTCACATTAACCAGCAGCTCTTCAGCCATCTTATTACCACCCTCCAGCTCCCACACCGCCTCTCACTTCCACTGATTCTTCCCTTGCTCACACTTATTCACCAAACAACCCGGCTGTAGCTCGCTGACAGAGAGACCCTCTCAAGAGTTACCATTAAATTAACATTTTAGCATAATAGCTGTTCTTAGATTAGAACCGCTTTGTTCCCACAATGCTTTCCGGGGCATGCTGGGACTCAGAGAGTACTTGGAGCAAGCAACCCCCCGATGGAGATGAAACCACAGGAAACAAGAGGAGTGCATGACCCTCTGTTTTTTTTTCCAGTTACATTAAAACCCGAGGGAAGATGTTGCAGAGCGCGTAAAGCAAACATAAAAACATAATGTGCTTTGGTCAGTTATGGAGGTCAATAAATGACAGAAGAATTGAGAAGAAGGAAGAAGTTTGGTCACACTTTTTGTGATTAGAAGGGTAATTTGTGCCCTTAAATTCTCACATATATGTGGCATGAGGCTGTTAAAATAAACTTTCTATTTGAAGCTTCTTTCATACGAATGCAAACTTTGCAGACGATGAAGGACTGTTAATGTTCTGAACACTGTTTTACTGCAGTCAGAGACGTTTTACAGTCAACATATATCAGATTATGGATACATGTGTCCATGCCCCGTGATTAAGGGTATGTTTGTTGTTGTATTGTTTCCACATATAAGCGCTCTTTCTGTTTTCCCTTCAGATTTGTGTGGGCAGCGAGGGTGAACGTGGTGGCTTCATTAAAGTGGCGAGCGGAAAGAAGAGGGGCTTCGTGCCCTGCGACGTTCTGGAAATCATCTGAGACCAACAACCGAAGGGATAGAGAGAGTGAGGGAAGGAAGGATCAGACACCTGAAGGTCAAATGAGGAAGAAACTAAACGACAAAAAGGCTTTGAGAAAACATTGAGTCGTCTCACTGGAGCATGAACTTTAGTATGATTTCATCACTGAGGGCTCCACTTTGCTGCATGTCAGAGTTTCTGTACCTTCCTCACTTCATCTTAACAGAGAGAGAGAGAGAGAGTGAGGGAGAGAGAGGGAGAGAGAGAGAGAGAGAGAGAGAGAGAGAGAGACCATCAGGGGACCTCTGTTTCACTGGATTTATTTTTATTTATACCGCTGATCATATGTGTATGTGTTTCCTCTTTAGTTTATTCTACAACAGGCTGTTTTTCTTTTTAGGGATGAGGCCATGGACTTATTGTCCTAATGAAAAAAAGTAATCAAACATCCACTACAGAGAATACTCTTTATACTTTAGTGCATAAACCTGACTGACTCTTCACTGATACATACGTCTCATGCTTTGAAATGATATTTTCAGGCACAGTTTTTGTCCTGTGTCAGAACCAAACCCCAGGAGAGAAACAGTGAAGAAGTGAGGTACGGAGGTGTATTTTCAGTGGAGTTTGGAAAAATCAAAAACTTCAGAGATTCTCAGTAGCCTTCCAGAAATATCACCCTAATCCTCTCTGGGTTCAGAGGGTTGATTGTTTTCCAGGATTATCCTGAATGAAAGTGATTAAATACATTTTTATTATCATCAGGCTTAAAAACTATTAAAACATTTTTTATGTTGAGTTGATAAGTTGATATAAACCTTATCTATCAAATTCAACATTGTTTTCACTAGAATAAGTTTTACTTATCTTTTTCTTATCTATTTATTTTAGCAACAACATAATTAGGACATTGACGATGTAAAGATCACAGCAATCGGATGGAATCAACATTTGACGAACCATTTACAAAAACGATGCTTTCTGGTTTGTGTTCACTTCAAATGTGGTCTCTTTTATGTGGCTCTCCACTCGCTCAGCTCAGCACGGTTAGGGCCCTTCAGGTTCAGAAAGTATGTGAGTGCATTCATGGAGCAGTGTTGCATTATAGTAGATATATCTCTCAAAACTTGCTCTGCACCGATAACTCGATAACTTGGCTTTTTTGAATGTCAAAGAATACTGTACTGTAGATACTGTACATACAAGATTAAAGTCTCTTCTTTATCACAACTGGATTGGTTTTTCTGCTTTCTCAAATGTCATCTTTGTAACTATTAATCTCATCCATCATAGGATTCAGTAAATTTCCATTAAACTCTCCTCATGAACAAGCCATCAATGACAGGCTCATCATGAGCTCAAGTGCTACAATCAAGTATCCAGCTGCTGGCTGACCTCAGAGGTTTGACTCTGGCACCATCTGTTGGTTCATAACTGTCACCGCAACATCCAGTCACTGACAAACTACAACTACCACAATGATCTAACTATGAACCAGCCACTGAAAGGAAAGCCAAAGAAAGATAAAGAAAAATTGACAAATAATCTGGAAACCTTTGGTCTTCAAGTCAAGTTAAGTTTGATTTTTGACCGAAAGCAGCAGGACACAATTTTCAATTAAAGCTTACTATCTTGTTCTTTATTCTGGAAGTTGTTGTGGCATAGCTTGCACTTATGTTTTAGGTAATGATCTTGCTGTAGGATGAACCCCTGAGCAATTAGGTGCATACCAGAGGGTACTGCATGGCACTGCAGAATACTGTGGGAGCCTTTTTTGGTTCAGGGTGCCTCTTATTTTGTACAAGTCACTGACCCTAGAGCCAGTAAAACAGCCCCAGACCATCATGCTTCCACCTCCATGTCTGAAAATTGATGTCATACACTAAGGAACCATCCTTTCACCTTCTAGATGGTGTGCAAAAATCCTGTGTGATGATCTAAGAATTTCAAATTTCACCTTCTTCCAGTCTTCAGTAATCGATTAGTGATGCTTCGTGGGCCAGGCCAGCCTCTTTTTCTTTTTCTGAGGTCTTAGTGATGGCTTTCTTTTCTGCAATTTGCAACTGGAAGTCTTCTCTTCACAGCTGAGACTGAGACTTGCTGACTGTGACCTCTTTTAAGCTGTTGACCAGTGAGCATCTACCACACAAGCTGTCGACTTTAAGAAACTTGCTCTCTGAATCTGTTGTGGCTTTGGGTCAGCCACACCTCTTCCTGTCAGAGTTTACCCCAGATGCTGAGCGTCTTTTGATGGTGAAGGAAGCGTAACACACTGACATGTTAACTTTCTTTGAAATTTCTCTGCAGGAAAGACCTGAATCTTCAAGGGCTGTGATGGTCTCTCTCTTCCATTGTTATTGTCTTTTCTTTCCCATTCTTACAGCAACACACTACTTTCTGTTCTATTCAAACTAGAACAACAATTTCCGAAGAAATCGCACTGTGAATACAGAAGGCTGAAGATGTTAAATGACTAAAGTAACGTCTGAAAAACATTGAATTAAATCTTGAAAAGCTTGTGCTGAACTGCTGACTACGGAATGCTGAATGAGCCTGTCACCACTTCTTGGACGAACACAAAAAAATGAATAAACAAATGGATGGATAAATGAATGAATGAATCAATGTCTGAATTAATGTCTGAAGATAGTTGTCAGAAGTGTAAGTGTGAGTGTCGAGTGTGAGTGTCTTGTGCTCATGTGGAATGAGTCTGGTATGTTGGGTGCAAGTGTCAGGTGTGTCAGGTGCGTCCGGTGTGGGTGTCTGATGCGTCGGTGCAAATTTCGTCTGTGTCTGGTGCGAGTGTTGGGAGCAGGTGTCAGGTGCAAGTGTCTGGTGTGTTGGATGCAAGTGTTGGGTGTGATGGGTGAACATGTCAGGTACATCAGGTGTGAATGCCTGGTGCAATTGTTGTGTACGTTGAGTGCGAGTGTGCTAGGTGCAAGTGTAAGGTCCTAGCGTCAAGGGCGAGTGACGGGATGTTTTGGGTGCGAGTGTCGGTTGCAAGTTTTGGGTATGATGGGTACACGTGTTGGGTACAGCAGGTCCACGTGTTGGGGGGGAGTGTTGGGTATGTTAAATGCAAGTGTTGGCTGTGTTGGGTGAGAGTGTCGGATACATCAGGTGTGGGTGACGGGTATAAGTAGTATACGTAGTATGAGTAGCGCCTAGTATGTTTTTGTATGTTCTGGTCAATTTGTGTATTCTTGTACGTTTTGTATGCGTAGTATGAATACTGTAAGTGCTTTAAGAAAAAAGATTGGACAGTGAACTTCCCAAGAATCTAAAGAAGCTGTCATGTCAATTTTATGTCTGTAGAGCCTCAAAAGAGTGATCCCTAGCTTATCTCTGAAAAGTTCCTCAAGATTTAATATCATAGTCAATGGGGGAAGTTGCTTGGTTTTGCCTGACATTTTGCTCTTTTCTGTCTAAGGCCTCTGTCCTTTTGCTTTAAGAAGCACTTTGACACAAGCAGAACAAGAAAACCTCTGCTTTGATGCCTTATCTATGTACGCTGAGTGAAATCTGGGGTTGTGCTGTCAGTTGTTCCAGAGAGTGTATAGGTTATTTCCCCCAGCCTGCCCACTCTGAAGTTTAAATATCTCACTGAGAGCTCCAGCATTCTGTCCAATACACACCAACGCAAATGGTATGACGGCCCGAAAACTTAGTCACCTTTGAGGGGTCACCGTGAAGAAAATATGAATGCTATGAATTATTTGAAACACACTGAGAAAAACCAAAAGATGGCTGAATGTTTTGAAGATTGAATGATGTTCATGAACGAGAAGGGTTTGAATGAGGCTGAAAAATGTCTTGAAATGTGCAAATTCTGAAAATTCTAAATTCATTTATTTGGAACCAAAATTGTGAAAAAAGGGGAATATCTCTGAAAGTCTTAGTGCCACAGACGTGACCAGTCTTTGCGCAGCAGTCCTGAATGAGCTGAACGTTTTGACATTTGAATGGTTTGTATTGAAGTTTATTGAAGAAGAAGTGCATTAAAAAAGCGGGCAGTAGAATAATAACAAAGACTTCTTTTGTAGTAAAACATATGCTGTGAATTCCTTCTGCATTCAAGGCAATAATGCCCATGAGGGTATGTTACCACAGTGTGTTTTAGCACTTCTTTTAAAAGACGGATAAAGATGGCTGTTAGTAATCAAGAAAAGTTGGGAGACCTGCAGGAATTGGTGGCACCATTTTTAAAGGCTTGATCAATCTCCATTGCTGCAGAACAGCTTTAAATTGTTAACACTTGTCTTCGCCCCCGTAAAAGGACTTGTATAATTCTAAAATGTACATTTTTCAGTTTTGGATAATCTTACCTTTTTGCTCAAAGTCTTGCAGTTCACCACCTACGTTTGTGTAATTTCAAGGTATTCCCTGAACTTGAAATCGTTAAATTTTAATTAAGAAATAAAAAATTGAGTTGTTCTTATCGTATTGATTATCAAATATAAGATGTACAAGCTTAACAGAATACATTCATCAGTGATAACAAAGGTTGAAAAAAGAGTAAGTCTAAGCTGAACAGAGCAGTGTTCCTCACTGCATTTGCAGTGTCTGCACACAAACTACCACAAACCATGCTCAGCTTATAAACACTTTAAAACTGGTTCACACATAGCCCACAGCCCTTCCTCTGTCTTTTTTCTTTTTTTCATTTATAAGGCCCCGTCATAAACAAAATCTGGATTAAAATACATTTTAAAATTAAATTCCAGTTATGTAACAAAGTCCATACATAGATCTTTCATCATTTCCACACTAAAAATATTGTGCATGTATCTGGAAAATGTCACATGACTCTGTGTTCATCTGGTCTATTTGGGTATTCTTAAATGGGGCTCTAAACTGGGACTTTTAGGAAGATTGGAAGAGTAAGTTAAACAACACACAATAGGAAAGAGAACTTTTATGGTGCACTTTAATATTGAGTTCATGTGTATATGGCCTGCCTTTGCTTATTTGACAAATACAGATATTACTCTTGCTGCATGTTAAATGGAGGAGGAAAAAAACAAAAAACAAAAAAGGAAAATGCTGTGCTGGTGCCACTACAGTTTAACACATTATATGCTGAGACATACGTTATAGAAGAAAAAGCGGAAGTTATAATTCAGCATAAAAAGCCAAAATGGCCAAACTGGGATCAATTCAGATGAAACAGTGAGAACCAGCATGAGTATTACCATCAGCATCACTCTTCTCCTGCTCATTACAGGTAAAATATCAGCGCCATTTACTGAATTTCTCAATAATATATCAATTTCTAAAAAGTATATTCTTCACCTTCTGAAGGTGCTGTAAAGTCATGGGAACATCTGGAGGAGGGTTTCACACATTCAGTAGGAAAGAGAGCAGACCACCAAACAGAGGAGGTGAGAAACTGTGACACGTACACAATCTAATGAGTTTAAGATTCAAACTATCAGCTTTCCCGACTGCCTCACCTAGCTAAAATTGTCATTTTAAACAATATTAATGTCTTGGGTTCATCCTGTCTGTACAAATTGTTTTATTATGTTGAATGTTGCAGATTGGGGCGTTCCCTGGTTTATGTCGTGCCTGTAAGTTTGTTGTGACCAAAGTGAAGCAGAAGATTGGCAGTGATAAGTCAAAGGTATGAAAGAATATAATGTTGAGGAATTTTCCAAATATAAATGTGTGAAGCTCACTATTATGAAAGTATCCAACTACCCTTTAGAGTTCAGGATGATTCTGTGGTTACATGCATCTCAGCTTTTTTTCTCTTTAGCACAACTCAGTTACAAGCAGGACTTTTCTTTTTGTAAACTAAACAAAGCATGGAGCTACAGTTAAGATAAAATAAACAGGGTCCCATGGGCTTTCTGGCAAGGGAATAGGATATGGAGCAGCCTTAGTTTGTGGAAAAATGTTGCTCTGGTTGCTCAAAATGAATGTCACTGTCAATGTACTTTATTTTCCTCAGTATTTCCAGCTGTGTTCACTTATCTGACTTTAAGTGTGAATTTTACTCCAGAGGATCCGATCACTTGCCCTGGCCAGAGGAAAGTGTCATCAGATAAAGTTAATATGAAAAATTCAGATGTTTGCGTTCACACATGCAACCCACTCCATATTTTCAAGATTACAGTGCATGTGTGAAAGAGGTTCGTGTTTAAACGCAAATAGAGTGTAAAAATGCCACAGATCATACCATAACACCATCTTAGAAAATTACATGATAAAATTTTCAATCTTAACTATCTGCCCTTTCTAAAAACCTGCAAAAAAAAAAAAAAATTCAAAACACATTATTTAGACACTGTATGTGAAAAGACATCGGCCACGTCAGTGTTCTGAAAACTCAAAAAAAAAAAAAAAAAAAAAAAAAAATTAAAAAACTATATTACCATATGAATGTTTCTTCTACAGAGTTTTGTTGACAAATTAGACTTTGTGCATTAAAGTTTATATTGTGAGTGCTAATTGTTGAATGTTCTGTTTGTCATTGTTTGTAGGAAAAAATCAGGGAGCTGCTGAACAAGGTCTGCAATCCAATCAAATTTCGGCTTGTGAAATCTGCCTGCATGATGCTCATCAGAAAGTACAGGGACAAGCTGATTGATGCCTTGGTTCACCGTGGGTGTCCAAGATCAATATGCGTTAAACTGAAAATGTGCAAAACGCACTGAAGCTGATGAAACAACAGTTCACACTGAAGGGAATAAGAATTGTGTCAGCTTTTTAAGTGCACATACCGGCTTGACTGTCTATTTGTAATAAAAGCTTATCTCAAGTTCTGATGTTATTCTTTTAACAGTTTTAGGAGAGAATCTTCACTTATCGAAAGTGCTTTGCTTTACTGTTTAAAGACTGAATTATGCTATTAAAAAATTAACAGACTTCTAGCCCCAAATAAATTCACATTAGCCGCTAGCTAGAAGAAGCTAAACAAGAGCTGCTCCATTTGAATACAGAAGAGTTGACTTGCTGAGTAACATCTTCCTCAGTTAGTTAAAAGATGAATTTCAATGACAGACCATTGTCTATTAAAAACATTAAGTTGTAAGGCTTTGTGTGTAACTGGCTTGCTCATTTGCCATTTCCTTTTACGCTAGCAGCTGTTTGTGGTTGGAAAACATGACAAAGCTGAAGGTGGTTTGTGTGAAGACGATTTGGTGCGAGAGCCTCTAAACCAGTTTCATTTTGTGTCAAGGGAGCTTGATGTGGTTTGAATTTTTGTCTAGGGGTGGGGGTCAAGATTGAGTACTTCCGCTACGTCGCCCATCCTCTGTTGTACATAAAGGGTGTGTTACCACCAGAAACACACACACACACACACACACACACACACACAGTTACCTGCAGCAATGGAAGCATCTTCAGTCCTCCTTGTGTGCATTCTGGTGACCTGTTCTGGTATGTTGTGGGGTTTTTTTTTAATTATTATTATTTTTGCATAAAAACATCTCTATTATGTACAGAAGTGTACTTTAACATTTGTGTTTTGTCTGTTCACAGTCTGGACGGTCAACAGTGAGAACTTAAAGGTTGACATTAATGATGAGGAGCCAGTGGAAGTGGACATTCGAGTGGGTAACACGGCTGCTTTAAAAAGTTTAGGATTTACCCAAAGGTTTAGGATAGTCATCTTTAAATAATAGTCAGAGCTCTGTCTTTTTGTGGTGTCTCTGTAAAGTCGGTTATCTAGGAAGTGCAAAATCTGCTTCACAATAAAAAATATTTCATTTCTAAAATATCAATGTAAAAAAAAATCCACAGAAAAGAAGTCCTTTAAGTTATGTTGTATATTGAATTAAGATAAGACATGAATTTCAAACGATATCTGGAGCTTATTTCTACTTTTCTACAGTTGGGTCAAAACATTTCCCATCCTTGGGTTCAAGTTGTTTTAATCCTTTTAAAAGAAATACAGAAGCACAAATAAGTTTCACATTAATATTAGAATGTACATTCATAGTTTATCTAAATAATGAGCTTATGTTTGAAATCCAGAAAATGTCTACGTCAATGTAAAACTTAATATCATCAGCATATTAGCTACAAATATTGCTTAATTTATTGTGCCAATTGATTAGAACCAATGTGAGTTTTGAAAAGGAAGACCAATACTGAGTTATTTTCAACTTTTTAAATTGAAAAAAACAAAACAAACAAACTGTAAAAAATGGCTTTAAAGCTCCTGTGATAAATTTTAAGATTGTAACAAAGCATCCTGAAATTAACAGAGAGGTGTCTTTATGACCTGCAAAAGCAAAAAAAAAACCATCAGAAAACCGACAAACACTTCTACTTGGCTGAAACTGTAATTTTTCAATGCCTGAAACTGCTGTGAAGGGGCAGGTTCCACATCAGACTGTTTTCAGCACAGTAACGAAAACTCTGTTTGAACATTGCTTTCACTGCAGTGAACAATTGTAGCGATCAACATATTTGACTCTAAAAAGAAAGCAGGATAAGGATAACTAAAACAGAAAAAAGACAGGATCAGCAGGGGTATCACTTTGTTCACAGGGGCGCCAAAATTAATGCGAACAAAGACCCTCGTGTCGCTTGACCACCACTTCCATTGCCAAGATGCGCACGCAGCCGTAGAAACATGGAGGGGTCTATAAAGTCCTAATCATTTTTCTTGCCAGTATGATGGCTTCCTCATTTTCTGTTATATGATGAATTAGTTCCAATTTGATCTCTTTGCCCAGTGCCAAATGAGTGTTTTTTATCTGCAGCTTCCAGGTGTTTGCTGGGTGTGTAAGTGGACCTTAAACAAGGTGAAGAAAGCTATAGGGCCCAATGCCACTGCTGAGGTAACATAAAATATCTCCCAAACTGTCGATTTTCTTTATTTTGTGCATTATGGAAGAAGTGATAATGTTATTTTTACCCTTTCAGTCTGTGAAATCTAAATTACTGACATGCTGCAATGAAATCGGCATCCTAAAACCTCTGTGCCGTAAATTTGTGAAGAAACACCTGGGTGAGCTCATCGAGGAGCTCACCACCACGGATAATGTGAGGACCATCTGCGTAAACACTGGAGCCTGCAAGTGAGTACCAGCAGCTGGACTGTTACATAACACCAATATAACACCTAAAATATGTCCTTCCATATGAATTATTCACAGTGAAGCAACTATTCAGAGAAAAAGAGTCTTTCCTAGGGGTGTCCCAATACAACCTTTTCACTTCCAATGGGATATTGCAGCCTTGAGTATTGGCCAATACTAAAATGCAACAACTAATCGAATAATCAATTATTAATCGATTACTAAATTAATCATCAATTATTTTGATAATTGATTAATCAGTTTAAGTAACTATTTAAGAAAAAGAAGTCCAAATTCTCTAATTTCAGGTTCATAAATGTGAATATTTTCTGGTTTCTTTGCTCCTCTGTGACAGTCCTGATTTTCTTTGGTTTGCAAACAAGACATTTGATGATGTCGTCTTGGACACCGAGAAATATTGACTTTTTTATTTATTTATTTATTTATTTATTTACCATTTTCTGTCATTTTATGAACAGAACAACTACTATTAATCAAGAGAATAATAAATAGATTAATCGATCATGAAAATAATCGTTAGTTGCAGCCCTAGACAATACCGATATTAATCCGATATGATATCAGCACAAACGGTGACGCTCAGTTCTAGGTCTTCAAGACTCCTTGGAGGAATGTTTAAAGTTAAAATGTATTAAACTTACCCAGTTCTGTGCCACCATGGGTCAAGTTTTGCCCTCAGCTGTAACGATTTTTGGGGACTTAAATAAAAGAGACTGCCACACATGTGACATCACTCCTACTCTTTGTTAGCACTTTAGCACACGCTGTTTTCGTGATCAGGTGGGATCTGCGTGCTGGATCCGACTGCTGCTGGATAGAAGTGCTGGAGCGGAGTCTGGAACGGACTGCCTGTATCTGAGTGCTTATATCAGAGATTTTAGATCCAGGCCAATATAATCTGATATTATGGGTTTTTTTTCTGGTATCGGACTGATATCTGATATTAATATCGGAACAGAACACCCCTAGTCTTTTCTTTCAACAAACTTTACAGTACAGGGAAATACTGAAACAAGATCATTTGTGAGATAAGTCTTTGTGCGCAGAAAATGCTGCTTTATTTATTTTTGCCACATTTTGGATATTAGAATGCTTTATAGCTACATTGTCTGTGTGCTTTAGTTTCATGTTTCATGTCCCTTTTTTATGTGCTCTCTGTAGGCCAAAGGAGCTGCTGAACCTGCTCATCTATCAAATAGAGGAGGACTCATCAGCTGATCTTAAAGAATATCCCTGACAGTCTATCGTGAATTATCACGCTTTCCTTTCGTCTTTGCATTACTTTGTGTCGCACTTTGTCTTGTATCTTTGACATCACAGAACCTGTTATAATCATTTATTCCTCTGTGTCACTATAGAGTCTGAAATAAACTTTTGCACTTCAAATTTGCAGATTATTTCACCCTGTCAAAATATCACGGCTCAGACTTTGAGGGTTAACTCTTTTGAATGAAAGATTGCATTCACTTCTGTGTATTTTAAAGCATTCAGGAGAGAAAACTGGTATTCAGCTTTTTTACATATCTATCATAAATCTTTACACCTATATATATATATATATATATATATATATATATGTACACCTGTATATGTAGTGCTTAACAAATTTATTAGACCACCTGTCATAAAAATGAGAAAACCACCCAGCATCATGAGATTTTCCTTTCCTTCACCATTTTGAACAGGAGTGAGGAGTTTCAAATTAATTTTATGTTTTTATTCCTAAATTTGAGCAAGAAAAACTGAATTCTCTACAATGTCAGAAACCAATCAAAATAAAATTTAAACACATAGTTTTTCTGTTCCGGAACACAAGTAAATGACAGCAATTTGTCCATCAAAAAAATAATGTGCTTTACTATTTTTTTGTTTTTTTGTATAACAATAATAATATTGAAGCATTGTATGGATATATAATTTTGATTCAAGAGATTGTACATCCTGGTAGATTAACTGTTACAGAAATACAAAGTGTTTTGGCAATCAGTTACATACTGTCAAATACTTTACACTGGGTGGTGGTCTAACAAAGTTGTTAAGCACTTAGTTGATCTTCACAAAAACCCTTAACTATGAAACCTGAATTTTAGTTTCTGAACAATGATTGGAAATAAGTCATAGATCATTAGAACTTTAATAAAAAGGTTTTTGGGGATGTCATTAACACTTTAAAAAAAAGATTGGGGTATTTTTATTCAAAGCTGTTTTTCTCTATGTAGATTTTCCATTGAAGCAGACAAGATTTTTTATTTCTTCAAATTGAGATGAATATCAAATAAAAAAATGAGCGACTGAAACACATCTTAAGTCACTTTAATTTTCTTTTTAACCACACAATAATAATGTAATAAGTCAGAAGGGTGAGAAAAAATGTGCTGATCTGATACAAACAGACTGCTAATAAACTGTATGGCCTTTCACAGCTAAACATAAATAAGGAGTACAAAACATACAAAATCATCTATTTACACCTCGTCTGTGGATGCTTCGCTTTTTTTGTTCAATACCGTCAGTATTGTAATGGTTTAAGCCTCAAACTTTCACTGCTAACTGACCAAAGCCTGAAAAGATTGGCCTCTTTTGATAAAGTGTTCTGTTTCATGAACACACAGCTTAAATTATAATTCAACATAGTTCATAAATCTGTTGTAGGATTTAAGATACTCCCATTGTCTCTAAAGTTGGTTTTATTTCCGTGTCTTCATGAGGATGCTGTCGCAGAGATCAAAAACTTGCTGTTTCGATCAACAAAGTGTCCATGATGAGATCCACTGTTGTCCCAGCTCTGCTTCAAAGCCTGTCGGTCCAGTTTATTGAGTCCCTGAGAGCAGAGACGCAGATCCTGGATCAGCTCTGATAAACCATCAAGACCCTCATTGTCCCAGGGCCCGAACACCTGACAGCCTGTGAGTGAAGCAACAAGGAGAAATGTGGCTGTGACATCCGAGTTTCAGGGGATCCACATATTTCTTGTTTACATAGCAGTAAAAGGGGGTTGCGTTCCCCTCTGGAACCTGTTTTCAAAGTTTCATTTTTCAGATGCCCAAAAATGTATTGCACAAAGTATTCTAAGTTGTGACAACCCCACCCATTCCTCTCCTCTTCCTCACTTTGCATGTGTCTCACTCTGCTCTTTGTTGCAGCCTCTAGGAGATGGTGAAGTGTGGAGCTGGGAGGGGCTGAGTTACCTTGTCAATAGGTTGGGGTCTCCAGACGGCATTAAACGCCTGCCTGCAGGGCTGTTTGGTCGCTCTCAGCAAGACCTACTACACCTGCCATCCCAGCCATCGCGTTTGTGGGTTTGCTCGTCCACCATCATCCACCATACACGTTCACACATCCATACTGGCTGACACAACTGATTCTAACCCTTACACACTTCAAATATTTATGATTATTGTGGGTTAATTTCAGTTAAATAAAATATTTTTGATGGCTTTTGTTGTGTGTTGCCCCCCTTCTTCTTGTTGCCTGCCTTGATCCAGGCAGGAACAGAGTACAAACACACCAACATAAACAAATCATTTTTAGACATAGGCTATGACAGTTAAAACATTGTCCTAATCAGTTACAGCCAAAATATCTAAAATTTCTAGTGGTCCTTATAAAATTATGATGAATCAGTATCATCTTGTTTTACAAGTTGTGGTGCTATTAAAAACTACTTTTAGGGAAATTCATACTTTACATAGTTTTTGCATTGTAATTGGGTAAAGAATGGGAAGTAAACTAAGAGCAATCAAACTGTAAAGTATTGTTGGGAAGTCAACATGTTTTTGTTTTCAAGAGAAACAAAAGATGTGCTCTTTTGAGAAACAGTGACTACACTTGCCATCTTGACCACTGACGACCCAAAACACACACACATACATACACACACACACACACACACCTTGAAGGTTTAGAAGAGTCAGAGATCGACAAGCCTCTCTGAGAGCGGTTAGGATGCTGTTCAGTCCTGATGATGTTAAAGACGGGTTTCCTGACAGGTTCAGACTCACAAGAGACTGACATGAAGGGAGACACCTGGAAGAGGACAAGAAGACTTTGAATCCCAGATGTGCCAAATTAAAGACATAAATCGCCAAAAATAATTCAATAAAAAAAGAAGCTCTTCGAGGACCTCATTATGGTATTATTACTGAATTAACAGAAAAATACAACAGCGGCGTTAACACGCTAACTCATACCTGGCTAAGGCAGCAGCACTGCTGTCTGTTAACCCATTTGATGAAAGACTCAGGTGGGTCAGCGAACACTCATCCTGGGAAGGAAGACAAATACTTTGTATAAACTCTACTGCAGGTATAGTTCTGCTTAAACTTGTTAAATACTCAATGCAAAGACCATTTCTGGATATAAATGGTCGTGTGAATTGTCTGAGTACCTGCAGGAGGATTTTGGTGAGATGCTCCAGCACCAGGACGTCAGTAGGACCTCTGCGGACTGCAGACAGGTCCAGGTGTGAGAGACAGTGGAGAGGCAGGGTCTTTAAGACCAGCTCAAAGCCAGTGGAGCCAAGTGCATTGTGGGATAGACACACTGACTTCAGGTGGCCAGTTCCTGAAATGACAGGACATTAACTTGCAAATTTTCTTGTTTTAAAAATTTCTATTTTAAAAAAAAAAAAAAAAAAAAAAAAAAAAAATCTTTACTGGATGCTCTCTTGCTTCAATTTCTATCCAATCAGAATGCAGTATGTGAGTAAATCCTCATAAGAGGGCTTTGTTTGATATTACACAGATTTCACCGATTGCTAAATGGTGATGATAAAGTTGCTTTATTTTGACTTTGATAACCTTCAAAGAAAACGTAACGTAGTTACCTGTTAGCGCGCTTGCTAGCAGCAGTCGATGCTGCTGCAGAAGGCGAGCTGTGAAGCCGCAGGCCTGCAGAGACAGTTTGGCTAACAGAGGACAGCAGGAAAGCAGACAGGACAGGGACTCAGATACGCTGTCGCCCAGCGGGTTCATACTGAGATCAAGTTCCTCCAGACACTGCACGACAGGAAACAAGCACATGAGCAATATGTGTGTTTTTAACAGGTATTGTCATGTGTGAGCTGGCATTCTCAGAAGTGACAGGGAAAACGAGCATTGTGTTTCTTCACACTGTGGTGTGACACATCAATGGAAACAGAGGGAGGAGTCCTGTTTTGAGTGCTAAGCCAGAGAAGCAGAAGTGCTTTTAGACTTTACATGCTTGAACTGCAGCCTTAACAAACGAGGGCTGATTGAGAAGTTGTGAGCCTTGTATTGAAGAAGTGAAGCAGGGATGTCCTTTTTCAGCTCTACTATTCCCTGACTATCTAAGGCTGTGTACCTGCAGACTGGTGTCATTTGGTCAGTGTATGTTGAAGAGGTAGCTCTCTAAAGTAAACAAGGCGAGTGACTTTTGCAAAATGGACAAAATCGCTGAAAGAGCAGTGATTCAATATTTGCACAAGAAAGGTCTACACCTAAGGGTATCCATACTGAGATGGTAGCAACACGAGGGAATGATGCTTGTTCATATGCTGCAATGAAACGGTGGGTGAATTTAAGCGTGGCAGGCAGAGCCTTGGAGAAGATGCCCGTCCTGGAAGGCCTGTCACTGTTGAACCCCAGAAATGGTAAAAAAAAAAAAAAAAAAGTCCATGATATTGTTATGGCTGAAGGGACAAACAATCAATGGCACTCTGTCTGCTGCTGCCATGCCAGGTCCCCCTTGAAAAAGAGATTCCAAATCTCAATGAGGCTTTTATCTGGTTAAATAAAGGATATAATAATAACATATTATGCATCACTTCTTTGGCAGTTAAGAGAAAATATGAAACTCCAGAGCCGTGGAAAACTCAGTAAAGGTGTGTTGTTCCACAAGTCTGTCATTGCCATGGCTGCCATTAATGATTATGGCTTTGAACTGATTGAGCATCCGTCTTATTCACCTGATCTTGCTCCATCAGACTTTCATCTATTTCCAAAATTGAAAAAGGCCATTTCCGATATCCACTTTCGCCAGATGATGATGTCATACATGCAGTGGAGGACTTTCTGAAGGGTCAAGAAAAGGACTTCTCCAAAGGCAGCAATTAAGCCCTTAAACATCACCGGCAAAAGCGTATAATAAAGTATTTTGTGTATAATAAAGTACATTCTCTTCTAGATACTGAAGGGTATTATGTTGAAAAATAATGCAATATGTCCACCAAAAGTCAAACTCTTAAATATGAGGCTCACAACTTCTCAATCAGCCCTCGTATCAAAAATAATTAAACATGAATTCGGATGCCAGACAGTAGAGAATTCAACTTTATTCACTAAAATACCAACTAGAAAAAAATAGCCCTTTATACCCGTATTTGTCTCAGTTATATACATGATCTTATCTTGTTTGCTGCTAAATCTATTGCTCCAAATAGAGGTGAGATCACATTAAACTCAAATATATTGTGAGAGATAAAGTTCAAGCTATAAGAAAAGCTTCACACACAAATTCTTTTTCTGTCGTGTATCTTTGTGTTGGCAAAGGTCTAAAAAAAATACAAACACATGAAAAAAGAAACAATCTGCACTATGAAGAGTGCATGAGAGAGATGTAAGGCATAAAGCAGAGATGCTCCGACACCATTTTTCTTACACCCTGCAACACCACGGGAGAATATATTATAAGTGTGACAACTACGCAGAGTAGTGGAGCAAATTAGGAGGTAAAATTCAAAGAATCAAGTTGTAATATTTCTGTAACTAAGACATAATATAAAGAAAATAAATCTGGAGCTTCAGAAGAAAAATGTGACATGTGGACTGCCCTTATTTGGAAAAGACTAGGTTGTTTTTCACATCACGTCAGAGTTCTAATACTTAAAACAATGGGGTGTGAATCTGCTTAAAGGTGAAGTTATAGTCAGACAGTTTCTGTAGATACTAGTGACACAAGAAACTTCCTGCAGCCTTCTTCAGAAGAGTCTGGGGGATGCTGACTTTCCTGTCAGCTGAATTGGACACTCATTTAGTGACAAAAACAAGAATATACAGTGCCGGACCATACACTCAAAAATATAAAACATTGACTTTATTTTACTTTCCAACGAGTTCCAAGGCGATGCATTTGGTTAGTTGAAAACAATCATTTTAGGGTCAGTTAAGTTGAACTTGAAATTATGCCAGATGACATAACAAATTCAATTAAAGTCAATGTTTCATTTTTTGAGTGTATAAACCTCTTCTACATAAAGTATGGAGGATGAAAGCAAACACAATCATCATACCGGGAATGCAGGATGGCTGTGTCCCTTCAAAGCGTTCGCCGCCTTCTCCAGGCCCTCCCCCGTGATGTGACTGGCAGAAATGTCCAGAAGCCGAAGCCGAGGCATGGTGATCACTGTAGCCACCATCTCAGGCAGAAGGCTGTCTTGTAGACGATTGCCAGAAATGCGAAGCTCTGTGAGGCTAGCCTGTAGTTTCAGTGCACGGAGGAGTGGGTTCAGGGAAGAGGGGGCCAAACTGAGGCCGCACACTGAGACTGAGGAGGACCTATCCTGCACCTCACACAACCGGGTGACACGCTTGTTCTCATCTGCAGGGACACAAAGAGAAATTAACACTAAAGTTTGCTGGTCAAGTTTTTTTTAATACCGGGATGTTTGTGTGTTTAGTTCTTCTGTGCTCACCAACTGCAAGGCTCTGACAGGCTTTCTTATAGCGCTCGGGGAGAGGAGGAAGATCCCAGGAACAAACTTCAGCCAGAACCTGAAAAACAAAACACCTCTATATTGTCTGCTATTTAAAACTGTCTTTATGCAATCCAACTTTCTAAGTGGCTGTCTTCACCTCTTCATTAGTGTGTAGGACAGCCAGCAGCAGATCTTGTGGGGAGAGCAGAGCACCTTCTTTCTGCAGCAAGAGGCGAGGCAGGAGGCCACACTTCTGATAGTAACGCTGAGCAGCCTGATCACACAGCCAGGAAACGGTGCAGGAGTCTGCCTCACTGCAGCACAAAATCAGCACGTAGAAAATCAGTCCAAGTCAACAAGAGGAATCAACATGTTTGTTCCAAACAAAAAACATTTATTTGTTACTTTTTGTAAATTTGCTGTGTTTCCTGTCCGTTCTTCTTGTTTCTACTTCCATTTTCCACGTTTGAAATGAAACAACACATCAGGAAATATGTCACACCAACCTTTGAGGAACTGGGATGAGGAAAACATCTTCCTGAACCCTGACCCTCATTCTGATTGGTAGAGGCAGTGATGATGGCATGGATGCAGGCAGAATTGGTGTTTGATGCTGAAATAAATAGTAAAAGTTAGAGAAAAAAAAAAACAATCAGACCCAATCCATTTAAACAAATAAAACAACAACAAAAACAGGTTGTAACCATGTTTTTTTGTGTGTGTAATTTCAGTTCTTTCTGCAGCCAGCCACAAGGGGACTCTGAAAGAAATTCAGTTTTTATTCTTTTTTTTAAAAACTTACCACCATCACCCTGGTTAGTCAGCATCAAAATTACTTATTGTAACCACAATTATCAATTTTTATTATCGTGGACAAGCAACAGTAAGCTGGAGCACAGCCACCTGCCATTAACCAGGGCTACTGTAGTGATGCTACAATGCCCTACGGCAAATAATGCGATGCAGCAATTTGAGCTTGAAAATGGAGATAAAGTTGTTTATCAATTATTTATAACCATTTAACCAGAGAACTTTGTAACCAAATATCTTAACATTAACCCCTAAGAAGGAGCGAAAGCTGGTGGTGCTAGCTCTGCTAGTGTTAGACACACCCCACAAACCAGTATGGCTTTATTTATAAGTTGGAAACCAGTCACTGTACACACATTAGGACTAGTTCTGCTGCTTGAATGTCTTATCCTTTTTAAGATGTGTTTATAAAGTTTACAGTCTTCTCGTTTCCATCACATGGTACAGCCCAACTAGTTTTTATTCAACTATTCTCTGCCTGCAGGGATATTTAAGTTAAATATCTGATGATTCCATTCAGCATCAATAAAATGACTCCTGCCAACCTCTGTATTTTCAAAAAGTGTGTTTTCTGTTTTATTGTGGACAGCAGACGCTACCAGAAATGTTATTCAAAAACATTCTGAACACAAGTCCTGTTATCATCAACATGTCTCTCTGTAAATGCTGAATCAGATACTGTTTTCTATTATTAATGCAGCAGACATATGATGTTGACACAGAGGGAGTTTGGTTTGTAGATAAAGCTGATGTGTTTAAGCTGCGTTAACGCACTAAAATGACAAAAACCCCTTTTATCATCTTTTTCTCATTCAACCCCACATTCATCACTGCTGAAAGCTAATCAAGAAACAAGACAGATTTCTGACAAATGATGTTCCAGTTATAGCTCCGAGTGATGCAGTGACATTTCATCTTCCTCTGCATGTGGTCCTGAATAAATAATGTGCTGTCTCTCTCTGAAAAGAGGTGATGGATGTTGTAGAAAATAACTTCTTGTCTGATGTAAATACACTTTGTTTTTTTCCACGTTTACTCATCAGAGTAGAGGGATGGGAACAGGTTTTCTCTCACCCGAATGTGTGTCGGTGGAGGCGGAGGTGTCTCAGCTCTCATGTCTTCATCATCAGTAATTGTGGGGCTGTGTGACCTGCTGACCTCTCGTCTACCCAACCTGACCATCCCTGGCATATGAGTCATTTTCACCTGCTGGGACTTCACTGAGCCATTCTTTTTTAGAGAGAGACCTCTGCTGGAAGATGGGGGAACTGCAGAGCCTAAAAAAAAAGAATATAATGCTAGGAGAATGATCATAGATCAGTGAAGTTATCCAGAATTGGAGCTGATTAATACCTCTGCAGGACTCAGAGTTTAACTGTCTGTTTTGTCCTCTTGCTGCTGACAGCATGTTTACATTCTCTCCTCCCATCCCGTTTTGTTCTCGAATCCTCCTCTTTTTCTTGGGCTGGAATTCTTCCAAATCGTCCTCCAGCCAGTCGTCAGCCAGATACTCCTCCTCGGGAACCAGGGCCGATCTGTTGCTGGATGAGACCCCTGGTGTGCTGGAGAAGTGAGGCTGTGTCAGACCCTGGAGACGAGATGTGGCGCTGCCTAACCCTTTCATGGCACTTTGGTACTCTGGTCGTGCAAAGACGCACGGCGCAGGAGCCTCCCTGACATTTTCCCGACCTGAGTTCGGGATGTAGTTGGCTTCCTTGTTTGGGGGGACTTCCTTTTGACTCGTGGCTGCTGGGAAACTTTGTCTGGGGCGGAATGGACGGAGAGGACTGACTGGGCAGTCAGGGTCCGAGTCGTCTGAGGAGCTGCTGCTATCCTAAAGAAATCATAGATATAGTTAGTTTGCATGATCCAGAAGAAATAATGTAGTTTGAAGAATATCTTCATTCTTATAAATGGGTTTCTGTTAATTTACCCCATACAGGACATTGGCCTCTGTCCCTCTGGCTCTGTGTCTCTGTGTTAAGCCGTTGCTCCGCCACCGTTTGGGGCTGGAAGATGCAGCTTTAGACTCAGATTTCCTGTTAGTCTGGGGCCAGTCTTGGCTGAGGGAGCAGCCCGCTCCAGAAGATGACAGTGGCTCTGAGTTCTCAGCATCAAACAGCTGGCTGTCCTGCAGGCTGTCGAAAGGCTTGGCTGGAGCAGCAGCAGCAGCAGCAGCAGCAGGGACTGTGTCATATGGAGATAAAACTGTGTGTGAATGGATATGTGAAAGAGGGGCACTGAGGCTAAATGGTAATAATGATCAAAAGGCCCTCACCTCCCCCTGAGAGAGCTTTTCTCAGCAGTCTCTCTGTGGTGACACACTCCTGCTTGGTGTCCTGGTCCAACTCTCCGCTGTACGTCCTCTGCCAATGACGGAGGGTGTCCAAGGCTGCGTCACCCTGAGGTGAAAGATTGGAGCGTGAAATAGATGAAAGCTTGAACTACATTCAGATAGGGCTTTGCTTTTTGAGACAAGTGGAGTTATTTCAACTATTTTCTAGCGTGATGAAATCTTCCTGTCCAATCTTCTTCAACAAAAAGAAAATGTTTATTATAAATATGTATATGGGAAGTATATTTGAGTTATATTTTGCCATTTTCTTTTGGTTTTCCTGATTTTTCAAGATGTCATGGGATTGTGTTTCACTTTAAAGTCTTCACTTTAAAGAGAAACCTTAGAATTTTGCAAACACATTTGGCGACTTTCACGTGGTTTCTTATAAAATTATGTTTGACTAGAAAGACAAACGAAGCTAGCTCCTGTAATTTCCTTGTAGGCCTCACGCACCTTAGAGTTGCGTAAGCTGACAGAAGCCCCTCGTTCCACCAGCAGCCTCGCAACTTGAAGATTTCCACAAGCAAGAGCATCATGAAGAGGGGTCATTCCTTCACAAAGGGGACCACCAGGATCGTTGATGTTAGCTCCCCGCTCCAGCAATAAAGCCACAATGTCTGGATAGGAAAATACAGATGGGATTAGTGCAGTTACATTTTAGTGATACAGAAAAACTCTGAGCCATAACTGATCACAAATCAGTTACCGTAGTGACCGTGGTTGCAAGCCTCGTGGAGGGGAGTCCAGCCACAGTAGTCTCTGGGGTTTACTGGGTGACCCTGAAGCGTAGAAGAAAGTTCAGTGTTTATGACATTACTGATTTACAGTTACTTATTAAATTTTGTTTTCAGTGTTTTCTCACCTGTTCAACAAGATACTGGACTTGCTTCAGGTTTCCATCGATACAAGCTCTGTGCAGTGATGTCTCGCCCTTCTCATTCCTTTTATTCCACTAGAAAAAGAAAGTGTGTTGAAAAGAAAAAGGGGGCGGCGACATTTGCTGGGAAAAACACTCAAGAATTCTGACAACAGATTAATCTTACCCGTCCTGCTTTCCTCCTTCCTGACACCATTTTGTCATAACCTTCCAAGTCATCGTCTAAAAACCACATCGAAATTCAAATAAGATCCACATAAATCCAGACACGAAACAACTCATTTATTAAGATTAAGATTTTAACTGACTACCTGAGTCTGAGAGAACAACATCACTGTCATCCAGAGCTTCACTGTTGTCCATTTCCTCCTCTTCATCCTCTTCCTCCCCATCACTATCATCAGGCCTCCAGCCCTCAGCAGCACACAGTTCCTGCAGCCTCGCCTCTGTGTCCTCAGCTTCAGACGAGCCGCTTCGCCGCTGAGATGCCAGCCAGAGCCTCAGCACACGTTTCTGTAAAATGAGAGAGAGAGAATTCATCTGCTGCTTCATTGTCCCCAAACATCTTAGTAGGCCTTTAAAATGCAGTTTCTTTTCCCAAACTGTTCCCGTTTATATAAAGACAATAAAGTCATTATCCAGACAAGCTAAAGGTAGTGAACTCCCCCCGCCCTTGCATTGTCAAGGACTCAAATTCCATGCTCAATTTGTCCAATGAACACTTCATTGCCAATGGATCCCTTTTTGATACCCAAAACAATTCAGAGTGTAATGTCCCAGCTTCTTTTGCACATCAAGGTAATGACAGTCAGTTTACTTTAAGGACAGTTACTGTCACTGAAGTGGACAAGGCCCTCAGACTTTTAGATTCCAGTAAACCAGCAGATCCAGATAACCTAGAGCCCCTTTTTTCAAAAATAGCAGCTGATTTTATTGCTTTACCCTGAACTTTTATTTTTATTCTGTCTTTAGCCTCCAGTGAAATTCCTCGTATTTGGAAATCTGCTTGTGTTTTACCCGTTAAAACGAGGGGATTCACCTGATTTACATAATTACACGCTAATTTCCAAAACTCCCAGTTTTAGCGAAAAGTTTAGAAAGTTTTGTAAGTGATCAATGGTAACAGTTTTTATTAAGTATTCCATAATAATTTATCAAATTTTCAGTCAGGTTTTCGGAAGAAGCACAGCACGACTACAACAGCTTTAAAGGTTGTCAGTGATTTTTTTTTAAAATTCCTTGGATAAGTAGGAACACTGCAGCTTTGTCCATAGACCAGTGAAAAGCCTTTGACAATGTGAACCAACAATGTGATCATCAGACTGTCTGAACAGTCTCTCAGTTGGTTTGAGAATCATCTATCAAACAGATCGCAGTGCTTGCATGCTGAAGGTCCCACTTCAAACCCTTTAAAAATAAGAAATGGTGTACCTCAAGGTTCAGTCCTGGGACCGTTATTGTTTACCATTTATATTAATAATATAGGGCACAATATTCCATATGCAAACTTTTACTTCTATGCAGATGATACTGTTATTTATTGCTCTGCTCCAATGCAGCATCAGGCAGGCTCTGTGTCATTTACAGGATGCTTTTTTTTGCTGTACAAGTCACATTTAGGGATTTAAATTTTTTCTTAAATTCTGAAAAAAATCAAAGACTAAACCACAGGACCTGCCTTCAATAATTACATCTCAGGGTGACGTGATTGAGCTCATTTCATCTTATAAATATTTAAGTTTCTTAATTGATAATAGGCTGTCCTTTTAAGTTTCAAATTCAGCAGCTTGTCAAGAAAATGAAGCTGCCTCTGGGCTTTTACTTCAGAAATAAGTCCTGTTTTTCATTTGTTGCAGCAACTTTCTTGCCCCTGGTTGACTATGGTGACGTTTCGTACATGCATACATCTTCACAATTCTTTCACTTCATCATGGAGCATTGAGGTTTATTACAAGTCTTAAGGCTCTAAATCATCATTGTGATCTGCATTCTCAAGTTTGTTGGCCTGCGTTGTCTATTCAAAGACAAAATCACTGCCATGTCCTCATTTGTAAAGCAATTCTTAATTTGCTTCCCTCTTACTTATGTGATTATGTCAAGTTGAGAAATGTCTGTTCCTAAAGTATGTCTTGAAATGGGAAAAAAGGGAGTTTTAGATATGCAGCTCCTGCAGCGTGGAACCTGTTGCAGGAGAAGTTTGGCCTGAGAGAGCAGGTGTCTTTAAATCCGGGTTTTGGTTCTGTAACTGTGTTGCTGCTGTCTTGGCCAGGACACTCTTGTAAAAGCCATTTTTAATATCAATGGGGCTTTCCTGGTTAAACAATTTTTTTAAATAAATTAAAACAAAATTTATAATCACCTGTAGTCTTGCCTGCCCGGATGTCTCAGCGCAGTTAAGAGCAGTTCTGTAGCTGCTGTTTATATCCTCAAAGGCGCAGCTGCTCTCCTCCTGAGCTGCTGCGATGTTCAGCCAAGTGCTACACTCCTATTACAAGCATAAACAAGTAATTAAAGTATACACATAAATAAAAACAACTTCTAACAAAATTACATGCTTTTATGCTTTAAAACTTATAATATATGACATTTTGACTATAAAGCAAACTCATCTTATCAAGTTGCTAAGCCATGTCATGTCCCTTAAAAGCATTTGGCCTTTTTATTTTTACACCTACAACTATACAGAGCACATACAGTATTTATATTTATTTATACAACACATACTTCTCTGTGCCTTTCAAATATATAATGTACATAATGCTGGTGAAGAGTTACCTCAGTAGAGCTGCCCTGCCTCAAAGCCAGCTCCTGTCTGTAATGCTCCACAGCCTTATTGTGCTGTCTCAGGTCTGTGTAGGTTGCAGCCAAGGACACGTGAATGACAGCCAGCTCCCGGGCAGGCTTTCCTGATGACTCAGCACTTCTTAGCTGCATCACACATCATAAAAGCAGAGTTCTACAAAATTAGTTGTATATCTAAAACTAATGAGAAAGTTAAATGCAGTGAACATTGGCAACTAGAGAAAATATTCAAACTTTTTTTTTTTTTTTTTTTTACCTGAGCTTGATAGGCATCCAGGGCTTTGCTGTAGCAGCCAACCTTACAGTAAAGGTCCCCGAGCTGCTCTGCCAACCCCACAGCCTGGTGGGGGCTCAGTTTTTTCCCCTGATCCTCCCCGAACTCTTCCTCTAATTTGCAGCCTTGATCAGCTTTGAAAGAAAAAAAAACCCATCAAATTAGCAATGTTTGTGGAACAAAAATATGTTTTCATTTGCGATAAATTAAGATGGAAAATAAGTAATTAAAAACTATTTTACCATATTTGAAAACCTTCTTTACAGCCTGCCTATCCAGTGGCTGCTGGGAACCGAGCACAAGAGCTCTTTTCAGAGATCGTCTAGCTGCTACAAAATCCCCAAGAGACAGCTGCACCTGCGTCATAAAAGTCAAGGAGATGTATTCATTATAAAAATGTATCACCACAGCAACAGAAAATCACTGTCTGAGTTTATAAAATTGAACCAATTTTTTTTGTGATACCTTTCCAATGCAGTGAAAACACTCGCTCTCACTGAACTTGTCTTTGATCTTTCTTGCACACTCCTTAGCCTGTTCCAGACAGCGTACAGCATTAGACTTTTGACCATTACGGAAGTAGATGTTGCCCAGGTTGAAGTTTGCACGGTACAGATCCTCCAGCAGCTGACCTTTCCTGTTCAAAAAGACAGTGGAGAAAAACACAATCATGAATATGTTACAGTAAACTTTTTGTTACAAAGTACAGATGCAGGTACAGTGTATTGTCTTTTTACACTCTATCAGAAATTTTGGCATTAAAGTATAATGGGATTTTCTTACTCTGCAATGAAGACACTGCGTCGGATAAACTCGCTGCATCGTTTTGGCTCTCCTAGATGATCACACACCAGACCAAGATTGAGGAAGAGACGAGCTTTCATCTCACTCATCTCTCGCCCTGACACACTCCCTAGAAGTAAAAATTAAACGTGAGGAAACACAAGTAATTAAAAATGTGTATGCAAGGACGAGATAACTTAACATGCTCCATAAAACCTCAGTTAATGCAAAGAAGCACAAAGTAAAACAATGCACACCCTCTAGACGGTCAATCACGATGGCCAGGCTTTTCCTGAAGGCATCCTCTGCTAGCTCTAAACTTTTCCTTGATTGGTCTGATTCATAACGAAAGAGATAGGTTCGACCAATGGTGGCCAACGCCCTCTGCTCTTCAGCATGATCTCTGACTGAGCGAGCCAGGTCCAGGTGACAGCGCTGGTGCTGAAGAACAGTACACACATATGTAAGATCATTTACTAATTGTTCATTTACAGTAATAGACAAATATATATTATATTGAAGCAGGCAATTCTGCTTACTTTTAAAGCAGCCTCAATGTTCCCCATTTCTGCAAAGCACTCTCCTATCTTACGATTGGCCACAGCTCGTCCAATCACATCATTCAACACCTCAGAGAGAGACAACTCCTGCTGGTGCTCGCTGATGGCAGCCTCATAGTCACCTGAGACAGAAAGAAAGGGACCACACAGGTGAAGTCAGTAAAGTAAGACATCATAAAAGAGACTGTAAGACAGTATTTAATCCCCCCTATTACAGGTAAAACAAAAGAACAGAAATGGTTGTTACAACAGAAAGGATTTCCATTGTTTGGAACACAGAGCTGGCCTTGTGTCTAGATTTTCCTTTTTGTTGATACAGATTCTTGATGTGTGTTTTGCAGAAGAATAAACAGGTAATCTGATCAGTACATTGACTGGTGATTCTGATAGTTGGAAAATTGGTTATTTACATAATCTCCATCCTTGCATTTAAAAAAGTGGTATCTGTGCCCATCTTTATGGTTATGTGATAATGTGAATTCCATGGGTAAATTAATACAACTGCAATTTCAATATGGTGAACAGTTCAGTCAACCCTGACATTAGTTGCCATAAAAACTCTCACCATTTCTGGACAGTAGTTCTCCAAGCTGGTTGCAGATGCTGGCTTCCTCTCTTATGTTGTTGCTGTTCTGCGCTTTGGCCTTTGCTTTCTGCAGCTCTACACACGCACAATCACAATACAATCGACATGAATAGAACTGAAAAATGTTTTCCTTCTCAATCACTGTGAAATTAAAACCTTAATACTTACGTTTGATCTCCCGTGCTGAGCTCATCTTTGTTTAGCTTCCTCTGTGCGCTGATAGCTCAGTTACAGCTGATAGCGAGCGCGCGACACTTTAGCTTCCTGCTCAGACAGCTTCGACAAAATTATAAATCACCCTCTGAAAATACATATTTACTTCGTCTTCACTGATACTATTGCTAGAGTTTACGTATCCGATCGTGTTTACCGACGTATCAAACTTTAATTTGACATAAACATTTCAGTAATCACTCACTTTAGCTTACTATGTCCTGTAAACTTTGCAATGCCCCGCCAGTAACGCGTAAACCAATGACATCCCGTCACTAGCTCAAGCTAATTTTACCCTAATTGAAGCCTGTCAGGCACACATTTCTCCCTGCTCAAAAAGTAGAGTTCGTCAAATAGACTGTATGTGTCTCTTATAGCTTTTAGCTCTCTCACGAATCACGTGTCTCTCTTTTTCTCCTTTCTTTGCCGGATAGCAACGATAGACTGAGTCGCAATTGTGCCTGAGATACATTAAGTTGGGAGAAAACTCGCTTTGAACCAAAGAGCGGTTATTGGAGATCTCCACAGGATGACGCAGTTCCACAGAAAAAAAGTGAGAAGAAGAAACGTAAGTATTTCGCTTACACTTTGATAACACGTTTCTTTTTGCTCTAAAGTCCCACAAGCAAAGTCTTAGGGAAAAGAAAGAGCATTTATTAATCTGTTGTTCATAACAGTCCATACAAAAGCAACGAAAGTAGTTTATTATTTTCTGTTCCCAAGTGTGTGTAGTTGCACAGTACCTATATGGGCCAAAACATGGGGTAAGTGTCAAAAGTGTGATTGCAATAAATATAAAGGAAAATAACATGAAGGACAAGTGTTTACTTCTAAGATGTGTGTCACATTGATTTTGAAGAAAACTGACTTTTACTGAATGAAGGGAATACACTTGAAGACAAAATGTTAAAATAGGATGCTACATTGTCATGACTCGTATCACTTTGTTAGATCTCTAAAGTGTGGAGTAACAGTTCTGAATTCAAAGAGAATCATCTTTGCTCAATCCGGCCTTTAAAGAACTGATATTTTTTTAATTTTTTACTCATCAAATAGTGCATCATTTCAGATACCTCTTAAATTTTTTAAGGCTGCAGGGAATTCTTGGTTTGCCTTTTCTTCTGTAACAATTGGTTCACTTTTTTTCCTATTGGGGGAATCCAACTTTGGGGCTTGTTTCCTTGGCATTAACTGAATTTAACCAGCTCTTATCATGGCTGCCACTTAAATACTTCTGGGTCATATCGCTCTGTTATATGCCCTTGGCAAAAATAAATAAATACATTTAAAAAAATAGAAGATTTCAACTCAGAACTGGTGTGCATGTACCTTTTCAAGGTCCAGGGTCGTATTGTGTCAAATATGATGTTTTCATCTTTAAAATAAAAAAAGAAGACTGAATTTATGATCTTTGTTGTGCATCTCTGAATTCAAGAATACATTACTTATGTGAGAACTTTGATTTTGATATGCTCACTTTATCTAATCATAAGTATTAAATCATTAAAGTGATAGGTAGTTGTGTGTAAGTGTGTGTGTGATCAACAGGTGTAAATTTCCTCAGTCATCAGGACTTCTGAAAACAAATCTGAACCCTAAATGACGCCTGACAGTACTTACACCAATTTTCAGATTGACATTCATGGAGCTAACCCAAATTCATGATCTTATAATCCAACTGTTCAGTCTGCTGAAAAAAAAAAAGAAAGGGTGGCACATGGCCTGGATGACAATGACGTCAACTCTGAGAGGCTTTCCTGATTGGCTTGTTCAGATGGACAGCACGCATTGATGGACAAATTGTGGTGCAGCCCCTGGTATGTTGCTAAATACAGGCACAGAAAAAGAATTAAAACACATTGCAGACACATATTGTACGTCCCTTTTTTTAATATGTTTGTGACCAGATGGGTGTCTGTTGTTTGCACAACACAAAGGCACACATTTTTTATCTTTAATCTGACATCAAAGAAGACCAAATCTCAGTTAAGATATCACAATTCAAAGTCAAAAAGAGTTGCTTTTTGTGCTTCTGACCAAATTCTATGTAAGTGACTAATTAATTGGTTTTATTTGTCTTGGATTTGCAGAAACTTCAGTTTGTGAAATCATTTTTAAAGCACAAGAATATTCCCTTCGACTGAGCTCATTGAGAATTGACATTAAAAAAAAATGCAGCCTATAGCAAAATAATGTATTAGTCAGGGGGCCAGAACTGAAAAAGCAACTTTGGCGGACACCTCGGGGTACAGGCTGACAACCTATCCAGTATTAATATTTGACCCCTTAACATGTATTCTAGCTAGGTTGTCAACTCAGAATTTTTTTTTTTGTCCTTTTATTGACTGTTTTTTAAAAAGTGGTAAAATCGGATTTTTTTCTAAGTGCTTCCTTATTATTCTAAACTTCCACCAGTAATGTTGAGCATTTTCTTTTTCTAAATTAACTTAATTCATGTGCAAACATGATGTTAAAATAAGTAATCAATAAATACCAAGGAGTATTACACCAAGGGGGCGCTGGTGAGCCAGCACAGCTGTCATTTGGCATGAGAAAGCAGGCCATCGAAGATGATCACAGCAGGAATCAACAGGCTGAACAAAAATTCATGACTTTCACATAACGGATTATCTTTGCCGATTTATCTACAAACAAAAACATTTACATTAAGATTCAAACATCAAAGCTTGCTAGAAAAAGAAAGGCTTAACATTTTTCCAACTAGCTAAAATAGCAAGCAGCTAAGTAGCTAGGCTACTGCATGATTACTATCTTACTGACCAGTTTTGTGTTTTAGTCTTCTAAAATACCAGGGAACACCTAGTCAATCATATGGTATATGGTCATGAAATTATAATACAATGATGGAAGAAAGTTTTTGGACACCCTTAAAATTCTACACAATCTCAAATACTATCATGAATTATTTGTGGAAAAATATTTTCTTGTCTCAAAAAGTGGCAGCATAGACAGAGACAAACTACAGTTTGTTATTGTTATTAAGAAAAACGAACAAAACTTAATTCCCAGTTTCAATGTGTCACTTCTCAATATTGTCTGTATCAAAGTCAACAAATAACAGAGAATATGTTACAAACCTGAACAAAAAATTAATAAACCATCACATCATGAAATGAATATTTAGTAGCCCTGCATTAGCACGCAGTCAAGCTCTAATCCTGGCTGCCATGTTCCTCTCTAGCCTGTTAAGAGCTTATCTTGTCCCATTTTTCTTGAATCACTGTGTTCAATTCTTCGGTTTACACTTTGAAACAGACTGTTTTATAATTCACCATAGATCTTCAATGGGGCTCATGTCCTGGGATTGAGCTGGCCCCTCTAAGACCTGTGCTCCTACAACCAAGTTCTCCTGGCCCTGGATGTTTGGTGAGGGCCAGAATTGTCAGAGTTCAATGTGCCATTACAGACAGTGAGATGACAAAGGGTAGCAGCACTCATGGATCCCCAAACCATGATCCTGCCTCCACCATGCTGACAGTAGCTCTTGTACATGCTGGAGATAATGCTTGGCCTGGCCTTCAATGTACCCTTACATCAGCGGGAGGAAGATCAAGCTGGAAACTGGACTCATCTGACCACAGGATCTTCTTCCAGTTCCTGCAGGTCCACTTTTTGTGTGCTTGGGTCCAACGACACCTGGCTTACCTCTGTCTCTCATTGATCTGGGTCTTCTTGACAGTCTTGTAGGACCTCAAGCCGTAATCTAAAGTGGGCCATGTACAGTGCAGTTGGAACACCGACACCAGTTTGGTTTGATCACTCAGATTTTGATTTGTCTTCCAAGCTGTTGGTTGGTCTCTATTTCTGCATAGTTTGTCCAACTGCTGAAGGATGGCATCTGCACTTCCTGGCTATTGGGCAGCAGCTGTACCCTTCCTGGCTGAGAGTCTGTATCTTTAGGTTGTGTTTCCTGTGTTAAGTTCATTTTTTTAGCCCTTTTTGTCTCTGAAGAACCTTCAAATGTGCTGGCTATATACAGTATACAGTACACTATACAGTATACTGTATAGACTCGAAGCGTGGCAACAAAAAATGTGTCTTTTAACAAAAAGCACAACCTTCATTAGTGGATCACTGGTACCAAAATGATCCGATACTCAAGTTTTCTAATGCATTTTTATGGAACCAATCAATTTAAAATGTGAAACCATGAGCCAAATTACCAGGACAGGGAAAAGAACAGCGTGGCAAGTGATCCAACAGTGCCCTTATCAACTCCACATCTGAGGATGAAGTAGTTCCAGCTACCCTGTCCTTTGCAGAACAGTTTGTATGCAAACTCTATGACCCACAGTCAGTTACCAACTCCATCCATGATACTGGCTGTGCCCTGTTTCAAAAAGTGAAAGCCAATGTGAACACCTGACCCCCAACAGAGGATGCCTTATCACAGCACCTAATGAGGGCCCACTAGCAACTGAAAAATGTCTTTTTTTGATATTCTCTCAGTCACACCATTACTGCTCACCAGGTTTATCGCTGTTTATGTGTAGTAGGCATGCACAAGTGAAAACATTGGATAGGAGTTTTCTGGGAGGTTCCCTAACATATGACATTCTGCACCTGCCTCGCTTTCATGGCGCAAATACTTAAACAGACATTATTTACTGTTGTGAATGCAGCTAACGCTATGGCAGAATGAGCTGTTCTATAACAGTATGTTAAGAATTATGGACCTGTTTGTGTAATGACTGAATATGCATACGGGCTCAGGTGTTTAGGGCTGGTGATTTGTTGATGCAAGAAACGTAGAAGTCAGTGCAGTGGCTTAAGGGCAGTGCAGCTGTCGAAGAAATGGAGTGTTTGCTGTTTTAGTTTTCGTGCCTTCTGCAACCATTGAATGCATTGACACCGACACTTGCTAAGACTTGCTGTAGGCATGCCGCTCAAAGCGTCATATCTTTCTATCCATCTATGATAACTACAGTCAGGAGCAACTGCTTATGGGAAGTGGGGTCTTTATCCCCCCCAAAATCATTAGCTTTTCCAGAAAGTCCTCACAGCCTTTGTAAACAACATTTTTGTTACTAAACAAGTTGCCTCAAATGTCCCTTTGCCTAAGAACTATTACATAGAATTACACTCACCAGCCACTTTATTAGGCACACCTGTCCAACTGCTCATTATTGCAAATTTCTAATCAGCCAATCACATGGCAGAAACTCAAGACGATCTGCTGCAGTTCAAACTGAGCATCAGAATGGGGAAGAAAGGTGATTTAAGTGACTTTGAACGTGGCATGGTTGTTGGTGCCAGACGGGCTGGTCTGAGTATTTCAGAAACTGCTGATCTACTGGGATTTTCATGCACAACCATCTCTAGGGTTTACAGAGAATGGTCCAAAAAAGAGAAAATATCCAGTGAGCGGCAGTTCTGTGGGTGAAAATGCCTTGTTGATGCCAGAGGTCAGAGGAGAATGGCCAGACTGGTCTGAGCTGATAGAAAGGCAACAGTAACTCAAATAACCACTCATTACAACCGAGGTATGCAGAAGAGCATCTCTGAACGCACAACACGTCAAACGTTGAGGCAGATGGGCTACAGCAGCAGAAGACCACACCAGGTGCCACTCCTGTCAGCTAAGAACAGGAAACTGAGGCTACAATTTGCACAGGCTCACCAAAATTGGACAATAGAAGATTGGAAAAACCTTGCCTGGTCTGATGAGTCTCGATTTCTGCTGTGACATTTGGATGGTAGGGTCAGAATTTGGCGTCAACAACATGAAAGCATGGATCCATCCTGCCTTGTATCAGCGGTTCAGGCTGCTGGTGGTGGTGTAATGGTGTGGGGGATATTTTCTTGGCACACTCTGGGCCCCTTTAGTACCAATTGAGCATCGTTTTAACGCCACAGCCTACCTGAGTATTGTTGCTGACCATGTCTATCCCTTTATGAGCACAGTGTACCCATCTTCTGATGGCTACTTCCAGCAGGTTAACGCTCCATGTCATAAAGCTGGAATCATCTCAGACTGGTTTCTTGAACATGACAATAAGTTCACTGTACTCAAATGGTCTCCACAGTCACCAGATCTCAATCCAATAGAGCACCTTTGGGATGTGGTGGAACGGGAGCTTCACATCATGGATGTGCAGCCGACAAATCTGCAGCAACTGCATAATGCTATCATGTAAATATGGACCAAACTCTCTGAGGAATGTTTCCAGTACCTTGTTGAATCTATGCCACCAAGAATTAAGGCAGTTCTGAAGGCAAAAGGGGGTCCAACCCGGTACTAGCAAAGTGTACCTCATAAAATGGCCGGTGAGTCTATGTTATAGTACTATTTACTACTAGTAGCAACCATACAAACTTTAAAAAAGGAAAACAACAACTGAATTGGGTTGAAATTTATTACTAAAGTGTATTTATTCTAAATACGATTTCATTTTACTATCTGGTACATTAATAAAGTCAAATATCACCAAAGGCCCTATCTAGAGTTCCAGATTTCCGCCTGGACATTGAGGTACTTAAACTTATGTAGTGTTGCACCAGCTCATGCTAAAAGCTTAAAACTTGGCATGACTCTTGCCCATAGACTGGTACACTGATTGAAAGAGGTTTTGGGATGCTATCTTATGTTACCAAGATGAAATTAATTTTAAAACATAGTTTTTCCTAGACGGAAATGGATTTCTACATGTTCTAGCTCTATTTTTCTTACAACAGTACACACAAATTTGATCATAACACTCCAGCAGGCAGCCCATGAGCGTTAGCTTTCATTTGATACCAAGTTTATGTTTATGGCCCTTGCGGTTGTGGAGATATTCAACATTTTTTGTGGACATGTCGTCTTACGCAGGAAACCGAAAAATTCACCTTAAAATGCTTGTAAAAATCCCCACCCAAAAAATTCAGCTTGACAACCACCCTAACAATTTACCTTTGGGTCCCCTCTAACTAAAAAAACAGGTTGACAACCTGTACCCAGACATGTCCGCAAAAGTCTTAACGGAAGCACTTTTCAGAATTGGCCCCCTGACTATATTTACAGTGTGCATAAGTGAAAACCTGCACACACCAAGGAGCAACAATGCAGATGTGTCAGTTTTGTGCAGTGTGAAAACATTTCTGACTAAAGCCTCAGGGGGAGTTTCATCTCAGAGCTCTCAACAGCAGCCTGTGTGAGTCTGCCTCTCTAAACCGTTGACCTTACAAATGAGGCATGCTGCATCATTGTGCGAATTGGTGTTTCTGGGCGGTGCAAAGTGGAGTGGAGCATATCAGAGTGCAGGATATCTTAGCTGAGCAGAGCACAGAGAGGCAGGCACATCCGCCGCTGCTGCTGCTACTGCTGCTGCTGCTGCTGCTGCTGCTGCAGGGATCAAATCTGTACCATCTGACGCTCAAGGATTTATGGGTTTAGTCAAAATTGCTTTTCCCACTGTGGAGATTAAGCACCGTAGGATGTTTTCCACTCAGGCCGTAGAATAGTGTAGCTGCTGTTGCTGTTTTTCTTCTCTCTTATCGGCTCCGGAGCTGGAGAGGGGAATGTCTCAGGATGGCAGAGTGATCCAAACCCTGCAGGGGAGACGATTCTGACTGACAGGAGAGGTGCATCCTCTGGGGAATGTAAACCATGCAGGTGGATACTGTACTTGTGTTCTTCTGCATCTGGCTCACGAGTGCAGCTGGGAAGATGGTCCAATCAAGAGGTCACAAGCTGGAGCCCTACAAACAGAGCAGGTAATGCCAAAGGAGTCACAGATCTAGCAAAAAGAAACACTAAAATGCATGCCTTTATTTTTTTTGTAAAGAAATATGAGAGATTTAGTGAGCGTCAAACTCATCCTTTGTGTTTGAATCTTTTTTGTCCTCATTATCGTCAAAGAGATGCATTTTTAAATGTTAACATGATGTTGTCCTGCGTTTCCTGTGTCACCTGTGCCACTCCCTCCCCCTCTGAAAAAAAGACTTTTTCAGGCAGCAGATTGGAGAGAGAGAGAGAGAGAGAGAGAGAGAGAGAGAGAGAGAGAGAGGGAGACCTAAATCCCCACATCTATTTATGTACTACTAGTGAAAGCTGTGTTCTCTTGCCCCACAACTGCTCCAGGCCAGTTAATGACTGTTTGCCCCACCGCCAGCAGTTGTAGTCAATGTCATTTTCAGGTGATTATTTAGGCTAATTGCTGCCTTATCGGTGCGTCCACTGGATTAAATGTTTTAGGAAGGACTGAGCCAGATTTGGAAAGAGTTACTGCGTCCTAAATCTTCTGAAATAGAGATTGAACAGTGTGTAACTATCCAGGTGAATTCAAAAGCATTTGTTTTGTATTATACATCTTAAGACATTTAATTAAATATTTTACTTAGCATTGATTTTGGAAGGTCTTGTGGTTAATAAATACTGAAATAATTTTTAAAAAAGAGAAGTTTGGGATTACCTGAATAAATTTATTAGAAATCTGCTGATCATTTCAGAGGTCAGATGCTGGATGAACTTTTTTATTTTCAAAATTACAGCCAAATGCAAAAATAAATAAATAAATAAATAAATGAAAAATAAGAAATGTAACACCAAAATTTTGTCTCAGTGGTGCAGACAAAGAGAAGACCTCAACAAATATTCCTGTTTAGGAGCAGGAACTGATGATTTTGGTCATTTTCTTTAGAAATTCAAACTAAATGTAAAAATACTCAGATTATTTTTCCATTAACCAACTGATTTGTCAGCCATAGCATGACATGAGTTATAAGTGGTTTGTGAACTTCTTTATTCCATTAAAACAAATTAATCCTTAATAACTCACTGTGGCTGCAATTTATGATTACTTTCATCATTAATCAATGTGAGGATGGTTTTGCCAATAAATATCTCTATATTTTCTACAATAAAAGACCAAAAAGCCAAACAAATACTTCCAGTTCATTCTAGATCCATGTAGAAACAGCACATTCAAAGGCAACAAAAGTTGTCCAAGAGCTGTGCTGAAAAATGTAATAATAATAATAATTAGAAAAATGAAAACGACAAAAAAAGGGGCTTCAGACCTGACATTTTTTGGCACTTTTACCTGGAGAATCACTGGTAATACCTATCATTTCTGGAAAACAGGATTGTTATCATTCCATGAATCCACTTACTGATTATTTGAAACATCTTTTTCAGTATTCTTGTGTACAAGGTCAGCGCCTTTAGATGATCAATCAACAAACGTAACACTTTGAAAACTGAGTATTTGCTTCATTTTACACTAGGAAAAAAAATAACAGTATCCTGTGAAGGAAGTGTAACTCCTCTTTTACATTTTTGATGTCAGCACATTCTCTTGTGAAAATATCGGCACAGAGTACAAATATACCCCGAGGCTTTATAGTCAGAAACTGTCTTTGCATTAATCTCTAGTGAAGATGATAAGACTTACCCAAGCAGACACAGTACAGCGTTGTACACCACGCAGGGCTATCAGCATTGGATGATTTACATCCAGTTAATACATTCTGCAAACCCTGTCAAATCATAATCCCTCTGCATTTAGACACAACATAACCACTCATTTCATAACAGTCTTTATTTACAGATCAGATGTCAAACATCAGTCCATTCACTACTGAAATTCTGGTCCATCTTAGTGAATAAATGTCTGACATTACTTTACCGATCAGATTTTTTTAATGCTTGGAAGCCATCAGACTGCAGGGCAGCAGAGATGTTATTAAAAGGCAATTTCTTTTAAATCTAAACAGTCCTCCATAAAATTGTTACCATTTTAAGTGATCCTCTCAGCCCTAAGGTTATTAAGATGATCAGTATGTGTAAGAGGAGCATAGTCGTAATCATGTGTGGAAAATCTTCAAAAGAAAGAGAGCACAAGTGGCTCAAAGCTGCTCGGTAATCTCTAAACACCAGCATCCCCTTATTATCAAATCTGTGCTTCACTGTTCTTGCACCCAAACTAGTTAAAAGTCCGTTCACGTCACTCTGCTCGAGGTTGACACACACAGCCTCAGAATACAAATCAAATGTAAATCTCTCATTCCTCTTTTTGTTCGGGGGGAAATCTCAGTATACTTATGCAGCAGTCAAACTCTTCTTCTCCCCGTTTCTCATCACTCTGCTCCTCCTCCCCAAAGTGTGAAATTGCAGAAGCGGCTGGAGGCTGCTGGTGTGGGCTGTGGGAGTTTTTCCATCAGCCTACTTTACTCAGATTTTTCTCTCATTCGCTGCCTTGAGGAGGATGAACGAGGAAAAGGGGATTTGTGTAGGACAGCACAGTCCCACACAAAGAGACATCAGAGGGGAAAACCCTAATGAGGTTTGAAGGATAGTTTTTTGTTCTAGTGGAAGGATTTTTGTTTTTCAAAAACATATTTGCAGATTCAAATATATGTATATTTTTTAAAGATTGCTTCCTTTATTTTTTTTAAATGCACTTAAATATCCTAAGAGTAAAAATTGTAAACTAACCTAGATTTAAAACAACTTATAGTTGCACCACTGTTACATACTGATATAAAGCCATTTGTGTGTTGGCTTCCAGTCAAGGGAATGTGCTGTGTTTACTTGTAATTTAATTTCCCAGCATCTTCTCTAAAAAAATGTAGCCACACACTTTGTCTGTAAAAGTAGCTGTTAGCAAAACAAGATCATCGTTCTAATAAGGAAGCATCTGTACTTTCAGATTCTGCATAAAACTGGAATGTAAGTATTGAAAAGCAATATCATCTATCCTTGCTTCTCTGGGCTTTGCCTAGATGGGAGAAAACTGTGTGGGAAGCACAAAAGGTGGAGCTCAGTCAGATAATACAATCCTGGAAACAACTGGCAGCCTTCTTATGACAAACACATTTGTACACAAGTACAGCTAATATCTCCCTTTTAGACGTGTCTTAATTCCAACTTGATTCTCATTTCTTAGGTTTCTAGTTTGAGTTTGAACAAAGGTGATTTATGGATAACAAGGTGGTAGCTGGGAGTCTTGAAGTACTTGAAGCCCTGAAAAGATGTCCTTTCCTTCCAGAGATGATTGTCTGTAGTTTATGACGTTGGGAACTGTTGTTACTGTGACTGAAGCAGGAGAGGAGGTTTGGTGACGCTGGAGAAAGAGCAAGAAAATAAGGTCAGGATGACTTGAAGTGTGTTACACAAAACTTTCAACAAGAAGACAAACAATTTATCACACATTGCGTACATTACATGGCATTTTCCTACTGTCTCAACTAAAACCTCTTTTTCATGTAAACTCCTGACACTTTTTTTCACAATTTCAGGTCTTTCAGGTCTTAAATATTCTAAAGTAACCTGTCGCACATGTTGTGTGTTTGGCACACTTCAATAACTCAAAATATTCTTTCTTGTAGCATAGCATGAGGACAGTGGACTTATGGGAGCTCATTTCTGCCAGTAGAAAAAAAAGAGAAAGTGAGAGAGAGAGAGAGAGAGAGAGAGAGAGAGAGAGAGAGAGAGAGAGAGAGGTTAAAAGACATTTGAAAAAAATATGTAATAATACATAGTATCTTTGGCAGTATTTTATTTTTACAACTTACAGTAAGTAACTAATTTGATGCAAAAATAATTGAAAAAATTTCCACCATGAACTGAATCTAAGTTATCTTCCTAAAAGTGACCTACAACCATCTAAAAGGATGGAAACTGTTGACCATGCATCTAAGATTATGGGTGAAATAGCCCAACCAAGCCTGAAGTTAACTGTGCTTACCTTTGTTTCCTCACATTCTACTTCCTGTCTAATACACTGTTTGTTCAAGCCCAGAGACAGACACAAACGCATGCATGGAGGGGAAAAAATGACTAAAATAGCTAAAAAAAAAAAAAAAAAAAATCCACCTCAAATATTCCCAAATTTCTCATAAAGTGCGAGTTATACTTATAATGCATATTGAAAACTAATAAATTACTATTTTTTTTAGATTATTGAAAAGAAAAACAGATTGAGAAAAAAAACATTGTTTTTTTATACAATGTGATGCTGCTGGCATAAACGTTGATGCTACCAGGTTTCCAAACACATTCCCAAGGTTTAGTTTAGTTGTGAAAAAACTATAAAATCTCAGACATTGAATACATACTTAATCATGTATGCCTTAGTATTTCTAATGGTATGGCTCCTTGACTTTGAATGGCATCAGTCTGTTGGTTTGCAGAAATCTATCCCTTCAACCCTGACCCCTGCAGTGATATATGCATACAGGTCTTTGGCATCACAGGGCCACAGAGCAGAGCAGTATGCCGACAGTCGGCGGTCTACTGTGTGTTGTAGGCAGGCAGAGAGGGGGATTGGAGAGGCCTTTCTGCCAAGAGGATTAGGAACCAGCTGCTGGATGGATGCAGACGAGTAGCACACATTGAACCCTGCAGAATGCTGCAGCAATGTAAAAAAACAACCTCTGACTGTTTCATTTTGCTCTTGTCATGTTTTTTTTTTTTTTTTGTGCTGTCCCCTCACCTCACCTCGCCCCTCCCTTTTTCGCTTCCTCTTTGGTGTTTTCTTAATGCATGCCTGTGGTCGTTGCAGGGATTTGGCCCTGTCTGTCACAGCATGCTCTCCTAATAATCCATTTTAGAGATATTGGAATTCTTTATATTTGTTTTGTGTGTTGTTGGTTTTTTTTATTTATACCTACGACACATTTTGCTTTCGGCCTGAAAATGCAGCCTTAGTATGATGCAGCTCTCTTGAAATGTGAGTAAATTATAGTACTGGCTTTCTCTTAAGAGGATGTGACGAGGAAATGCTCTTTCGCCCTTTGTGTAATTCAAATATCAAATCTGTGTGATGCAAGGGGATATGCTCTGTCTACTTGTAGAGTAAACAAATAAAACAAAGGATAAATTATTGTTCTTCTCTTAACACATGCACAGTAGATTAGGGCTTAAACATGACGTCATCAGTCTTTTGAACACGGCAGGCCTGCAGAAGATTTCTTCTGTTTTTTTGATCCCCCAGAATGTTTCTCAACTAACTTATAATTTAAAAAAAAATGAACAGAAAAAATATATTCAGTTTTTTTTCCAGACAGTCCTAACAAAGATATTCATAAGAAAACAGACAACATGTTTGTCCATTTAAGAAGCTGAAACCATTGAAGTTCATCTCTTGGTGATTATACTCTGTTCGTCATCAATAATGTGAAAACAGCTTGTATATATTTCCATCAGTCTAAGCAAGCATCTTTAAATTGTCTATGATGTCTGATTAAAACTCCAATATCCATTTCTTTCACACAAGAAAAGCATTAAACCCTCTCCTCTCAGAAGCAGAAACCAGGAAATTATACGCTTTAAAAAAGATTTCTGGATAATCAAAGTAATTGCAGAGTCTGCATGTAAAACATCTAAAAATAGAGACCTTGTCTTGACAGCAAGATTACAGAGTCAGGTAAAGAAGATGATGATTTAATCTCAATTACTTCAATCCCTTGGTGAGATTTTAGGCTGCTGTCATATGTGACAGACGTTCTGATTGATTTATTCAAACGTTTATTATTCTGGTTTGCAGGTTGCGAAGAGAAACCCAAATGGATGGAGGTGGAGGTCACAAACCTGGAGGGTGAGTTTGAACAATCTGTGTCTTTTTATTTAATCAAAGCAAAATTGTTCCTTTCCGTAACTATTTTATATTCAAAAAGTTTTACAGGATTTCTTTTTATTTTACAGCCCAATTTACAAACGCAGTCCAGACATGACAAAATCTCCCATGACAAAATCCGAGCAACTCCTGAGAATAGACGACCACGATTTCACCATGAGGCCAGCGTTTGGAGGTCAGAAAGTTTTTTGGTTTTCTTTTGAGTGACGCATTTGACTCTTCTTCAAGACATTCCTCGGCACGTGATTCCAGCTCAATCAGGATGCTGCAGAAGCTGCATGCTCATTCAGTCATCGAGAGCAGCTGGATAAGATCCGTGCAGTGGACATCCCTTCGAGCCTGTGCACATAAGCTCTCTGAGATATTAATGACACAGTCCATACAAGCTGTGCTCGAGTTTCCAATTGCCGCTCAGTTCTTTACATTACAAGAGTGTTAATACATGTCTTTGGATCAGTATATATTACAGGGATTTTATGTCCGCTTTTTATGGCTGGTGGATTACGCAGAGATAAAGTCAGACAGACATTTGTTTTCACAAGACAGTAATGGAATATATACTCTTAGTCTTTTTTGTCTTCCACAGCAAATAACGACTAATGAGAGAGCTGTATGTAACAAAAAAAGTACCAGTCATGAGGGAATTCTTTTCCAGAGAACCGTGTATTGTTTTATTACAGCACAGCTGCTTGTAATGACAATCTGCTGCTGGCGAAAAAAAGCCAAGTGACCCTTGCAGCATCCTTTCACTGCATCTCATTTCCACCATCAAGTGCTTCTCAGCCAGGGGATAGATGGATTTCATCCAATACTGCTTCAACTTTGATCTACTATTATGACCCAGTTGTGTTGGTGTACTATGGGAGGATGATAATGTTGTGTAAAAAGCGGAAATAGGTCAAAAGTAGAATCCAAGCCAGACTGACAAAGTCGTGGCACAAGCATTTGCTTCATGTTTGTGTGATTCATCATTCTTTCCAGAGACACAATTACCCAAAAAAATAAAAAATATTCCAAAAATCCCTGTAAAGGTCATGTTGACTGTCACAGCCAAAATCCCTCCTAAGCAGCACGCTTAACAAGCTGTCATGATGAAAAATAACACTTTTGTGTCCGTAATGCTTTTCTGACACACATCCATTTTCTCTCAGGTCCTCCGATTCCTGTGGGAGTCGATGTTCAGGTTGAAAGTCTGGACACCATCTCTGAGGTGGACATGGTGAGTACAATGAAACAGCTTTACTTCACTGTGTTTATTTGACAGCGATCAATCTTTCATTTTTTTAAATATTATATCATGAATCAGTAGAAGAGTTTGACAAATACAAGGATGAACTATCAGCGTCTATTTCTCTTTTTTGGCTTGTAAAAATAAGGTTGTCCTCTTGGAGCACTTAGAGGAAGCAGATCTAATCGCAAAAAGAAAAAAAACAACCCCAAATATTAATTTTAGACCCTCTTGAGGGGCCTGAACCCTTCTTTTAAATAACTGCACCAAACCACCAAGCTCATGATTAAGTCATTATTAACTTCTAAGGTGGAAACATTGCTGTTTGAATAAATTCAGCATCACTGTAATAATCTAAACAGTTATATCATGTTGTAACAAGGGATCAGCCATAGGGGCTGTATTTAATGTGTTACTCCAAGGTCCCTTGAGCTGATGGCAATAAATGTTGTGTAAGGAATATTTTAAGTTATTGACCTGTTCTCCTTTGTGTCTATCTGCCAACAGGACTTTACAATGACACTGTACTTGCGTCACTACTGGAAGGACGAGCGGCTGTCATTTCCAAGCACCAACAACCAGAGCATGACCTTTGACAGTCGTCTGGTGAAGAAGATTTGGGTCCCTGACATGTTCTTTGTCCACTCGAAGCGCTCTTTTATTCACGACACCACGACCGATAACGTCATGCTGAGGGTGTATCCGGACGGCAACGTCCTCTACAGTCTCAGGTGAGCACATCAGCCTCGTGCTGTGAAGTGTGGACTCAAACAGGAGAGAGAAATTCAAGCACGGAAATAGAAAAAAAGAATGAAGATGTAGTCATTATTTACTGACAGAGGATAGAGTTTAATTCTCTGCAGTGAACGTTTTATGTATAAAAAGGACCCTAAAAAATTAACTCAAAGGAAGTGGAGACAAAAAGGTATCACAACTGTAATTTGACCATAATGGTGTTTATTTTGGTCAGTAAACATAGCAGCCTACTGCTAAATGAAACAAAATGAAACCTCTCATGCTTGCTGTTTTCTAAGACAACTGAATTTAAAGCATTCTGCATGTTCTTCATCAGTTCCTCACTCTTCCTCTCCTGCAGAGTTACTGTTACTGCCATGTGCAACATGGACCTCAGCCGCTTCCCTCTGGACACCCAAACCTGCTCGTTGGAGATTGAGAGCTGTGAGTGGGGGAACCACAAACATCAACAACAAATTCCAGCATTATAATAGCATTTTCTTAGTCCTAGAGTGCTGTTTATCCACTCTACAGCTGGCACAAATCAAATCATTTGAAAGCCAGAGGCTACGAACTATCATATCCTTGCACCATAATCAAGATAAAGTTTGGACGTGCCGATCATTTGACCCACACGCACTTTTCCCTTTTGTCCTCCTCTGGCCAAAATATCAAGTTTGCTGTGCAGACATCTCAAACATATCATGCCATGAATATTTAAGCACATTTATGCATAGCTCCTAATATAGTATGACTAAGAAGTATTGCACATTGGTCTTTAAATTGAAGTAAAAACTTCTTTACACATTTTAAGTTCACAGACACATCCTGCATTCTTCATCTGTCCTGATTTGGCTTCCAAATAGCTAGCACTTCTCTCTGTTTCTTTTCCCCGTAGATGCGTACACCGATGACGACCTGATGTTGTACTGGAAGAAAGGCAACGAGTCCCTCAACACTGATGACAGAATATCTCTGTCCCAGTTCCTCATCCAGAAATTTCATACCACCACCAAGCTGGCTTTCTATAGCAGCACAGGTGCTGTAATCCACAACACACAGGCACTTTTAATACAGGCAGCTAACTGAACTGATTATGCAAATTGACCTGACTGGTGCATCATGCATGGAATGACTACATCACAATTGAATTTCAACTTCAATGCATCTCATTTTTACTTTGTAAGCCTTTTCCTACTCAAGTGTGAGGTGTTGCTCACATGTTACTATGTATTCTCTGACAGTGACAGCACTAAGAATGTATGAATAATTAATCCTCACTGTGACACAAAAGGAGTCCATCTATTACTAACTATGTGTAAGAAGCTGAACAGCTAGTGTGAAAGCCTTTTTATAACTGCAAGTCACCTCTGGCTCAGAAGTGCAACATGAAGCGCTGTATGGATTTTGTCGTATGTCTCCCTCCCACAGTAGTGAGGAACCTCTGCATTGAGTGTCTATAAGCTTTCTAAACAGATTACATTTATGTGTAACGCTGATGTTTCCACTTTCAGGCTGGTACAACCGCTTGTACATCCACTTCACCCTGCGGCGCCACATCTTCTTCTTCCTGCTGCAGACCTACTTCCCTGCTACTCTGATGGTCATGCTGTCCTGGGTGTCCTTCTGGATAGACCGCAGAGCTGTCCCTGCCAGGGTGCCATTAGGTAGGGTAAATAAAACCAAACCAAAAGGCATGAAGGAAGATCCAGTGGGGAATCAGGCTAGCTTGGTTCAGTGGTTTGGAACATAATTGCCTTTAAAACCACTTCCCATCAGTGTAATTAATATAAAGCTATGGCTAGCAGCCATTTAGCTTAGCTTAGTACGACAGAAAGCGGGGAAACAACTCGCATGGAGTTACAGAATTAAATACATTTTATTTTTCCTGACTTCTCAAGATAAAGTGCTAATTTTACTTGTTCTCTTAATATCTCCACTTACTGTTTTTTAATTTTCATTATACCAATAATTTATCTCATTTTCCTGAGGGGAAAAAAATCGTATTTTTTGGCAAGATAATGAACGTGCGATCTAAAAATGAAAAGCACAAAGAAAAAGAAATAGACTTCGCTTACCTCAGTCATAAGTCAGCAGCAGACAGGCAGATGGCTAATGATAGCGATCAACTTGCTTATTTGAGTTTTAAATTTTTGCCAGAAAATTATCTTATTACCTTGGAAAAAAAGAGAGCTTCAGTCCCTCGAGAAAATTAGACAAATTATCTGAATGAATTTAATCATTACACTTTCAGGCTTTAAAAAAAAGTCACAAAATAAAGGTTTATCAAGTTTATCCTTTTTAAAATGTTATTTATTGCTAACTAAAAAGGTGGAATTACAGGCGGTACTAGTGGTTAATAATGAATCTCAGTGGTGTAAAATATCAAGGAAATACGGATTCCTGAAAGGGGGATTGCAAAGAGATGAAGCACAAAAAATCAGCATGATGAAAGAGGAGAAAACAAGTAGCATGGCTCAGTCAATTTGAGGAGTAACAAAGATAACTCAAAAAACATAAAAGTTCTAACATTCTTTCTAAAAAATAAAACACAAGTCACAAAGAGAGCTTTAGCTTCTAGCTTGCTTCGTTATCAGGCTAACTGTTTCAAACCTCCTCTTTCCACTCGTTTTGCTAAGCCTCACCACTTGGCATAACAGTAGCAACTCTTCACTCGTTGCCTTTAAATTTCTAGGTGGTCCAGGTGAAACATTTGTTTCTGCTACATTTCCTGCTCTGTTTGGAGCATTAAACAGGACATACGGTGTGATCTAGGGCTCCAGAGATGCCGATAGGCGGATGTTAAACTCAGACAGAACCTGCTAGCGATTTTCTTAGTCTCTTAAATGGAGTCTCTGTGTGACTAAATTCTTTCTGTGTTTTACTCCAGGCATCACGACAGTGCTGACCATGTCCACAATCATCACCGGGGTCAACGCCTCCATGCCCCGCGTCTCCTACATCAAAGCAGTAGACATTTACCTCTGGGTCAGTTTTGTATTTGTCTTCCTGTCTGTGATAGAGTACGCGGCGGTCAACTACCTCTCTACAGTGCAGGAGAGGAAAGAGAGGAAACTGAGAGAGAGAGTAAGTGCTATTTTTATTAATGACAAAGTAAACTTTTGATATGTCATATGGCTACAACTTACTTTACTGAATCAAAGTAATTAACCATGTCTGAATGTGAATAGGTGCAGCCTTTCTAACCTGAAGAGAGTGCAAGTAAACAATATTTCTGTTGATGCTGAACCTTTTAAAGAAAGTGACTCAAGTCCTATTCTTACTTAGATTTAATTTATGTTTATGTAAGGGTGATATGATGAATGTTTGATCCTTAGATTACCCTCCTTTTTTTTCAACGCTAACATAAGAAAGCACATTTTACTCTGCCGTTTTACTTAAAGAGGGGGTACAGTGCTTTTTTTAAAGGGTTTATGCTGTCCATATGGTCCCCCATAGTGGCTTTACACACTGGTGTTTTAGAAACCCCTTATTTCAGCCTCTGCCTGAAAATCTTAACTGAAAAATTTTAAGCATTTTTCTCTTTAAGACTTCCTGTTCCACAAACCCTCTTCCCTCTGATTGGCCGGCAGAGCCTCCATCGTGTCATGGACCAGTTGGGAGATCCTAATGTGATTTCAGCAAGTCTCATGCTATTTTTAGAACAGACCATTTTGAGCAGTGGAACAGATGCATTTCTAAAACATATGTATATGTAGCAGTTTGCTTTGTTACTTTTGATCCATGTGGGAAGGCATAACACCCCCTCTTTAAATGAATGAAAAAAGCTTGACTTTGCAACAAACTTATTCCTATTTTCTGTTCCTTTCTCTTGTATTAAGCCTCACCCAATGATAGGAAGCTGTCTGTATACGCAACTGTGGTATCCATAATATCCACTACTTCTATTTCTTTGCCAGTTTTATAAAATTATAGTCCACTTTAAATCTCCCTGAGGGCTGATTGATTTCAAAACTATTAAATGGTCCTCATTTATAGATCTAATAAAAGTTTTGCATTCCTTAATAATTGCAGATGTGAAAACTCATTAAAATTCAAAATAAAGCAGACACATCAGGACTTTCTTTCCTTTAAGCCCAAACAGGACATGGTTGACCTGATTTTATATTAAACATTTTACACATCAAAATATCTTTAAACCAGTGGAGATGAAAATCAATTATTCATGTTCCTTTCCAATCAGCAGATGAATATTCTCAGAATTGGCTCCCTTTAAACTCTTGGGGCTATGGCAAATTATTTCTGGGACTGCAGTTTGTGTACTATACTGCTATTCTTCAGCTGCCAAATGCTGCAGCATATGGAGCCAAATTGCCCACGTACCCCGAGGATAATTTCCAGCACAAACAACCTTCTATAAAGCTTTCATGCCAAAGTTATTAAGGAGTACTGAGTGTGCAAGAAAATATGCTAAACATTTGACAACGCATTCACTTTCTCGTTTAGTTTGTAACAGAGTGTCCACAATAAGCAGATTCAGAAGTGTCAACAAAATGAATTTTGTGTGTGTTTTTTGTAGCTGCCGTGTACTTGTGGGATAGGCAACCCAGACGAGATGATGATAGACCCCCAGATCACTGGCTACGGGTCACTGGATATGAACACAACAGGGAATTATGGGATGCCGGAGAACGGTGGGCGCCAGGAGCCGAGAATGTTGGCTCAAGTGGCACTCAGCGACCCACAGCTCACGGGCCAGGTGAAGCCCTCAAGAGGCTACGTGAACATTTGGATAGACACCCACGCTATAGACAAGTACTCAAGGGTTTTGTTTCCTGGAGCCTACATCCTCTTTAACATCATCTACTGGTCTATCTACTTGTAACCCAGGAGAGATATCTATGATGAGACTTTAAAAAGCTCGGCTTGATTGTGACAAAGCAGGAAAATGACATTGACTATAATGCTTTTCACATGGACTGCTCATAAACTGCATGTGGACCACAAACAGATTGGGTACCATTGCCTTCTTGACCCAGCCACTTAAAACTGAAGAGTTTTGAAATGAGCTATGACCAGGATCATCACTAATCTTGATCTTTGGGATTCTATGCTGGAATTATAGAGCTCGGGATGAACATTTGGATGTTGCTGGCTGTGAAGAACTTGCACAAATAGATGCACAAACACAGACCTTTGTATTTTTGCAGTTTAAATATCATTTCAGGTTTTGTTGCAGTGACTCTTCGACCACTTTTTCATGAACTAAGATTAGTTTAATACATTGCACGTTCCTGGAATGATTCCTTTCTTGACAATCAGAAAATATTTTATAGAGTTGTTCAGATTATTTGTTTCCATGTGGAATTTTTGGACGATATGATTGATATAATTGTCATGTCAGTATATGAAGGTACAGCGGATCAGCCTAAACACAGTATAAAGCGGGAATCAGCTAGCCTGACTCTGTCCTAAGGTTAAATTAAAAAAAAATACCAGCATTTACACAAATTAACCTCAGACACGGTATGCAAGCTGTTTCCCCTTGTCTTCAGTATTTGTGCTAAGCTAGGCTAATCACCCCATGGCTGCACCTTCATATTTAACTGACCTTACAAAAGTGAAAGTGTTTTCGATTTTCTCCTGTAAACCTTGTTGAGAAATCAAATAAGAGTGATTTCTCTCAAACCTGGTACTATTTCTTGAAAAACTTGATAATCACACTGTTTTTATTCTTGAATTTTGTTTCGCAGCACGTTCTTTGATTCGGTGTTTCATTTTATTGTGGACTTTGTAGCATTGGATTCAATGTGCTGTCAAATTATTGTGATTTGAGAAGTTTAATTTATTTGAAGCTAGTTCATGCAGCCTATTGAAATATCAGAAAACATAAAAAAAATATGTTTAGGAAACCTGAAGCTGGAATGATGGTATTACTTTTCTAAATGTCCTCAGTTCTTGTTTTTTTTTAAACAACTGAAGCTCATCTCCTGTTTGGTGTCGTGAGGCTTTGAGATTCTGACCTGTTAGTTGCTAGTTTTATTGTCTTTTTCAGCTTAAAACAACTTTATACTTTGTAAGGGAAAGGTATGTTAAAAAATATTTCTTGTTGGTCTTTGACAATTACAACAATGACCAAACAACAAGTTATTAAAACTGGTGAAATTTTTTGAATATGTATATTTTTCTCTGTTTCTGGAAATATGGAAGTAATTTTACAGAGGTGTTGAGGAAACAAGCACATTACTGTACATCTTACTTCTCCTTTATGCATTAAACCCTGCTAGTAAAAATGGAAATGAATTGACATATGGATTACAATCACAAATACAAGCACTAAAAAAAACAGTCAGTTGAGGCATTTGGCTGAATTTTAATGATGAATCTTTTATAGTCCTGATCCCAAATTGTAATCCTATTTCTCTGCTTTCTTGTACAGTATATTTAAACAGTGCTGGAGGGCAGCTGTCACACTTATTACACATTGGATTGTCACCAGCATGCTTTCTCTAGTATTTTTGGTATATAGCTGAATGTTTATGAGTGTTTCAATTGAATCCTTTAAACATGTAAGTTTTATATAAGGCCAATTCAAGGGCCAAAAGCAAAAATGTCAGTCCTGTTAAAAAAAGAAAGGGGCTGCACGGTGGCTCAGTGGCCTTTCTGTGTGGAGTTTGCGTGTTCTCTCTGTGCATGCGGGATTCTCTCCAGGTATTCCGGCTTCCTCCCACAGTAAAACACATGCTCATCATAATTGGTGACTCTAAATTGCTCGTAGGTGTGAGCGTGAAAGGTTGTCTGTCTCTGTGTGTCAGCCCTGTGATTGACTGGTGACCAGTCCAGGGTGTACTCCACCTCTAGCGGTATAGAAGATGAATGAATGTTTTTAAAAAGAAAAAAGAAAAGAAAAACTTGTACTTCAGTTTATTGACCCCAAAGTGACATCCCAAAAATCCCTCAAGCATGAAGACAAGACAGAAATAAGTTATAAAAGATGTCCACGACTTTTAACTGCATCTCGGGTTTCTTCAGTATTTCAAATCATGAAGCCAAGCTGATGAAGACAAAAATATAAAAAAGGTCTCGCATCCAATGAGGTTAGCAGTTGGAATCCAACCAGCTTCATCTTTCCAGCATGTCACTCTCTGATCTCACCGTTTCCTGCTCTTTCCACTGCCCTGTCCCCTCTGAAAAAGCTCAGAAATATAACTATTATAAAATATTTAAAAAAAATCCTAGAGCTGTCCTCTAAAATCACCATTTGGCTTTCACACCCTTATAAAAGCATGCCAGTCTGCAAACTTGCCAGTTTTTCATTTATCCTCAATGGTCGGTTCTTCGACATATCAAAAACCTGGCAATTAAAACCAGTAGAAAAGCCAAATAAAATAGTTTCACTATAAACAGTGTCTGTCCAGTGTACTTTATTGGCAGAGATGAAATCAGGAAGGGCTGCTTGCTGAGCTGCTCTTTTTTAAGACTCTTTCACTGCTCATAATTCACAGGTTTCTAACAAGAGTTAAATTATCACTGGAGGTCTGTCCTTTCCGCACCAAGCATCTGATGATGGGACGGGATCACAACTATGGGGATGAGCCATCGTTGTGCTTGGAAAGAGTAAAAGACATACAAATCCAATAATCATCCCGATGAAAATACAACAATAACATTTATCCCAAGCATCTTAAGCCATCCAATAGTTGTTGAAAGCTACTGTGGGCTAGACCAACCAATCAAATAGGCAAACTTTGCCATCCCTTGAATTATTTTTTATATCATGATTAAAACCTGCTCCAGTCATAAAATCAAAATAGTCATTTAGATTTTCAGCCAAATTTGTCTCCATTTTTAAGGTAAGTGGCAGATAACTGATGGAAATATACTGCTTAAAACCTCCTCTGAATTCAAAGGAAGTTTCTTTAAACATAAGGATATCTTCATACATTAAAACAATGACTACAGTTAAGTTTACATACCCACTATTATTTGATTATTGCCAAAGGTAAGGTATCGTTGGTTTTGCCAAGGTTGGACTAATTTTCACAACAGATTCTTTGATGTTTAACCAACAAAGGCATAATTTTTATATTTTACATTATGTTCATAACATTAATGATTATCATTAAAACATTATTTATAGTTGAACAGCCTAAAAATGCCACTCTTCTATAAAAGGTACCTTTATTAATTTATTTTAAATCTAATGCATTAATCAGCTCAGGAGTGGCCAGTGTAAGCTGACTCATAGGCATCGCTGTCATCTCAGGCAAACACAAAGTGAGCCAATATAAAATAACCAAAGACAAATTCAAAGTTATTTTATCTTTGAAGCTGTCGTGGCAGTTTCGCTTTCTTTCCGTCACCACTTCTCTCTCTGTTTGGCCAGCCTGAAGTCCTCTCTCACTTGCCTCAGTAGATCAGGACAGCAAACAACATCCACAGCTGTCATAGCTAGAGCTTTGGCTGTCCTCAGGGTGAACAACTGGGCCTTCTCAGCTCCTGACACAGGAGAGAACAGAGAGGTATGAAGAAACTAAACATGCAAACCAAGTGACCTGGAAAAACCTGACAGCTGATATCGTCTGATCACTGTTCAGTTTCATTTCTCCCTGACAGACACACGCTGAGATACCTGCAGCTTCTGTGTATTCCTTAGTGTGATTTAACGCGTCGGTGCAGATGTAGAAGAAAGGATGGATCCCAGGAACAATGAACGATACGTTGCCAAAGTCTGTAGAACCTGCCAGATAATTATAAAATATGTTGATTTAGTGAACAACTTTGAGGAAACTCAAGATCACAGCTCTTGTTGCTTTTATGTTTTTGCATTTCCATTGAGAGAGAGAGAGAGATAGAATTTTTTCTTTGAACCTTTTTTTTTTTTTTTTTTTATTTCACCCACCAGAGAAGTTGGCAGGCTGCTCCGGAAACTCAATCCCCAAACTTTTTCCATTATTTTCATAAAGGTTTGCAAGTGTGGCATTCGGCAGAATACTATGATATTCATGACTTGGGGAAATTATTTCCACCTAAAGATGAATAGAGACAAAAAAAGTATGGTCAGATCACTGCATAGTACAAACCGCTCAGTGCATGTGCTGCAATGTGAACCAAAGCCGCCTGAAGCAAGTGCAGATGTAGGAGAGAAGTAGCCTGAAGAAAAATGTGAATTATGTAACTGCAGCACTCAGGGCATATTCACAGGAATATGTTTAAAAGGGCAACGTTATATAACAGCCAGCCCCCTCAACAATATACGGTTTTCGCCTCATCTGTGCTCTACTGTTGAGCCACACATTAGGGATATAATATGTGTCCAATCAACAGGAAGCGAACGGGATTCAACATTTTTATGGTTGCTTACTTCACACCCAGTGGCAACTGCAGCCGCCCTGAAGCAAGCCGCAGCTTTTTCCTTTAGAACACAAAGGTCCTTCACCAGCGGGGTGCGCAGATAAAAATGTAGCTCTGTGAAATCAGGGATGATGTTCGGCTTCACTCCTCCATGTTTGATGATGCCTGCGGTGTGGAAAATGTGCACTGTGGGTTTTTTGAGGCCAAATTTTTGTGCTAATTCTGATTTCTATAAGAAAGATAAAACTAACCACCTACATCCTAAACAGCCATTCAAAATATGTAGTCAACTTTGAAAAAAAATGACGTCTGAAATAAGTTTGTATTTGACAAGCCAATAAAATTACAATACAAAGAGGCAGACGTTTGCACTTGTTTAATATGAGTTGCACAACTTTCTCAGGGTGCACTGGAAAACAAACTGTCACTAATCTGCCTTTTTAATTTTCAGGTCTGGGGTATTTTCTAATTTGATGCTGGCAGTCCACTGATAGAAAAAAAACATGGCAACTATTTGTAAAACTGTTTCTGAGGTGAATTCAAATTTGTATGGACAATTTGGCACATAACAAAAGACAGCTTCAGGGGTGGTTTTAAGTAGGACTGCAAATTAAAAATAATTTTCATACACACACATCTCCTTATTACTTTTTCAGTTAGTGTATCAAGCTGTTATTTATCATCAGCACTGCCTTCGTTAGCTTTTCTTTTGAATATATCAGCATTAAAAAACTACACCAGGGAAACAGATGTGTTGTTATTTTAGCTTAAAATATGACAGAACCTTGTGTTGGATAAAAGAAACTGTAGTAAACAGAGATGTAAATTGATTTTTTTAATCACTTATTTTAAATTCTGCATTCACAAAACAACTTTTATGTCCATACAAATGACTGAAAGCAATTATTTTAAGCATCTCGATATGGATCTTATTTATTTTCCAAATAAATAATGCACTTCTACGCCTGTGTGGTCTGAAAGCAAGACTTAAAACCATTTTCCATCAACATTTCCCCTTCACAGCGACATAAATTCTGGAAATTACAGACCTGGACCATATTAAATTAATGTTTACATTGATTTTTTTTTCTCCGATCTGCTATGGGACTTGTTTTAGCAGCTCCATTTGAATTCATTACTTAAAAGTAAGGTTAGTTTTTTTTTTTTTTACCTTAAGATCAAGTTGGAAGATAACTCAGAGCTTTGAATCATATATTATCTTTAATGTTTAATTAAAAGATAACAGTTTTTAAACTAATATTGTTTGAAATAAGTCTAGATCTTAGCTTATTCTTGTTTCTGCCTGTTCCTCACCATGAAGCCTCCACTCTGGTTTGACCTGCTGCCTAAGAACAGAGATGTTGTTATAGGCCAGCACAGCTGCATCCAGTGTGTTCACTCCCTCCCAGGGGTATGCAGATGCATGTGATGCCTTCCCATGGTATCTGACTGACACCCTGTATAACAACAAAACAGCAGGTTAAAAGTTATTCATATTAAGCTAAAGAAAATCTATTCATACTGTGAAGTAAACAGGAAATCACTCATGGAGTGCAACACAGGGTAGGAAAGAAGCGTCCTGCTGGGCTGGGTGAGCCATGAAGACAAGGTCGATGTCAGAGAAGGCTCCAGCCTTTATCAGGTCGATCTTTCCTCCTATGTCCTCCTCTGCAGGAGTCCCCAGGACAGTAATCTGAAAGATAGGTAGAATCAGTAGTCTGAGACAGTTATCAGCTCTGTTTTGTTGTCCTGCCAAGTCACTAATTAACTGTTTTGGCTGAAAGTTAAAAGTTCTTTTTCCTTGTTGTTTGATGTTCTGATGTAACTTTTTTTTGTCATCGTGTAATGTCATCAGTGTTTACGTGGATGTGATGAGTGAACACCTCCTATGTTTGGCCTAAGCGAGTGTTCATCATGGCTGGCCACCCCTGCAAAAGTTAGTGCCCCTATATGGCCACGTTCCATTAAAATAAACTCTGCCACTGCCTGCTCTGGATACCTTGACTGGGAAAGGGAGCTCAGTCTGGTTACTTAAAGCAGCTTTCAGCCCCACGGCGGCGGCAGCTCCAACTTCCGCGATCAGGTTGTGTCCACAGGCGTGACCGATGTCTGGTAACGCGTCGTACTCGCACAGGAAACCCACGTTAAGCACCGGGTCACCCTCCATGCCACCCACCGGGCCCCAGCTGGCACGGAATGCTGTCTGTAGTATGTAGTGACTTTCTACCGTCCATGTCTCGTCCTGGTTGAAGAAGCCGACCAGCCTATCGTGCGCCTGTGTCTCTTCCCCAGCAAGTTCAGGTCGGCTCCAGATATCCCGACTTAGACGGTTCAACTCGTTTTTCTGGCTGTCTATGAACAGCTGGAGATCGTCTTTCATCTGCTGTCGTTTCTCCATGTGCTTTGACCATACACTACACTCTTTAGCCTATAGACTTCTTTTCACCTTGGTTTGAATGGAATCAAACATTCGTGCACCATCAGGGTGATGTGGACTGACCGAAGGCTGCTTTCACGTGGTGTTGGGACAATCGGAAAAAAAGTTCAAGCTCTGGTTAATTGGGTTATTTTGACCAGATATTAGGATTTAGCTTTGTTCTCGTATTAATTAATGATTAATTGAACAAGAAATAATATTGTTTACTAATCATTATGAATTAAGGATTATTACCAAAGCACGTGAACCCCCCTGTAAATTATAACTCCGAGCATTACAGGGGAACGTGAACGCGGTCCAACTCATCGCGAGTTTTAATCTGGTGCAGGGTGACGTATTTGTTTACCGTGCAAGGGCGCGAAACTTAAACAATTTATTATTATTATTATTATTATTATTATTATTATTATTATTATTATTATTATTATTATTATTATTATTATTATTATTATTATTATTATTATTATAGAGATTCTCCATTATAAGGCTCTGGGTAAGTAACAGTGACATAATTATGAAATACAGTCTTATAATAACGACATACTAAGTTACACTCATGAGATACAAAGTCATAATGAGAAAGTATTCCATAATTATGAACAATACAACATCTGAGTTTAAGTACCCGGCTTACCCCCCCAAATAAGGGTCTTATTAAGATGAGATAAGATCGACTTTATTAATCCTGAGGGAAATTGTGTTACCAGAGTCCAAAATACAAAATGTTAGTAACAAAGAACAAAAGATGCAAAATACAGAGCAAGTGTCTATGAAACAATACAGCATGTCTGAAACATGCAAATGCAGAAAGCGCCTAAAATAACAACAATGAATAAATGAGAGTGAACAGACAAGTGAAATGTTCTATATTGATGAGGTTATACATAAATTAACTGTTGCATAAAATTACTGCACAGTGAAATATTGCACATATGTAAACCAATAAATGAACTGTTAAACATGAGAGAAACTAATCAAACTATAGATTGTTTGATTTATGCGTCTTTCCTGCAGAAGGGGGAAGAGTTGTCTGTTGGCCAGCATCTTCCTCTCTGACACCTCCATGACTGCCTCCAGCTCTACCCCCAGGACAGAGCCAGCTCTCCTAATGAGCTTGTTGAGTCTGTTAGCGTCAGCTGCCTTTAGTCTGCTGCCCCAGCACACTACAGTGAGTGATAGAACATCCAGGTATTTGTAGTCATCCACAAAGTCCACTTCTGATCCATTGATGATGACTGGGTTCGGATGGGTCCTCTGTTTCCTTAAGTCCACCACCAACTCCTATGTCTTTGTGACACTGAGCTGCAGGTGATTCAGTCTGCACCACTCCACAAACCTCTTGGTCCCTGTTGATGCAGTCATCCGAGAATTTCATGGCAGGACTGCAAGTGGAACCTGAAGTCTGAGGTCTGTGGGCCACAGTCCTGGCCACCAGTGGCGCTTCCACCTGCATGTCCAGTAGCTCATTTTTGAGCAGGACAGGTTGGATGGTATCAAAAGCACAGGAGAAGTCAAAGAAAAGGACTCTCATAATGCTTCCTGCCTTCTCCAGGTGAGAATAGGCTCTGTTAAAGCCAAGTTTGGATTTTTATAATTGGTATTTTTGGACCATTGAAACACTTTTAACAATCAAGGTTATGGCATGTTGAAAATGGTTAATGAATAGTCTAACATGTAAATAAGCAAATAATTTAAGCATTCAAAACAAAAAATGAACAAACAAACAAAAAATATGTATATCTTGCCTGAGTTGATAACACACTATTTCTCAGTCCTTGTTTATAGGATTAAGATAATAGTCCAGACTAATTTACATTCTGTTACATTTTCTTCTAAGCAAAGCTATTTGAAGGTAAAAAAAAAAAAAAAAGGGCCATTAAATAGCTGTCTTAGAATTCAAATCACTTTCAAACTGCTGAAAAAGAGAATTTGCAACTTTTCTTCCGGTTCTACATGCTTGCTAAGAAGGACCCCTGCTGTATTTTCATGCAGACAGATGTAATAAGAAATATATTGTGAATTAGTCAATTCTAAGCTGGAGCGCCATCTAGTGGCCAGAATTACACAGTTCATATCCCTTCTTCTCTCCACCTATATATTCAGGAGTTTAAGAACAAAACTTCCATCAGCGTGTAGCTGGATATTTAAAGCTATTTTTTTCTCTGTAATTTTAGACCTGGATGATCCAATGTTAGTATGTTAGTCACATCTGTTAAACTGAGCTGCTCTGCAGTAATACACTTTAATTAAGATGGTTTAAAGAACTGCTGTCAGACCTTTGTGCTGTTTTGTGTTATAGAACAGAAATCCTGCACACTTGTCCATCTGTCAGCACACTAGAGGGACCCAAAGTGACACATAAAAGCCTCTGCTTTCATCAAGTATGCAGCAGACAAAAATCTGTATCCTGCAGAATTTTATGTTTTATCTTGGTCTATGTTAATGGAATAGTATCATTGGGAATAAAAACCTTGAATTAAACAGGAAGGACTTTGTTTATTTTATTATTTATTGCCTGTAGCTATACTCCCATAACTGCATGCACATGGTAATCAAACAATGCTTCCTTGAGCCGGGATCTGGCCTCATAAAACAAGGTCAATTAGCACTGAATGAATAAAAATAAAGCTTCACAGCTGCCACAAATCCTGTGAGTGTGTGGGTACATTTGTGTGTGTGTGTGAGTGGGGGGGGGGGGGGGGGGGGGGTTCCCCTCTGTTTTGAGTTGTCGGTCGTAGGGGGTGGTTGTCAGTCACAGAAGAAGACATGTTGAACACATTCAGAGAGCTGACACCAGGACTGCCTCCTGACATGGCCTGACAGTCAGCCTACTTTACGCCCCACCGGTGATGCCACTGACACTCTCCATTGTGTTTCAATTAAGTGACATCGAAGGGAGGCGGCCATGTGTCAGTCCTTTGTCTTATTTGGGGATTTACCCCTGCGAGCATGTGTTAAATTTCACATGATTACACTGGTTTTTGACTTAAAATCTTGCTTCCCCAAATGGATTTAATGATTTTTGATATTGGTGCTAGAGTGCTACAAATGTTTTAAACAAAGATAAATCCAAATTCTTTGGTGCTTAATACTGCAACAAAAAGGCACCGCATCATCTTAAAGGAAAAATAAAACCACTGCACTTAACAAATGAAAAGATTTCTTCCCCGAATGGCTGCCTTAAGATGTCTTTCTATTTGCACAATACACACATTTAGAAAATCTCAATATTTCAAGTTGTGCAGATTATTCAGTAAAGCCAGCCGTCATCACACCAAGACAGATTAATGCATGAGTTGTGTTATATTTATGCAGGCGTCACAACAGCAGGATGCCCCAAAGGAAGGCAGGCCTGACAGCTACAGTGAATTGATGTGCTCCTCATGTCAGCATGTTTCTGAAATGGTTGATGAAACAAACAGCACTCTTTGCTTGGGAGTGGGTTTGTGGGTTTGTGTGGCTGTTGTCACAGCAGGACAGTGGTCCAAATATTAATGTGTTGAGGATTTGGCTCCATATTCAATCTATGAAGACTATCATCCAAAGAAATCATCATACAAATACAATACTTTGGAGGGTTGGTTTCGGGAAGATATGATTCTCTAAGGGTGCATGCAAATATAACTAAATTACTGATATTAAAATGTTAAGTAGCTCATTATTTGGCAGCCTAAGTTTTGTAAATGTTTAATGATGAGTCTCAGCACTAAAATAAATAAATAAAAATAAAAATTTAATCAACCTAAAAATCATTCAAAAATAGCCACTGGGAGGCAACAACAATTAGTTCATTTAGGCCCTAGCAAATTAATATTGATTGCCCATTTTTATGTCTCCTTTTGGTTCACAAATTTGTCTTAGCAGCTCCAACATTAAGTTGTCACACCCCAAAAGGACACCATGGTGTCTGTTTAATATAAATCCGGATATAAAATTACAAAATGATATTGTATTGTATGCTACAGATGACTTAAAAACTGAGAGATGGCTTTTGTCATCTGGCTTTGAATGTAAGTTCTAATCCCCCCCCCCTCCTCTTTTCTTTTGTTTTCTGTTCTTTTCTTTTCTGTCCCCCTCTGCTGGCCATTACAAAAAGTTCAAGTCTCTTCTGTTTCGGCTTCACTAAAACTAAGATGTGTTGTCAACTTTAAAAAAAACAACCTAGCCCCATAAAGTGTGAACTGTAAATGCTGTCTAGAAACACTCATTGAAAAACTTCCTAGTCTGACAACCATTTCAAATCAACAGTCAACTCCATAAACTTATTACAGTCTGAGTCTCCCACCTTCAAACTGAATCTGTACGTTAGGTTTATAATCCATTTGCCATTTGCAGACTGACCTTTAATATTTGTTGCAGCCTCTTGTTTGAGTCCCACAACACTGGTTGAAAATCGCCGTTGTGGCCAAATTACTGACAATGAAAGGCTGCTTTAATCTTTTTTTTTTTAAAGGTTTCCATTTGCATTTAATTTGGAGAGAAATGATTGGCAGACTCTTGGAACAATTTTCTTTTCCAATCATATTTTTGACTTAGCAGCTCACAATTCTGACATTAGTTATTTCTTCCTCTTGCATAAATGGGTTTTGGTATTCGTCCATAAGCTTTGCCAGCTTTTCCCCTTATTTAAGACAAACATGAGCCCTGACAAGTTGTTGATGAGCCTGATTTTAACCATGAGGTTCCAGCTGACTGAAGGGAACTGACAAGGTGTCAGTCGTGCTTGCTCTGTCCTGTCAGCATCACTAACAGACAAAATGCACCCTTAGAGGAGTCCCCCGGCAATCCAGCCAGAACTGTTCGATAATGCACAGCAAGCTGCTCGGCGGTTGGAGAATATCACCCTGCAGGGCCTCAGAAATGTGAGTGTGCATCTGTGTGTGTGGGTGCATGTGCAACTTGACAGTCCCGTTTCTGTCATTAATGTCACATCAATACACACAGTGTGCCTCTGCGTTCTCTGAGCTGGAATACATTAACACCTCAGTTTATCAAGCCTGCTTCTCCAGGAAGGCGGAGAGGGGGTGGGATTTTACGGATCAACATTTGGTCTGGATTTTGTGGTGGTTTCTGATGTCGGGTGGCCTCACACTGGTCTCTCATTAATGTGAACACATGAGAAATGACATTTTTTTAGTCCTTGTAGGGGACATAAATGTGATTGTACATAACAAAACCCACACTTTTTGTGCATGTTTGAGTCTATTTTGGTTCATTTTGGTTAAAATAACACTGTTTATAATTGCCAAACTCATTTCCTGTTAGTGATAGCTTTTACATTAGCATTTTTAACGCTCTTGTAAGAAAGAAAGAAAGCAAAAAAAGATAAATAAATAAAAAACTGGCACACAGATAGTGACACATTTTCCTCTCGGGTTTCAACAAGCAGTAAGTGATTTGCTTGTAATGGATGAAAGAAGAACATGATAGTCTGTGTGTGCAGGAAACGAAGGCAGCACATAACAGAACAGTCAACTGAGGAAAAGGTATATTACAGAGAAATCCAGACAACACAGAAATAGACTCAGTAAAAACTGTCTCAACAAAATAAAAGTCTATGATAGTGTTCCAACAATCACACATGCTTCCTGGATGGAGGATGAATTTTCTTGTGACCACATAGCTGACCCGGCTGCATTAGAGGCAGCCTCGCCGTAGCATTGCCCTTTCTTTGTTTGACAGCGCTGAAAAGGCTGCTGTCTGTCCCAATAACATCAGCCATTGTGGGCAGAGCGCTGAACAGTGGGAGTACAAGTATAGTCCCTGGAAACACAGGGGAGCCACAAGCAGCAGGGCATGTGCAAAGTGGAGCTGGAGTGTCGATTTGAACTGTTATCTTACTGAATGTTGTGCTGGAGGGTGTTTGTGGGACTTGATTTCACAGAAGCAACAAACAAAGGCGCACACACAGTTAGGTCTTCACCTAAAATGCTTAATTTCTTGGATATATAACAACTAGTTTTCTCAGGCGAAAACTGAGCTGATGAATCTGTATGAAAAAGTGTTTTTTTATTTATTTATTATCTTTAATCCAAGCGTTAAGAGGGGCTGTAGCTAAAATGGAAAGACTTTTTGATAATCACTGCAAAGCCAAGAGACAGTCGACACCTTGATTGCACAAATAAAAAAAACCCATAAAACAGAACACAGCTTACTCTGATTTCCATAGTTGTCACATTCAAAAAGGCTGATACCCTCCCTGCTTTGCTCTAAGCTTTTTCTTCAAAATGTACTTTGTAAGTTCCTGAGGGGCAGGATTAATTTCACTTCTCTGCTCCAGAGGAGAGATAAAACACCTCCTCCCTCTCTACCCTACGGAGGATCCCCCCCGCTCTGCTAATTGCTATGAGCAGAGAGCATTTAAATTAAACATAGACTGTGGTGATGCCAGGCAAATGAGGGGCCGAAGGACTAGAGGGAGAACAGAGGGCTCGAGAAAGGATCAGGGTTTCTCTTATGGTGAAGGCAACAGAAACAGAGAGGACTGTTTCAAATAAGCAGGATGGAAACTGCTGTGTCAGAGTAGACTGAATCGACTGTTAAACATCTGTAGGTTCAACACTGTTTGAAAAAAAGAGCACAGCAAGTGTTGCTGTAAATCAGATGCATGTGTGGAGATGAGTGTATAAAGTTTAAGTGCCAAGGGGCCATACATTATAATTTATTTTTATCACTGTCAGACCTATCAAGCAGTTTTAATGAGTAAACAATGTATTCTTCGTGTCTTTCATATAAATCTTCACTGCTTAAACAGCCCATTTTTGCACATTTTCACATTAAAATACAGACATAATTATGAACTGTGCAGCTCAAACATGTAATGATCTGACTGTCTTCTTAGAATTACATAATAATTTTATGAATGAACTCATGTTGGGTTTGTATGCATGAATAAACAAGAGGGGATTTCTTTAAGTGTTTTATTAGGCTCACAGGCTAGCAATTGAATATGACTGATCTGTGCAATGTGACAACATCACACACATGCCAGCGGCTCAATGTGGCTTTTCTGAAGCCATGGCAGCTAAGATCAATGAACAAGATCTAATGAAGATTTAATGTCGATATCTAGACTAAGTTAAGACCTGAATGACTTCTGTGGTCACAGTTTTGACACACAAGCTGTCCTGTTAGCATACTTGTTACTCTTAATCTGGAGGTAATTATAAGGATGATCACTGAGGAGGACTTCAATCCAGAAATGCAGTTTTTTGGTTATTAACCATACTCGCCAAGTGAATTTAAAGTTTGACTTCATGATGGCACTATGAAAAGATAAGAATTTCGCTACAGGGTGACATACATATGGTGGCCAAATATCTACAGCAATCATCTCTGTTTACTAATAAAAAAACCCACAAATTTCATAGTCAAAGGGAAACTAAAGTAAAACTTAATGAATCACCAGAGCAGCTAAGATTTATCTTCCACGCACTATGAATCTCTGAAATAAATTTAATGGCAGTCTGTTCAGACCAGCGCGTAGGGTAGAGCGATATCAAGGCCACAGAGTGAAAAGAATTAAAAGGTGCCTTTAGAGCATTTATCGTGTATCTAGATACCATAATTCTAAGAGTACAAATATTACCTCTTGAAAATGAATGCCCTCTCTCTCTCTTTATGTTTGCCTGAGCTGTCTCTGCCTGTCTTTCCATCTCTTCACATTCTCCAGCCAGCAGACTTGTCAGGGAGAAGGCTTGAGTGTTAATTGGAAGCTCTCCCACGGGAACTCGTAGGCGTTTTCCTTGTCCTCTGTGTTTATCCGCTAATGTGATTGCCATGGCTCTCTCAGATTCATGGCTCCTCCTGAATAATGATCATACTTAATATTCTTTCCAGACTCTTTTGACCTGTTGTGCATGAATAATACTTAAGCATATAGAAAATTAATCCCTGCTGACACAACTGGATTAAATGTTTTTGTGTTGGAAGCGTTATTCTTGCATGCTTCAGCACACATTGATTTGTTGCTTTGTAATGGTTGCTCCATTGCTCGGATCGGGGAAAGATCCTTTGAGACTGAGTTATGACAGCTATCAAATGATCATTAAGGATAAACTTTCAATGAATGTCTGATGACTGCACTGTTTTAAAGTTGTTTTTTTTCTTTATGCTATAAAAGAAGCTATTGCTCAAAGACTGGCTAGCAATGTCAACTTTTTTTAAGTTATTATAAGCTAAGCTAAAGGCTAAGCTAACTTAGGAGGCAATTTCATACAGTACACTTGAACCTTACCATGTTATTTTTCTCCATAAGGTGAAACTATTCTACAAAATGTTAATCTTGTCCTTTTGTGACACCAGTTTTGAGGGTTTTTTTAATCTGTTGTTAATCTGTGTTAATATTTTCTATGTCCAAAATATCCCATTTATGCTCAACATTTAGCAATGGCAGAAATTTTTGAAGAAAAACTTTGTGAGATGGTGAGGAACTTGCTGCTTTGTTTTTGTCTTTTATGCAAGAGGTACATTAGTAATATGTCCTCCACAGTCACCATTTTTGTTTTTGAGTTTGTTGTTGTCATAAACTTTTACGTACGTTTACGTCTAAAAAAAAGCCAGAAGAGAAGGAATTAATAGCTTGTCTTTCAAATGAGTTTAAACCATGACTAAATAGACACCATTCTAATAGTTAGCTTAGTTTAGCAACGTTATCATACACAGGGTCGTAGCTAGCTTAGCATGCTATAACATTCTGCCTGTTTATTAGGGCTAAAACTAGCTAATCTACGCTTAATTTGCCACAATCAAAAAACTGGTGTAAACTGGTGAATTAGTTGGTGAATCTTTATCCCCTTTTTTTTCTTTAAAAGCCTTTTATGACATTTAGCAACATGTATTACTGACTAGTAACGTTATAGCCTAGCCAAATACAGTTAGGCAATTAATCCATCCCCTCCTCCAGAAGCCTATGGGTGTTGCTATGACAGATAACTGCTTCTGCTGGCAGTTGTTGGTGTTGCCGTCCATTTGCTTTGCAACTATATGGCTGACCAGCAGGGGCGGGGTTATGCTAATGATGGCTCCATGACATAACAAGGCTATGGTTTCTGACCTGCCCATTAAACCCTGAACAGAAATTTGAAACAGTTTGTGAAGCCTAGCTCCACAATTAAACCCTAAATGGTTGAATGGCTTATACATGTTTTAAGGAAATACATTTGTGACCTATTTAATGTGTTCAGAAGACAATGGCTGATTTTGCTTTACACAGACTTCTTATCTTGAATGGTTAATTTTAAGCCCTGCATTTCTTGGACGAGACATGTCAGTCAGCCTTTACCAGAAAGAAAGAAAGAAGAAAAAAAACATTTCTTTGCAAACATACCTTTCTGGCTAGCTTTGGAGAAGTAGGTATGTTGATCTGTGTCAGCTTGAGCCTTGTAAGTTACTTCTAGTTTGCATGCTACCTACATGCTCACGGATGGAGATTTTAGTATTAGTATTATTAACCATTAAGATGTTATCAATTTTCTCATCTTTTGTGGTCGTTGGTGGTGTATGTGGGTATATTCCTCTGAATAGTGCACATATATAAAGGGCTGATCCTGATAGTTTACATTCCTGGAAAGCACAAGAAAAAGAAAACCAAACGACAAGAGGAATGCCATCCTCTTTTGAACACCTGCAGAATTCATGTTTTTATCTAGATCTCTGAAAAGAGTGAGCGTAACAATTAATATATTGGATTAATAACACTCTACAAAGAGCTGATTTTGCCTGGAGGTCATGTTTCTTAAATCTCTGCATGCATGAATTAGATAAAAAAAAAAAAAGGAAATGAGATAATGTGCGCTCATGAAATTGATTTCATCCAATTACACTTTGTTGAAGATAGTGTCAATAATACTTGCATACAATTTTTTTTAAAATGTTTTTCAATGTAATGTTTGATGAAGATGGAGACAGCCTGGACTGTCTGAAGTTTCAACTTGGAAATCCATCTCATTATTATTCCACAGGCTGTGGATTATTCAAAGCCATATCAATAAAATTAATCAGAAGGACAGATATTAGCATGCACTCCACACCACTGGTATTGATTTTAAACCGATATGATGTTCATCCATAGGCTACATCTATATGTAACCATGAATAATCTGAACTGATAGATTCTGACAACACAGCTCTTGTTCATGATTATAGGTGCTCGGATCATTTTTACCATCTTGAACGCCTTAAATGTTAAATTAAATTGTTTCAACTGCAACAGACAACGTGTAGAAACAGATGAATCAAATAGATTTAAATATAACTTACTGTAGCTGTGATTTACACAAAGAGCCATCTGATTACTATCATAGACTCAGGCTTGAATAATCAGAGAGTCATCAAACAGGATGTGAAGACAGGGTTACTCACCACAGGGGGTCGTTCACAGCCTGATTAAAATTGGGAGGCAACAGTGTTGGATATGGAGTCCTGTGAAAATGTTTCCTGCTTTTGGTTAATTACAAATTATGTCTAAAAACAACAATGTATTGATAAATGCAACTCACTCTCACACACACACACACACAAACACTCACATAGATGTGACTGCAGCTGAAATAAAATGTGTCACACTAATGCGTGTAGTGATAGGCCTCTCACTCATACCAGTGTCTGTTATTGTTTTAGGTCGTTTTATTTCTTAAATTTGGTCGATTTTGTATTGACTTTTCTGTTAGGATGCTGTAAGACTATTTGCAACTTAACAATTATTATTTTCATTATCATTTCTTTATCCTGACCATGAGATTGGATTTCTTTATCTCTCTTTGTGACCTAATCTGTTATCTGAAATTCCATCTGAATTCAAAACCTTAATCTGATGTTACACAGTAAGTAACAAGACCAATCTCTGATCACTCAACCATTGGCCAGAACATCCTAAATATTCAGTATCTGTGATTCCTGCAGGTTGAATTATCTTCCAGATCTGTTAACTTTCTCTGTTTCATAAAATCAATTTAGTGTTTTCCAGTTCATACTAGAAAAATAGTTTCAACACAGATTCAAAAAAGGTTAAATTTCACACCCTCTAGAGGTTAAAACATTCACATTACAGAAACTGTTTACTTAACACCAGTACAACCTTCCCAATAAGAGAATCTATGACCCTTAAATGAAACCTCAGCACTTACAGGACCCTAAAAAACCTAAAGTAGGGCATGAACAACCTTGTGTGACTTGCTTTTTATCTGCTTTTGCTTCTCTGATATTACCTGCCTTATTGCATTTAGGGAGGTTATCTTGCTTTTCTTGTTTGCTTTTATCTTCAAGGTAAAACAGCTTACTAAACAAAGATGAGAAAAAGAGAACAAAACGGCGATGCTTTCAGATACTTTTTAACCATTACTTCCAACCTCCTGCTATTGTGTTCCCAACTCATCTGTATTTATCTCTTTTGATCACCACTACAGTTATTGTTCAGGACTGAGAGATAGGTGTCCTTCTTTTCGAGGTCATCCGGTTGGCATGCCTGGAGCTTTTATTTCTCATGCAGAAAAACATGCTGGAAATGAATAAAATGCCATTTTGCTGTAGAGGCATGTAAAGTCATACAAACACACAAGAGAGGTGGAACACGGCAAGGACAGGAAAATTTAGAACTTGATAAAACTATCAACCCTCAAGTTTCATATGAAAATGAAAAACCCATTTTAGCTTTTCTGCTGTGGATGGTATTAACATTTGTTTCGAAACCTGAAATAGAACAGAAACAACACCTTAAAGATAATCTTATATATTCTAAAAAAAAATCTTTTTTAATTTGTTTATAGCTTGCATCAGTACTTCACATGAACTCCCATGTCTAATGACCATATAGCCAAAACCTGTCGACTTTAATAATATTAAAGCTTGTCTGTGCCCAAGCTCCCACAGCTCATATATCACAGAAGTAATTTAGTCACCCTCTCTGGTGACACAGAGATCCTAACACTAATTCTATCACACATGGACTCATACATAGGGGGTAAAAAAAAATCACACATGCCAAAAAAAAAAAAGCAGAAAGACTGAACATTCAGTGAATCTGCATTTAAGACTAATCAGAAATTAAAACAGATGAAATGCTGATCTAATTTTTGGAACAGGTGTTGTTGGGTGACACATCATTCATCAGTCAAAATTCAACAACGTTTCCCTGACTCTGCCGGTCATGACCTTTGACCTCATCCATGAACATTTATCCAAGACAGACTAATGGGGGTTGAACCTATGTGAACCCAAAACTGGATTAAACCGCTGAGCCAAAACTGACACAATATGTCTCACAATATCATTCATATTCTGAAAAAGGCTTACAGGCAGAAAATAGATTTGAAAGACCCACATAACCAGAAATAATATAATTGTTCTCACAAGTATTGTTTCCTCTGAGCATCAGAACTACATCCCCCAACAATAAAATAATCCTCTACATTTTTGTCCTCATAATCAATGTGCATTTCACTAAGCGTGAGTTTTGCTATTTTGACTGAATTACTTGCATCCCATTTTGATGCCTTAAAGAACCACAAGTGTACTGAACTGAAAAGAAACTGGACATGCCACTCCTGTTAACATGATGTTTGTGCGTTCAGTGCTTCTTTTCTCCTTTTTTGGACATTTGGAGGCGATACAAAAAAGCTGCAAACACAACCTGGTCTTACTGAATCATGCTGTAGTCATGGTGAAACATTAGCCTGGTTATTTATTCTAATTCACATCACACTGACTGTTTATTTGTGAAGGTCAAGTTTGCTTCATTATGACATTTGATAAAAAATGATGAATAAGTCACAACTGTAAATTGCCACCACTTTAACCCCAAGTTAATCGACAATGATCAGCTACCATTAGCACTGATGCATCAATTTGCAGAGAGCAGTGTGAGCAAGACAAGAAGTCAGGCATCAAAACAACATAAAACATCTGGTGGATTATCTGTGGTAATGCCAGATCGTATTTTACTTTACTACAACAACAAACCAACAAAGTGGAACAAGGCCTAGAGTCAACACATTAGACGTTTTAAGAGGCAAATGGATGAAAAGAGGTCCATTGTTGGGATGGAAGGCGCAAGAAAAATCCTTGGTCACAAGACTCCATCAAGGTGGGTCCATACGCTGTATAATACATGGACTTAGGTCGCTTTCACACCAGAGCTGTTTGGTCCGCTTTAAACGGACCAGAGTTCTTTTCCTCGGATAGTCTACTTCCTTTGGGCAGGTGTGAAAGCACATCCGAACTCTGGTGTGGACCAAACAAGCGAACTCTGGTCCACCTGAAAACGTGGGTCTCGGTTCGCTTGCAAGTGAACCCTGGTTCAGTTCGTATGCAGTGTGAAAGCTCACCGGACCAAACACAGGACCAAATGTATGTAGTGACGCTATACGCAATGGATGTTCACTGTTGCTATGGCAACAAGTGACCGCTGATATTAGCAGTAGCTAGCTAGCTTAGCTCAATTATCTGAACAACAATAAGCCAAAATTTTACGATTTCTGCATTTGCATTTCTGCATAGGCTTCACAATTTTTAGACCGAAGTTTGCTGCTTGGTGTAGACGCACAAGTGAGGTTGCAAATGGGGCAGACAGATCAGAAATGGCTCTGGTGGAAGTCCTGCGTTGCACTCATTAGCTCTGCTGCCACTGCCTAACTGCAGTACACCAATGGTTTTGCCACAGTGTCAACAGGAAGTGGTGAAATGTGCTAGAACCCACCAATTGATATGTTATGATGTGTGGTGGTTCCTTTTGGAATTTAGAATTATTTACAATTTAAAAGAAAGCCAGGTAGAGAAGAAATGTAGTAAAAGAGTAGTTCAAAGATGCAAATCACAACATAGAAGTGAGATGGTCTGCAGAGTTATCAGTATGCTGAACCCTGTTCTTATATCACAGCCATTCAAACAAAATGCATCAGCTTTGAAAACAAGTGTAGCTCTTCATCTTGATAATCTCTTTTTATGACAATTTGGACAAATGAACAATGCATTGTTGGTTTTTAATGATGCATGTATCACCAGTGGTATTATTTTGAAATTAATTGTTTGGTAACAAATAATGATACGCTCATATGCTAATCGCTGCTGCAGACTTTTCATCATTTTTCACAGATGTTATATTGGGTGAGATTTCTATAACAGCAGGCTTTAAAGCAGTGAATCACCATACCCTTGCTTATTCACCTTTTCATGAAAATACATATTGTAACACACAAAAAAGCCTAATAAATAAAAATGATTTAGGATTTGGAGAGCAAAAAAGAGCCAATTCATATATAGTTGAGCTAAATAGATTTGAACCTGTCAGTGAAATAAACAGTACACCCTCGTCGATGGTTTCTATTGTAGCACAGATATGATTATTAATGCTACATCTCAAGGCTGTGTATTCTGTTAAAGGAAGGCATGGGAGGGTGTATTGACATCCGACAAACTGGCACATAACATTAATAAACAAAGACAGAAAAAAGCAATCCAGCCTGAAGGATGACATGATGGTTCGTCCAAAGAACCACAGAACCTGAAAAACATTCATCCACTCACTGCTTCTCAAATACAACATCATTAGACCAATACTGGATGATTTCTTTTGTGTTATATCCGACTCTACAGAGTCATACTTGCACTCTTTCTCTCCCTCTCCCTGACTCACACATACACAGAAACACACTGGTGCACGGCTGACCTTGTGCATTCGTGTTGCAGTGGTCTCTATGGTGATGCACCTGAAAAGCTGACAAAGACGCCGCAAAGCTTTTACAGTCCTATCAGCTTTGAAGTTTGAAATGAGACAGAGCATTTTTCTTGTCAAAAGAATAGCTTTCTGCAGGAAAACTGTTATTACTTGGGAGAAAAATAAATAAAACTCTAATGCAGGTAGAGAAGCAGAAAAAAAGCACCAAAGGAAAGTAAATTGAAATTTTCAAGCAACATGAAAAGTTTTCAATCTTTCAAATTATATCTGAGTTGCCAACAAAGGTCTCTGCACAAGTGTGGAATATAAAAATGGGTGAAAAACTAAAAGTTTAAAATGATCTCTTCAAACTTCTCCAGGACTAGTTTCTTGACTTTATGTTACAGACATGCAAACATTGGTGCTGTAATGTTGCTGTCTCACTGAGTAATACCCGTCGATGATTCAAAGTTTAGCCCACATAAGCCTGAAGTCAATTAGGTCACAAGCTGTGAAGTGATGAGAAGTTATAGGTATAAAGTGCAGGAATCATCTCCGTTCGCCAAGTTCAGCTTGATGGTTGATGGCTGTCTGCCAGCAGGACTGTTTGTGCTCCGCAGCCATCAATCTATTTTCCAGCCCAGATGGCTGTGATCGCTGTAGGAGGGGGAGACACAAGCGCTACCTTACGAGGATTAGAATCAAAATCTGCCTTCATGTGCACTCACTCCTCCAAATCTTTACTTTGAATCTTGACTGATGATCATAGATATCATATTTTGATCAGTCAAGTGCAAGAATAAAAAGAAGTGAATTAAGCCACTGGTGTTAAAATAAGCTGATGGAGTACACAGATAGCCGGATGTGGAAAAACATGCAGCTATCTTATGAAAATTCACATAGACCAAAGTAATAACGAAATATAATCAACTAAATTGGTTTCTTGAAGTCTTCAGTAAGTTGATTCCCTCATTGTACTTTGTTCATCAAACTTTCTAGAAACAAAGGCAACCTTCAAAATGAAGCCTCCTCCATGCATATGATACACACATAACACTAATCATACTTCATGCGTTCACAGATCACAGATTTAACCACTGCTTTAAAGTGAGAAAAAAGCCTTTAAAGCATTTTCTGCATCATTGGCCAAATTTAGACCGTATTTATATATATATATATATATATATATATATATATATATATATATATATATATATATATATATATATATATATATATATATATATATTTCTTCAAATGTATCTGATGTAAACCAGTGTTTGAACCCAAAGATGCTTAATTTTTACATAAGTTGGACCTTATTCAACCCACCTTACTCGCAGTATGGAACAGAGGGCTGTGCTTTAATAAGATATTCACACATCACTGCATCAAGTTTTTCTTGTAACTGTGCCCAAAGGTCTAAATTAATTTTCCAGACACAGACTCAGAAAGTTCAGAGAGAGATGACAAATGCCAAAAGAAAAAGGAAACAAACTTACATTAAAACTTTTGCGTGTGTTAGTCATTTTTGTTTTGTTTTCTCAATGATGAATTTTGATGAAGATGACAAGTTCACACATAACCCACAACAGTCTATGCTAATGCTTTATGTGCACTTTGATGGCCGTCATCCAGTAGGAAAGATCAAGAATACTGAGTGAGGCAGTGAAACTCTTTACTTCTCTTTACTGTTTAAACTGATGGACGGTGCATTTACTTGAATTTGTTTATTTTCCAGTCATAAAACAAATGCATTGTTATATCAGAGCAGAGGAACATTTTGCATCCGATCTTAACACTATTACAAACATTTATGTTCGTCATCACAAAGCAGAGAAACTAATGTCAGAAACTATTTATGTGAGGATAGGAATTCTCCTGTCAGAACTCTACAATTGCTTGCAGGATTTATCTTCCTGCGATGGGTAAGCAAAATTCTGCAGTGAGCAGGACAAGAAAAAATCTGTAACAAATTAAATGTTTCTATTCATTTCAGACTAAAGTGTCAGTGATAGGCGCTGTTAAAGATTTGATGAAGCACTTCTTTGGATGTTGAGTGGAAAAGAAGTGTTCTTCTGTGTGTATTTTGTTGTTACTCCAAAAATGTTACAGCAAATTAGTGCATTTCAGTAAGTGCAAAGGCTGTTTCATTTTCAAACATTAACTCTCTATCTGTCACCTTCCATCAGTGCTTGATGAAGTCTCTCAAATGTTAAGTCACTCTCTTCTTCCCAGCTCAGTATTTTGTCATTGATCGAAGTCACTCCGCTTCCTTTCACATGCACGTAAGTGTAATGCAAGCAATAAATGAGGTACTTCAATCAGCTGTGCAGCATTCAGTTACAGAGCGCTGTGATATCAAATCGCTTTAATCACAATTGCATATTAAAGAGAAGTGATAGCAGGGACTGAATATTTTGTTGCATCAATTAGTTGTTGACATCAACAGTAATTAAACTTCCTTGGTAAAATATTTACCTTGATCATAAATGTGAATTATACTTAGATCTAAAACAGAAAAAATAAATAAATAAAATCATATGTATATATATATATATATATATATATATATATATATATATATATATATATATATATATATATATATATATATATATATATATATATATATATATATATATATATATACACACACACACAACTGGGTGTATTTTGATATTAGCATAAAGCTAATATCAGCACAAATAGCTAAGTAGCCAGCTACAGCACTAGCTTTAGGTATAAAAATCAGTTTTTTCTAGTTTGTTACTCTCAGTTTCTCCAGAATATAAGTTGTACTGGTAAACAAGACACAGACAGTTTTGGGGGTCAGTCAGGAAAAGGTTTAAACTGTCCTCCTGTGAGACAATGTCCACTGTGTCATTAACACCAAATTTTACTATGGTTGAGATCATGGTAGCAGCTGACCGTGACAGAGACCGAAAAATGAGATAAAACAGATGTTAAAGTGTTACATTGATCAAGTTGCCAGAAAAATGGCTCCTTCTAAAAGTTCATGTTGCCACACATCTGCTAGATGTCAAAACAGTTAAACTAGTTTGCCTTAAAATCTCATAATATTTCACATTTGTAGTTCCAGCTTGTTTCCAGTAAAGACGTGATGAACAGTTACAATTCATATTCACTCCTCTCCTGAACAGAGGAGTCCATGAGATTACCAGTGACTGCTGGTCTCATGGCAGTCAGGTCCATTTGGTGTTTTCATCAGTCTGCTGGATGAAGAGCAAACCAATTAATGTCTGCTGCTGAATCAGTCAATGGCACTACAAGGAGGTTCTAGGTCTCACACTATCACTGAGGGCTACAGCTGTACGTACAATATCACCTGAATGGGGTCAACACAGACGGAAAAACTTCAGCTAAGCTGTAATCTGAAGCTCTGCTCTGCTGCATGAGTTATTCCTCTGTGCCTGCAGTGTTCATTTGCATAGTGTTTGCACAAGTGAGCGTTCACTGAACCACCTGCTAAGTCTTTGTGATTACTACTGTGTTCTGCTGCGATAAAAAAGGTCTTTATACGACTAAATGGCGCATGAGGGGGATTCTGCCCTGTGACCATTATGCTGCTTGAATTTGATCTGTTTCTGCAGCCAGAAAACAGTTCCTACACTTGTAAAGTATCTACTGAAACCAGTCGCGTTGCTTAATATCAATACAAGAAAAAGCAACAACGATCAGTTTATTTAAAACGTCAATTGAATGTTTTTCTTTTGTTGCTTTTTGTGTTCTTGACAGACATTGTTGATCTCTTTATCTGACCAGAGAAATTCAGTCACAGAAGGCATTCAGTCACAACTTTTTCATCCTTTTTGCTGTGTGAACAAGATAAATGAGGGAGCGATGACATGGCGAGGAGCTCTGGCGCTTACATTTACTCATTGTTTATCTGATTCCTCCCTGACTTAGTTTCCTGTTTGTGCAACTAAAAAGGGAAAATGCATCATCAAACACCTTGCCTAGTGGAGCCGAGCTGAAATCATTTTGAAAAGTAATTAATGTGGCTACAGACAGCTGTAGATGCAAGCAACACCCCTGTGCATCAGATGGAAACATGCAAAAAAGAAGTGAAGAAATTTAGTCGACATATTTTATATTTGCTGAACTGTGCTCAGTTTCATTCTACAGAGCCACCTTGGCTGCAGCATGAAGTGTCTCCAGCTGGAGATGAGCAGAATATCAAAGTGGCAGATTAGGAAACGGTTAAGAGCCGTCAGTGTTCAGCCACAACCTCCTTCTCTCTATTTATGCATCTTCCCTTCTTTCCTTCCCTTCCTTTCCTCTCTTCCCACTCTCTCTCATCATCCAGCCTTATGACACAAAATCATCAGACAGACAGAATGCTTTATGGTCTTGTCCTGTGTGCTTAAACAACCACATTTCCAGGCAATAACTACATCTTTATCTCAGGATGCATTTGTGTGCAGAATACTAATGATGTCATTTTAAGTGCATTTCTTTATTTGAAATTGTCTTTTTCAGGATTTGATATCTATGTGAACAGCGAGTGATGACTCCATACTGTCGGCAGACACTCACAGACAACCAGTTGTAAATGGAGAGGGATCAATATTAAATGAGATGCATTATGGCGCTTTCATAAAGAATCCAGCAAAAATCAATCACTGGAAATCACTTGCAATGTTCACCAACAAAGACAGAGGGGTGTGAAACAATAGCTGCTACCTCCCATAATTGCACAGTCTACATGGACAAAGAGGATTTAGAGGAAATTGAATGGTTACAAGTCGCTGTTTCAGTTGCACAGAGGCCTTTTGTCATCTCAGATGGCTTTGTCTTGGAAATCCCTCAATTTCTCCACTGATGCTCAGTGAGAATGACACTGAAATATTGATGATAATTATTATGATGGATGTGGATTTCAATACTCAGCCCAGAGCTTTGAGAGATGATAGATGCTCTTTTCATTCCAGTAGAACAGAAAAACTTTGTCCTGCTCAGAGGGAAAACACTTAAAAATATGAATCAAAAGCTGCTTCACATACAGCCTAATTAATTATAGATTAAACCAACTACCAGCCATCAATAATGAGATGTTTGTGTTTGCAATCTCCATAAAATGTCATTTCACATACAGCTCCACCACAAGTGATGGTAACTGATGAATTTACATTAAGAGCATCATAACAAGTGTTGAGTAATTACTTGGATGACTCCTCAGCCTCTTCTGTTCTGCCAAATCTGGAGGCTCTGGCATCACGTGCAAATCCTTTCATTGTTTTTTTTTTTTTTTTCCATGATGTTGCATTGCCAAATGTCATGTATTTTCCACAACAAGATGCATGTAATTTGGGAGAAAGCTCTGCTGGGAGTGCATAGTGGAAATAATTGCGCAGCTGCGCAGGACAGGAAAGGGACTCTAAATAGTGTGAGCATGTGACCCCCAACTGCAGCAAATAAATAGATAAATAGTGGAGAATATTTAGAATGGACTTTCAGAAGGACCACAGAAACGCACCCAAGTCAATCTGGATACTCTGTTTATTCATTTTACTGCCAAACAAAAGCTTGTATTCCAAAATTGGCTGTGCCATTTAAAAATGAGAGCTATGAAGCAGACATTAAGAAGTATCAGGGACAGATTTTTTCAATAACAAATAATGCAGGATGGTCATTTTACTGTTTTTGATATATGTTTCATAGCAATAAAATATAATAACATGCAACAAACATATTAATGTTGAAGCTACTGTTGATCAGTGCAATGGATGTCTGTGAATCTAACTTGATAATCTCACTGTGATTTCTATGTACAGACATCATTTTTGAGGTGGAGTCAAAAATACAATGTCCCACAAATTTGTAGCTTACTACAGCTGAATTTCTTACAATATGGCATCGCATGATGCTCAACCTTGGGTCTTTTCTTATTAGGGTCAAAATATATTTTTTTTATCAACTATGCATTACTGACTATTACCGTTGGACAAATGGAAAGGCTTAGAATCATCAAAATGAGCAAAACGGTAATAAAATAAAAATGTGCACTTAATGTTTTAAAATGTAATCATTTTGGACTCTATAAAGATTAAGTTAAACTGGTCACATCCAGTCTCGTAGTGATTTCTGCAAATGAATGTTTGGGTGACGATTGGAGATGCACTTTTTCTATGCTCCAACACCTCAGACCACGTGACCAGCAGGCATACAAAAATGAGCCTTGAAGCCGCGCGCGCTTCCATAAACAGTCACTCCCCACCGGCTGCCTGCCTGTGTCTGTACTGTATCTGACATTCACAGCATCTGTGGAATCAGCAGGAGAATTTTTCAAATACAACCGCTCCTCTTTTTTTATTGTATCTTTTATTTTTTATGTTTTTTTTTTATTTTTAGGAGTTGCTCCGCTGTTAATTCCAAAAAGGAGTCAAATGAGTATTTTATTATTTTCGTCATGGATCGGAACCATATACTAACAAAATCAAGGTAAGTTTTAACTTCATCGCCATATCACTTTTTTATTTTGTTTTTAAAACCTGCCTCTTGAGTTTCTTCAGACGTCCTTAATTAATTCTAAGGAGTACTACTGGTCCTTTAGTAAACGCACCCCAACATGGCTTTTTGGTCCCTCAGACTAAAACGTATTACCGTTCAATTCTTAACAAACACTTATGTTTCTCAAACCCCTGCTTGTAAAATAAGATGTTAATAATTTACATCATCATTACTTGCATCATATTGTAAATGCATCTTTGAGCAGATTAGCGCATCTTCTCTGTTGTCCCTCCCTTCATGCCTAATTAATCTAGTCATTATTAGGAGTAAAAACAGCTTAATGCTTAATGACCTCTTTAATTAATAAGAAAGCCGGGCTGTCCCAAATACTTAATGCAATGATTTCCCCTGAGGCTGCACAGGTTGTCATCAACTGTTCTGTTTCCCACTATTGTCTGGGATGCATCTGCTCTGGAGTCAGCTGGCTGATGCACAGATTCTTCCTACATCTCCTGGCAACAAATTTATTTTACACCATACAAATCATACATAAACTTTCTTATTCATTCTATATTTATATTTTTCAGACTAAATTAATAAAGGTGTGTTTTCATGCTTATTTTCATTTTAATCAAATATTTCTTCATTTTTTTATGTATTTCATTTTTTCTTTTATCTCTCTGTAGATGTCTCTTTATACCAGTCTAATCCTCTCACTCTACAAACCCCACCTCTGAGCATCTCCACATCCACGAACCAAACATGAAGTCAGCTCTGCACAGGATAGCAGGCACCACAATGAGCACACTAACTACAGGTGTCCAGTATCTCGGCTCCAATGATGCCAGCTACGATGACCCCTCCATGGACTCGACTCTGATCAAAAACACATTCCACTTTGAGAAACCTTCCTCGCTGAGTAACTCCTTACATGGGTTTGTTCCTGGAGGTAAAGAGGTCATTATCAGCGGGCTCTCGCCTGCTCTCCCCACCAATGTTACTGACTTCTTGCTGAGTAATGGCAGCTCTGTGGAGAGTGGGGGGGCCACACAGTGTGGGGAAGACATAGTGGACAACATGGAGTGTTTTATGATTCTGACTCCTGGTCAGCAGCTCGCTGTTGCCATCTTGGCACTCACATTGGGTACGTTCACGGTCTTGGAGAACCTCATTGTGCTGTGTGTTATCCTACACTCGCGGACACTTCGTTCTCGGCCTTCCTATCACTTCATTGGCAGCCTAGCTGTAGCTGACCTTATAGGCAGCATCATTTTCGTCTATAGTTTCTTGGACTTTCACGTCCTTCACAGGAAGGACAGCCCTAACGTTTTCCTCTTCAAGCTGGCTGGGGTCATCGGCTCGTTCACCGCCTCTGTCGGCAGTCTGTTTCTCACTGCCATTGACCGCTACATCTCTATCCACAGGCCCATGGCATACAAACGCATTGTTACAAAAACAAAAGCAGTGGTCGCCTTTAGTCTGATGTGGACCATCTCTATAGTCATCTCACTGATGCCTCTGCTAGGATGGAACTGCAAGCGCCTCAACTCTGTCTGCTCAGACATTTTCCCGCTTATCGACCAGAAGTACCTGATGTTCTGGATTGGTATGACCAGTATCTTGGTTCTCTTTATTATCTATGCCTACATCTTCATCCTCTGGAAGTCACACAACCACGCAGTTCGAATGCTGAGCCGTACCTCCCAGAGGAGCGTAATAGTCTACACTGCAGAGGGAACCAAAGTGCAGACTGTGAGGCCCGAGCAGGCCCGCATGGATCTGCGTCTGGCCAAAACCCTGGTCCTGATTCTGGTGGCCCTCATCATCTGCTGGGGCCCACTCCTGACCATCATGTTTTACGACATTTTCGGGAAGGTGAACGACTTCATCAAGACCGTCTTTGCCTTTTGCAGCATGCTGACCCTGCTCAACTCCACCGTGAACCCTGTGATCTATGCCATGAGGAGCAAGGACCTGCGCAGAGCCTTCGTCAACATCTGCCACATATGCCGGGGAGCGCAGACTCTGGACAACAGCGCTGAGAGCGACTGGAACAGCAGGAGCGTGAGAAGCACAACAGGCGGGGTGGGGAAAGATATTGGTTCTTTGAAGGCTCGAGTTAAAGTAGCTCAGGTTAGTGTTTCTGGAGTGACTGAGACTTCTACTCCAGAGCCAGTCTAAAAGACAAACTCTAGAGCAACTGTGCAGAAAAGATATTGTAGAATAGCCCTCACCATCCTAGTTCTCTGCTCTGTTACTGTGAAACGTGCCAAATGATGACTAAGACTGAAATGAAAAACAAGTTAATTGTTGCTGCAAAACTGAAACCTGTAATGTTTCATGTTATTCTACCCAGGTGTATGGTGGAGTGTTGGCAGTTGTCTGAAACTGTGGATTTTTTGGGGAGATGTCACCCTTTCTGTGTTTTAACATTTGTTTTAGTGAAACAAGTTTCTTTGGCAACAGCATTCAATACAGACAGAAAGAACCACTGTTTTGTTCACAAGAACCAGCTTGTTCATGGCCATTTGTCAGCAGAAATCTTTGTGAACAAAATGCTGTCTTTTTTTGCTGTTGAAGAAATTTGCATTAAGTCACAGATTTCAGTTTTAAGTTCAACTAATAGTGTTTTCTTTGTTATTTCTAACATTGTCATAGCAATATTGTGGCAGTAAAGCATGGTGAAACTGTGTCTATCATCATGCAAAATATCAGCTGAATAAAAGCACAATGTAAGTGGACAGTAAGTGGTTTTAAAATTAAATCTATCAATGATTTTGTAAGATCATCATATTGTGAAAATTGGCATTGAATTGATATTCTACTTTATTTATTGCATAATTTGTTCAGTATTTTTGCAGAACATAACAGTGTCTTACACTGAAACATGAATAGTGTTTTGATCAAATCAAAACATTATTTTGTAGTGATTTGGGGGATGTCATGTGGCTGCTTATTACATATGTGCTTGTCGAACAGTTTCAGCATTCTGTGAGAAGCTTTGTGTTTCTGTGAAGCATCTGTTGTGCTGATGTGTCCCATGACTGTGTACAAGCAAGGGCACAAATTAAATAAATATGTGAAATTGGTCTATTTTTTCATAATTGCTTCAGTAGACATTGTGTATATTTAAACAAAAAAAAATAAAAATAAAATAAAATAAATAAAAATGCAACAAAATCCCTGTGAGACACGAAATTTGCACCTGTGGCTTATTTTTTTTTGTCCAGTATAATTTTCATAGCCTTTATTTTCATTTCAAGGTAAAAAGTTCATGGAGAATGTGTCTGATTGTTGGTGGGCCTAATCTTGTTTGTCTGTAAGGCTATTACAAGTACTTTGACTATGTGGAAAAGGGTATCACTAAAAAACAGAATTTTCCATAGTTTAACTAAAAAACTATGCGGTTAAAACAATACAAAAACTCAAGTGCAATAGTGAAGACATACAGATATCTATTCCTAATGGCTTTAATTCTGAAGAGATCTTAATACATTGAACCCACTACCTCAGACAGTGAAATCTGGTGTTATGTGTATGGTTTTTTAAAGTGACGCTGCCCTCTTGTGGCTGTAAAAGATACTTTATTCATATGAACGTCTCGCTGTTCGAATACAGGATTAAACAATGTCAGTTTGAAGTGAATAGTGATTCTACGATTTATTTTTTCACCTTTTTGTAAATGAAAAAGCATAGGCAAAAAATAACATCTGTATCATAATTTATAAGTAAAAGTAATCAAAAGATGTGAATAAAGGTGAGGAAAAAAGGCTAAATAAATCAATGCTATTCACTATTGTGCACAGAAACACACAACTGGACCACCCAAATGAAAACGCCTGGACGCAGTCGTAATTATAGACATGGCAGTGATATTTTCTTTTTCACTACATTACCTAGAATGCATTGTAGCGCATTTCGCACGTGACGTCAGGAGCCAGAGAAGCCGACAGCTTCATATCAAAAACAAGCAGCTAAGTTGTGTTAGCTCGCTCCCCTATCTCACAGCAGACTGTTGGCCCGCTGCCGGCTGATCGTCACCTCAACTTTTAGGAAGCAACTTTTGGAACAACACGAATTGTTGAAAGCAGTTTGACGAAACAACAGTCAACCCTCGAAAGGTAAAAAACAGTTTCGCTGAAATGTACGTAACAGCAGTTAGCAGAGCGTACTACCAACGGGCTCTAGAGCTAACGTTAGCTTTGTTTTCTTTTTGATTATCAGCTAGCAGCTAACTTTAGCTTGTTAGCAAATATTTAAAGCCTCAGCTGCGCAGTATGCTAAGCATGTGTCTTAACGAAAGATCCAGCTTTTATTAGAACGATCAACACTGTTATTTGCATGCTGTATTTAAGAGTAGTCATGGTTTACTGTTTAATAACTGGTGAAATCGTTTCTTTAATGTCTTGTTTCGGTATTTGGACCCCCTCCTCTCCCTCTCTCTTTAACAAAACTGAAGTCATGGCGTGTGGAGCCACCCTGAAGAGGACTATGGATTTTGATCCGCTAATGAGTCCAACGTCCCCCAAAAGACGAAGATGTATCCCCGTGCCTCCCTCGTCCTCCTCATCCCCTAGGAAGTATCTTAGCATGGAACCCTCGCCATTCGGGGAGTCGTCTTCAACTCTTAGTGCAGGTAATGATACTTGTGGTTGGCCTTCTTGGTGATAAGCTACAGGCTGCAGAGACATTATCAACATGTTTTAACTATTCCAACTAACCAGGAAACAATGAACAATTGGTTATGGATTCCCTAAAATAATAGCCGTTTTGTCTTCACTGATGGACCTCTTTCTTTTGTCCAACTAGAACAAATCCTCAACAGCATCAAGCAGGAATACAAACGCATTCAAAAGAGGAAGCATCTAGATGGAGGCTACCAACAGTCAGAGTGCTGCTACTCTCCAGAGTCCCCCTCCCAGTCGTCTACTATGAATGTTTCTAGCATGCCAGGTTGGTTGAGTAATGACAGCTATGGGGGAGATTTATTTTGAAACCCATAAATGTGTTCCAGGATACATTAAAATGTCGTATATGGCTTGATTCGAACATTTTGTGTGTTTTTTGCACAGGAACGTCTTCTGGAGGCGTCTCTCCTTCTAGAAAAGAACAACCATTATTCACCCTCAGACAAGTTGGCATGATTTGTGAACGCCTGCTGAAAGAAAGGGAAGAGAAAGTGCGGGAGGAGTATGAGGAGACGATGACTTCAAAACTGGCTGGTTGGTACCCACTGAGCAAATGTACTGTAAATCAAATCAACAGTCTAAATTCTTGGTGTAGCTCTTGCAGCTCTTGATAAAATATTCAAGTAGCTTTTGCTGTAACTAGAATGAACAGTATGAATTAAAATGACTGATGTATGGTTATGCAGGAGTACTTGTACTGAGCAAGACTGGCAAGTTACAAAGAGACATCAGTTGTGGAATGGCTGGATTTCTGTCTGTTGAAAACCACGAAAGTAATGATCTGTATTTATTTTAACTTACAGAGCAGTACGACACCTTTGTGAAGTTCACACATGATCAGTTAATGCGACGATTCGGGGAGCAACCTGCAAGCTGTGAGTTTTTATTTCATCTTGAATCATTTTCACATTCCTGTTTCTCTGGCAGCCTGTATGTGAGAGAAGCTTGGATCTTGGTTTTGAGCTCTGCCTTTTGAAGTTTAAAGTAACAAGTCTGTATTTTATTTCATCTCCCTCTCCAGATGTTTCCTGAGTGTGGCACAGAAATCTTTGCAAGACCGCCTTCCCTTGCTGCAAGCTATCATGCGATATCTTAAGAAAGGAAGAAAAATAAAAAAAAGCTCATCATTGCAAGAGATTCAGTTCAGCCAGTCTAATTGAAACTTTTCTTACTGTGCCATATTTCTGTCTTTGGGCAAAGGTTTATATGAAGCTGTCGTCAGTTGTTACCACTCTGTTGTAAGCAACTAGGTGCTTCCTGATGTAAATGGATGGACCCTATCTCAACCAGTGGCCTATGTTCCTCCCGCTGTATGTGTATCTACAGTTATCTCACTTTTGTAATGGTTCCCGGCATTCCAGGCTTTGTCACTTGTTTTGTTTGTTACATGTAAATATGATAAAGCACCAGAGTTCTACATGAGGTTTGCTGGTCAATCTGAGTGAAAGTGGAGGAAACACGTTTGCAGTTTGTCCTCTGTTCATTTACTTTTTAAGTTCCGCATATAGTGGGCTAAATTGAGTTTTTCTTTTTTTTCTTTTGTTCTCCCTACCAGTGTTTTATTTATTTTGACTTTTGTTTTGCTGGTATCACTTTGAAACCAATGTACCCATTGGACAAAACAATAAAAATCTTTTAAGAGTTCAGAATTTATTGCTGCATTTGTAAACCTGGTGTGTTTTTATGAATGTTTACCTGTTTAAAAAAATAATCCAGTTCTAGAAGTTTGAGGCGTTTCCTCAAATTGGTTTTGGTTTGCTTACCAAAAACCTGACCTTTATCTGGTCTTCAAAGCTTGTCCAACTTTAACAGAATAACAAGCATCTATTTGGGTTTGCTCAAAATGCAGCTAAGTATTAGCTCAACCCACTTTAGACAGTGCTTCATAAAATATTCTGAGTATATAGTGAACCTTTAAAATATATACAGGTGCATGGTCAGTGTTCAGAGCTCTGAACAAAATGTAACATCCATGATTACAGACACTATTTTATTAGAATTACAAACAGAAAATTCGTCAAATAAGAGCTTGAATGAAAGCAGACCGCAGCTACAGATTTACATGAATAACTGCGTGTGTATTTCTGACTGTTCCACTCAGCAGCCTCCCCAGGTGAGTCGCGCCACATGGTCCGTCTTCTGTTTGGTCGACTTGATGAAGCCCAGAAATTCCAGCTCAGACACGGCACGGATGAAACGAGCGCTAGAGAACAGGCTAAGGACAAAATTCCATTAATGCTTTTCATACTAAAATCATTTTACTGGTTGTTTTTCCACCTAGCATCCACATCATTCAGTATAAAACTGAATTCATTTTAGACACATTAAATCAACTTAAATTCACCCTTAAAAAATAACAGTAGTGGAAAAGCATGTTCCTCAATAGAAGTTTTAAAAGGATACTGTTTGACATCGTCCACTTTCCCAAAATCGGCAGAATCTGGACCATTTCCCTCAGCAGCAGAGACAACAGTAGCATAAGCCTGAAAAAAAAAGATCTTTATTTATACTCTGATTTGCACTTCGGGCCAATTATTGGTTTTAAGCTCAATAAAGTTACAGATCAATCTCTGGATCAATAAATCCTCCTCTAAAGTATGAAAAACAAACTTCAATCCATTAAAGTTTGTAGGGCAGAGTTGAAATGTTTGAACTTACCTCGAGCCAGTCGTAGAGGTTTATCAGCCTGCCACACTCCAGGTGAAGTTTGTATGCGATGCAGATATCAGGAGCAGCGTTAGAGACCGATCCATCTTCAGCTTTTAGGCTGTTGTTCTAATGAAGGAAGAAAGGTGTAAGAATAAAATAAATAAAGCCAGAGTTTAGCTTCGTCGCTATTTTCTCACAGCTGCTATTTCTCTCTGACATCAAGCACAGGGTGGGAAGCTGTTATACTGTCAGGTTGTCTTTCTCGGATTCTGAATGCCTCCCAGGACAAAGAGTTTCATTTAAGGACAAAATTCAGAGAATTTCTACAGATTTGATCGTGTTTGTGCTTTGTCCTCTACTTTGTTTGTTCAATACGTCTTGGAAAGTTGCTCATGTGCGATATCTTTTTGGCTGTGAAGGAAAATCATGGCTGTTAAGATGAAGGCACCAGAAAACACTGAGAAGTGGGACAAAAACGACATCCGTTTGTGCTTGCCACTTTACGGATGACTCTTCATCATTTGTTGAATATATAGTTTCAGTGTTTGCTCTAGAAACACTCCTTGGCTAAACGTACTTATAATTAGGCTAATCTTTTTTTTTTTTTTTTTTTAAGATAATTTAGGAGCCCTCTGGGAAGAATCTCGGAATGTTTTGTGAATATGGGTTAAAGCATAACCTCGAAGACAATCGAGACGTCTATCATTTCTTGACTTCCTGATGAAAAAGCAAATGAAAAGACAATAACAGTGAAATGTGGAGAGAAATCAGACAAAAACATATTTGATACCCCATTTTAATCCATTCTAGATTACGGATTAAAATAGAAATTAACTTTCAGCCACTTCCAAGCTGGCCATGTTATCATCAAGCAAGTGGCTGGATTCAAATGTTAGCTCTAGCTTGTGGGTTATAGAACGTGTTTATGTTCAAGAATTATCTGATTTTACCTTTTGATTTTTTCTGTTCATTGTCTCATTTCTATTGCTGAATAATCTGAGAGGGAATAGTCGGAAAACACTAGTTTTATTCGACAAGAGGAAAATGTCTGCACGGTGTTCCTTTAGCATCTCCAAACAGAAATATACTCTTTGACTCCAGTTTCTTATTTAAAGAATCGGACATGAGGCGGATTTACCTGAAGGTAATAGTACGGGCTGCTGAGAGCGGCCTGAATGGAAGTACGAGGCGTTGCATTCAGGTGGCGTCTCAGAGTTGCAGAAGAACTGTAGTAGCAAACTTCATTCAGAGTCATAGACTCGGGAGGGGACAGGTGACCCCTGGGCGAGAGAGAGAGATGTCAGCAGAGGAAGAATGTGTGACTTTTTCTCCAATTTAACTGTGCAATAGTTGTATTTTTGTAAGAGGACACGACTTACTTCACCAAGCTGTCGATAAACTCTAGAGCCTCATTTCTTAGGAGCTCAAAGGGACTCAATTTCTTGGACCTTCGAGTCTCATTCATCTGAAGCAGCGTCTGGAATACAAATATTAATTTTAGAATCAGGGTAATCCAGCTGTTGGTTAAGAGTCTCTTCACAGAAAAGCAGTGAAGATAAAATTCTTCATAAAAACCTTTTGCAGCTGGAACAGATCAGTTTTCTTTCCAAGATTTTTCACAGGTGAGGTGATACTTTCTTCCACACAAGGCTCGGTTTCAGCAGCTACTGCTGTTCCGACGAGATAAAAAAATATAAGAACTTCAAAATAACAACACGTCAAAGAGACTTCCTCTGACTCTTCATAATAAAATAAACTACAACAAGGTGAGAACAGATAAAGGAAAAGGACTCTAAAATCAAGGGGTGTGGGTGCTCTGTTATTTTTACTACTCACTGTCCAACTGGTTGAATTTCTCAAGCAGCTCCTCCAGCTGGACTTGAGCGTTCTTCATCTTTTTTGACTCACGCTGAAGAATCTCCAGACACCTCTGCAGCAGAGAGATCAGCTCGTCTTTAGCCAGCATCCTGAAGGGAAACCATGTGAGGTTAACATTTGAAAAGTAAAGATGAGACTGCTGAACTTCAGAATTTGCTGCTGTCGAACTCAACTTTGAATTTTTCGCAACTGAAACCCAGTTTCTAATAACTGTTCATGTAAACAAGTTTCTGTTCGGCCACCAGGAGGAGCAATTTCCTTCCAAGTACCCCTGAAGACGTTGCATTCTGTTAGTAAAAAGACTTTATTTTCTGTTACATACATGTATGTCAAGCTCTTGCTTCTAGTTGCTGACACTGAAGTAAAAAACAAGGACTTACTTCAAAAGCTTCATGGCTGATTGGTAATCCTCACCTTCCCACACATTCTTCTCCAAACAAATTAAATGGAGCTCTCTAATCTGTAGAGTATAAAAAGAACAGTTTTACATCACAACAGCTTTTAAAAACTGCCAAAAGTCGTGATAATACTTAAGTACGTATAGATTTTTTTGACATTTAAAAGCATCAATTTCTTGCCTGTTTTCCGAGTGGATATCGGGGTAAAGAAGAGGTCAAAGTGTGGAGACACCTCAGGACAGGATAATAGCCATAGTGATATCTGCGAAGGTCTTTCAGCAGCTCCTTGCACACCTCCTGAAAAAAGAAGAAAACTTAAAGAATTAGATCCATAAGTTCCCTTATTTTTTGCTAACTGATGACTAAAACGGGGGCTGTACCTTTAAATGAGCATCATCTGTTGACAGATTGACCTGTTCCTGAGACTCCTGCTTCTCAACATACCTTAATAAAAAACCAAAACAAGTCATTTCGCTGTTTACACCCGTTTTTCTCTCCAGAGTTTGATATCACAACGGTAAATCAATAAGTACGTCACAACGCATCAGATCAAAAAATCATGTTGTTTGTGTGTGTACCTCTTAAAGGACGGCAGCTGCCTGATTCTCTCCAAGTCGCTGGGACTAAGCTGCATCACATTGAGCAGAGCCTCTTTTTTCTTACAGCAGAGCACGCTGAGAGGCTGCGAGTGAAAGTGCTCCAGGAGAGCAAGCTGCTCAAGACAGAATCAGGTTTGTTTTGTCTGAATTAGACAGAGTTAAACAGACGCATGGAGGATGAAGTGCACAGAGACTATGCTGTACCTGAACGCCCTTGATGAAGTTTTTCACAGAGAAATCGTGGTAGAGGAAGATGCTGATCAGCACCTGCATCACTTTACCATTAAGCTTAAAGTGGAAGTGAGGATTCAGGATCAACTGGAAGCAGAAAAATGAGAAAAACGATAATTTGCTGTGAACAAAATAACAGTCTTCTTGAAGCTAATGCATAAAATTCCTTTACAACGTGATGATTGCTTCATTTCCTGAAGTCCAAATGCATTCTTCTGCACAGTACTGTAAAGGAGAGTGAAACTACCTTGTCTATGACTGTGGCCAGGTGTTGTGTACAGGACAGAGACTGGAAGAGTTCTATACACAGCAGGGACGACACAGAGTGTGGCAGCATGTGCTGGATGGTGCTGGGTGACGTGGCTATACCAAAGATGAACATGAGGGGAAGACGTTGGATGTAGCGGCTGTGGATGAAAGAACATTTTTAAAGAGTATACATTTTAATAATTTTGGAAACAAAGTTACATAAAAATATAATATACTTAATGCAATGCACATTCAAGATACCTGCAGATGAGAATAAAGTCCTGAAGAACTCTTGGGTTGAAGGCCTCTAAATCTTTGAAAATGATGACTACAGGAGGCTGCTGTGGTTCATCTTTAGCAGGAGAGCTACGCTTTTTTCCAGGAGTGCCAGAGTTGGATTTCTAAAGTGAAAGACAATACTGCTCTCTAACTTTAAATGCACCTGATAGTGAATGTAATGTAATTTACAATACATATGCTCCATCATCCCACCTTTGTTTTTGCATGGTACCAATCGCAGAGTGTACCAAGCGAGCAGTACACACTTTTGTGAAGCTGTGTGCTGCTATGCTCATTCTCCTCCTCTTCCTCATCATCCACGGAGACTACAGTGCCCATTAGCCTCTCCAACACTCGCTTCATCAAATGCTTCAAAGCTGACATTCAAAAGCAAAAAAGGTAAAGGTGAGTAAATAAAAGCTAAGTCAATCACCACATCAACTCTAAAACATGTTTCTATGAGATGTCAAAATAAGAAGGCCTTACCTCCACACTCTTTGGCCTGCACAGAGGTTACATAAGGGCTGACAGACTGCTGTAGCAGCTCAGACAGAATCTGGAAGGTCATGTCATGGTCTGGGACATTCACACCTGAGGAGGACATTTGAAAGAATGTCAAATCAGACTCCATGAAACCCTAAATAGCACAGCATCACTGTTGCTGGTTTGACTCAGCTTGTAGCTTCTGGTGAATGTCGATCTCATCCATAATTTGTCTCTCCATGTTTCCTATTTCTCATTGGCTTGACTATTAGATAGTGTAAAAGGACCCAAAATTACAGTCTTAAAAACATACCAAGAACAAGTGCTGCTGTAGGAATCTCATTGGACCTCATCTGTGCTGCCCAGTCATTGTGTTGGCGAGTAGAAGAGCACTTCCTTGTGAAATCCAGCAAGCTGTCCAAGATTTTCCTGTTAAGTTCATCCTGCAAGACCTAACAGGTAGCAAAACATAATGTTTTTGATTTCATTGTTTTCATGCAGTGAAATGTTTGGAAACTGAATTTAGAGCCACTTTTGTTTTCTGAGTCATGATGCAAGAGAGACTCTTTACATTTTTTTAAATCCTTTTTTTTTCTTTTTATGTAATTTAGGGTTCAGTTAAAATGTGTGCACTGATATGGTTAATGAATATGACTGGTATTCCCTGTTTTTTTTTTTTTTTTTTTTTTTTTTTTTTTTTACTAAACACATTAATAAGACATTTACTCAAACATTCTTAATTTTCAGTAATTTATTTAAAAAAATCTTCCCCAGTGTATCTGTTCTTACCTCTGTATCTTCTTTGATCTTGTCCCATAAATTCTGACACAGTTTAAATCTTATTCCGCTGTTCTCCGCATTTTCACAGCCATGAATGAAATAATCCTCTGTGGAGCAATGTCAGCCAAATGAACGTAAAATTTAGGACATCTTATAGTGACATGACAGCTCTCCACCCGCCTTCAACACTTCAAGAACTCACCTAAACTCACTGTCTTTTTCTTCTTCTTGCCACTTGGCTTGAAAACGAAACAACCCTGAAAAAATTAACCTCTAGTTACGAACAAATCCAATATAAACATTGTAAACATCCACACGTTCATGTTTCGATGTTGTGTAAATGTAAAACAATATAACCTAACGTGCAATAAATCGTCCGATTATTACCTTTGACACAGATGAGGTAGACATCCCGGTACTAATGAGATATGACAGAATATATGTGTTTTTATATTAACTCAGTTTCACCGGTTAAATGTATTTTAAAGGTAGTTATGTTTATTAAAATGACTCGTGTGTTGTTCCTTAAGAAGCAGCCACTTCTTCCCGCCAAAGTGACGTTTACGGAAAAGGGTGTGTTCAGCTTCCTAACGGTACCGCGGCTTAAATTTTTGTTTATTGTTTCGTGAAGACTTAAACAAACAGGCAGTAACAGTTTGATTTGATTATATAACTAAACTTCAAGTAAAAAATGAAACGAAAGCATTTTAACCTTGTTTTAACGAATAGTCATGTATTTATCTAACTTTACAGGGATTTTTAAACACTGCGGATCTTGAACATCCCAAATCAGGCTCCATGTCTGGCAAAGTATGTGGAGCACAGTGTATGGCAGGGGTGGGCAGTTAGTTTTTACATAGGGCCACATGAGAAACCTGAATTGTGGCAGAGGGCTGCACCAACAGAAACTTAAACTTAATTTTGCTCATTGTTAACTTTTTCCCATTGTAAAATGCAGTTACCTATATATTTTGATTTGCTGCTAATGGTGACCAGAAAAATAAGGAGAGTCTGTGAATATGTGAAATTGTGGTGTAGGTCGAATGGGAAAATACTCATATAGAAGTAATAAACAATAAAAACAAAATTGTTGTTCACTTCAGTTTAGCTCTTCAGTAAGAAAATTTGTCTGTCTTGGCCTGAAGCGCATTGAAATCTGGCTGAAATTCAAAGTCAGTGATAGAGGATCTGTTTGGATTCATTTAATTTCATCACTTGTTGCTGTTCATAACCAGGGCGTGGCATTAATTTTGTTTTATTCTTCTAATTTATGATTGACCTCATACGGGCCATACAGGGACGCTCAAAGGGCTGGATGTGGCCCGCAGGCCTTAACTTGTTGTTGAGACAGTTACGGTTTGGGTAATGGTTAGACAATGAAAATGCGTTCATTAGCACTCAGTGTTGCCATCAAAAACAACAACAGCCTATTTGTATGTTGGTCTCACAAATGCAGTCCTCTATCTGCAGCTTTTGGTTTCCCTGGTGTGACTTTCCGACATCTTAAACTATGTTTACTTTTGCAACATGCACTATTTATGAATAAAAAAGCAAATAAAAACAACACTTCCGTCTATTAATGTTTAGTTATAATGCATAAAACATTAATAAATGCAGTGTAAAAGAAGGAATATTAGTTTTACACCTTTATACATGTAGAAATCTCAGTATTTTGTAACCCTGATAATTCAAGGGCTTTATAACACAAGAATCTTGATAGGCCGTTCCTCTGTTTATGGTATACATTTAATTAAGATCTGAACCTAAATATAATCTTCACAGCTGGAGAAAGCATTACATTTAACTTTTGTTTGAGTGAATTCAGTCCGAAGTTGATCTTGAGCAAAAGTTTTGTAAAACAAAAAATCTGCATATATGAAAATAACCTGGCTATGGACGTCAGAAATTCATGCTATATAATAACGTCATAATGCACTGTATTTTGTAACTGTATGGCATTTGAAGAGGGTGACACTTGATTCAAATAAATGCAGAACAAACTTATTCTACTGTGAACTGAAACATGGCTGGAATAGATGCAACACAAATAAAGCTTCAGATAATACTTTTTAAAAAGAACCAGTAACATTTTATTGAACACTTTGTGGAAGACATGTAAATATTACAGATAGGTCTACTAGTGTTGAAAAAGGATAAAATAAATACAAACAGAACTTGAAATCCCATAGGGATATATAAAAACATTGTTTTTCTTTAAAAGTCTCCATTTAGCAAAAGAAAAAAATCTTCAGTACTAAGCATAAATACAAACATGTTTCTAAAATCTATGCCCTATAGGTTACCTGGTTATTTTTTAACTAACATACATACTTAAAATCATCCGAGACATTTTTTTCATAAAGTACAAAATAGGCCATTTTATTGTGTACTGTGACTGTTACCGTTATCACTTGGTAATCTGATGCATTAACAAACCATTCTGCAGCATAACACCTCAAATCCTGAGTGAGATTGTGTTGAAACAAAATACAGGGCTAGGATCCGCTATAAAGCCACTTCTTTATTTTGACTATGGGCCTCATGTATTGTAGCTGCTTAAGCAAAAGATCAGCACCGTCTGAAAATGTTTTATCCATGACAATCTTGACATTACTCACTGATTTGAGATTGAGGGGATTTCTGAAGTCTACAAGATTTCCACAGCCTCTAAATTCATGAGTTATTCTACTTCTCATTGCAGATCTCTGTTTGTGAGTTTGTTGTCTTTTGGACGGCAGTTCAGCACTAGATTTTTCATTCGATTTACGTTTGGAAGAGTTGGTTGACTCTGAAGTTTCCAAGAACTTAAGGAAAGAGTCCTCAAGTCCTAAAGGCTTGAACATACCCTGAACAACCCCGTCATCACGTTGTTCTTGAGCGGTAGGGGTACCAGGATTTGAGTTCTCTCTTGAACTGTTAACAGTCGTACGATTTCTAAGAGTTTGAATCCTCTCTGTACAAGCTGGTGTAGGTTGTGCCGGTTTCCTGGGACGGCCTCTTTTAATGCTTGCTTCAGTTCCAGTGGAAGCTTGAGATTCTGCACTGTCGTCATTTGACAGCTTGCTGTCTTCTTGGCCTATTCTTTCCACCAGCTCTTCTGTTTTTTGGTCACCAGATTTTTCTGTTTCATCTGCCTCATTCTCCTCAGAAGATGAACTTGATGCACCTTCAGATTTACTTGTTTCTTTGAATCTGGCACGAGAGTACTTTTTGCAGAAAATAAACTGACTCCTCTGGTCTTCAATATACCTTTCTGTCAGGCCATGAGTGACATAATGCTTAAATATACTCCTTTCAGCCCTCTCCACTGCATCACAGCCTATTATCATGCATGGGTACTGCAGGGCAAACTTCTTGGTGCACATGGTCGATGCCTCCTCGTGAGTTTTTAGTGTAGGCTTTCCAAAACTAGTCCAGTGTTCAATGGACTTCCCATCTTTCTTTTTAGGGTTTTTCTTCTTCAATTTGAATTTGTTCTCCACATTCTCCTTCCCGTTGTTAATTGGAGGGAAGAGCCCTGCAGACTTGGTCCGTCTTCCGTCGCTTGCTTTAGGATCATAAACATAATCATGCTTTTTTATCAGGTGACGGAGGAGGTTTGATTTTGTAGAGTAGACGCGGTCGCATTCTGAGTACTCGCACCTGAATGTTCGATCCACCGTGCCGCTCTCAGAGATAGCAATCTCCTTATGGAAGTTCTTTATGTGTTCAATGTACTTTACCACAGAGTCAAAGGGGAGAGCACACTCCGGCTGGTCACAGTTGAATGTCCCAATGGTCATGCTGGCCATCATGGAGGTGGCTTTGTCACGGGTAAACTTGTGAAGTAAGAGGTAATGCTGAATTAATCTTGTGATTCCCATGAACACTCTGGAGCAGTCTTTCACCTGACATCGAACTTCATCCCCCGTGCTAATGGGCTGATGGCTTTCTTGCCCGTTTGGAACACTTGGCGTGTCAGTTTCAGCCTCAGGTTTGCTGACAGGCAGAGAGGCCTGATGCATGGCCCTATAATGAAGAATCAAATTCTGCTGGATGGTGAATGCTGCCGTGCATCCTTCATGAACACAGCGATATGGTCTGTATGGACTGAAGGCATTTTCTGCTTCACACATTTTTAAGCTCAGCCTTTTCTGATGTTTTTGTTTCCTCTGAGAATCATCCTTTGTTGGCGTATTTTTAGAGCTGCTGGGTTTTTCTGGAGACGATGAAGCTGATGCAGAAGAAGGACTGGACTTTGGTTCTTTTGCTTTGCTTAACACTACATCTGACCCCCTGTGCTGCTGCTCTTTTGCTTTTCCTACTGGACTGAGTTTTTCTTGTAAACTAGGTTTCTTTTTCACGTTTGGACTCTTGTGTACAACAGCTACTTTGGGTCGATCAGGTGATTTTTCAAGAACTGATGGCACCACCTCGCCATGTAACCTATCAGCCATATAGCTCTGAGGTGATGGCAGCCTTGTAACAGTCGACATGTCTGGTGTGAAGCCCTGTTGAAGTGAACCTCCTGGTGAGGTGATAGGAGTAACTTCTGGATTGTTCTCACTGTCTGTTTCAGGTGCAATCGCAATGTCAAGTGGTTCTTGCTTTATAGCGAGTAATACCGGTACTGCAGATGGTTTGGTGTGACTGGTGTTGGCATCACTCGTTGCACTACTCACTGGGACGTTATCTTTGTTAAGTCTGAAAGCACGCCTGTTTCGAGCACTGATCTTCAGCTTCTGCATTTCTACTTTCGACAATCGATGGACTTTCTCATAATGAATTCTCAAACCTGTTGTTCTTGTGAATGTTTTAGGACAAATCTGACACGGATAAGGAGACAGTTTGGATGGGGCTCTTTTCAGTTCCTCAATCATCTCATTTGTGTAATCATGCATCCTACTCAGGTGTTTGAATAATGCCTCCTTAGTCATGAACGAGTACTCACACTCCTCCTGGTCACACTTAAAAGGCTTGGGCACTTTTTCAGTGGGCTTGTCATCACTTTTACTCGGTTTTTTACTTTTTTCAACATCACGGGCTGGATCACAAAGACTCACATTTTGTTCTAATGACAGAGCATTCCGCATCTTTTCCTGTGCAGCCTCAATCAAATCCAGCCTTTGAAAGGCGTGTGAGATTTCCATCAAGTGATCCTCCTGATAAGGTACAGTGAGGGCTGGATTTGCCAACTCTACAGCCTTCTCTGGCTGGTTTTCAGGAGCAACAGATGAGTTAGAATAATCCATTATATTAGTGTAATTTGGCTCCTGCTTTAATGCCATGGGTGAAGAAAAAGAAGTCAAGCTGCTCGATTCCTGTGAGAAATCCCCATTAGACATGTTGAATATTGATCCGTTAGTGTCAGGGACATGGGGGTCGTTGAGAAAATCAAGGAAAGATGTCGGCAGATCAGCTGTAAGGTCAATTTCATCCACAGGTCTGCACTGAGAGCGCTTAGATAAGTGACCTCCAAGAGACTTGGTGCTTGTGAACTCTCTGAAGCATCTCCTACAGATGACCTTGCCATCCTTTATGATGGCCGGCCATTTGGTTCGCTTGCTTAACCTACTACGCTTTCCCTTGGGCACATCAGAGTCAGCAGCCTTTTCGTCTGAGATGTTGCCCTCACAGTCAGCGTTAGGGCATTCCTCGTCGAAAGAGAATTCTCCAGCAGTGACACTTTGAGGGCTGAGAATGCCGTCAGCTGAGTTTTCCATCGGGTCATATCCTGGAGTTGGCATACTCTCAGTTTTGGTGACTTCATGTGCAGCTTTTAACCCTAGTTGGGCCTCTGGACTGAGACACTTCATAGGAATATCAGCTGAAGAGCTTTGAGTTGCACAAGAGTTTTCAACACGAGGATATGGTGCATGGTAGCTACCTTCAGGAAGGCTATCAATTGTTGAGATGCTATTTTCATTATCCAAGTTCTGTGTCATATTAGGAGCTTTTCTGTCTCCACCACTCTCTGGATGCATTATTCCATATTGATGCCCTCCGTTATGCATTTGGCCTCCGTTGTCAAGCATAAGGGAACTGGACACATACTGGGACATCAAACTAGAATCTGAAGGAGCATGTGACATGGCAGAGCCATGCATAGCTGCCATTGACTGATCTCTATCAGGTGGTAGGGCTGCTGCAGTTTGATAAGGGTCTGCCTGCCACTGGGGGTAGCTCCGAGAGGGGTACTCATTCATGTTGAAGGCCTCTGGATAACAGTTGTTCATTGGGGGTGAAGACCAAGACTGGGACATGTCAGTCGGCATCATTCCAGTTGTATGATTTGGGTTTCCCCACGATGGGTACAGTGTTGGGTTCACCATTGGAGTGATAGGCACAGGCTCCATCGATCCAGAATAACATTGGGCAGGCGAGCTAGAACATCCCACTGGGTAGTCCATTGGCTGTACCCCAGGTTTGTTGCATAGTACTCCTGACTGATTCGGCGGCCTATTCCCAGTGTTCTGATTTAGTGAAGTTGGAACACTTGGTGCCTTTTTTGCGGTTATTCTGGCCACTTTGTTATACTTTTTTGCCAATTTCCAATCCTCAAATATTTCAGGGTGCTGCTTCTTCACATGCCGAGACAGACTCTTGTTTGTGCTGTATGCCCTTGTACAGTCACTATATGGACAGCAATGCAGGTTCTCCTCATTGCCAGCAGTAACAGCAGGTACGCTTGCAGGATATCCTTGCATCGAAGAAAGAATCTCTGTCTTAATTTGACTTGGAGACATTATTTGTGGAATTGCTTTTGGTAATTCACTGCCCTGAACACTATTAAGCCCTTCTTCCTGCTGACTTGCTGCTGGATTAGTTGCAATGTGTACAGGATACACTGGAGGGATTTCACTTTGCCCAGCCATGTTCAGGGGTACATCTTGAGGCTCTGGTGCTGGATTCAATTCAGGTGCCGCTGGAGTAGGGTTTGCTAAAGGAGTGTAGCATTTGTCTGGTTCTTGGATTTCAGGTTCTCCTGCAGGATTAAGCATGCTTTCGATTGAGTGCTTAACTTTTATATGAGCTGCCTCTTTAGCGAGATCTGGTGTTGAGCATGGTAATATGTCTGTGTTTGATGCTTCCTTCATATATACGCCTGTGTTTATATTTTCAAAATTGCCAACTGCAGAACTAGCATCGTCTGTGCTTGGGGGGCTTTGGAATGGTACATCTACTCTTGGAGTGACAGGTGGATTTTCACTTGTAATGGGCAAACTGCTAACTGCACCATTTGTACAATGAATCTGTTGGTGAGACAAGAACTGAGACTGTGAGTAGAATATTTTCCCACAGTTATCTGTTTGGCAGGTGTAAGTAAGGTAGTGCTGTGCCTCGTGATCATACAACAGGTAGGCCTCACTGAAAACCTGGCCACAGTTGGGGAACATGCACTGTGCCTTAAACTCAGGATGTGTTTTTCTATGCATAAGTAGCTCAGAATTGGAGTTAAAGTTGGCTTTGCAATCCAACTGTATGCAGATATAGGGTTTGCTACCACAGTGCATCTGCAAATGGTCATTAAGATGTCTGACATTTACAAACTGGCGTCTGCAATACTGGCACACCACTTTCTGTTTTTGTATCTCTAAAAACCTCATGGCCTCATCGTCATCTTTGTGAGATCTGACATGGGCCATGAGGTTACGGAAAAACTTAAAAGCCTTGGAACAGTTTTTAACAGGACAGAAACAGTCCTGACTCATGTTTGTGTCAGATGTAGTTTGTTCTATCTTAACAGGAGATGCCAATTGTTCATTGATTTGAGGTTCAACTTTTACAGGACTCATACTCATCTTTGCAGCAACTTTTGAAATTTTCGATGGACTTTTAGGGGACTGAGGTGGTTTGGTTACCTTCCTAGCTGCTTTCATAGCTGCTAGTCTCTCTTTGCATGATTGCTTTACATGGGATGCTACATGTGGCTCTAAAACCTCCCTACTCTCAAAACTGTCAGCACAAATTGGACAAAGATACACTCCATCCTTGAAATGCTTCTGTGCGTGGCGGACAATTCTGTGACCTAAAAACTCTTTGTCACACAAAACACAATACTGCATGTAAGCTCGCCAATTTCTGAACCGTGCAGACACAAAACCCTGCTCCCGAAGTTTCTTAGCCTCTCTGTTTTTCTCTCGCTCATCTGTGATTTCATTGAGTTCATTCGTAGTGGTTAACAGAAAATCCTCCAAGTCTCTGTATTCAGGGAGTTTGCCAATTGCACTTTCCACCTCTTGTTCGTCTGTGTCGTTGAGAGTGTCGATAGATGACACAATAGCTGCCTCCTCTCCCATCAGTGCCAAGCAGTTGCGTTTCAGTGTTTTCCAGTCCCAGAACTCGGGATCAAAAGGCCACTGTGTCTTCAAGGCCAGCAGTAACTCACAGCGTAGGGAATTGGGCACTGGTAGACTTCCATCCTCCTCAGGCTTTTGGTCTGGTTCGTTGTACAGTGACTCCACAGCGTAATACGAGTCAATGGTAGGCTGGAGGAGGAACTCGGTTAGCTGGCATGCACGCTTCACCTCGAGATCCGTTGGTAAGAGGCAGGAAATTGTCTTGCAGATAGTAGATTTGCTATCCTTATGATCACTGGAGGTCATTTTCAGAGCTTGAATACACATTTCCACACACACCGGAAGCCCTACTTCTCCAACCTGTGGAAATAAAAGAGAAAAATATTAATTCTGAGGTTTGAAAAGCTGCTGTACCCTGCGAATACAAATCCAAAGAATTTCTTTCTTACCTCATTTTGGATTACTTTGATTAGGAACAGAATATGACAGACACTTCTACAGAGAAGAGCCATTTCTTTACTGTGTCCAAGAAATGCATCAGCTGACGACTTTAGACGCATGAGCAGCTTACTCCAGAACAACGTAAGTTCCCTGAAAACATCGGAACAAACGTTAAACAACAACCACAGATTATTTCCATTAATTGCTCTTCACTGGAGGAAAAAAACAACTTGGTTAATCATTTGGTGAACAGATAAAACATATAAACCCAATGGCTACCTCCTACTTTGTCGTAAGTTTTAGTTGTTGCACTGATATCAAATGTCCAAAAAACATTTAAAATTTTAAATTAAACCCCAAACACCAGAAAGATTGTTTATAAAATGTTATTCTTGCTATCCACTTGATCTACCCTTAATCAGAATATTTACTGATAAAGTTTTGTGGTGACAAGTTCATAAGTTGACCAATTGTTGCTGATGGTGTAGAAACTGTTTCTTATGTAGTCTTGAATGTAAGAGATGAGGAAAGAAGCATAAACATAGAATCACTGCTGTGAGTGTGAGTACACTGCTTAACAGAGAGGCTACATCTGTGCATATTCATTACAGGGATTGCTTCAGGTTGCATAATACATTTAAGCAGTGCCTGCTGTATTATCAGTGGTTATTTTGTAATCGTGTGAGCAGTACTTCTCCGAAACAAACTGCAACACTTACCAGGCACAATAAACATCTCCTTGGAGAAGCTGCCGTTTGAGGAAGGCAGAGCATAAGCAGAGAGCTCCTTTTTCATCTCCCTCTGACTCTAAGTTGCAGATCATTTCAAGAGCATCTTTACTGTCTATTGATGCAATCTGGATGACAGAGAGAAAGAGAAAACTGTACATTAGGAAATGAAAAAATAGTTATGTGACATCAACCCAACATGTACTCAGAGAGTTTCAAAGAAGTGTTAATGAATTTAAAGAGTCTGTTTGTTCAACTACAGCTTTTGGGCCGTTGGTTAATTTGTTTTCACAGTCATGTTGTTCAAAGAAAAATATAACTTTTTAACTCATAATCAGACTTTTTCTAAAGACTAATTATACGTTTTTCTAGTTCAAAGATTTAACATAACGGTCAAACTGTTTTAAGAGCAACATGTGTTGAAATGTAATAATTCATGTGATTATGTGTCTAAAAAGCCTTGTTATGTGTCAAGCCTCACCTCTTCCATTAGCTGCTCCTGACTTTTTGTCATGCAGATGCAAAGCAAGTAAGTGTGTTTAAAGTTTCCTTTTCCTTCATATCCCGGATACTCTGAGCATATCTTAGCAAGAATAGCAGCTTTATCGGCTCTGTCCACTTTAATGAGGTGTTTGATTCTCATGTTGAGAAGCGTGGGGCCTTCCAGCTCCAGAAACTCATGAACTGTGAAACAAACAGTGAAAGTAGAGAGAACAGAGATAGCATGTAAGGCACTGCAGACGAAAGAATTATTTAGTGCAACTCCATCTCTCAAAGTTTAACCAAGGGAGAGCTCACCTTGCTCTATTTGAGGAGTTTGATTGGAGAGGATGCTGCTTAATGTGGTGTTAGACCAGACGCCATCCTGCTGCGCCAGAACTGAGAGCTGGCAAAGCTGTGTGCTCCCACTTTCTTGCAAAAGGCTGTGTGCCAACTGCAACAGAGGCATATAAATACATTGTACATAAATAAGTGGAACTAAATGAAACTAGCCTTAAAACAAGGCTGCAAAGTGTCTAAAATAAACCCTTTAACAACATTTCTGCAGTGGCTTCGTAACAGTGATTTAAATTTCTCCAAAGGGAGCAGAACAAACAACAGATGCAGTCAGCCCATTTCTTCTCATATCTTCCCGCCCAAATAAATCAATAAATAAATAAAAAATTGGTACTTCTCATTACTTGTCACTGCAAAATAAGCCTCTACTAACAGCCTGGGAGATACTGACCTTCATGGAGGACTGAAACTCCTCCCATAAGGCACCAGGGACATGCTGGGGCAGTAAGAGCAGCAGCTCCGCACAGCTCCTGTAGATCAAAAACAGCCATTCATTAAAGCCACAATGAGGTCAAGGATACACACATTTTGGGAAACAGGGGAAAGAATAAGAGTTGAATAAATGTAAAAAAAAGAAAGTGACAGCACAAAGTCATAGCTCAATTAAGATATTAATAAGTGGTCACAGTTGTTTTACTTGTAATTGTACTTAAAAACATGTTTGTAATTCTTTAAGTTTCATCTTTCAGTGTAGTAATACTTAAGTCCCTCCTTTTTGTGTTTGCGCTGAACCTCTGCATGCAAAGTACACTATTTAGCTCATCCCAAATATGTCAAAGCTCCACAAGAGGTAGCCTACATTTCTATTTTGTACTTCAGCCTCAAGGACTTCGCCTTCATGGATACTTCAAGAGCACTTTGTGAGACTAGCTGAGCTGTTTCTTTACACTGTTTGCAGAATATTTCCAAATGTTTCATATTTGAATGTCCCCTGGGATTTGGCTGCAGTTTGTTTTATACTTATTGTAAAGTGTTGCAAAAAAAAACTTTCTGCAGAAGTAACTGTTGGCCAAAGGCAAAACCAAACTGGCAACAGCAAAGTGAATTAACGTCAGGTCTAATATCACATGAACATCCAAAACCTGTGGTTCATTGCAGCTATGACTTAATGACAATAATATCCAAAATATTATGTGTAAAACAGATTACTGAAAACATCTGACTGGGGACGTTTACCCATTTTCAATTTTTTTTTATCCTTATGAAATCTCCACCTTGCTTTGGCTCAAACTCTAAATATAAACTTTAATTTGCTATACATACTTTTCATTTTGACACACACACATAAACACCTGTATATGTGGGCTTAACTGCACTCACAATGACTTGCCCCGCCCCTTTCTGTTTCAGTTACCCTGTACTTGTCTTCTGTTTGAGTATCTTTATCTTGGTGTGTTTTATAAACTTTTTGAGACCTGATATCTCTCTTTCTTTGTGAATTTGTCTCTCTCATAAGCATTTTATTAAAACTTTGGTTGCAGAACAAACAGGCAATTAAATGTTAGAGCGAGGAAAGATCGTCAACGATTAAATCCAATGTAGATGGTATTGGTGCTCTCTAGAGGATCAAAATATGCTTAAAAGTGCTAAAATAGGTCACCAAATATACTTTGGCAGTCTTTATTAAAGCTTGGCTGCCTGCCAAGAAAAGTCATTGTGTGGGAAACGCAGCAGAGTTTCTACTCACAGTGCTAACTTTTCAAGTAGGAGTGGCACGTTTTCACATTCGGAGGAGAGACAGGAGGAGGCTTTAGCAAAGCTGAGGATGGCCACAGTGTAGACCTCCAACAAAGGCAGCGGATCCTCATCAGTTTTCCAACGGCCTGCATGTTCCACAAGGACCTGGGAAAGATGGAAACACTGCTATTAGGATAAACGCACGATTAAGAGTGAAGCAAAACAGCTGATTCTGAAAATCCAGCACACTCACTTTGACATGGAGGAGCCAAAGAAGTTGAAAAGAAAAATGCCAATTGATTATGAACCAGTGATGTAAGAACTTTTAAAAAAAGAACATGAAACTTTCTTGTTTTTCTAGTAAAATGTGAGGATATTTCTGCTTTTAGTCATTTTATATCTCTAGAAATAATTTTGTGTTGTGTTTCAGATCCAGAGACCTGGATTAAGTATAAATATTTTAAAAATATCAATCCATAAATTGTGTGAGCTTTCAGTCGTTTCTAATAGGTTTTATTCCTAAAACTTACATTTATACAAGTTCAGTGCACCATTTTTAGTTGTTTTCATTACTACTAAGTAACACAGCTCCTTCTTTGATAATAGAATACAAACAACATCTAGATTTCTTAGTCATAGCAGCTGTTAGCACTGGAATAAAATACATAAACTAAGAAAAAAAATCCACTTTATAAGGTTTCAAAACACTATGGGATATTAATTAAGTAAAATTGTAAAACTCTGTTTTGCTTTTAGCTAAAAAGTCCTCTGTTAATTCATAGAATGGAAAAAGATGTCACACTCTCATAAATTACCTAAGACAAAAAAAAGTTCGATTCATAACTCACAATTTATTTAATGCATAATTCAGTCAAGATGCAGAAACCTGAGGCAACAAAGCAACAGTGCGTGGCTTCATGAAAAAAAAGCAATTTTTATCTTCCCTCTGTTTTTTTCTTCCCCTCAAATCAGCCTAACCTTCATCTCTGACAAGTTCGACCTTTTCTTTGACATAAAATTCATGCAGATCCTTCTCATCCACCAGATTTACTTTAATGAGATAAACCTCCATTAAGACTTCAATGCACACAGTCCGAGGCTCGCCCCCTTTTTTTCCCCCACATATAACTTTTAACCGAAATTCATCCCTTACTGTCGGGACAAAAACAAACCAATACTTTTGTTCTCGTTTTACTGCAACAACAACAGTCCCCATATTATCTGTGAGATATTAAATATAATCTGGTCTCGCTTGATATTTACGTGGTCAGGGTAAATTAATGAGCAGGATGTGTAATGGAGTCAGTGACCACAGCCACACTTTCCCTTTTTAAATCACAGCTGCACGCAGATCGGCTTCTGAAACACTGACATCAGTAAAACATCTTTTAATGCTGCTGGCTGTATGACTGTAATAAACATCCCCGCGTGTAGATTTAGCTGGATTAATTAGTGCACAAGGCCTGGGCTAGCACCTTTGAAAAAAATCATTGATCTTTCCGTACGATAAGAGCTCCACAAAAGTAACCCTCTTTTTGCAGCAGGCTGAAACCTGGAGACTCGCGGAGATGCTGTGTTATAACGTTGTAACTATGATTTAGTTGGGATTATAATCATTTATTTTCGTGCATATCTGTATAATCGCACTGCAAAATCTCGCTTACGTAGCTATCCATTTTTTGCACAGCATGACCACTGCACAGGACAGGGGGACCCTGCATACCAGCTAGCAGCATTCATCTGCTATTAGCTATCTGGCCTGGAAAATACGAGTAATACGTGCACTGCGCGCACACAATGCTCTGACTTTACGCCGCATGGATAGTCAGACTTTGCAAATAAGTTCACATCACTGACAAACACAATGAATAGAATAGCTTAAAAACACACACAGGAGTTTTTCCCCCATCTTGAAATGCCAGACTGCTAACTAGGGAGCTAGCTCCCTAGCTACATTGTTGTAGCAAGCGTAGACGCGCATCCTCGGCCAGGAAGCCAGAGGGGTTGCAGGCTGCTGCCCGGGATGAGCAGCAGCAGAGCGGGCTAACCTGGCAAAACTCCTGGCAGAAATGCAGGGAGGCTTCAAGCGGGGACTGCGAACTCTCTTTCAAAGCTGTGGTCAAACCCTGGAAGCGCTCTCGGAGCTCCTCGATAGCTTTCCGTGTGTCATATTCCTTCTCTGTCTCCCCCTCCGCCATCTTCACAACAATCACGACCGCGTACGCACAGATGTTACGCTGCCAGACTCGCACACGCACGCGCACGCAGAGGGGGAAGGGAGAGCACAAAGTGGCTCTTAATTCACACACATACACTCCCCTGATGTCAACAAAGCACCCATGACCTTACGATGACACAAAATCACCCTCTGCACGCGAAGTTGACGTGGAGGCCTGGATTTCTCTCAGTATCTAATGAGGTAGTCCACCATCCATGCAAACATGCCCACAGCCGTCCAGTTTTGATCCCCAAACAGTGGGCATCAGTAGAAAAAAACATAATATTACATGGTGTAACAACTGTACTTTTACACAAAAGTTGTAGCCAAACTACAGTAACCACATGGCAAGATATTCACTTTTCTCTTGTCTCACCTAAGTGGTCAGAGCACACAATGGGCGGCTTTAACAACTCCCCTCAGTCAACATCAACAGAGGCCTTTCAGCTGAAATATTCTTATGCCTAAGCATGCTGATTAAATAGAACATGATTTTTGCTATGTGGTTATAACTACTATACAAGCTATGTTACAAAGGCCTTTTTTGTTTATTCATTCATTTATTCATCTTCTATACCACTTATCCTATTCAGGGTCGCAGGTGGCTGGAGCCTATCTCAGCTGGCTTAGGGCGAGAGGCGGGGTACACCCTGGTCTGGTCACTAACCAATCACAGGACTGACACATAGAGAGAGTCAAACATAATCACACTCACACCTACGTACAATTTAGAATCAACAATTAACCTGATGAGCATGTTTTTGGACTGTGGGAGGAAGCTTGAGCACCCGAAGAGAACCAGGCCCACCAGACAAACCGGTATTTGAACTGGTGACCTTCTTGCTGTTAGGTAGCATCAGTCCACGCAGTATACATATATCTTAATTTACAAGTTAAACTAAAGAAGTTACCATTTTATGAGTGTTATTTTGACATGATAAAAAAAAACCTGAAGCTCCTACTGTTTTTTTTCACATCATACAGTCATTTACAGACTTTTCGTTGTTGTAGATGAACAAATAAGGCAATGGCAAAAACAACTTTAAGACAGTTAATGATGTAATTTTTCCAAAGTGTTATTCAGCAGAGCTTCTCCAAAGACAGCTGTAGTTTGTTTGCACAAACACATTCACTCACTCACACCTCAGTTACCATGCATTTTAGTATGACACAGAAATGAAAGTGCAACATCTGGTTGAGCGTTTAATTGCTTTTTAATCTACACTTTATCATAAACAGCTATCCATGCAAAAATATAGGCTAATAAATACACATCACAGACATCTGCCAACACTAGAGTACAAATTTTAAAACAGAAGAGCTTGTGTATATCAAAAGAAGTATAATTTGTCAAGCTGGTTGCTGCAGAAAGGTCTCCACCACCAATCCGTCATATCTTGTGATGATAACAGGTGCTGCAGTGGCATTCTGTGTGGTTTCTCAAAATTACGTTAGGCAACTTGATCTGCAAAGAAGAACAAATGAGGAGGCAAAAAGCAGAGTGAATGCTGACAGAATCCCAACAAAAATTTTCTGTTGCATTTTTAAGTACTGTTTATAGTCCTTTAAGTAAGAGTATGTGTAATATCAGAGAGATTATCCCAGTTTTTAGAGTCTGTCTTCAAATAAATACCAGACTAAATTGATTTATTTATTCTTTTCAAAGTGGACATTAAAATCCAGATTCCTGATGATGTGTTAACAATATTAATGAACGGAGACAAAACCAACAGTCCTTGTTTGAGTGGTTAAAAAAAAATAAATAAAAGTTTTGATGAGGTTATTAAGTTTCATGCTAATTACATCAAGAGCAAGTCATCCAAATTTGTAATCTCTTACTGTCAATTTGGAGTTACGAACCAAGAACCAGAAGTTAAAAAAAAAAACGAGGCGAGCCACTGGTTTTAAAATCTTAATAATGGTTATTTTTCAAAGAGTTACATTGCTCAGAATGATCAACACTTTAATGTGCTAAAATGTTCAGTTCAACAACACTTTACAGAAATCTCTTTTGTCTGTCTGTGTACCTCATAGCTGTGCCGAGCCACACAGCATGTTGCCTCCGAAGTGATGTTCTTATGGATCCCCATGCTACCCCTGGCCCTTAGAGGAGTTGGGTATGCTCTGGAGAAGCAGCAGCCCATGCACTGATAGATGGGAAGCTCATCAGGGAAAAAACTGTTCTTCCTCAGCGTGCACTCCTCACATCCCACTGCAAAGAAAGGCAGAATCTGAGACTGACAGCATGGGAAGCTGTTTGTAAGCAGAAAATCACACATTAACGTTACAGGTTATTTACAATACTGCATGGGTTACCATTTCAGAGAAATATATCTAGTTCACGGGTAGATACATAAATCTTACTGTTTGATAGGTCAGTGTTTGGGTAAGAATCAGCAACATAAAGAAGAAACGACAGCAGGAGCAGACAGAGTCCAGCTGATTTTACTGAGCCCATTGTGGTGGCAGCAGTTACCTGATAACACAAAGACACAGAGAGAACCATAAATGAAAAATGTCTCCAAAAAGCATGCAGTAAAATACAGATGAAGAGAATGTTACCATGTTGTGAGTAAGTTTCCCTTTCACTGTCCGTCTCTGTGCAGTGTCTTTTATTGAGCGCTTCTGCTTCCCTCCAGGTGGAATTATACCTTGTGTCCTGTAGCCAGACTGTGACCACTTCCTGGATTAAGTGAGACCTACCAACCTTATCAGCAATCTTGCTGACCTGCTGTCCAATTTGAAACCTTTCTCATAATCTCTTTAAAGCACAATCTGGTAAGAATGAACAGTGGAAACATGCTTCCATCATCCTTCCATCCAAACTACGGATACTGTTTTAATCCCTGGATTTCTGTTACTTGGTAACCGGAGATTATTGTCTTTATGGAAATGTCACAACACAGGGGAGGTTGTGAGTTTTGATTTGCTCAATTAGTTACTTCAAAAACACTGTTTGTGGGCTGCAAGTGGTTAAAGATGTTTTTTTTAAATTGTGAAAAGCAATGCCAACATTTTTTTAAAGCTGCGATGTAAATGCAAAGAGCCAGAAAGCTCTATATGCAGTTGTTGTTTCCACTTATCTAATGGGCCTTCAGAAGAACAGCAAAACCAATTTCAATACTCATTTTTTTGCACCTAAATATGAAGAATCTAGACATTCAAAGATTTATACTTAAAAATTATGAAACAATTACATAAAATAACAGGTTTGATCACATTTTCATTTATTCAGAGACAGACTGTCATAATTACTCTAAGTTGATGCCTTCAGGAGGTCAATTTGATTCATGATTAGCATCAAAATCTTTACATTAAGGACAGAAAGACATGTTAGTACTAATCACTTGATATCCTGATATCTGACTGTTAGTCTCTAAAAAACAGTAAAACAAAATCCTTGTCTTTTTCCAGCAAAAAATGCAATAAGGTTTTACAATTCTGAACTTTGCTCTCCTTTCTGCTGAAAGCATATAAAGAGTCATTTAAATGGTTATCATAGTTAAAATACGTTTTTAAAACACTGCATCAGTAAATGCATATACCTCTATGTTGGATATTGTAAATATTTTTTAATTGATTATAGTTTTGTAGCTCATTTTATGAATGTGATTTTAAACTCTATGCTATCATTTACCACATTCACTTGTACAGTAACTCATTTTATCAAACAATGATATATTTCATAAATCTCACTAAGTATAATTAAAACATTGGAGTAGTTATTTTGTGTGTATTCTATAAACCTTTTTTATTACACATAAGCCATCTGTAGATTTCATCTTCATTAGTTAATAGAAGGAAAAAGTTTTGAATAAATGGAGACATGTTTAATAGTGCCTAAGGAGTATTCATCTGTCTGCCCTCAACCTTCAAAATGTCAAGGATGAATATGAATTTATTTTTGTTTTTCGCCTGTCTGTGTTTACTGAAGTGCCCACGTCCTGTGTCCTTGGTTGTGCTGGTGATAAATCCAGGGCCTAAGACTTGTAATGCTATACTGAGGAGGACAAGACTTTAAACCACAGCCAATTTTATTGACATTGTTTAATTTTTACTCCTTTTCACAAAGATGTGTTGTAAAATGTGTGCTTATGTGCTTGATATCATTGTGCTAAAATACCCACCCTCAACAGCTGCTGCATTATGCATTGCTTTGTATATGAGCATTTTATTTAACAAGTCCCATCAATTCAATGTCAAAAGGGCACAGATTAAGTTATTTGTACCCACTGGTAGATTTGGTGTGGGGTGAGTCAGCCTCTTTTTAACAACAGACTGTTGACTAACCCTAACCCTAATCCTAATAAGGTGACCCTTAAAAAGAGCAGACATGAGCAGTCAATCAAATCAAGGTGTGTCATTGTGACTTGTTGATCTTACAGGTAGCTGCAGAGACAAAGCTGTTTTTTAATGTTGCTTGGTTGTGCAGGCTAAAAGAAGCTGGAATTCTTTTTAAATTGGTAAGAGTAATTTTAAAAATGAAACCATACCATCCTCTGTAACTGCCAAAAACCACATCTTTAGTTCTACAGATTTTCATTTCGTTGGAGCTGCACTTTGAGTTTTCATAAGACAACACAAGGTCCGTTTTTACTTATTGAAAAAAAAAATATTTACAATATTGTAACATAAATATGATCACTACCTGGTAAATACAATCATCAACTATGCAAAAAACCCAACTTTTTTTTCCTTTCACTCTTGTCTGTGTTTGTTTTAAACTTGTGATCACATTTTCACCCAATAAAAAAGACTATTTTATCTCTAAATGTAGAAATATTTTGCTGAGATCAGCTTCAGCTATTTGCTGCCCTGTCTTCAGTACTACTTGAAACCACAAAGTAGTGGTAAGTGACCGAGTGAGGGGTGTTGAGTTAAATGTTTGATGAGTAAAAATTGGGATGTAAATTCTCTGTACACTTGTCTTGCTGAACAGGGGTGAGAGTTTAAAGGGATGAAGGGAGCCACAGATCTGGAGTGGGCTGTGTAGTCCACATGGTCATTTTTGTAAGAACTCGTGTCACATCATTCTCAGGAGGCTCTGCAGCGTAAACACTGCCCTTCTCACTGTAGGAACGAGAGCGAAGAAGACACAAAAGGGTCAACAGGTCATGTTTGTTTCATCCTGGCTTAAGGCCAACACGGCGTCTTAAAATTATCATCAACAAAACATTGACAACCCACAGCAAATTCAGTAACAAGTTCAAATCTTGGTGTTTTCTTGATCATGAAGCCGATAGTCTGAACAATATTTAGAGTAGCAGCTGAAAAAGGGGGATGAAAATGAGCAAGAATTTAAAAAGTATGCATTATCAATAACATCTTACATTACATCCTTTCTCACATGACACAAATGTATTTATCTGAGACCTTGGCAGTGATTTCATACCATTTCCATGCAGCTGGGTGAAGAGCTTTAGTTTGAATGAACTTTTAACCTAAGTTTTTATATCTTGCTTCACATTGTTATTGTAATACTGAACATCTGGATATATTGCTTAAGTAAAGGATATCACAAGATGAGTTTTCCCACTATCTTACAAACTGTATTTGAAAGCAATGAAATCAATTTTGACAATCCTATCCTACAGCCCTTTATCTTTAAAGGGCCAAAAACAGTAGCCTATAATAGGTCAATGCAAAAGGGAATACCAGAGAGTTAAAGTTAAAAACAGGTTTTGTTAATAGCAGTTCAGGAGCCACAGCCTGTTGCTTTTGTGGATGAGTACACAGCGGCACTCTCTCCACACGGTGGCATGAGAGATCTGTAGTGCAGCAAGAATTATCTCATTCAAGAGTTTATGGTTGAGCTTTATTCCAGCGAACAAGTAAAAAAAAAGCAGACATTGCCAGATAAAAGCAAACAACAGGCAATAATGTTTATTCAAGAATGCATATGCCTAAGATCCGAAGAATAAGGAATGAAACAAACAAAAACAGGCCTGTATCACATGGATAGTATGGTAAGAGTAAATAAAAGGATATCGTGTGATGTAAATAAAGACTTTGCCACTTCCTGAACTGAAAATCTCCATTGTTCAATGGCAAAAGGTACCATGCAGATCTGAATACTCTATATAAGCAGTCTTTTTAATCTTAGAGTCTAAATAACAATGATCACTTGATTGAAGTTGATTTTTCATTTTTTGGAATAAGCACCTATGAATGCTAAACAGAGATTTTGTCCCAGCAGTACAGTTATATAATCCATGTCTATTTTAGGCACTTAACTTTCAATTTTGAATCAAACTTGGTGTAAACCTCATATTTTTTGTTTTTCTGTCACAGCTGAGTCATATTAAAGTTTCTCTTTTTTCATGATCTGGAGAGACAATTCTGCACACAGAGTTGTAGCTTATAGCTGAATCTCTGACACCTGCTGCACATTTGTTTCATAACTGAAGGCAAAATTTCTGAACAACTTGTTTGGTTGTAGAGAATCTGTCTTGTAAGTTTGATGACAAATAACCTCTTTGGAGGGAGTTCAATGAATTCAGAATAGTCTTTATTACGACTTTCATCCACAAAAAGGCACTTAAAGAATAATAATAATAAGAGAGAGAGAGAGAGAGAGAGAGAGAGAGAGAGAGAGAGAGAGAGAGAGAGAGAGAGAGTTGGCATTAGTTGTATATCTAATTTACAGATAGTAAATAAGTCATTTACAAGTAATTTTAACCTCATTTAAAAAATGATATAAAAGTGAGATTTACTAAGATTTTAGGCTGGAGTAACTGGTATTTGTGAAACCCCTTCTTTAACATGTTGACATAACTATTTTAACTCAATATCAAGTTTTAATCCAGGTGTTTAATCTTGCAGGAATCTTTGCATTAAAAAAAAAACTTTGAAAATGTAATGTACTTTTGAAAAACATTGGGGAATAAACTGTAGTGCAAAACAATTTCCATATCTTACAGGTTTGAAGACCAGAAAACAACGTTTTAACACTCTCCCCTTTGTTTATGTGGCAGGTTAGTGTTAAATCTATGAAAACAGTGACACTGTGTGGTGGAAAGTGGGACCTACCTCACTTCTTCCAGTCAGGCGCTTTGCTGATACAGTGCAAGTATTAGATATTTTACTACAAGTGTGTTGGTCAGCTTAAGTAGCACGATTAATAGTTTTAAATTAAGTGCATATGGACTTGTGTTGGACAATATTTTGTCTGAAAGTATTTACCATTTGTTATTAGTAGTATAAGCGATGATGGTTGGATTTTCGAAAATGATTTTTACGTTAAAGCATTTCATCGGCATATTTAATTTTCTTCATTTTATGATCTCAGTTCTCGCAGTTTCTCCAAAGATAGTAGAGCGCGTTTACTCAGCTTTTACTGTCTTATTAACCAACACTTTCATCCGTCAAATAAACGGCGCTGTTATGGTAAAATTACTCATTCTCAGTAATGATGATGGATGCTGTGGATGACCTGCTGCTCCTCTGTAAAATGCATACAAGGCAAGCCCGTGCAGGGCTGTCCAAGAAACCCCATCGACGAGACAAAACTCGAGGCGTGAACGTGGCAGCCATTTTACATCATCAAGAGTGAATGACTGAAGCCGGATCAGTGCCGGGAGTTTTACACTTTTCTGTCTTTAAATATCACATTTATCTTCCGAAATAATCAACACCATACGCGTTGGTGATCCAGCGGCAGGTAGGGCGAATGCTTCTAATTAGTCACGTGCTTGTTGCTTAATTGCTTGCTAAAAAGTCTGAATCGTGCGGTGCTGTTTCAAACAATGTGGAAACTGGTGGTGGTTGGGAACGAGTTCTCCAGACCGGCTTTTTGAAAATGGACTCTTCCTATATGGCGGCACGTTGACAAACCACGCATCTAGCAGGCTAAACCTTTAGCTTTCTGGGCCTTGTTGACTTAAACAAAATGTAAAAGCCACACATTGTCCATTGCTGGAGTACATGCCTACAAATGACGTTGTAACAATGGCCTCACTGAAATTCCGTTCGAATTAGCATGCTAGCTCAGGTTAGCCTATTTTGACAGATCATGGAATTGACATGCTCATTGTCATCGTACGCTAATAGTAGCTAACTGGTAAATGCCAGTTAATTGAGCGAAACTGTTAGATTCAACGTAATAACTGCAGTGGCATATACGCTTCTTGTCCCCTAAAGTAAAAATTGCAGATGCATTCATAGAAATTGCACACCAGCGCGTCATGTTATTGTCCCAATGAAGGTCCTGAGTTAGCTTGGAGCTGTAACGCTGGCCGTGCAAACTAGCCAGCTAGCTAGCAAGCCTTAACGTGTGCGAGTCAGTCCCTCCCCGCTAAATTTAACGTTACCATTAACAGTGTTTGGAATTGGTTATTCCCCCGTTAATTGTTACATAAGCAAATTCCACACTCTATTTCGGCTTTTACACAAAATGAATAGTTTCTTTTAACTATTGCAGAAATGTTTTCAACCACAGAGACAGCACGTGCTTTACCAATATCAGATTGATTAGCAGGCGCAGTATGGAGATTGCATGATATCATTGGGAGGTCAATTCTGTTAACGTCTCAACAAAGTACAAAATTATTGTTCACTTTTAATTTAGTCCAGCCTTGCTAGACATACTGTTTTTCGGAGAGCCGACAGATCACTGCTTAGCACAAGTTTACACATAGAATCTGCCAGTACAAACTCATGCAGTTATAAAGGGACTGGTCGCTGTCGTAAGAATTGTATATATATAAGTGTGTGTATCTACTAGTGCCTCAGTATGTGCCGTCTAAATGTGCGAAAACATAATGTTAAATAGTGCGTACATGCTCATTGGTCAGTCACCGGAAACCGGGTCTCAGTCTATGCTGGAACACGTGTATCGGCTATCTAGCCTGTGCTGAAGTCAGCAGAGAGAAGGTAAGCTAACATATAATTTAGAGACCAAAGAAGACCAGGCTTCTGAAACAGCAGCGGCAAAGAAAAGGGACTTGATATAGCAAATAAACTTTGCTCTATTTGCTCAAACTTCATATGTTAGAAGAGAGAGAGGAAAGATCTGTGATAGGGACACAAACCGTTTTTTTCTGTTGTTATAGGATGTTGTATTACTCTTTATTTTTATTTATTTATTTTTTTGCATTGTCTGTCTTGTGCACAGCACAACGTTGAACATCTGTCAACTGCCTATACACAGGTTTCTTAGCTTCTACTCATGCAAGCTGAGAGCTGCAAGTGATAGTCAGGATAGTGAAAAGTCTCCAGAAGACAAAGCCCACACAAACATGATAACTTGTTTTGCACTTGTAGACATTCCCTCTGCTTTGATCAATTGTTCCTTTTATGATGCAAAAATATTAATAAAAAAAAAAATAATAATCATTCTGTTTCCAAGATCTGAAAGTGGTCGAACCTTTTTGACCTGCAACTCTGAGACTTTGCACTCTCCTGAACACATGCCAAGTCTTGCCCTTGACTCAGGATTAATTTGGCTCATTGCATTTACACAGATTTCTGGAGACATGGCCACAGAACATATTAATGGAAATGGTCCAGAAGAACCAATGGACACCTCTGCTGCAGTTACCCATTCTGAGCACTTCCAGACTTTATTAGAAGCTGGTTTACCACAGAAAGTTGCTGAAAAACTAGATGAAATTTTCATAGCAGGTAAGACACAGTGCATATTCTTGCATATTCAGATATGCAAATTTCTATGTTTTATCAATTTCTTGCATGTATTGTCATTTTATCACATTTTAAATGGGGGAATTGGGATCCTGAAGCAACTTTTTGTGGTTTTCTACCAAAATGGGTACTGCAGTGCTACAAAACATAAAATTACACATTACTAGTATGAAAATGTGTAAATGATTTTAGCATTTGCATTCCCTACATGGTTTCATCATCACTGGTGTCAGGGCTAATCAGTTGTCCTCTCCCTGGGAGTGTCTTGGTGAGCCTGTCCAGTATCTGTTCATGTCTAGAAAGTTTCTCTGCTGCCCACAAAGGGTTGCAGAGGGGTGATAGGTGCTGATGTGATGTCAGTTATGGCTTAAGTATCTCTTCCTTTGGTTGGATCTCTCAAAGTTTCTATGGGTTGAGGCACAGTTTCAGAGTTTGGGGGTCACTCTAGGACTTGTTTGGTCAGTCAGATCCAGAAAAGTACCAGTCTGGCCTTTTCAGCCAGATGGGGCTGAAGCAGAAACAATGGCAGCAGCTGTCTGGTGTGCGGCTGCCTGGGACAGGTGATGGCCCCTCCATAGAGCAGAACGCAGACAGGCTCATTAGAAACTCCCAGCCACAGTATAGAGTGGCACTGGCATATCGAGTTGCACTGTCACATCTGTTGTGATTAGTTCTGCAAAAAATGTGCTGGTTGGAGAGAAAAGTTCAGCCTGACAACTGAATACAGCTCCATCAGATGAGGAAGTTCCTGCCCCTCACTCCTTATTGTAGTAATCATTATTTATCCATTTCACAATTCAAAAGATTTGTTTTGTAAAGTGACTCACATGCCTCTCTTTCATCTTTTAGGTTGTACTTTCATTTTCACGCTGCTGGTTAATAACTCGTCTTTACTCTCTGTTCTCGTCCTCCCTTCAGGTTTAGTGTCACACAGTGACTTAGATGATCGAGCGATTGACGCGCTGAAAGAATTCCAGGTGGAAGGTGCTCTACAAGTCCTTTTGCAATTCAAGGACAGTGACCTCTCACATGTTCAGGTATGCTCATGTGTTGGTAATTAACTTTTTCCTGATGCCTTTGCACAGAGTGGATGTTTAGTGTTTACACTGGCAGATGGCATGTTAGTTGTGCTAATAATATCATGTCCCCAAACCTGGCTTTCCCTGGATGAGGAAGCTGTAATAAAAGTAAAATCTTGAGGTTCCTTACAGTTATTAAAATCAATCAAGTAGATATCCATGACAAAGTGAAAGCTCTGCATTTCAAAAAGAAATAAAATCTGCATATTGAAGCCTTGTGATACATAAACGAATGAGGTAAACGGCAACAAATGGACTGTTCCATACTGTTTTACTGTAAAGATGAGTTTTTAACAGCAGGCAGTACTTAGCATTGCGCATACACAAGAAAAGCATGTAGAGACATTGCCGAGCTAAAAAGCTTTGACAGGTAAAACACCAGTGTGACGGTCAACATTAAAACGATAAAAGCATTTGATTCGGGCTGATTATTACTCTAATTAGACAATTAGAATCTCTGAGGCCTGATCAATATATCTTCGCTCAATACTCCTGTTGAGTTGAGAATCAAGATCATTTCAGCCATTGTTTGATATAACTAAGAACTTCTTGTTGTTTTCACAGAACAAAAGTGCCTTTCTTTGTGGCGTGATGAAGACGTTCAGACAGAGAGAGAAACAAGGGACCAAAGTGTCAGACACCAATAAAGGACCAGATGAAGCCAAAATCAAAGTGAGAACTGTCAACCGTCTGCTTGTATATAGATGCTCTTGAATACACCTTTAAACTTTCCATCTGTTCTGAAGTTTTTTTTTCTATCCATCATGATTTTACCATATCAATATTTAATGATCAATATTTTCTGATGATCAGGCTTTGCTGGAGAGGACTGGCTACACACTCGATGTGACAACTGGTCAGAGGAAGTATGGAGGTCCCCCACCAGAGTCCGCCCACTCAGGGGCCCAGCCCACCATCGGTACAGAGGTACAAACCTGCCACCTCACCGCGTTCAGGATGTGTACCGTATATATGCAACAATGATGACCTGGTTTTTTGGTCTACATGGATTCACTTTGAATGTGGTGTCTGAATGATGACATTTTATTATCATCTGTAGTAACCATGGTTACAGTGATAGTTTACCGCTAAGAGCTGACTGGACACCTTTTCACCTGAATGCAGTTAATCTGTTGGTATTATTTTAAATTTTTAGTCTAAGAGTTGCTCTCACGCATCTCGTTACTCTTCTTTCTCCACCTGGCAGATATTTGTAGGCAAAATCCCCAGAGACCTTTTTGAGGATGAGTTGGTTCCGCTGTTTGAGAAAGCCGGCCCCATCTGGGACCTCCGCCTGATGATGGATCCTCTCAGTGGCCTGAACAGAGGCTACGCCTTTGTCACTTTCTGCACTAAAGAAGCTGCACAGCAGGCTGTCAAATTGGTATGCTTAGTCCTGCAAGTATGATAAAACACGTCAGGGCGTATTAAATTAGATCAAGTGTTGCTGACATTCAGTTATTTTGCACATAATGTTAGTTATAAGAAATATGTCTTGAGATGCGGATAACACACTCCCAATGGACCCATTGTGCGCAATTCATTGCTTTTTTTTTTTCTTCTTCTCTTATTTATACTGTCCTCTGTTCTCCAACAGTGCAACAACAGTGAAATTCGACCAGGTAAACACATTGGTGTGTGCATCTCTGTGGCCAATAATAGACTGTTTGTTGGCTCCATCCCCAAGAGTAAAACAAAAGAGCAGATTGTTGAAGAATTTGCAAAAGTCACAGGTGAGTCAGCAACATCTTTTGAGTTCTCATTCCATAAGACTCAGGGTGATATTTATTCCATAGCTCAACTCCCACATTGAGCTTTTAGGTGACTTTCATTAAAATCTTCTCACGGAAGATTTGTAGTGGAAATCAGTGGGTGAAGATTAAAAAGTAGAGAGATGTGAAGAGCACGTTCTCTTCAAGTGTCCAAATGATGACCTCATTACTTTGCTGGAGTGACTCACGTTACTATGATGGTTTACCGCTAAGATCTGACTGGACACTAAACAGTTAATTTAGTTTTCTTTCACAGTTAGTTTTCCATGTTTTTTGTCTTCTAAATATTAATTATTTGAAGCTTATGGCTATTTCCAAAAGCATATTTAAAGACGCCTGTTTTTAGGGGATTTCTTTGATGTAACCGTTTTTCCCCTCTCTCTTCCCTGTTGGTCTTTACAGAGGGTCTAAATGATGTCATATTGTACCACCAGCCTGATGACAAGAAGAAGAATCGGGGCTTTTGCTTCCTGGAGTATGAAGACCACAAGACGGCAGCTCAGGCCCGCCGCCGACTTATGAGCGGCAAGGTGAAGGTGTGGGGTAATGTGGTCACTGTGGAGTGGGCTGATCCCATTGAGGACCCTGACCCAGAGGTCATGGCCAAGGTGAGCCATAGGGACAGGTGTTGTCAGATTTATTTGTGATATTTAAATGTCTCTGAATTCCCTTTCTGCAAAAAACAAAAACAAAACAAAGAACTTTGTTTCCTTGACCAGGTCAAGGTGCTGTTTGTAAGGAACTTAGCGAGCACTGTCACAGAAGAGATACTTGAAAAGACCTTCAGCCAGTTTGGGAAACTGGAGCGGGTGAAAAAACTGAAAGACTATGCCTTCATCCACTTTGAGGAAAGAGATGGAGCCGTGAAGGTATGGAATAATAACAGCACAAAGCAGAAACGCTAGATACTCATTAAAAACTAAACACTGACGTGTACCTAAACTTTATGATCTTGATTTACTTCTCAGGCATTGGCTGATCTGAACGGCAAAGATTTAGAGGGAGAACACATTGAAATTGTCTTCGCCAAGCCCCCTGACCAGAAGCGGAAAGAGCGCAAAGCCCAGAGACAAGCCGCTAAAACACAAATGTAAGACCGTGTTTGAAAACAATCGTCTAAAACCTGTTAGCCATGCATGAATCCAATGAAACTTGCTGTGAAGTAGAAAGCCACATCTCTGATGAATCTGAATCCACTCTCAGGTATGATGAATATTATTACTACGGGCCTCCACACATGCCACCACCCACCAGAGGGCGAGGCCGAGGAGGTCGGGGAGGTTATTCTTACCCCCCTGACTACTACGGCTATGAAGACTATTATGATTACTATGGATATGACTACCACAACTACCGGGGCGGCTATGACGACCCTTACTATGGCTACGACGACTTCCAGGGGTCCGGGAGAGGCAGAGGAGGAAGGGGTGGGGTCCGAGGTAGTTCCACTCAGACCAGGGGCCGCGGATCTGTCACACCAAGGGGCCGACTGGGTTTCTCCCAGCGAGGGGGACCTGGAACAAGCAGAGGTTTGGATGAACTTTTGTATGTTCAGCAAAGTCTGGGGAGGGGGGCAGTATTAGTCACACTGTGGTTGATAACAAGAGCTTTGTTTGAAGTTCTTGGATAAATACGACTCACTAGTGACAAATAACATGCTTAGTGGATCAGTTTATTTTGGAGCCTTTGTCATTTTCTCTGCTCCCAAACTCACTTTTGGAGTTTGCATATTTTCAGATGGGGTTTTGTGGTATTTTGTATGGGTACACAATTTAAATTAAGGAGGTTCAGCAGCTTTGCAGATGGAGGCATCCGAAATAGTGGAACTGGAAAGTTCTGTAATCTGTAAATCTGAAATCTGTACCTGTTATTGGGTTGTATTGAATTGATTTTGAAAGTAAGTTAAAGGCTGAATCCATAAAAAGAAGTGTACACGCTAAAAAGTCCTTCACAACTAACTATATTTAAGGACAGCTAAGTCCCACCCTGTGGCAAAACTGTCTCAAGTTGGAATTTTAATTGAGCTGTAATTGTTGTGATTGATGTAAAATGTGGGTGTCCGTGTCAGAGTTTCTTTTCCCTGGGCTAATTTTCTCTCTCCTGTTGTTTGTCCAGCAGGGAAACGGGGCCGAGGGCGGTCCTGACCTGTCACTGCGGATACTGACTTGATGTGTGGGGTTACACCGTAAGCTGCAATGGATGTTAAAAAGAAAAAAAGGAAAAAAAAAAAAAAAAGAGCGACAAAAAAAAGGTCCAATGATATTCCAGCCTTACAGAAGAAGCATCCCCTCCTCGCCCCCTTTTTAATTTAATTTTTGTTTTCTGAAACTGCCACCTTAAAAAAGAAAGATGGATGATTTTAAATCACCATAGCCTATTTGCCCTGTACCCCTGTACACAGCCTCTGATAAACAGAGCTGTGTATTGCCCTTACAATCTCCCCCTTCCCTGTCCCTGAACATGCCATTTTTAAATAATTATTGAAGAATTTGCACTTTTTAAGTTTTTAGGTTTGAAGTGGCTCAAAAGAGCTTGATGCTATTGTATATTTTTGTGCTAATCGCAATTTTTATTGTCGGAATATCCATGTCCAATCTTAATCGTTTGATCTGGATGTTTGACAGAGAACATTTGCAGGTTTTAGGGTGTACCCACCTGGCATGGATAAGTCAGGCATTCCAGGAAGTGGTTCTTTTCAGAACTTGTCTTTAAAGGGTTGGTTGACTACCTCAGTACAGAGGACTAAACTACCCGGCCTGTACTGTAAATAGGGAAACTATATTGATGAAAGCAGGGCTTGTTTTTAAACAAAATATGCACAAGAGCTGCGGCGCAAAAGCGATGTACTTAATGTAATATAGTCATTTTAGCTGCAGCTCTGACACTGCAAACAGTCAAACTGGGCATGCAAAACAATCTCATAAGATGAGTCTGAACAAGCCCTGCTTTTATCCTATTTTGAACTGAATTAGCCGCCTTGCTTCTTCAGAGTATGTAGTTACTGGTTGTATAGTTTTCGGATAAAATGTTACTTTTGTAAAGGCTTCAAAATCGGAGGTATCCAGCTGCCTTTGATTTTAAAAAAAATAAATAAAAAACAAAAATAAAGCCCTGCAGTGTCCCTTTTGTGCCACTGTATTATTCCAGTGGGTTTGTTTTTATATTAACACATTTTCAAACTACAGCAGAATAATTTAAAACTTTAGTAAACTTAAAATCATGTCAATCTTAAATGATCCCTTCCCAGCTCTGAAGACAGCAACTGTTAAAGATCTTTCAAGATAATCTTGATGGATGACTGAATTGCCATATTGCCCAACCAGTGAGCATGTGTGCCTAACATAAGCTGCCATGATTTGGTAAGGGATCATAGTCACATAGTGGTAGAAGGGATACTGCAGTGAATGATTTCTATTACCGGGTATAGCATAAAGGAAACTGCTCTTCAATCCCAGTTTTCTATACAGTTAACTCCCTCAATAAAATCATAACAACCACCTTTTGAAAAAAAGATGTTAGCAGTTTTAAACTATTGTTGGTGGCCAACAACGTTTTTTGCATTCCTGCAAATAAATTGTTTTATACTGTAAAATGGAGGTGAGTGTAACTTATTTTTGTAATAAAGTTTTTGATTTCTATCTGTGTCTTACTCTTTGGATAAAATCTTGATGAGATACAAATTGGTCTGTGTTTGATTCAGTTTGACATTGTATTCTGAAGGTTATTTTTATTTTTCCTTGACGAGGAAATGTTGATGCCATTGCTTCAGAGTGATGAGAATAAGCAAGGTATGATAAAGGATGGTGCATGCCGACAGAATATGAGAAGCTTTAAGACGACATAAATGAATACACGACTTAATATACAATCTGCGTTTAACATCGGTAAACAAACCTCGGCATTTATTATATAAGGATGAATAGGCAAGTTTTTAACATTTGGCGACAATATAAATATTTTTTGTGTGTTACAGTCAGACGTTTATGCTAAGCCCAGTAGGGGAAACACTATTATTTTGTACATTAAATTTTACTCCATAGACTAAGTCTGCGAGATCTTCTATTTTAAATTGTCCCTTGTGATAAATTAAAGGCGGTTTCAGTTCATATCATCTCTCGTTGGTCTGAGGACTACAGAAGCCTGTGTGTTACAGGCTGCGGCTGTGAGCGCAGCGGAGGTGACATCATGCGTAGGGGAGAGTGGGGTAAAGTGAGACATTTTTTACATTTGCTCCCCTCTACGCGAACTAAAATGATATATCAGTAAAATTTATACATTTCTCATTAATTCAGGATGTTTCCTAGCAATGGAAATTATCAGACTGTATTTAGGATGAAGGGCAGTGAAAATATAAGTGTTTTAAAAAAAGCTGTATTGTGTCTCACTTTACCCCAGTTTAGGGGTAAACTGAGACAGACCAGAGAATTCAAGGGGGTAAAGTGAACCTGCTGGGGATAAACTGATCCACTTACTTTTTCCAATCTGAAACAACCATAAAAACACATGGTGTAACAGTTAGAATCCTGACAGATGGCTTGACAACCACATAATCCAGAACTAATGTCGGACTAGCAAAAGAATCATGGGGTTTGGTCAATGAAGCACATTTTTTTTCTAAACACTTGAAAGTAACTCTGAACAAAATACAATACAACGTAATATAATTCAAAATGTTATGTTTGAAAGACCCGTAACATCCGATGATCTCAGGTAACATCACTGATGATGTGTTCAGGTGCATCAGTAGAACCTGATGTATTCAAGAACTAACTTTTCTGGCGAAACCAGTGACAACCAGGAAGAGGCTGGCTGACGACCAGGAAAAGACTGGTGACTACTGGAGAGACAGTTGACAGCCTGGAAAGACAGCAACCGGGGCGGGGAGGGTCTGCAGCCCAAACCGCTTCCTCCGAGAGGAGGAAACCCACCTTAAAGCTACAGATCGACTCATGGAAGAATACCCCCAGGGGTGCCCGAGAGGGGGGGATCCAAGAACACGGACAATAGCGATGGCAAAACGACTACGACCGCTGTATGCAGATGCGGAAAAATCTGCAAAAATAGCCGTGGCCTCAAGATTCATCAGGCCAGGATGAAGTGTTTGGTGGAGGAGAACGTGTCACAGCGCACAGATGCCACATCTGATGAGATGCAGGAGGAGCCGGGCCAGGAATCACCCCACAGGGCCCAGAACCTCCATGTGGCAGTACCTGTTCCCCCAATTCTGCCCCTGGCGAAGGTTCGAATCAAGTGGCCACCGGCCTGTAAGACGACAGTTTGGGACGGGACAGTTTGACGAGGACGTCGACAAAGTGCTTGAAGCATCTGCAAAGGGAGATGTGGAGGCTGCAGACAATGACAACCATCATCATTAGTCTGGCCCAGGAGAGGTTTGGGGCAGAGGAGAAGAGACCAGCTCGGACACCCTACGCCATGAACCGAAGGGCTGCCGAGATCCACAAAATCTGACAGGAACTGAAGTCCCTCAAGAAGCAGCACAAGGAAGCAAGTGAGGACCAGCGACCTCCCTTGGCAGGGCTGTGGGCTATCTTGAGGAAAAGGCTGATGGTCCTGCGCAGGGCTGAGTGTCACCATAGGCGTCGGAGAGAGAGATCCAGGAAGCGTGCTGGGTTCATAGCCAACCCCTTTGGCTTCATGAAACAGCTGTTGGGGCAGAAACGGGATGGGAACCTGGGCTGCTCAAAGGAGGAAATAGACCTGCATCTCCACAACACCTACAGTGATCCTTACAGACAGGAAGAGCTGGGACAGTGTGATATCCTGGTAGAACCACCACCTCCCACCAAGGATTTCGACACCAAGGAGCCACTTCTGAGAGAGGTCCAGGAGGTTGTGAAGAAGGCCAGAGCTAGCTCTGCCCCTGGACCAAGTGGTGTCCTGTACAAGGTCTACAAGAACTGTCCACTGCTGCATAAGCGACTCTGGAAGATGCTGAGGGTCATATGGAGGAGAGGGAAGGTGGCTCAGCAATGGAGATTTGCTGAAGGTGTCTGGATCCCCAAAGAGACAGTGTCTCACTTTACCCCCCAGCATTTGTCTCACTTTACCCCATTGCCACAATTTTAGAAAAAACAACCTCTCTTTGCATTTCAGGCTAATCTTCAGCTAGTATCATCACATGGTTTTATATGTTGGTAGTTCATCAACATGTGTGATATAAGTTTTTCTGCCTGAATAAATTTGCTTTGGCACAACAGCTGTTTAAGCTGTCGGCAAGAAAATTTACTTTTACATGCAAAAAAGATATTCATGTGAAAAAAACATATTTACCACAGCACCATGAGGTCCTCTCCTTCATGGGCAAGGGGAAATAGGAGGGGCCTGAAAACATAATGGTCACATGACCACAAATGTGTTCCGTTGCCTAGATACAGGGGGTGTCTCACATTACCCGATGTCTCACATTACCCCACTCTCCCCTATCCAGCGCCGACGACCAGGCAGCGACCGTTGCCCCTCGTCGGACCCGAAATGACAGCCAGAGCCGCGTAGCCATTAAGCCGAGCAGTGCCCGAGTGTAAAGACAGTCTGCACACAAACGATGCTGCGTAATTAACTCTAATCCGGCGGCGCTTTACAGCTGTGCACGGCACATCGTCTCTTTTACGCTAATCCGTCACGCACGCAGCGTTCGTTTTTTATTTATTTATTTATTTTTGCGAAATCATGATGGTGTCTCTCCTGGACTACAGAGAAAAATGGCCCAATGCATCCACCGTACATTAACAGTAAGTGCACGAGCGCATCAACAAAATCACAGCAACCCCTCCTCCCTCGATATACACTGAAAAGAAGTAAGCACTAAAGTATACGATTTTGATTAGACGCTGTCTCGTCTGGCCGCAGCACACCTTTACTCATTTTCAGACAGTCATTCAGTGATGTTATCTCCACTTTACAGTTATACTGAGTAGACTACACGTAAAAAGGCTGCCAAAGTGACGAAGATGGGATGCATCACAGGTTTTCTGAGGAAAATGAGACACAGGGTGAAGCTGGAGCGGTTCAGAGAGCTGGGACGACAGTATCCAGTCTTCTGCTTTCTGCTGCTGGTCCTGCTGCTGTCCACTTTGCTCTTAAACAGGTACCTAACCTCAAATTAAAACCCACAGCAATGCTATTATGATATATGTTTAATAAAGGCATTCTATTGTTAATACCAGGATCTTCCTTCTGTTTTGACAGGTATATACATATTATAATGGTGTTTTGGTCCTTCTTGGCTGGAGTCATCACTTTTTACTGCTCTTTGGGGCCTGAGTCTCTGCTGCCCAACATCTTAGCATCCATCAAACCAAAGACAAAGGTGGGTCACCAAGCACGAATCAAGAAATGCACACAAATTCAGCCTTTCATTTAATCTTAATGATCAAACAGGGTTTCTAGCAACAAAACAGAAGCACTCGTCTAACTCTGGAGTTTATCCTAATTTAAGAAAATTGAAAGCAGAATATTAGATAATATTAAGTTATATTAGGTGTTGTCTGATATGAATTGACATTAATATTTAATAAACAGCGCACTACACTCCCCATGATTTTGGGATTTTTCAACTGCAGGGAATGAGGATCCATGTTCAAACTGTTTATATTTAATGTGCTGCCTTTCTCATGCAGGCGTACCAACAGGAGCTGTTTCCACTGGGTCACAGCTGTGCTATCTGTGGAAATATCAAATGCAAAAGGCACAGGTGAGACACCTGGTTCTGTGGTGCAGGAGTCTTTGGCAAAGAAGTTGTGTTGCTTGATGACCTTAAAATCTGGGTTATCCTTGGGTATTGATATTAGGGGGAAAAAGGTCATCTTAATTGATTCAAGCATAAGTCTTTGTGCTGTTCTGCCTTGTCTGTCATGTCAATGAGTTCAGCTTGCTCTCCAAAACACTTGTTTATCAAGCAATGGATGGTATGACACTGCCCTCCAGTGGTCATTCTCTACATTATATATAATGTGTGTGTTTTTTCCAATGTCTTTGTAGACCTACTTTATTACTGGAAAACTATCAACCTTGGCTTGACTTGAAAGTGCCCTCAAAGGTGGATGCTTCTCTTTCAGAGGTACATGCATGAACAGCTCATAAACTGAAAAGAAAGATCCTTAAATAAATGGATTCAACTTTTCTCACAGTTCGGCTTTGTTTTTTGTTTTGTTTTTAGATTCTGGAGTTGGTTTTGGAAAATTTTGTTTATCCATGGTATAGGTAAGGTTTATGTTTATCTTTTTTTTACAGTGTTATAAAAATGCAGAGGTACAATGTGTTTTGTGTTGTCACAGATGTGACTGTTCACTGCTTCTTTTCAGAGATGTCACGGATGACGAGGCGTTTGTCGATGAGCTGAGAGTGACTTTGCGTTTCTTTGCAGCTGTGTTGGTGCGCCGAACACAGAAGGTAAAAAGAAAGAGTCACAGTCTTTGGATAAGTCTGATTCAACATACATTTTACACACTTTCTTTTCTCTCAGGTGGATGTGGCATCGCTGATCACACAGAAGCTTCTTAAAGTTTCCATGAAGCACATTGAAATAATTAGCAAAGCCAGACAGAAAGGTAAGGCTCATCTGCATAATCCTCTTCTCTTTGTGTGCTGCAAAAAAAAGCTTCACTTCACACTTTTCCTGCTCTGTAGTGAAGAACACAGAGTTTCTCCAACAAGCTGCTCTGGATGAATACGGTCCTGACCTGCATGTGGCACTTCGCAGTCGCAGAGATGAGCTCCTCTACCTCCGGAAGCTGACTGAGATGCTTTTCCCCTACATCCTACCACCCAAGGCTACAGACTGCAGGTAAGTCCTTCCTGTAGGAAAACAAAACACCCAAACCTCATTGGACTGTACTGTCCCTCTAAGAGACAGTCTGACACTAGACAAAGGTAGGTTAGGATCCGTCTTTGCTCTCTGATTTTCTCATTTCCTACTGCCTTCTCTCAGATCTCTCACTCTCCTGATAAGAGAAGTCTTGGCTGGTTCTGTCTTCCTTCCTTCATTGGACTACTTGGCTGATCCTGTGAGTGTAGACAAATTATCAGCTTTTTTTTCAAAACTGCATCCTTTTCCTGAACCTCTTTTGGGAATGCATGTAGACGGGTTCTAAATCTGGGTTGTGGGGGTTGATCTGTGCGTTTTGTGGTCTTACCTGCTGCTTCATTATTTCAGGACACAGTGAATCACTTACTCCTGATATTTATCGACAATTCCCCCGTAAGTATCCTGTGAACTCCATGTCAACGTAAGAGCACATGAGCAGAGTGGATTATTAGTGTGTTTTTAACTAAACTGAGCATGTTTCTGTCTACTTCAACCAGCCTGAAGCAGCCACAGAGCCCTCTTCAACACTGGTTCCTTTCCTGCAGAAGTACTCTGACATCCGCAACAAAAAGACATCTGTAAGTTTTATACCGTGAGCTCAGAGAAAACACGGTAAAAACTGTTTGTCTTATTTCTAGGGAAAAAAATTCTTATTAGACTTAATACAAGACACATTCACCTGAAAAGGCTGAAAGGGTCTTAATTCAAGATACTAAAAGACAAAAATGACGCCTGAATTACTTCCACCTCAGTAACACTGTAATCCTTAAATATAAGGAGTGTATCAGCGAAACAAGATGTTTATTTAAAAAAAAAAAACACAAGTGTTTGAAGATAACTTCCTGCCTTGATTGTGTTTCTGTGCTTCGTCAGGTGCTGAAACTGGAGCTGAAAGAAATCAGAGAACAACAGGACCTTCTATTTCGTTTTATGAACTTCCTCAAGCAAGAAGGAGCTGTCCACGTGCTTCAGTTCTGCCTCGCAGTTGGTGAGTATGTCGAAAACCTGTGAAATGTTTTTCAAAGACACCTCAGCTGCTTTTAAAAACATGAAATAACCTGTCATTGGTCAGACCACTTGTTGTTTGTAAGCTACTATAAACAGATTTTTTTCTGCTATTTTCCGCCAAGAGTGATACAACTGTGGTCAACTTAATTCTCTCTTTACAGCAGTTTAATTCGACTGTTTTAGAAACATTCAGAGGGAATCGCTGTCAGCCACATGAATATAACTCAGAAATCATCAGAGAAAGATTCACAAACCTAAATGTCTGATTCTCTTAACATTTCAGAGGAGTTCAACGACAGGATACTGTGCCCAGAGCTGTCTGACTCTGAGAAGATACTGCTTCACGAGGAGGTGAAGAAGATCTACGAGACGTACTGTTTGGACGAGAGTGTGGATAAGATCCGCTTCGACCCCTTCATTGTGGAAGAAATACGTAACAGTATGTGTTCTCCCAAAACCCCTAAAATTAAATCTAACCCAGGAAAAGTTTGTATCTTAAAATGATAATTTCTGTTTGATTTGTTAGTTGCAGAGGGTCCGTACACAGATGTGGTGAAACTGCAGACCATGCGGTGTTTGTTCGAAGCCTACGAGCACGTCCTGTCTCTGCTGGAAAACGTCTTCACTCCCATGTTTTGTCACAGTGACGAGGTTAGCATCCACGCTTAATAATGCATCACTGAACTTACTTTCACCCAGCTCAGCAGTCTATGCCAAAGGCTCAATCTGTTTCATCAGTTTGTCCTGTTCTGCCTCTTAATACATTCCTTTCAACCCAGAATAAGCTGGATGTTAATGTCCTCAGCTGTTTGTGTCAGAGGAGACAAAACTTATCTGCTGAAATGTGAACGTTTTTATTCCATGACCCTCTTGCACTGTCGTCTTTCGATCTCTGAGCCACCAACCACTATCGGCCATGTCATCAATACCAGAAGTGTAACTGGCCAATAAGCCGACACTGGCGTTACGCCAAGCTGCCAAGCTGAATTTCACCCCTCAGAGGGTGTTTCATTGAATACAGCTGGGTGGACCAGAGCGCAGTCATTGTCCACAGCAGGCCACAACCCTGCATAGCGTGTCTGGATAATAATGTTATTTTTACACCACTCTGAAATAAACGGAGCAGCTATGCTGTTTATTAAAGCAGTAAACGGTCACTTGAGGCTTCTAACTAAATGGTTCTTTGGGTTAAGAGTTTGCTGTGTTTGACCTGAAATTAACTCACATTATTTACGGTTTTCATGTCGTTCTCCAGTATTTCCGCCAGCTTCTGAGAGGGGCTGAGTCCCCTGCCAGGAACTCTAAGATGAGCAGGTAGGTTTTACTTTACTTGCTCTTCGTTTAAGTCTGATGGTTATGTTTCAGGTTCGCCGTTTCTTGTTTTTGAGACATCAGCAAATACACAGAAAGCAGTTAAACACAATGTCTCACTTGTAGTGTATCTTTCAATGCACTGATTGTTTTGTGTGCACCCACATGCAACCAGAGATCCCCTAATTTTTCAGAACTCATAATTTATGATCATTGTGTGATCTTTATAACACTCAATCACAAGAACAACTGCAGCATGAAGGCAGATGACACTAGCTGTCAGCTGCACCTAATGTTTTCTTTTATGCTAGTCTTTTTATAGCAAGCTACAGTTTAAAGAATTATGATACGAGTATTTTAGCCGCCAGTCTTCAAAGGTTTGAGTTAGCGTTGAGGCTACATGAGTCCAGGTATGGACTGCTGTGTTTCTATTTCGGGGCGCGGCGTGTGTGCGGCCATGGGGCCCTGCCACTAACTCCTTGTGCATATTGTTCCAGAAATAGCCTCAGTATGGATGACATCCGGTGAGTATAAGGCATCAGTGTGTGCTGATTGAAGTATAAAAAAATAAATAAATAAATAAAAACAGTGGCTGACTGAGCACTGCTGCTGCACGCAAGTTACAAACAACACATCATTCTCGCCTGACTGGTCAACAGAGGAACATGTGCTGCTTCTTTATTAGAAATGATCTGTGCTCACTGCCACCTGCAATCAGGGCGTCAGCTCAATGAGCACAGCTTGATAAGATGATAATAATGTTTAATTTTTGGCTAATCTAATTTCACTACTAAATAGAGATTTTATTTGGTGCCTGTGTTGTGAATGCAAATGAGGGAAGGGTGCAAAATGTGACCCAAATCAGCTTACGGTGTTAATCATTGTGCATGAGTCATCATTAACAGTTTGTCAATGAGGCTAATCAAGAGACAGAATACAGGCAATATGAACTCCAGATTAGTTTAGGCTTGATTTTAAGAAATTCATTGAGTTATTAAAGACTTTTTGGTTTGCTTGTGTCAAAATAAAAGTATTACACAGCAGGGGACCCTCGGGAAGGATGTGGATTTTATTGGTAATTCTGCTTATAAAGAAAAAGCTTCAATTTTAAAGGCAAATTTCAAAACAGCACAACTTATGCCACTCATAGGGAAAAAAATGAAATAAGTTAAAACTCTTACTGGCACTCCATTCATACAAAAAAAAAAAAACAAATAATGATATATATAAAAAAAAAACATCACAAGCTTCAGTTCCCTTCATGTCTGCAGTTCAGTAACCAACCCCGTTCACTCTGCTCATCTGTCCACCCTCCTCTTCATCTCTGTATTGCCTCCACCGTGCTGTGTCTGTGACTGTGTGTCCACTTTGACTCTGTAACCACCATACTGCCCGCCCCCCGGTATGATCCATGACCCTCTCCCTCCTTCTGCTCGTGGGACATGACCCCGTTCTGCTTATAGTTCCTGGGACTGGAGCCCTGAGTCTCCGTCCTCACTGTTCACCGCCTCTGGCAGCTCTTCACCTGCATCTTTTAACTCCCTTCATGCCCAGTCCACGCTCACAGCCTTACCATACGGCTCGCTATCCCACCGCCACCTATCACCCAAGTAAGTCAGGGTCCATCTGTGTGTCACAGGTCGCTCAGTGTGATGTCATGCTGTCCACTTTCCCCTGGTCGCTGCAAGACGCCTGCATGTTGGGACTGATGCACGAGACCCTGTTTTTGATTTATGTCTGTCCTCTAACACGTTTGGTTTGTTCAGGTTAAAGAGTTGATGTTTGTTTTTAACAGTGCAGTGACTTTCTGGTGTCCAGTTTCATGGTGTATTATCACAGTTAATATAGTGATTCTATATCAGACACTTCCACAGAGCGCCTGTAATTCTGTGTCTTTTCTGGCTGAAATTTTGTCATTATTAAAATTCGTAATTCCCCCCCAAACCAGACATCTGTTCATGAAATCACTGCCGTGTGCCATGTTTGCTCCTGGCTCTGCTGCTGCCCTTAAACAACAACCCAGGCATTTCATTGTGAGATGGCTGTGAAGTGACGTTTTGGCTTTGGGTTTGGCTACCTTAGCTTTTTTTTCCCCCCATTGTACAGTCATGATATTTATGCAGTCTGCAGCTCCTCGCTTCCCCCTCCGCTCTCCTCTACAGCTCCTTTGCTGTCACATTTTCAGGCTGCATGCGCTTCGCGAAAGCCATGCGCACCTCCTCCTTCATGCATTGTCTAATAAGCTCACTGTATGGCCTGCAGGAACACGTCAAAGAGGGGCGAGTCCTTTGGGATCAGCCGCATTGGCAGCAAGATCAAAGGAGTGTTCAAGAGCACAACCATGGAGGGGGCCATGCTGCCATCCTACGGGCTGGTGGAGGGAGAAGATGATATGGTGAGGCCGCTTTTAAATATTCAGAAACCTAGTTATTGTTGAAATATGTGAGTGGAATACTGCCGACTCGTTTAAAACACAAATTAAATCATCCTGTGCGTCCATTTTCAGATTAATGGGACATGCTGGCTTCCAATAAAAGCAATAAACTCAAAACCATTCTTTTTTTTATTGAAAGTGCTCCTCTGTATTATCACTGCAGCAACCACATGGGGGTGTTGGTGAATAACAGAAGAAAAGCAGCGCTGATCTCAGTTTTCCATATTGATTTCATGAGTTTCTTAAAGAACATTTTGACCCTCGGCAAAAAAAATTCTGCACATTGTTAAAACATATTTAATACACATATACATATTTATGTCCTGACGGTTGAATTTGGATTAGCAGTACTCATAAATGATTTAATAAGATAAACAGGATATGTGTTTTTAGTCTTGTAGTTTTGATCCAATAAACTCTTCATTTTTCAGGTCAGACAGGGACTGCTGTAATGATACTGTTGGCTAAAAAAAAAAGGCCATATGTGCAGATTGTGTTTTCCTGTCTTCCTCAGCTAGTGCAGCAACAAATTTAGCTCAATGTCCAGCAACATTTCTGCCAGTCAGACAGTCCCAGGACTTCTGTCTATGAGTTAATGTCCCCACTGTTACCTCTTGCCCTTAACCTTTCTTTACCCTCATTCTCAAGGTAGAGGAAGCCATGATGGTGCTGGAGGACGACGCCCCCATGGAGGCGGCCTCCACCCCGAGTACACCCCGAAACCTCTCAGCGTGGAACATTACCATCCCGTACATTGATTTTTATGACGATGACATGAAGAGGGAGAGGATTCCTGTGTTCTGTATCGATGTAGAGCGCAATGACCGGAAAGCAGGTGAGACTCTGCAGACCTGTCCTCCCGTCTCACTGGCTGTCTCTGAGAGAGGGCGTTCTGCTGACATCTTACAGTGAGTTGGTCTTGTTCTGGAGGACACAGTTATGCAATTAGAGAAAGGATTTGACCCACAATGAAACAAAATGCCACAGCTCCCATTACCTTGGTTTGCAAACTAGAGTATTATTCATAAAACTTAATTAGAATCTTAACACAAAATGTAAAGCAGTTTGTGTTTGGTAGATCATTGGCAACAAATCTTATACCACTGGAAAGCCTGTTTACTTCTCTTTCAAACAGAAACATGAATTTGTAGGATGAGCAGCAGAACTGAGTATGTGGGTTGTGCCCTTGAAAATTTGCCAAATCTTTTCTGCCAATGCCAAACAGCTTATTGACTCTACTTGCCCTACTTTCTGTGCTTTGTTTTAAATAATATGTGAGCAAATACAACTCTGTGCAAAGTATAGAAGCAAACAGTCATTCCAACTTCAGGAGGAAGAAGAGGCCTTGGGAACATTATCTAAAAAGAAAAGTTTTGTTATCTGAAGGAAACAGTTTAAAATCTTTTCATGTAACTTTAAAGAGGAAAAACTCACTTTTCATTGTCCTTCTTCTGCACAATTAATTCAAAAAGAACATCAAATAAAATACCCAGTGTTACAGAAAAAGTACGATTCATAACCAGCATAAACAAGTTCGTCGATTAATGTTTCTTCTGCTCACCACAAAACACAATAAGTAAACTGACTTGTTAATCTAACTGCGTGTCTTTCACTGTTTGTGTTTTTTCCCACAGTGGGACACGAGACTGAGCACTGGTCTGTGTACAGAAGATATCTGGAGTTTTATGTCCTTGAATCAAAGCTCACAGAGTTCCATGGTGAGTTTTCTGCTTTTCTGTTTTTGTGCTAGTAAGCACTTGAGAGCCTTTATGATGAGGTTATCCCCAAGACATCGAGATCTTAAAGATGGTCCTGCTGTATTGTTTTGTATGAGAAACAGTGTTCCTTTCTGAAATCCCCCCCCTGTAGGTTCATTTCCAGACGCACAGTTGCCTTCGAAGAGAATCATTGGTCCTAAGAATTATGAGTTCCTCACATCGAAAAGGGAGGAGTTCCAGGAATATCTTCAGGTAGATGGCCTAGAAGATAGGATCTGTGGCTATGAGTAATCTTGCTAATTTCTTAATTTGTATAACCTGCTCCAGTTGCAACAAAATAAATCCTCCCCGGGGATCAATAAAGCTTATCTTATCTTATCTTATCTTATCTTATCTTATCTTATCTTATCTTATCTTATCTTAAAATGTTATTAGACTGTATGTTTATGGCTTTTAGATCAATGTGTTTGGAGAAAAGCCAAAATTCAACAAACAAATATTTTCCATGAAAGTTTGTTGCTGTATTTTGATAGTAAACAACCGTCTTGTCCCCATCATAAAAAAAACCTGTAAGATGGCTACAAACCAGGTGATATTGTGCTTCACTATCAACAAAGTAGAGAGTAGAACTCTTATCTGAGTGTGACATTACTTTTTTTAAACTTAATTAATACTAATATCTTCTGCAACTTTTCTTACTAAACATTTTTTTCTTCACTGATAAAATAAATGTTCAAAAAGTAGCTACAAACCCGACCTGTTGTTGTTGATTTATGGAGTTTTACAACCAGCATGGCTAAAAGCAGTCAGACAAATCACTGTGACTGATAGTTTATTGCACAAAAAGAAAAACCTTTTGAATCCCTTTATATTGGTTTTTATGCCATCCTTAAATAAGTGGATGAATAAGGCTGCTTTGATAGTTGGAAATTGTTTAAAAACAAGCCCCAAGATTTGGAGGAAAATGATCAACCCCAGTTTAAACTCTGCTAAAAGGCTACAGAACGACTTGTTAATCTACCCTCTCCATTGTACCAAAAATAATCAAACCCTCTGATGTTAAACGTGTCCCCACACTGACCCTGTGTGTACTCGACTTTATTTTCATGTCTAATATTTTTAAAAGCCTCTACACTGACCTGAGGTTGTCTGATCGGTGCATTCATTTCTGTTTACTTTGCAGAAACTTCTGCAGCATCCAGAGCTCAGTAACAGCCAGCTGCTCGCCGACTTTCTGTCTCCGCACAGTATGGAATCTCAGTTCCTGGACAAGATGTTACCCGATGTGAACCTGGGTAAAGGAGAAAACGAAATACTTCATGTTGGATTGAAAGGAAAATATACATTTAAGACAAACCTCAAGTCACTGAGATGATATACTTCTACTTTACAGGGAAAATCATCAAGTCAGTCCCCAGCAAACTGATAAAAGAGGTGAGGTGTGTTTCTTGGGGTGAGTGTGTGTAAGGGGTCTGGGACACCAGCTTCATCCTTCGATGTTTCCCATCACATCAAAGAAAGAAGACTTTCATATTGTTTCTCAAATCTTTACATGTGTTCTCTGTCAGAAAGGGCAGCATCTAGAGCCTTTCATTCAGTCCTTCTTCAACTCCTGTGAATCTCCAAAACCCAAACCCAGCCGCCCTGAGCTCACCATCCTGAGCCCCACGTCAGAGAATGATAAAAAGGTTGGTCCCTCCCTCTGTATCTGTCTAGTGACTTGTATTTGTCATGATAGTGTTTTAGAAACCTGTTTTTAATCATTTTTCTCTTAATATTTAAATTGCAACAAATCTTTTTTTTAGTGTTTTTAAATGTATCTCTCTTCAGTTGTCTTAAAAGAAACGGAAGTAAAACTTGTCTCTCATGCATGAAAAGGAGCTTTTCAACCTGAACAAAAAGTTCCTGGAACCACTTTTCCAGGAACTTAGTGTTTCCTGTGGCCTATTGTTGTCCACATTTCCACCTGGGCCTGAAGTGGACAGCAGATGCTCCTACAATCAGAAACATTCAGCTCACAGGTTGAAAACCACATTGTTCCTCAGAAAGTCCCTTGGAAAGTTCCTGGGGAAAGTACACTAAAATACAGCCTGCGGTTTGTTGGGTTTCTTTTTTTTTTTCTTTGCTCTTTATTAAAAACAAATTGTAAATGCTTACAGAGTTTGTGACAATCTAGATATTCGATCAGCATATTTTGCTTCGAGAGGCTTTGAGAATTTCACCTGATAACTCACCAGGGGCTGAATTGGTCTCAGACTTTTTTTTCCAACTCAGGTCAATCAGACAACGTCAGTTTGGAATAAAGAAGGACTTCTGCTTCAATGGACATTGTTGTTTAACATAATGATAGAAATGTTTTGCGTTTTCAGTTGGAGCTGAAATGGGCTTCAGTCTTAACGTCGATGTTAATCGCTCTCTTACAGCTCTTTAATGATCTCTTCAAGAATAATGCCAACCGCTCTGAGCTGACTGAGAAGAGGCACAACCAGAATTACTTCATGGAAATGATCACTGTGGAAGGGGTGTATGATTACCTAATGTATGTGGGTAAGTGAATTAAAGTGCTTTGAAGTATAAAAAGGAATGAAAACAATTTATGAGTCCGTCTCTGTGCCGTCAGACCAGAAATCCACTATCATTCTTCCTCTTTCACTCCTGTTTCATTGATGTCAGGTCGAGTCGTCTTCCACATCCCTGACTGGCTGCACCACCTGCTGATGACCGGCAGGATCCTGTTTAAGAACACACTGGAAGCTTACACAGATTATTACCTTCAGCACAAACTAAACCAGGTGGTTCAGGAGCATCGGCTCGTCTCTCTCATCACTTTGCTCAGAGGTACAACAGAGGGCATGAGGACTAATTGAATTTGTGTGTGATAGTTAAGAGAGTGGTATTAAGCCTCTAACTCTTTAACGATCTTGTTAAACACAGTGATTTTATAAGGTGAGATGATGATGAACATAATCTTTGCCCTTCCAGACTCAGTTTTTTGTGAGAGCAGTCAGCCCCGCTCGGCTCAGGACAAGCAGAGAAGGGCAAAGAAGACATTTGAGGAGATGATGAACTATATCCCAGGTATTTAAACACATCTTACATGTGATGTAATTATTGTAAGAACAAGACCTCAGTTACACATGTTGGCTGGAAAATTTGCAATTGTTTCCTTTTTTAGATTTCCTGGGAAAATGTATCGGAGAAGAGGTGAGATATGAAGGAGTACGGCTCCTCTTTGATGGACTCCAACAGCCAGTTCTGAACAAACAGGTACTCATGTTCACTTAAATTCACTTCCTATTCAGCAATTTGATTTTTTTTCCCCTGTATGGCCTTTTTATCTTCTCCTTCCCTTCTTTAGCTAACATATGTGCTGCTGGACATAACCATACAAGAGCTTTTCCCTGAGCTGAACAAGGTAAAAAAAAAAAGATTCCCGCCTTAGTTTCAACAGAAATCAGTTTGAGTTTGAAATAGAGTTTGTTAAATAAGAGACCACCAAGGTTAAACCCTTTAGCACAACGTGAAATCACTTTACTACTTTTATTAATTTTATTCTCATCCCTTATACCTTTTTTTCTCCCTCAGCAGGCACAGAAGGAGACCTCTGTGATGGCTCCTTGGATGTAGCTCTCAAGTGGACAATATCGGAGGCATGAATGCAGTGTCATGCAGCTCACAGCATCTGATGTGGGTATCACAAAGAGGAATCACAAAGTTTCTGCTGCTGTTTGTTTACTTACTTTATGTAATAAATTATCTAAATACAAATGTTTTCCTTGTGTTGTTTTGTTAAAGAAAGTGTTCAAGCTCAACTCTTTTCAATCTCTATGATTCCCCTCCGGTTTCCTTGTGACACCTTTTCAATTTTCTCTCCATCTACCAGAAACTACCCTTAAATGGACTGTGAGGATTTTCTAAGTACTTGTGAAAATGTCTCACTTCTAGATATGCTTGATCCTAATCCACAATTTAAAATGAGATTGTCAGCACCAATATAGGTTATTTCTAAAAGCTATTTCTTAGCTTCCTGATTGGGTCAGGCAGGACCAGTTTGATTTATACTGCAAAAAACTGAAATCTTAGGAAGTGCTTTTGTCTTATTTTTTAGTAAAGATGTCTTTTTAGACTTAATTTGAGTCTCATTCAGCAGACCAGTCCAGAAACATGTCTCATTTAAAGATATTTAACAAGAAAAATCAGCTCTGAATTGTTTGTAATAAGTAAAAAAAATCTACCAGTGGAGTAAGTGAAAGTTTCTTGTATTTAAACATTATTCTAAACTTGACTATAAATTTTTCTTTGTCTTGGTTGTAAAATCATTTTCCGACTGACACTTTCAGAATGAACACACTCTCTGTGAGCTCTGGCACAGCTGCTGGCTCTGCTCTCCATTGGTCAATTTGGATGATTGATAGCTCTAAAGAACCAACAGAGCCAGTGGAATCCAGTTCTGAGGACTACTTTTATGTCCGTCACACCAATAGTGACCCAAGAGGAAGCAAACATTTTACAGACAAGCACCTTCCTCTGTTTTTTCCCTCTGGTTGGTGAATTTCAGTTGGAGAGGAGATAAAAATGGTTGTGTTGGAAAACATGGAGTCATGTTGTTTCTGTGTTTCCATTATGCCTCGCTGGTCACATTTTGTTTATGCTGATGCTGTGTTTTTAATTCCCTCCTGTTTTGATTGCTTGGTGTTTTAACTGTTTAATGGTCATGGATATGATTTACATGAGCTTTTCGTTGAGTTTCCAAGCTTTCTATGAGTGTGCCTTAAATGTTTAAAAAATGCGGTGCTGCCCCCTATACTGGGGGCATCAGGGAAAAAGGGGCTAAGAGAAGGAAATCAGGTTACTAAAAGATGTTATCAACTAATAAGAGTGATGTAACAGGTTTGTTTGGAGTTTGATAAGAGATAAGCTAAAAATGCCATAAATAGTAATTTTAATGTGTCATAAATGGTTAGTTTTGGCTGTAATAAAAAGTTAACATTGAGATGAAGTATTGTGAGGACTTAATACCAAAAAAGGTTTAGACGGATGAACACAAATAAATCGAGAGTCCTCAGCTTTTTGGACCACTGCATCCTCCTGTCCTTTAACTTATTTAGTTTCGGTACTCCCTTGGGCAATAAAGTGCTTATTGAAAGGACTTAAGCTGTGAAAACATAATATGTTATGTTATGTTTCATAAACTTTGAAGAAATGCAGCTTTAATAAAGTGAGTGAACTTTCTTACACATTTACTGCGCTGTTCTTATAACAGCTTGAGATGTGCGCGTAATAAATACGACTCACATTTACACAAAATGAACATTTTTTTTTTAATCTTGAGGACCATCCACAGCTGCAATAGGAATATGAACTATTACCAACAGTATTTTAAATTTTACTTTCCCAAACTTCAAACCTGTGAATAACTGAATAACCTCTGCTTTTCACACTTCACCAGTACAGACATGTGCTACGAACACTTGCCTGTCCACTGAGGTTTACAGAGTTTGTCTCCTGTCTGTTTTAGCACACAGACCTCACACATTCAGTTCAGGTCTTGAACAAACATACACACTCCACCTCCAGGAATCAGTGTGTGAAACCTCCTCTCACTCACACAGTCACATCATCTTCTGCTCCTCATATCTCATAGCTGCATGTCAGTCATGATGTTTCTAAACCAAACTGCCTGTAATTTGCTTTTAATTGTTAAAAAGAAGCCATCTGTGATACTACAGCTGCATGTTGGGAATATTTAGAGAAGAGGTAAAATGCATTATGCAACAGAACCCCACTGACTGACACAATGGTATTGCTGCAGCATCATCGCTGGATGAGCTTCATAAGTCAATTCCACGCTCCCTTCTTAAAAATGTGGACGACTTCCAGCCCACAGAAAGTGCTGATAAAAGTCATAACTGCTTACCATCTAAATGGACTTGGCCACTCCCACTCAAGCTAAAACAAGACTGACCACACACACTCAGGTTGCTCATCTATCAGATGTCACGCTCACCACTTAGTTTTTTCCAATCATGTTTTCCTCCAATGTCTGCTTTACACACTGCATTTAGAAGACACATCCTTCCCCGTCTTCAACATAGCTGCTTGCCTGAATACTCCACAAATCTGCAGGTGACTTACTTAAGTGACCCACACAATACTCAAAGCAAGATTCACCAGAAATGGAGCAGCAGAGAGCTCCAGAAAGTGACACAGATTCATCTTCGTCAGATTTTAAAGCAAGACTCCAGTTTCTCACCTAATACATTTTTAGCTGAAGGCCTGTGAGAGCTAATTGGCAGAGCAGACGGCACCAGATGCCGTCAGATCAGGCTGGGATACATTGCAGTGGGATGGGGTCTGAAACTCATCATGTGTCCTATATTTGATGAGTGTAATTCAGAGCAGCTTTCAGATCCTACAAGTAGAATCATCGCCCTGTTACAGGTAGTGCATAAGCATTCAAATTATACTTAAATGTATTAAGCAAAATCCAGCATCATTTAAAGCAGCTGTCATATGGCAGTCTGTCCCTGTGTGGTGCTGACTCCTGTGACATCACACATCTGACCAGTAAGGACTTAAATTGACACTGATTGATGGTTATCTTGTTCCACAGTCACATTAAATTACATTAATGTTCAATCCAAACACCCTGTTATTGTGTGGTAAAGTAAAAGCACTGATAACATTAAAAAAATATTGTACATAACTTTTTTAGAATCCTATTTTAGCATTAAATAAATCATTTTGATTAAAGAGTGCACTCACTTTTTGATTAACCATTGCTGAAATGTAAAAATATGACAATCAGCAACAAACTGTTGGTTTAGGGCAGTGGTGGTAAACACCTTATACTGGGCTGATAAATTCATTAAGCACTGTGTAAAAAAAACAGAAATGATCCTGTGTAGACCAAACCTAAATGCACTTTTATTGTTTACTTGTTTACATGCAGAGATACATCAGACACTTTTAGGATCTGGCTGACCCAGCCTCTCAGCCTGGTTCTCTTTCCTGTGTCTCATCTCAAACACTTGGATAAGGAGGACTTGGGGTGCAAAGGGAGGGCTGACTCTCATAACAACGGGGGATCTGCCCTGATTTGGGTTTGCCCTATTTGCTCCCACGTTCTGTGGCTGTCAGTTATAGAAGATGGAAATAGATGACCACATTATCTAAAAGTACTTATGAAGTTCAGTAAGAGAAACTATGAGTCTAACATCTTTTAAAAAACTTAGCACTCTAATGTCACTTGTTCACTTATTAACGCTACAATGCCAAACTTATCGTATTTGATACACAAGTTTTAAAGACTTCCATCTTATCAGCATGATAAGTACTTTCCTTAAAAAACTGTTTATTTATTTGTTTTTGTCTTTGTTCGTTTGTTTATTTATGTATTTTAATGTATTCTACCCCCTTGAGGATTATCATTCCTCTACAGGCAGGTTAAGTTATATTTCGCCCCTTGGCTGCTTTCATGAAATCATAAACACACTTGCAATGTTGCAGTAACATCTTAATTGTTACTAGTTTTTTGTTTTGTTTTGTTTGTTTGTTTGTTTGTTTTTTTCTTTTTTTTTTCCTTTTTTGTTAAATAAGTGTTTTCTGCAGTGGAAGAAAGCATATTCCCTTCAAAAATTTAGTTTAAAAAATCTTTAAAAAGTTTCCAAACCACCCAATTTATCAAAAATGATACAAAAACTATACCATAAACAAATTAACCAACTTTATTTAAAAAGCACTTTAAAACAACCACAGCTGAAAACAAAGTACAGCAAGTTAAAATAAACAAAAGAAGAAAAAAATGATACAGTAATTTTTTGGGGGGATTTTGTTAAAAGGTCCAACATACATATCAATAAATAAATAAATACGTAAATAGAATATTCTGGCTATTTTTTGATGGGTTAGACTTTACATGATTACATTCAAATAAATTTAAATTTATTTTGTGGGAAAGGAATTTTGATGATTTTTTACGTTTCTAAATATGACAAATGATCAAAGTTTGTGACTTTGTAAACATAGAGAAGCAAAAAGCAACATTCAGATCCAGAGAGTAAAAAAACACAGAACTTAAAAGGAGCAACATGTTGAGCTAACAATGTAAGTGTTTGGAAACAAGTTTACAAATCACAGTTTTTTCAAGCTTGCTGCACCCAAGTTGACAAAAATGTTCAATTTAGTTGTAAACTGAATGATTTTTTTTTTAAATATGAAACTTTTTTAAAGAGAAATCTTGCATGACTGCTTTAATTTAACTTAAAACATAACATAGTTTAAAATTCTCCAAAATGTTGTACTACTGATGTACAACTCCAATAATTGCCCTCCGGAAACTGTCTTGCAAAACCCATTTTGTTAAATGGACATGTTTATGTGAAAAAAAAACAACACTACAGGTGTTTAAATCAAGATTGCCTTTTATAAGGTTCAAAACTCCAGGGACACTCATTTTTTAAATTAAGTACCAGTAACTTCTTTGTCATCTTTGAGCATCCTCGGGTATTCTTACAGTATCTCCAAGAGGCCGGGTAGGGTGCCCTCTTTTGGTGTTTTCAGAATATGGTCACCCTACGCCGAAAGCCAAAACCTACTTGCGCCTCCTGTGCTGTGAAGCGCTTTTCGAGCCTGGTCGGTCGGTGGCCAGGGGCTTACAGCACACCAAAGCCAGCGCACTGGGTGCTCTTGAGTGCACTAAACTGCTGAGGAAGTGCAAAGAAGGACTTGGAGATGATGCGGTGGTGGAGAACATGCTGCACAAGGCGTACACAGCTGGACTGAAAATGCCAGACGAGCACTAGATGACAAAAACCCCAGTCCACTACCGGCACACAGCAGAGCCAGACGCAAGACTTGGTTGCAGAAGAACTAAAGAGGAGATTCGACCAGGATGACATGAAAACAGTTGCTCTTAGAGAGCAGGTGGTTATTAAGTCAGCCAAAAGCGAACAAACTGTGAACGTGGATTCCCTGCACCTTCCCTTGCACTTTGACAGGGACCGACTGGAGACACAGCTAAAGATGATTGGAGACGTCTTTGGCAACTCTCCTCATCCTCATTTGGAGTTGTGTGATGCAGGACTTTTCTTTTTTCAAATGCCACCGTACAGCACGCCTTCATGCCTTGACACACGCCTTACGCATGGTGTTCAGCTTCAGCTTTGCTGGAGCTTTCTTTTCCCTCAGCACTCACTGCTGAGAATATGCTCCTCGGCTCTGACTGTGGGCAGAGTTTGACTTCATGGCCTGGCTGAAATAAAGCTGTGCTTCATTTAGTAACAGTAGCCAAAAACCTAATTTATGATAAGTGTCTTCCAGGAATTCATAAGACTAGAAGGTTTTAAGTGCATAATTGTAGTTTAGAGGAGCCATCTGGTTCCTCTAAACAATTATCTGTTTTTGACACACATTTATCAGTTCAAAAATCCTAAAAACACTTTTAAAAAAATCTGAAATTTTGACCTGTTTTTATTCTGTACCCCGCTGACTGGATATAGCAATGACTGGTGTGCTTGATGCATCTACAGATGAGAGGAGAACACTGAATTAGAGCCACAGAAATCAGCCCATATTGCTGCTGATGCTGTCACTGAACTGGGTCACCCAAACTGACACCTTTTCACACTAGAAAACTAGAACTGGTAAAAAGAGAGAGAGGGGGGAAAAAAGACCACAAGGCAATAAATCCAACTCAACATCAGCCTGTTTCTGTATGCCTCTGCATGTTTGTTAGTGTAAAGGGCATCAGGTGCAAAAACAGAAAAAAAGCAGGTGTTTTGGTGTAAATGTAGGCAGCAGTGGTGACTGTGTCCCCTGTGCTCTAGCATTAGCACTGTGATGGTCATGCTTGGTCAAGGGGAACTATTATGAATCCACAGGAGAGTTTGTTTTACTGAGGCCTGCCTGACAACACTCTGCTGGGCTTAGATACACAGGAATCCATTTTTTAACTCATGCTGGCAGCGAAATTCAGGAGATATGCAGTACAAAAAAATTACCAGGGACCTATGACTTTATTTTTTTCAAAACAGATGACTATTAAAACAAATATATACTATTAGTTGAATGTTAAACATAAAACCATCATCAGTTAATTTTGAAAATCCAATCAACTCGTGCCCACAAACTTTGCCAGAAATCTGGGTGTCATGATTGAGCGTGGTCACACTGACTATTTGTTCTGTGCCCAAGCACGCTTCAGCCCTAAAGTCCAGTTCGTTGGCCAGTATGACCGCAAGTATACCGTGCTTGAGCACGGTTCACTTCCCCTCTTTGGCACACTTCACTTCATGTACGAGCACGAGCATGCAGACACAAACGCCGTGACTGCTCCTCTCAACAGTTATTTTAAGCAATAACAGGGGTGTTGAAGGGCTGTGTTGGACTAAAACAACTTAACATGACAACTTAACTCTCTCTCTCTCTCTCTCATTTTGCAATGGTGCTTGAGTACAGCATGGTTTGGATGGCCAGTATGACCACGCTCTTAAGACACATCTAAAGAATCAACTGTTTAGGGAACACTTGGCACTTAATCTGACCCTTCTCTTCTTTGTCCTCAGGGGTAGAATGAATCAGGTCTATGACCCAGCTCTTCGTGAATGATATCACTGAATATTGAATGATTTTAAATGTTGAACAATATTTTTGATATTAAATAATCAGTTGTGGCTACATCAGGGGTCTCAAACTCGCAGCCCGCGGGCCAATTGCGGCCCCCCAGAACAATATTTTGTGGCCCCCTGCCTGAAATCAAAGCTTTGTGTTAGTGCAGCCCGTGCTTTTTTTTTTTTTTTACATGCATCTGGGTGTTTTATATTTTACACCTGTGGGCTACCATAGCTCAGGTTCATGACAACACCACAAATTAGCAATTGGTCACTTGTAACATGCTTGGGTCGACGAGTGGAGGGAAAATATATCCTGTCACCTGGTGCTATACGGTGTTTGTCGGTGTTTGGATCATGTGCCTTTCTGGCAGCACCTATCTGTGTGAAAAGCCTTTTCTCCACAATGAACTTTAATAAGTCAAAGTTCAGGTCCAAACTTAAAGATGAGCATCTTAAAGCCATACTGAGGGTCTCAGTCGATTCTTCCCTCAAGCCAAATGTTCTGATGAACTGTTCATGTTCTGACTTGTAAAGACTGAGAAGATTGAATCAGTTGTACTTTTTTTTTTTTTTTTTTTTTTTTTTTTTTTTGAATACTTGAAGACCTTTTTTGTGGAACACTTGATGCGGCCCAGCCTCACCCAGACACTACCTTAAGCGGCCCCCAAGTAAGTTGAGTTTGAGACCCCTGTTTTAGATGGAATAAAAAAGGCACCTCTTCTGGCATATGGCAACACCTGCGGCAGAACCATAAACTGTATAATTAATGGACGTAGTCTCCGCGATGTCACCCATCTGTTTCTGAAACGGACTTTTGAAGCAAAACAGCCGGCCATTTCCATATTGGAAATGAGGCAGGCTGTTAGTCTCCAACGTAACAGCCATAGGACACTCCACAGTCACTTGATCTGAGCTGTGCCTCTGATTGGATGAACTGACAATCTTAATATTGTCGAATCTGCCGAGTTAGAAAAAATTCACCCCCGTACAGTGCGTGCCGTTAGCAAAATTAGCGATTCAGACGGAAAACATTCTTTGTACCAGGCTGTAAATGTGCTTATTTTGGCTGTGAAAACAGCTTTTTTTGGCTTGGTGTGTACGTGACTTCCGAACTTTCGGAGCCAGCCTCAAGCGGACACTCGAGGAACAGCAGACTTAGGTTTTTCCCTTCGGTCTAAATTCTTGCTTGTGTTGTACGTCGCTTCGAACAAAAGCATCTGCTACATGGATTTCAAAAAATCAGCGACAACGATCTCCACAGGCCATTCAACAGTGAGGATTCTTCATTACAGCCCAGATAAAATGAAGAAACCATGTGAACTTAAGACAGAACAAACAGCATATTGAAGGCTCCTGCAAAGCAAACCTGAACAAGTAAAGCTTTGTTTTTGTTTTTAGTCATTTTGAGCGAGATAAAGGAAACAAGATTGAATCCACAGGATTTGGTGCAATTTAAGACTTTAATTATAAAATGTTATGAATAATAGAGCAGTGAAGCAACAGTGAGGCAGCAAGCAAAATAATAAACAACACATTAAAAGCTAAAGGAAGCTAGAAGGAACAATTTGAACAGAAGGTTTACTGACCATATCGGGTCAACAAGTCATGATCTTAACAGTAGGACCGTATCACATGTGTGGCAGCACACTGTGTCCTGACTATGCTCCAGTAATCACTCTTCAGGATCAGGAACAGTCTTTAGAAAACAGTAACAAACCTGGTAACTATTTAAAATGAGTGTTTTGGAGTATTTAATCTTTAAAGTTGCTGTCAAAAGAACGTTGAAACTGTTATAATTGGTAATAGTTGTAATAATCAGTTAATCTTGGTACTTTGGTGATGCTGGAGGGAAGAATTTGAACAGAAGGTTTTCATATATCTTTGGGCTAAAACTGTCTGGGGTCAACAGGTCGTGATCTTAACTGCATGACCACATTACATGCGTATCAGTAGGCTCTGTGTCCTGACGGCTAAAATAATCACCTGATTAGTTTAAAGAGACCCTTGAATAGACCTTTGAAAACAGCAGCCTCAGTGAAAGCAAAGGTTTAGCTCCAGTTCTCACATCAAACACTGTAAAAATAAGACATTTACAGCTTGTTTTTCGAGCTTTGACTCAATAACAAATTCCAGAAATTGTCAAATATTAGAGATGCTAATAAAAGAGGGATTGAAGGTATGCAACCCATTCACTCTATGAAGTAAAGGTGTGACATGAGGCATCTATATAGTGGGCTGTGATAGATGCTTTACAAGACAGTAGTTAACAGTTGATAGGACAGGTTTCTATGAGGTTTTCTAAAAACTTTGTCATTTTTACTTTTACGATTTTTTTTTTTTTTTACTATTGTCTTAATTTTGTGTTATCCATCCATCCATCGTTTATATTTTTCCACTTTTAATGTTCAGGGTTGCAGGGATAGATGTTATAAAGTGCAATCCAATCAGTTGTGTAAAACTGAAGCTGCAACCTAAAATAATAATTAAAAAAAGGTTTCTAACACTCTAGAATTTTTGTACATCTATCCATTAATATTTCAAAAAATATATTTGAATGATATCTAAAGAGAAGTATAAAAGAGGTAAAAATGGATGGTTACTAATGCATAAATCCATCATCATTTAAAGGGACTGTGAGGAGTTCAAGTCTCACTTCTAGATATAAACCTGATCGTAATCCACAATTTAAAGCCAAGGATTGAAAAACTGTTTTACAGCCTGAGTAATCTGAAGTGATCCTGACTCAGTGGTAATAAAATTCACAATGTTTTAAATCTCAATGTTTAAGGTTTAATTATGTGACCAATAAGAAACACTGGGCACTATGACCCAGCAGATAGCCTGCTCCTCATGGAGAGAGAAAAGGGGGAAAACCAGGCTGTGATCAGCGGTACTTGTTTGATGTCAGAGTCTGTATAAAAACTGAGACTTTGGGTTGTCTCAGCATTCACGCACAGGGGGGGCCGAGGACACACACGCACACTCAGCTACGGAGAACTTCTGCCCTAAATGCGGATTATCTGTGACATCCTTCCACATGTTTGGACACCAGGGCGCACAGCTTGTCTTTTACGCACAGATCTTTTTGACTAAATGTGATTTAAATACATTCAAACAAGGAAGACACGACCATGGATACTAAACGGAAAGTTCTGAAGAGTGTAGAATGGATGTTTTTCTTTACAATATGACTTCTGCACATCAGGAAACAGGCATGACATGAAAAAGAGGAAGGCTGCAAATCAGCTTTGACATCACAGACTGATGATTCCGTTTGACTGATTACACAGCAAGGACGAAGCGACGCTCACCAAGAGGATGATGCTGGGAAACATACCAGGAGATGACAGAAAATATCACTTAAAGTGACTAAAAGTTATGGAACCGACTCAGCCGGTTAACACCACGAATGACAGTTCTGTCACAGCTGCATCCACCATGGATGTGGTCACGGGAAGTCTCGCTTATCAGATAAGTCTGGCGGGGATTCTCTCCCTCATCACCCTCGCTACCACTTTGTCTAACGCGTTCGTCATCGCAACTATCTCCCAGTCGAAGAAACTGCAAACTCCCGCGAACTTTCTGATCGCGTCCCTGGCCGTCACGGACCTGCTGGTGTCCATTCTGGTGATGCCAATCTGCGTCCTTTACACCGTCATCCACACCTGGACTCTGGGGCAGATCGTTTGCGACATCTGGCTTTCTTCGGACATTACATGCTGCACCGCATCCATCCTCCATCTGTGCGTAATCGCTTTGGATAGATACTGGGCCATTACTGATGCAGTGGAGTACTCCAAAAAGCGCACCCCTGGGCGCGCGGCAGGGATGGTGGCCACAGCTTGGGTCATCGCCATTTCCATCTCCCTGCCGCCGCTCTTCTGGAGGCAGGTGAAGGCGGATGAGCTGACCAGCTGTAGCGTCAACACGGATCATATCTTCTACACCATCTACTCTACGTTTGGGGCTTTCTACATCCCCACCCTGCTACTGATTGTCCTCTACGGAAGGATTTACGTCGAGGCTCGGAAGCGGATCTTGAAGCAGTCCCCAAAGAAAGTGGGGAAGAGACTCACCTCCGCGCACCTGGTCACCAACTCCCCTGGATCTGTAACATCCACAGCCTCACTGCAGTGCGGGAGGCACGATCCCCCATCCAGCGACACCGGGTCTTCAACGAGTGAGAACCAGGTGAAAGTGACAGTGTCTGACGCGCTGCTGGAGAAAAAGCGCATCTCAGCAGCCAGGGAAAGGAAAGCGACAAAGACTTTGGGGATAATCCTCGGCGCTTACATCGTCTGCTGGCTGCCGTTTTTTATTTACACACTTGTGGTTGCCACATGTGACACGTGCTTCAACGCAGAGTTGTTTGACTTTTTCACCTGGTTGGGATACCTGAACTCCCTTATCAACCCCATCATATACACTATGTCAAACGAGGACTTCAAGAAGGCTTTCCATAAACTTGTGTGCTTCAGATGCTGCAGGTCGTGAACAGGTGCTTCTTTCGTCTCCAGTTAAAGTTATTTATGTGTTTATTTTTGGATACGGACAGCAAAAAATAAGTGAAAATGCAAGGAGAATATGTGTCATTAACATTTCTGGGACTCCACTGCAGAATTGGAAAAGTCCATCTTAAGTTATGATATCCAGTGACTAAATTAAAATGCCATTTTTTCAAAAACAAATCTGAAATTAAGGAGTGAAGTTTTCTGAAAACTAATGTTCTGAATTAAAACAAAAACAAAACAAAAAAAAAACCTTTAATACTTAAAGAGCAAAGTATGTTACATTTGAATTTCAGTGATGGTTTGGGGTTTGTTACTCTTGTTTGGAAATTTTAAAATATTTTTTTTATTTTTTTTTTATTTTTTTTATTTTTTTTAGACTGCTAAATCAGACCAGTGCAGCACACGTAATTCCCAAACCAAACCGACCCATTAATAAATAAGCAGCAGTGATCACGAACATCTCAAGTCAAAAATCTGGCAGCATCCAAGGTTCGTTTTTTTCCCCATGGCGTTCACAAACAAGATATCTCTATTTTTAAATGACAGCAGTGTGTATGTAAGCTAAGAAAAGGTAACAGTGGGATATATTTACTTTTTATTATGGCACATGGACCATTTGCTGCTCTCCTGTTCGATTTTCTTTCTTGCTTTTTTAAAATCTAGCAGCACACTCAAAAGATTCATATCAGCCTCAAAAGAAACTGCTGCTGGTATTTACTCAGCAGAGCTAAAGGCTGATCTTAAATCCAACTTAATAGAACAAACAGCACATTTTTTATTTTTTTTTTAAACTGTGTCTGGCTCTGTTTGCTGCTCATTAAGCCTGTATCTAGAGTATGTGATGTTAATGTGTGACAAAGGTTACCATCCAATGATTATAGCCACAGAGTTTAATTGTAGAGGCTGCCCTGCAGGGCTATAATGACGATGCTTAGAATGTGACAGCATTATATGAAACAAAGGTTTGTTGTTCAGGATATTATATGTTCAGATTCAGAGATGCCATGCAATAAAGGCTTCAAAGTATTTATTTTGAACATTTGTTTGAGTGAGAGTTTTGTTTCAGTGTGAATCAATGTTTTAGTCAAAATCGTCTCCAAATCAACAGTAAGTTGTTGTTATAGTGCCATTATGTTGGAAGAAATTACAGCAACATCCTCAAGGAAACCACCAACTCCTTAAAGCTCTTACAGATGTGACAGAGCATCGTATCCATTTAGTTGAATGTTTCTGCTTTCTCTTCCCCTCCTCTCATGTTTCCCTCTAATGATCAGATGAGATTCTGTTGTGGCTGAGCTGCTCTCTCAAGTCTGATCTCTCCACCGCCTCCCTGCCCTTTCTGTCCCTGCTGCTTTCCTGCGAGCAGAGGAGGACACAGTCTGTGTGGTCAGTGCCTGACACAGTTCAATAAGTCATGAGAGAGACTCCACACGCAGTGTAGAAAGAAATGCTCACATTGTGAACGCTTATGCAAACACACACACTCACACACGCACACGCTTTGGCTTCCCATACATTAATTTTTACTTGGCTCATCATACATGAAAGATGAGTGCACTTTAGTGAATGTTCAAAGCAGGGAGTGGTAAGAATTTTCTCTGGCAGTGTCAATGCAATGTTACACGACTGAGAAAAGAAAAAGCATAAATACTAAGATACATAACATGCATGCAACCTCACGTGAAACAATAAGCTTCTTTAAATAAAAATGATCAGAAATGATCAGTTACCTATTTTGAAAAACAGAAAATCTCTAAAGAGCTCTATATAATATGAGCCCCCATGGATAAATGATTGTATTTAAAGTTTGATGGTTTTCTCAGTCAAGACTAAAGAATATTATTGAACATTTCCTTGTAAAGGTTCACATTTTTCATCTCAATCAAACCACATATTGAGGGAAATCGTTTGATATATCGGTTTTCCATAACAACAAGTTTTATGGTGTGCAAACCCAGAGGGAGGGTCAAAGAAGGCAAACAAGTTGTTCAAGTAGAATTGACCAATCACATATGAGCAAGTGTTGGCGTATGCACGGAACACAGTGCATCAAGAGTGCAGAAGCATGCCTATGTTGATCCATTGATGATTTATTAATAGCTCTAAACAGTTAGCTGCAAGTGCAGTTGACAGTTCATCCAGGATAGAAAATAAATAAATAAATTCAAAGGAGAAATCTGCTGGATGCTGCAGCCAATGAGTGTTACGCTTTCCCGCCTCCCTTGAATGCATCAGAAATAACTGACTTTCATTTAACAAACAACTCTTGAGGACAGACTTGACGAAGCTTGCGTTTCTAATATTTCACAAATCAGCTGACGATTCTGCTGTTTCAGAATGGTTGAGTCTTGTATTCATTCCACTAGTAAGCCCAAGTCAATCCTCTGTATGACTTACTGTTTACAGTAAAACTAAGACTCAAAAGAAGGAGATGAATGAGCAGTTCCTTTCAAGCTGTAATATAACAAGGAACGGTTGCTGCTGATCTGGAAAAAAAATGTTTCACTTCTGATCATCTGAACACACACTCGCTTCTAAAGCTGTGAAAAAAACATTTTCCATTTCAAGGAGAATAAAATAGAATTCAATAGAATAGACTACAATAGATTGTACTTTATTAATCTCTGAAGGGAAATTCATAGAGAGTGAAAGATTGTTTCAAAGTCATGGGTGACGTCAGACATTAAACGATGTTTAGACTTAATTTTGGTCTATGAATTCATTTTTTGTTTATTTTGATGTTTGTTTGACGGACACCTTAGATGTCAAAAACAAAGTTTAAAGAGATCTCCACTATCAAATTCTCTTCAATTCCAAATGACAAACTCAAGGTAAAAAAAAAAATAATTAAAAATAAGATAAATAAATAAATAAAAATCCAAACTGGTTGAGCAGGGACTTTTTGAATGATTTCCACTGTGCTTCCTTCCTACAACCCTCACCAACATTACCCACAATACAACATAACCATACAAGACAGGTTAGATTCAAGTATTTGCTAACAGCTAATGTAGCTCAAAGCCTCTAACATATTTACAGCTCCAGAATTATTTGATTCTCAGATTATTAGTTGTTAAATGGTGGCTCAGGTGACATCACTTGAGGCAGTTTATCTCACTTCAATACCCAACTCCTCCTGGAGCTTCAAAGAGCTTCATGAAACATTTGTTTTTCACATCTTCAGTCACATTTATCCACCACCTATGGCTAGCTGTGTCAGACAGAGCAGCTTGCCTTTAAACTTCAGTAGCTTGAGTATTTTTTTATTGCATGGCAGCATATATAAAGACCAGCACATGCCTCACACTATAGATGTCATAGGGCATCTTTCACATGCCTTCTGAGGATGATGGAGGGTGGCATTCTGCCATAATGGACCTGAATATAAATATTTCATGCAGGAAAGATGTTTGGTGAAGACAATTTTCTATACCTATTTCTTTTCCCCCACATATCATTGAGGCAACACTTCCCTACTTTATTCATGTCTTGGTATGGGGCACTTCATTTACACAGATGAATAATTACATTTCTGCTGCATGTGCTGGGTTACTGGCTTGTCAGGGGTCTGCTGGTTGATGAAGGTCATTGCTGACGTAATAGTGACTGCAGCCAAACACGTGTGTAATGAACCTATAAAATATCATTCTCTGAAATGTAGTTAGCTTTGTTTCACCCTTTCTGGTTGCAGAATGTTCGTAGCATTCATCACCTGAGAAATGGAGGCACAAGGGCCCATCTGCTGTTATAAATTACCTCACTCAGGTGACAACAAATGACCTTGATAGGAAAGGAAAACAAGTCAGCAACTTGTGTGTTGGGCAAGATGGAACAGGGAGGAGATGGAGGGTGAATATCACTAAGAGGTTGGGTCTACTTCTTGTATCAAAAAGGGTCTTTATTCTGACTTAAACTTTTCCAGATCTTAACGTGCTCCGGAGCAGGTCAGCCGTTCAGCATACATTACCACGGTGATTCATCCCAGTATGAAGTGAACCAGCTTCATAGGACAGAAAATCCAGGGTTAACTTAGAAGTTACCTTGCTAAGAGAAAACACAGCTTCATAGTAAAGGCCTTGGATTAGATAGTATTCTACTGAAGTCAGTCAGTACGTTTACATGCAGTTTCAGAAATCAAACTATGAGCTTAGTCAGTTCAAGATCCGACTATCGAAATGCATGTTAACAGTTTTGCCTGACTGAATACAGACTGAGCAAAGCTCAGTTTGCACATCTAGATAATGCTGTTGCTATCGGGCTCGGGTTGGATTCCGCAAGACTTGGTAAGCCTTGTCGTTCAGGTGGAAGAGGAAGTAGATGACCATGATAAATAGGGTCACTGCGCTAATACAGTCTAGGACTCCATCATGAAAAACAAACATCAAGGCACATACATAAATAAAAACATGAAGAGCTACAGCTGCATCCATCTCAGCCATTGTCTTTAGAATGTTGTTTTCTCTTCAGGTGATCTGTTTGATGCATGCAGCTTCGCTTATCAAAAAAGGACACAGTGCCACTCATCAAAGCAGAGAGAGATGTTCTTGGTCAGAAGTCCAATTCTCTTTACTGCATGTATACACAGACAAGACGAGGCCCCCTGCTGTGACTTTACAATCAAGGTATGACCTCAGCTGGACTGTTGTGTGCATGTAAACATATAGGCTGTGTCATCCCACAATGGATCCACTTCGTTGTGGTCTGGCTGCGTCCTTGCTCCAGCAGGTTGTAGCAGATTTGCAAGCCTTCTAAATTTGCTGGGTGATGGAGCTGTGATGCTCAGTTTACAAACACAGATCAAGCAGGACAGGAAGTTGTGTATGGAAACCACCTAAAAACGCCCAGCAACTTTTAAAATAAAACAAACCGTGTCAGAGCCAGACCAGGACTCAACAGGTTAGAGGTTTAACAGCCCAACATGAAGAAAGAGAAGATCAGGGACTCACTCCAGCTGTCTGGCAGTCCTGCCACATAACGGACTGAACACACAGCCAGTTTGAGTTGATGGATGAGAGAGCATGCAGTCAACCCACAATGGAGCGGAGTTGGACTGGAGATGCGTGGTGTATTCCCGGCATCAACTGTTCAAGTTTGGATGAGGTAAAGAGGTGGGCCTTTAGCCTCTTTGCAAACAGCTACTGGGTACCCACCTGTCAGTTAGCCATGCCCTTATATGGGCAAAACTCATATGTCATCTTAACTTCAAAAATAATGCTCTGTACAGTGTACTGATAGAGAAATTAGCTATTCAGATTTACTCCATTTTTTTGGGGCCAAACTGTAAACATGTGTATTCTTGCTGTCAAGATCTGCTTTTTTGAAATAGTGTACATGTGATTTCCAATATTTTTAGACTGGTGGTTGCTGCTTGGATTATATCCACACAAATAAGGCAAGTAAATAATTTCATTTGTGTCTGACATGAACATAACATTAGACATTGGGTACATGCAGTTTAAGCATGCACCCCAATCAAGAGAAGCAGATAAAGGTTTAATGAAAGAATACTGTGAAGTTTTTTTTGTTTTGTTTTTTAAAGCCCCTTCAAAGTTAAGCCCAGACAGTTTCGTTAAAGGCAGGTTAATTTCCTAAACACAGCAGCATGTACTTTTTCAATATGCTAAATGACAGCAAAATGAATTAGAACCATGGTTAGATATATTCTGCTTTCTCCAGCACTAAGAAACAACATCATACTGGCTAGTAATGGACTTCAAGGTGAAAGCTTGTTTAATTTACTGCCTTATTTATGCCCACAAACACTAAACACACACAAGTGTGGATTAATGTGTTGCTGTGAATGTGTGCCTGCTAAATCAAAGCCTCCACTCATGCATGTTCTTCACAGCAGAACTGTTGCCACAAGCAGTTACTCTCCTTCAATTCAACCAGGTGGCTTTGGCTAAGAGCTTCACAGCACTCGGAATTAGCTTCAACAACAGGTCACCTATATTCCTCATTCTGTGCTTCTCTGCTTCCAAACAAATGGGATTCTCCTGCTTTGAAAATTACAAGTCATTCTGCCGGTCCATTTTACTCATTTAAAAAATCATACAAAAGTAATTAACTGTACCTGTGATCTAATGGATGGACTGGATGTGTTTACACTTGTTAGGGTGTTTTGAGTGGGGCTTAGGGAATCTATCACACTTAACACCCAATCCTGGCCTGACATGTAATATGTTGTGAAATTAGCTGGCTATATGTGGTGGTAGGGGGATGTGTATACAGCTGAGGATTCAGGTGTTATATCTATACGCTTTTTGCTTCACTGGTAATGGGCACTCAATTACCAGAAAGAGAAAGCAGAAACATATTGAGGGTTCTTTCATTGTATGTTCACATTGATTATAGAAAAAGTCATAGCTCAGCAGGTTGTGTCAAATCCTGTATCAATAGACTGATTGTTCACCCCGTAACTGGGGAAAATGGGAGTAGATTTCAGACCTTTCTAAAATAGATCTGATAAAGCGAGTTCATGAAGTATTAGCCAAGATGCTAACATTTTGGAGTAAGGAGGCATACTATTCCAAATTTACCTCACAAAATGGTGACATATCTTTGTAATCCCCAGAGTACTTTGCTTCTTCAGCCAAAGATGCATATAAATGTTTGAACAATTGTATATATGCTGTTTATTCTTCTAGAAAGTTAGATTTTAATACATGATTCCACACACACATTAGGAAAGCATTGGTCGAAAAAGAGGAAAAACTAAAAAAATTAAAAAACATCCACTAATACTCTTCAGAGCTTCATTATTGGTTTAACTGCTGAGTTTTTGCATTGCTAATGCGGAAAAATTGTCATGTTTGGACAGAGGCAGACACTTTTTCCCTGCTTCCAAAATGAATGCTTATCTTGCCAACTAGCTGTTGGAAAGCTGGATATTCATTTGACAGTTATCATGGTGGCAACAGTCCCTTAGCCTAACTCAAGTCAACAAAATCAATAAATCTATTTGCATCTATTGTTTTCAACCAGTCCTGCACAGAAATTATGATCCCACTATGTTGGCTATGCAATCACCTTAATTGTTATAGGTACTGAGGGAATGTGACCCAGCTATGTAATGTGTGCAAAATAGTTTAACAAATCTACATCTTTGTAACTTCAGTTCTTACACAATTCTTAAAGTTATTTTCTAAGTGTGTTACAGGCATGGTTGGTAGTCATGGAAAAAAAAGCATGAATTTGAATGTAGCATCTCCTCAGGACTGCGTTTAGCCCCATCCCCACACTTGGAGCTCCTCCAAAACAACACTCACTCACATGCTTGAGTGCCACTGATTCGCGACCATGTGATTGTGTCTGATTCAAAACCACAGACTCAAAACAGGTCCTTTGCACATAGTTTTTGTTTGCACTCTTTTAACAGTAATCGAGGTAAAGGTAGTTTTTCTGCTGTTCTCCAGCGTATTTGGATCCCTCTTGGTTATGCTCATTGAATCAGGGCTAGTGCAAGCCGGCAAAATGTACTCGCAGGAGGCAGGCGGAATGGCAGGAAGGGATTTGATTGGTTTGAGAAATTGGATCCTAAATGCTAGAGTTTTCCCAGGTTTACTCCTGCTGTAGACAGCGGATATTTTTCGCTCTGTTTTAAGAACACATCATGCATCGATTGCCATCGGGACATAAAGATCATTTTTACCAGTATTACAAAAAGTGTATCTAAATCTGATTATCAACATTGCCCTTAATAGTAAACACTGCATCCAAGAATCTGGGTTTGGCTAACAGGCTAGCTAACTTCTGGAGCACCTTACTAATCAAATACTGGCTAACAAAAAATATTTGGTTTATGGAATAAATTTTATTACTCAGCAAACAACATCCTAAAGTTTGGCTTCATTTAAATCACATTTTAACTAAAAATCCTGCGACTACCCACAGTGTTAAATGTTTCCATTACTGACACTTTCAAGGAACGCAAAGTCAAAAACTGGTGTCAAATGTGTCTCTTGCTGACATTTACTGAAATTTAGATGATTTTGCTCAGAGGTCAAGCGCATTAAACTTTATTGTGTCTTTGTAAAAAGGTAGAGTGCAACAGAGAAGATGACAGTTCTCCACAGGAGATCAGTTCTGTACACTATCTCCTTCTTCCAAGAGCACTAAGTCTGTTTATTTGTATCTTGTGGTGCTTAAAGGGGTTTTCCAATTGATCATTGCTGCAGACATTAAAAATCCCTGCAATGACACACATAAGTTTTGATTGCAGCAAAAGCCCATTTTGTTTGAGGCACATTTCCTGCAATAATGAAGCAACATATTGGTGAGTAAAACCATCACACACAGATGGATTTCTTTTTCACCCAGAGCCATGAAGAATATCAATAAGGTTTTTCCCCACCTTGGGGATAATTTACATATTGTCCATTAACCTTTTCACATTAAGCATGAGAAGGTCCATTCAAACGGAAACTTGACTAGCATGTTTGTAATTTCCTATTTTCATAAGCGATAACAACATAAAATGTCACTGAAGCTATTAGCATGAAATTTTTTGAGCACCATCTAATTCAGACTTTTTTTCTTGTCTACAGACCCCCAGGGTTCTCGCCATTTTAATAAGCAACTTCTTCTCCACACCTCTCCCCCACCAACCTAACTGAGCTTTAATACAAGCTTTAAATGCACGATTAAAGCTCATCGAGAATATGTTCATATTAAACATAAACACACACCTTTTAGTTTTTCTCATTTTTGATAAGATGGAAATGGTCTTACTGTAAAGCTGACAGTTTCCTGTCTTTTTTCGTTCATGGGGTAAAAAGACATTACTTTTCTCCTGACCTCAAGAGACTGACAAACAGGCCTACATTAAAACTGCTTCAAGGTGATCTATGCCCAACTCATCTTTTATCTCAGACAAGTATAACAAACTCACATCAAATCCCATTGTCACCAGTTAAAAATTAAGGTATTTTAAAGAATCTCTCACCAAACCTTTAGCCAATTCAAATTAAAGTTTAGACAAAGACCTCATGTCAGAAGATCAGATAAAAACCAAACACTCCACACAGCTAAACAACTGAGCCAAATTTAATATCAAGATCAGAAAATAAAGGCTAGATATAGCCACGGCTAGCTAGCTTCACTAAGATTTTCTCTCTCTTAAAGTCCGTTGTAAAGAATGGCACAAGGTCTTCATGAGATCTTCATGAGATCTTTATAAGACTTGCTGTAATGTTGAGGTCATCACATAAGGATCCCCCTAACAGGTTCGTGACATGTTGAAAGGGGCAGTTTCTGAAGTGGGGAGCGTTAAAGAGACAGCAGATAAAATGGAGCATGTCAGGCAGAGGCTGAAATCCGGGTTTTATAAAACAACAGTGTGAGACAGATATGGATTTTCTTTTAGCTGTAAATGATGCAAAACGAGGAACAGTTTAAAGTATAAAAAGTATAATACCTCCTCTTTAAGAATTTATCCAACTTAAACAACCCAGCAGCTGAAGCCAGAGGATAGCTTGAACAGAAAAAAGGTTGTCAAAACAAATGAGTTTTCAGTTGTGATATGATGGTGGAGAGAGAGGTAATGTCACGGATAGTTTTTGGGAGAAAGTTCCAGAGACAAAGGCAGCACGGCTGAAAGCTCAGAACCCCTTTGAAGATGGGCGGGCGGGATATTTAGAGGGGAGCATGGAAGAGGAAGATCGGAGAGTCATGGAGAGTGTGTAGGTGTGAAGGAGAACTTGGTTAAGAAATTTGTCAACAGATTCTTCCTGTATCTTAACCAATTTCATATAGTTTACGTTGGTATGGCCCTGTATGTTCATTTAATTCAGTGCTCTGAAATACCATCTGTTAAACCCTTCTTTTTGACTGGAACCATTTTAAAGTTAGATTGTGCACAGTAAGGTGAAACCAACAACTACTGAGCTGTTAGGATGATGTAGTTATGACACTCTGGTGACTGATTTGGTCAATTTCAGCAGAGTCAAATCACAAGAATTACTTTTATCCGTTTTCCAGCAGCTATTCATTATGAGGTAACTGGCCCTGGGGAAATCACTGAGTCCAGCATCAATCCTGTCTGTCATAGTGAGATCAGTCAGGAGTTACTGCATCCATGGAGGCAAGTATCCTGTTAAATATAGAGGTCAAACAGCAGTGACTGGATGAACTATAGGCATTACTTTACCCATCCCCACCACACAATGACACAACCCTGCCACCTCTTCTAATTTTTCATGACAGTAATCGTAAACGAAACTCTGTTACTTTCAAGGTTGTGGATAAAAAGCCATCTGTTTCATACAATACCTGCCCGTCCATCCATCTGTTGCTGCTAATCAAGGTCAACCTGTTCTCATTCCACTGGTCCACAAGTCCATTCTCACCAGATGCTGACCACCCTAAATTGTCTCGGTTAGGAGTTGCAGGTCCTCAATGATTAAATGAGGCCAGCTCACCCTGCAGAGAAAACTAATTTCAGCCCAATTTATTTGCAGGGGTATTGGTATGGTGGGTCAGAGGTGTTACCAGCCTCACAGGAGTCATTACTTAAGAAGGAAGAGAGGGACACACAGGTCAATGATAAAAGTAAAAGTTGTAGGTCGGTATTTTAATATTTCTGACACCTGATTGAATGTTTTCAGTCATTATTTAAACCTTGAGACAACCAAGTCAGGGTTTTAAGTAGAACAAGAGGCACCAGATTCTTTGAAAACCAGAAAATGGATGTTTGAAAAATCAGTACACAATTAAGAGGTTGCTTCTGTTCTGAAGACTCAGAGAATGAAGCAACTGGACCACGCAGAATTGTGGAGGCATTTCGCCTCTGATCCATGAAGCTTCATCAGCTTCAAATTGCAGGTGAGGGAAGAAGGTATTTATGTTACTGGGGAACAAGTAGGAGGTGTTGAGTGGGTCGTAAAAACCCATCACAGAGCCACACTCTTGCAAAGTGGTTGTTTGGTTCCCCTGATGTACCGGTCTGAGCATCCCTCACTGCACTGGACAGCATACATCACATTGCTTGGTGTTTTGTCCTTGGGATGGACCAGCTTCTGCCTTAGAGAGTTTCCAGGCTTAAAATGAACAGGAATGTGGTGTTCGCCAAAGATCCTCTGTAGTTCTTCAGATACACTTGCAATGTTTTTAGTGCTTCTTGAATGTTCCTGTTCCTTTTCCCTTGCTTCTTTCTTGGGAACACTTTCAGCCTGGTGGTTAAAGTTCTGATGACAGCTGACAGGTACTTGAGTTTTCTTGTGGAGATTAAAATCTGCGGGGCACCATGTCAGCCATTTAACTATTCAACATCACAATGCATTTGGAAAGTTGAGCATCAAAGGGACAAAAATGAAATCTCTCCACACCAAGAAATCACTATCATGATTACAAAGATCTGATCCACTTTTGCTCAGAGTAAACTGACTGACAACAACACATGCAAAGCGACACATGGATAAGAGAATAGATATCCTTGCTGGCATTTATAGATCAGGTGTACGTTTTCACAGTTTAATTTAACAGGCCCAAAAACATCAGGGTGTCACACCAGTCTCCTTTATCAGTTTTATTTTTAATGGTTTCTGTGATGAAGCTTGTCAAAAAACCACAACAACCCTTCATTTTTCTGTGTGTGTGCTTGTCGGTAATTCACTTTAGACAGGATGGTGTTCTGCTGTGGGTTCAGAAACACTTTCTGTGCAGCCTTTGTTTTTGTGGCAGTGGGTGGGAACCAGGTGTGGATTAATATGCCAGAACAGAAATGCATCCCTGATAGGCTGAAAGCTGACATGACATCCTTCTCTGCCTCTCACTCTTTTTCCTCTCCCATTTTTCCATCAATGGATCACCATCTCACCTGGTTTATTCGTATTTTTTCAATCTCTTTCTCTCTTGTTATAACTTTAGTTCTGGCTTTCCTCCATCATGACATCAGATTCTTCTTTTGCATCCTTCTTTCTTTATCCTCTAAATGTCCTGTTTTTTCCTTCAGTCTCTTAAGACATCCCAGTATAGCCCTCTGTCACTGTCTTTCCTGCTGCTTTCCTCCAATTCTACCTGTAAATTCAAGCCTTCCCACTGGAAACATATAAACAGCTCTATTTCATGGGATACAGTAAGTCATGGTTTCATTTTCCTTCTAACAGCATGGAAACACAGTCCTCTTAAGTCCTCTTTAGCTTGGACAGCTGGAGGGAACTCTCCTGAGGAATCTACGCTGGCACCTCTTACGAAGAACAAAGATGTAAGCTATTTGTCTTGAGACTTCTACCTGTCAACTATAAAGAGCTTTGGATACAATTCCTGAAAAAGCCCTGAGCCTTTTCAAGCTCTTATTAAATCTGACACTTTTAATAGGTCACTCTCAACAGATCTTAACTCTACTGCGATCTTATATTTCCTCATGTGTGTTATATGCAGATGATTCACTCATACCCAGCTCAGAAGATTGGTCCCCAATGTACAAGTTGATGTCATCATCCTCTTCAAAACAGCAGTCCGTTTTAATCTTTAATCTAATCATGATTGTTATTCTCTACCTGTAGGGTTTAAGTAACTGCTGATGTGTTTTGTACTTGCACTACATTATAAAAGGACTGCTTATCTTAACATCCTGATGATTAAAGATTTAGTAACCCCTGTTGTATTTAACAGGTTTTACAAAGCTGGTGATAAGAGTCTCCTAATAAGCTGTGGTGATTTTCAGGCTTTAAGACAGGCATATGGAAAGACTGAGGGCACGGTCACACTAGCCATCCATACCGTGGCATTCTCAAGTATGATTGGCCCCCTGCAGCACCGTTCTCCCTCTGGCCAGTGGTCACACGACTCCAATACAAACCACACTCAAGGCAGACGCATTGCCAGCCTACACCATCATGAAACATTTATTCACAAGAAGCGCAGTCTCATCAGAGTCAGCACAGTGGAGATCGCAGGGAACATGGCTACAACTTTAGTTACTATTTTGTTTACGTAAGGTTGTTTAGGTCATCTCTTACATCCTTGCCATTGTTGGACTGTTGAGAGGAGTGGTCACAGCGATTAAATGTCATGTCCACACTGTGACTGCGCCCTAAGATATGAAAACGCTGGAGTACCTTTTGGAAAAAAAAAAAAAAAAATTAACTGCAATGAGCTTTTGTTTTATGTTGATTTTGGTGCCCCAAGTCAGCAGAAATGTACACCTCATCACTTTTCTGAATGTGTCTTTTACAACATAGTAGTAGTAGGTTTTTTTTCTGACAAAAAAAATCATCCTGTTTCTTTTAAAATGAGTCCCTTGTTGTAAAAATTTGCTGTGGGACTTCCACCAGATCCATGTTTGGTACGTCTCCGCTCCATTTGTTCCGTCCTTTCTTCTCTACCAATACTCTGGTTGTGTTTTTAAGGGTCTAGCAAAGAGAAGCTGGTGTCAAGAGACAGGCTCATACTCATGAAATTTTCTTCAATGGCTTCTAAATTTCCAAGGCCTGTTGACTCCAGGTCTGGCTCCACACATTTTGACATTTTATTGTTGTTGTTCTAAAAATAAGGTGAATGTTGTTTCATTCAGTGTCTGACTTCTTGTCTTGCTTCTTTTGCTTGGTGCTGATTAATGTGCTGTACTCAGGCATCCGGAAGAAAAAAAAAACTTTTGTGTATTTCCTGAGCTGAGGGCTTTATGCCAGCACTGAGAAGATGTAGACACACAAGGGGGACTGAACACAGATCCAATGAAAGTAAGCATTGGTCTGACACCATCCACCTTGTGGTTCAAATTAAATACTATTAATTTTGTTGCTGGTGGTTTTGTTTTCTCTCTGTAGGTCATTCAGAGGCATCAAAATCAAATTCAATCTGCCTCACAACCAGGTAAAACTCAAAAAACAAAACTTTTAAAGATAAATGAGTTTTGAATTTGTATCACATGGCAAGAAAAGTAATGATTGGCTTTGTGTATATCTTCCAGTTTCTAGTTCAGTAAACTATTGTGAAAAAAAATCAGTTTAGAGCAGAAAAACACAGTGAAGAAATACAGAGAGAGCAGTGTAATTCATCACCCTTTTCTGTAATATACGTTTGACAAACTGTAAATTATAATTGTTAATAACTTTAAAAGCACAAGTGTTTTGATAAAAATATAATTAAATGAATAAAATATAATTTAAAAGACCTTCATAACAACTTTGGTTTCTTCTAGTCCGTTTGTTTCAATCTTCATGCACGCATTATTAAAAGAACTGCAGAGGTCTTGGAAAACAGCCACATTTGATCCAATGAGGCAGCAAACAAAGTGGTCAAATAAGTTGGAACAGTTCATCCAGATCAGCCTTACATTTTTCTGTCGGTAATACCTGAATTAAGTCTGTCTGATCCTTAATTCACAGGAAAAAGTGAAGTGAACACAACAACAAGCAAGGTAGCTTCAGGTAAAACGGTCTTTGTGGTCATTTATGTTTGGTTACATTTTTTCGGTTACTTAATCTCAGAAAAAGGTTTAAGACTCTCGGCTTTTTCGCAGTGTAAATGACAGATGTTCAGTGAGTGTCTCTCATTTATAAATCTTTTTTTTTTATTATTTGTTTTATATACACCACCAATAAAAAAGTTTGGACACACCTTTTCATTCAATGGGTTTTCTTTTTCTTTATTTTCATGACTTTTTATTTTATATAAATGTATATTTATATACATGCTTATAAAGTTACGACGACAGTTAAGACACTTATGTCACTTATAATCAGAACATAAGACAAATTTAAATAAATGTGTTCTTTCTTGCTCATGTTTAACTCAAAAAAATGCAAAAAATGTTACCCCTTGAAGATAATAGTGTTAAGCTTGACCATAAGCATTAATGGAAGTGGGAGAAAAAAAAGCTTGTACAGTATGCGAGATAACATGCACATTATTAATAGTGCCATACTGCATACATGCTAAGGCGTCAGATAACACTGACAGCTGGAAAGGGCCACAGATTAAATGGAACTGGTCTGAACACTGCTACATGATCAGACCTTCATCACAACTTATGTTAGAGTAAGACTACCCTTTTTATACTAACTCTGTGGCTTATACTTAAGTTAAAAATGATAATGGCGCTTTGACTGTTACAGGTCCAGAGTGGATAATCAGCCCAGAGTGGATTTTCTCAAAGAGGAGTGTCAAGATGAACTCTAATATTAGACCACGGCCTAGTTCTTGTCTTTCTTAGCTGTGTAAGAGAAGCTTGGACTTAATTACAGTGCCATAGTCTTTTGAGGTTTTATCATCAATATTATGCTGTGAAGATGAAGAGCATTGAGGAAAATGGATAAAAGTTTTAGGACTGGCTAGCATAAACAGATAGCCAACTTCTGAGAGTAATATGGATTAAATTGACTTTAAATTGTCTGACCTACATGAAGAATATATCGAAATAATATAAATATATCTACAGGTTCATTATTGAGATGTATTTCAAATAGTCTCTCTGTACCCAACTGAAATAGGGTTTGAGCCAACTTGTTTTTTGCTAGCTTATGACATGACCCGGTTTACCAATATATAGTATATTTTTCCTTTCATTGTGATTCATTATGCTATATTCTAAGCAACAGATTATCAAGCTGAGCTTCCAAACAAAGATAAAATAAAAAAGCAAACTTAGTTCAATTGCAAATATTACTAAAGACTAACTTTAGCCATAGCTAAATCAAACTTAACAGTCTAATTCACTTGTCTCCTTCTCTGAAATAAAAAGGATTATTTTGAGCGATATTATATGGTATATATTAAATACAATATCAAATATTATACACATAAGGGTCATTGTTTCAAATAAGAACAGTTCTTCTCTGTAGAAACTGATGTGGTAGCTACTATGTGATGTCTGAGTTGATTTTTGATGTTTTATTTTCAGAAAACATCAATTTCAGAGTGATTATTATATTCATTGATTCCTTTGTTGATGCAATCATTTAAAGTACTATATCATTTTTTAAAATCATTTTCTTGCATACAATTTGTATTTTCTTGTTCCTTTTTTCACATATAGTGAAAAAACAAACGTACTGTATTTACACAGCATGTTTACAGGCAGGCTCCATGTGATTTGTATTGGGGGAAAAGGTAGGAATTTGAGACGTTACCTTCTCTCCGACAGCTATTTGTACGAATGTATGTATTGAAAAATACAGGTTTCATTTTGTAAAAGTGGTAAGAGATCATGACCCTAAAGCCAAATATTTAAACCTCCACATGTTGGAGTAACAGCTTCAAATGATGGCTACAACAGCTGAGGTGTCGTTTGTTGTGGCAGAGACTGCCAGCCAGACTCACTCCGGCTCTGTCCCTAATGAAATAACCTCTTCTGACAGATGGCAAGCACCACTTTCCCTCTGTTGCATAATTTAAACTGACCTCGCTAATTGGACAATGATTCAAGTCATCAGCCTTTTGAAGAAGGTCAGTCTTGTCTGAATAAAATCCTGGCTGAGTCCGAGAGGATTTGTTTATCTTGGGGAAATAAAGAAGCTTCTCATGAATACTGTGAAGCTGAAAAGACATGACATACAAGAGAAGGCTACTTTTAAAGCATGATTTTATCTTAGCTGTAAAAAATATCCTTGACCTTAGTGTGACCAAGACCTTATCTGTGATTTTGACCCTAATCTCAGGGATCAGGGTCAGGGTCACACACTTGAATGTTCAGGTTTCAATGTACAGCTAATTCAAGAGCAAGAGGGAGTGAAGTAGTCTTATATTGGGGAACAATTTAAGTTTCATTTAAGACAGAATTTTTTTTTGCCATATTTCAGTAAAGTTGAATACAGCCCATGGGATGTCTGTCTTATTTAAACACTTTGAGGAAACTATCCATATATTGTTTGAAGAAGAAATCCAGGTCATAACAGGATACAGTCAGTCAGAACATGCACAAAATAGCAAGGGGTGCACATACTAAATCTTCATGAAAACATCGTGCATGGTGTTAGTAGATTCTCTCCTTCCTAGGGTTTACAAAAACTTGAAGCTGTGCCAGATGATAATAAGCGCAATATGAAAGGTGCGATCCCTCTAAAGATAATAATCTGACTCTACAGTCACCTCCTCGCTCTCTTGGGTGTTGATATTTTTCACCTAATTGCTTTGATTTGCATCCCTAAATGGCTGATTTGCCTCAGTGTTAAAGCTCTCATTAGTGGAGTTTCCAGACAAACTCTAGAAACTGACACTAGACTTCCTGCTCAGTCCCAGACAACAGGCAGGCACAGGTTGTGCCCTCGGTGTACCAACTCAGCCTCATGGCTGTTTGTCAGATTGTTACAAAATGTAATCTTATTCATAGACAAGGATTTTACCAATTATTTTCCATGAACTGTCCACGACCTTCTAAAACCACACGACCTGGCGGTGAATATTTTGCTAACAGGGTTTTCAGTGAGAAAGCTCCTTCTCTTTGGTTGAGGAGGTGCTGTTTGCATCTTATATGAAACCAAAGGTTAACGTGACTAGCCGCAGTTTGATTAGATTTTGGCACCCAGAATCCCTGGTAATGTTTAGAAAGTGATTATAGTTTTGGATTATGTAATCAGACAATGCTGACCTTTGGTTCCACATGGGAAACAAATCCTGGTCTCCTGGCTGAAAATCCTGTTTGTTCAACCTCCTCTATACTTGGACTTTGTCACTTTTTCTATTACATCATTAGAGTTCCTTAAAGCTCTCAACTCACAGGCTCCAAATAACTGAAATTATGCTTATGGGTATGAAAAGAAAATTTGTGACCAAGTTCACAAATTTATAGATTAGATCTTGTGAGTATTTCATGGATGTCCGAAAATGTGTTTAAACTGTATCTTTTTCTACCTAAAATTGTCTCTTAAAACTCATTATTATTAGTTCAAATTTACACTTCAAACTGCCTGGATTGATTACTGTATGCTGCAGTTGGAGGGGCTTATTTACTGTAGCAAACCATTACCAACCAACAAGGGCAGCTAATCCTCTTACAGAAGGCTGTGAGGGTGGAGACTCACAACATGGAGCCATCCCACCCTGATACACCAAAACAAGAGGGACCCAAACAAGCCTCCAATTTCCCAATTCACTTGTAAAGGGTTGAGAAGAGGACATGTAGAGTCTGTACTGCTCAGCACAGTTTAAGTGTCAAACTATCTTCAACATGGGTCAGGAGAGGGGCGTTTTCCACAGAGGACTCGGAATAAGTGCGTCAAAACAATACAACAGGAAGAGGATTTAATTTTTGTTTGTTTTGAAGCAAACTTTGAAGACAAACAGAGAAAGAGGGATGAAAAAAGTCAGACGAGAGGCATGAACTTGGCTGTGCAGCAAGAATGAGGAGCTTTGTTTAACTGGAAGTTGCGTGCATGTTACAGAACAGAACTACGATCCTGACCTCACTTGACACCCAAAAGTGCCAGCCTGAGAAGCAGGGATTTTCTGTGGCCACCCATGAAGAGGAAACCTGACCTGCCAGAGAAAACACAACAAGTGAGCTTGTTGTACTTTGGCTTGTTTGAGGCAGATGCCTAAAGAGGCTTGGTGTCACTGATCAAGTTGAGGGGGACACTGCAGGGAGCAGTGATCTGGTCTTGGCTGGCTGGCAGATCCCCAAGTTTGTTTGACCGACAGATGAGGGTCCAGAAGGTGGCTAACAGGATGAGGCCTGATGGCCACGTGGCCACGCAGGGATTACAAGCAGCCAGAAGAAGGTAAAGGGATTAGATTCTGCACAGAGCCTGCTTTTTTAACCTTGTCACTCCTGTCACACTGACAGCACAGAAGGAATCTCCTGAGCCGGACTTTGCAGCGGGTGCATCGTCTCTGCAACCAAAACTTCTCCTCCCCTCCATCACTCCCACTGCTCGTCCATCCATGCAGCTCCAACAGCATCCAGAAACTAACTGCTGCTGAGGAACTGAGCCAGAGCACAGACAGGAGTGGACTGTACTTCGTTTTTGTTTTTTGTGCATGCTAACAAGCTAAAATCAGCACCAATGAGGAGACTTCTGCAGATTCTGCTTATGGACTCGTGATACAGAGAACCTGGATTTTACTTTTGTTAACAGGAGTGTCTTTACAAATGACAACTTTGGGGCTTGGAAACCACATACATTAGCCCATCATGCTTTTGAAGTCTGGAGTTTTCCTCTCTTTGTGTCTGTTTACCCTCCAAGCAAGTGAAATCAAAGGTAGGAATCCCGTAGAGTCGACCGTTTCTTTTGAAAACATGAGTTCTTTGTCTTAGTCACTGCCTTTGCACAACAATTAGTGAGAGACAGTCTTTTGGTGTCTCTGCTGCAGGATTCATTAGTTGTAAAGCTGAACACGGGTCAACTCTGTTCCAACAAACTTATTTACCAAAGAGGTCCTTCTTTTGCATGTATTTCTGTTCATTAAAAAGTAGTACAATTTTATTTTCTTCGGGTCACTTTAACACTCATCTCAAGTAAAACCTAAATTTAAAAAGTGTGGGAGGGACGGTGAATGTCCACATCACTTAGTTTAGTTGATAATCTCTTTGCAGGTTTTCTATCAATGAGTTGTTTACTGAATGGCATTAGACTTAAAGCGATGGTGAGCCGGTTCAAGGGCGAAAGAATTCAAAGTCAAAAGTCTGTGCTCCTCAGTCAGTTAAAGAACTCTCTTACCTACACTGAAACACTTGTTCAAACTCAAACCGTCTTTGTTTATCAGGAAAATGCCAAGCAGCCAGTGAGCCACTTGGTTATGAATATTCACCATCAATTAACCAGACAGAGACACTGAATCCACAGTGACTGAGAAAGACGGCATCATTTCATCAGTGATAACATTTGCATCCGCACGGGTTGTCTCGTTCAGTGCGATGTGCGCGGGTGAGCTCATTATCCTGAAGGAAACAAAAGCCATTCTGTTCCCAGTGTTGCTGGACGCTAATCTTTTCTGGCTTGTAATTCTGCTGTGAAGCCTTTTTGCGCCCGCGCTGGGCATTAAGGGCCCGCTCAAACGCTCCCTCCCCACATTCAGATCCTCGTGTCTTTCCATGTGCAAGTCAGGCTCATAGCATACGGTTCTTCCAAAGCCCATTCAAATGTTTGCTGGGAGGGTGTGTCCATGAATGAAAGCACACATGAAATGGGTGCATTTTGGGCTACTTTCTTACCTATTGAAACACATGGAAGTGGAAGAAAGGAACCTGACAGAAGCTGAATTGGGGCTAAAACTAATTATAAAGCTACCGGCTAAAGTATCCCACACATTCTTTGCATGTTCTTGGTGTTCGGCCAAATTTGGAGTGAGGAAAACAATATTGTTCATTGTAGAGGTAATTATCGATGTGTAAAACAGTGATTAACACAGCTGACTCTCTGCTTTATACTGAAGAGGCCTGTGTTTCAAAGCTTTTGGTGCTGGAAGTTAAATTCCACCATCTTTAATGAAGCCCAGCAGGCATACACAATTCTTTCTCAGCTATACTTTAGACACCAACTCAGCAACCACAACAAATCATGACCTATGAAAATGCTGTATATTTCAGCACAGTCTACTTTGTCATTAAAATAATAATAAAAAAAATCCACAACATTTATCTGTTTGGCTATTAACTGTCCATCAACTCCATACGACAAATGCTTTTATAATATGTGGCGTTCTGATTACAACTTAACACTGCAACTTACAGTAACAGGTTTACTGTTCAGTGTGTGAATACTACAATATATTCAGCTGCAGCCAAGAGAATGGCAGAAGCTAACATGCTATGTACCATATTTAACATAACAAAAGCAAGCGTAGAACTCTATATGAACCATTACATTTCAAGGTTATCCACTGAAATGATGTAGCAGAAAAGTGGATGCAAGTATCTCTTGATGCAGCCTGGCAGGCTAGCAAGTTTCTCATGTGAGTCCGTGCTTAAAGCTGACCTGAAAAATAAACATTTGGACCAGTCGATTTGGTGTAAGAATAAAAAAAAATAGATAAAAATAAAAATCTTTTTGCAGATTAGTACCCTAAAAAGTACAACGTGACTGAGTTTCATAATCTCATCAGTGTTTTACCACAACATCCGCAGTAACTTACTGTGAATGAGGATACAGTAATAATACTGCAAATACTGTGATAGTAAATTACTGGCACTTTGCAGCCAGTAATCTGATATAAAATTTACAGCAACCTTCTTACAGTGAAGGATAAAAGCTGAATCACAAGGTCGCTTACTTGGTAAACGCTTGTTATTAAGTTATTTGTTGGCAGTGGTGCAGAGTTGTACTAATCTGAAACTAGGATGAGTTGCTCACTTGTTACTATGTCATCCGGAGGCAAGGACTCAGCGGAGTCATACATGTTAGCAGTCCCTTTCATGTCAGCACTTACAGTATTGTACCATTTTAACAACTGTTTAAAGGGTTTTGGATGTTACCGTATCAGTGTTCCTGACCGCTGTGAAGTTTTCTCACCTTGGCCTATTCAGGCTGATTTGAATTTTGGCCCCACTGTTTTTGGAGAGTTGTTCCACTTCTACCCATTTTTGATTGCTGACAAGGCACCAACATGACCCCCATGGACCTCCCCTCAGAAACTATATAATTCTATAAACACACTAAATTTTAAACCAAACATGCTGCTAATAATAGAAAAGTGTGGCACAGAAAGCAAAAATATGTGTTAGTAGAAAACTGCAAAACGTTAAGCAAAGTGGAACTGCTTTACTTTCATCAGGATAGAAAGGGGGTCAGCAGGGAATGATGGCAGAGAGATGGCAGGGGTGACATCATTACAACAGTACTTTACTATACTGAAGATTAAGAGTGGCGGAAAGACTCATACACCACGGCTAAACAGGAGAGGTGTGAGAGGATGGTTTTAGTCAGTGCTAAGTGTACCTCTGCAGGGGTCCAAAGGTGCCAGGAGCAAAACCTGAAAAGGAAACCTCCACTACCATTTCACTGCCCTTAAACTGAACTCCCTTGCTTTTAGAGTTGTTGTTTCTTTTTTTTTTTTTTTTTTTTTTTACCTGAGCCTGCCTTTTTTACCTGCAGGTCTTAAAACCTCCTGGCAAGCTAAATCTCTTATGTCAAGTGTCTTTTATATGACACTTTCCATTAATTTTTCAGGGCTTGTGTTTAAGACTTTGCATCTTTTACTGCATCATTCATTATATTTGATTCTGCTTTCAAGACTCTGCCTCAGTTGTTGTATTCATCTTGGGTTCATAAATATGTTTTGGAATTGGCAGCACTTTTTTTGCTATTGTAAATCTTTGAGCTGTTGCAGCACATTTTCCATTGTTTCTGCTATAAATATTGATTAAAGTTATGGCTGTACTTCCAACTGAGTTATCCCACAGTAAATGTAATTTATACACCTGAAACATATTGAAATATATAAAGCAGAATCAAGACTTAAATTTAACAGAGATTAATTAAAGCAGGGTTGGTCTCTGGGCTCACTGTGCAATGGCTCAAAACCAGCTTCAAATATAACTGCAGCTATTCTCATTCGACTTGTTTTAATTATATAAGCTTGATTTATTCCCATTGAATGTAAATCTAAAAACAATTTAATTGTACAGTTTAAGAATTGCTTTGCATCCATATTTGCTAAATGTATATACTGTTTGGTTGATTACTTGCACTCAGTTGTAAAGGTGTTTGAGATCCAACCTCTGAATTCCTATATTTTAATTCCATTATACCAGAGCCCATCTGCAAACGTCGCCCATCATCTCTCGACAAAACTATACAATATATGCCTCTGGGAAAAGTTGCTAACTTTTCTGTAATTCCAGCGTAGCCAGTGGTTTTCATTTAATGACTTCCAGTCGAGACTTACATCCCTGGAGTAGCATCACCTGTTTCCAAAGGGTCACACTTCAGCAGCGGATAGAAAAATTACAGCGAGGCTTTACATTGGCTGTAAAAGTAAAAATGCAGACTTTGTCAGATCTATTCACAAAAGGAGGAAAAATTAAAAATTAAAGTTCTTGTTTCTTGGACAGAGGTTCATTTGATTTTTTTTCTGGTGTTTTCTGGGTGGTCAGTAAATTCAGCTGCTGGTGGCTTTTGTGACACAGTGTTGCTCAAGTTGAAATGTTTGATCTAGCATGGATTTTGCTTGCACTTGCATAGAAATGTGTTTTAAAAGGCGAATAAATCATCAAGGGATTATCATGTCATTTTACAGCAGCGAGTGTTTTTCTCTCTGCACAAAGGTTTATCCTGCACACACCAAAACCTGCTGATATGTCAGCACTTGTTACCACTTAGACAACAAATGCATTTAAAATGGAAATTAAAGCACTTCTGGTGATTAAATTCAGATCGCTGAGCACAGATTCTGTAGAAACCGTATATAAAGATGATAATATTCTGGACTAAACTGAGATTACAAAGCTTTACAACAGTCACAAAGATACAACAGAATCCATCTTGTTCAGATGATCTTCAAATACAGCATCTCCCTTTAAGATCTCTGTGTTAGATACCAGTTTATCAAAGTTTATACAATCCACACTCATTTTCTCCTTTGCCTAACCTCCAACCTTCATTGTATTTCCTAATCCAGTGGAGGCACTATTTGTCATTTAGGTTCAATGACCTTAAGTCTGTATTATGGGGCTCATGAATCCTTATTGGTCTTATTGTCTTATAAAGTCCTCTGAGGTTTGCCACCTGGCATCACAATAAGTGCCTTTGTTCTTAAACAGCTTTATTCAGAAGAGAGTTAATGGGCAAACTGGCTTGGGCAATGGTGTGGAATTACCTTCCAGTAAAGCCTCACAAGGCACAGCTGAGGTTGTTTTCTTTACTACACTGATAAGAATATTAAAGCAGTTTCACTCAAAATCTGCGCAGCCCCTTGGTTATAAAATTTCATGAAATTAGCCAGCCTGTGCTCATGTTTCTGCTGGAGTGGTCGCGTTTGACCGGACTGTTTTTTTTTTTTTCAGCTGTACCTGCACACAATCCCCCAAAGGTTTACTGTGCACGCACATCCCTTTGCAGCTGAAATCCATGTGCCTGCATTCCTGCAACTTCTCATCTGGTCACTGCACAGTGCAAACATATCCTTACACTGTTTGCAGGGTGACTCAGAAACTGTTCCTAACAGAGAAGGGACTGTTATTCATTCACTCTCTTGATACATCTTTGCACTTTTGCTGCAGAAAACAAACATTTCAGGGCAGAATTCCCCTTAAATTTTCCAAAATTAGATATTCACACATGTCCCTCATGGCATGAAGTTTTACTCCCTATGATGATATTTTTTGCCTTCTAACCAATGCTTGATGTTATTATTAGCAAACGAGTGGAAAAGAAAACTGAGAAGAAAACAGCATCAGTCATGCGCTGATCGTTCCTGCACCAGTCACATGACATAACTCCTGCCTCCCATATGGTAAACATCTCCTGACTTTCACCTTGTCCTCTCTGACTTCATTTATTTATACTACAGGGCTGGCAGGTAAAAGTCCAAGTATAGTCAGGGTGAAAAATCCAACCTTGTGTTTTCACATGCAGCCCACTATACATGTCAGAGAACATTTAAGGGGTTTAGTGCATGTGTGAAAACAGCTTATATTAGCGTTCACACATCATAGTTAATGTTCTTATCTGCAGCTTTCTCAATGTAATAATCTCCAATACTCCAATATGTCAGTATTATTCATTGTTGTCTTCTATTTGCGAGGACATTAGGTAAATTTATTTGACAGTCCCTTGATAACAGGGTAACACTTTTAACCATAACACTGGCTGGGTCAACACTGTTGCAGAGCAGGTGAGTGATATCATACATGCAGCCAGGTAAAACCATTTCTCACTTCCAAAGGTTACTGTCAAGCATTGAAACCAAACACAAACCTTCCCCTCAACTTACAAAAAAAAACAGTTTATCACCAAAAGTCATTGGTCAGCTACCATTAGCTAGTGTGCTAGTGTGATGCTGCTAGAGTTGTTTACAACAGTCCACAAACACCATTCATGTTAAAACAATTACTAAGTTGCTTAAACACACACTAACTGAAATACTCAGTGTTAACTTCAACTTATCATTGATGAGTCATGTGCTCTTTTACTCATGCCATTGGTCTATTTTGTCACCAGGGACATGATGCATCGAATGACATCATAATCCCAGTTTTTTCCCTCTCTGGATTTTCTTTCCTTGATTCATTCAAAACACTACCAGGGATCAGTCAGTGCACTTTTCAATTGTCAGGCATTGTTGGGTCCAGTAACCTCCTGTTGTATGAAGTCTTTCTTGCCTGTCAGAGGATTTTCCACAATGGTGTGGCATCACATGAATTAATGCCTTTAAGTGCAGGTGGTTGACATCCTCCATGTTGCCTGATCCTGACTATCTGATTCCTGGATTCCTGTTTCAAGACTTAGCAAGATAATATGGTCATGGTCAGTTCTCACAAAAAGAAGCCACCAGCAAGTAACAAAAGTCAAAGCTCTGAAATCGGGATTTTAGCCTATCCATTCTTCTCCCTGTCTTGGCCTTTCCCTTCTCTGGGTTGCCACAGCAGATTACTCATTACAGTAGGTGTTCAGTGTGTTTATTTAGCACCGTTTTACACAAGATACCCTTCCTGACACCTCTCAATCTATCCCGGCTTGGGACCAACAGTAATGAGAACACTGGATTATGAACCCCAAGCAACAAGGTGGGAACACGGCTGAACAGTGGGAGCAACAGCTTCCCTGTATCTTACAACCCCAAGGGTTTGCAGGAGTGGTTTTCATAAAATGTTTTGTATAACGTTTTTTTTTTGTCCAAAAATTAAATGTGTGGAGAATTTTAATGCATTTTAATAAGAAACTTAAATGCAAAGCTATCTGTAAACTAATATCCACTATTCCATTAATGAAAAGTTCAGAATTTCATTACTAACAGAATGCTTTGAATTTGTTGTTTTTTAGACCCTTATGACAACGGCATCTCTGGACTCAAGGATGTGAAGTACCGGCATTTTCTAGAAGCCTCAAGACCAATCAGACATGCAGCGAATGTCCGAGCAGAGGGGGGCAGACATCGGACAAAAAGGTCAGCCATCTTCCACACGGGGATCAAAGTGTGTCCTCATGAGACAATGACGGAAGTCATCGGCAGCCATCGAACCTACTACAAACTCAGAGGTAAAATCTGTTATACTGAGGTGCAAGCTTGTATTGAAGATATACGTCCTTAACCTGAACTTTTTGCACAATTCAATACAGCTCTTATAGATGATTATAAGCTTTCCAAAACTTGTTTCTTTGTTAGTTTACTGCTGCTTTGAAGCTTCTTTTTTTCTAGCAAAACTTAATTTTGCATATGGTTAAAAGACATTAATTAAATCCTCTTCAGCCTCTGGTATTCTCTAAATTGGATGTATTAGGGCTCATACACATACATGCTCCTTCATACAGATGTTGGTTATTGTCTTAATTGTATAGAACCTGTTTTTGTTGACATCATTTCATAGGCTTTAGGGGCTCTTCATGTAATGAAGTGTTATGCAAATATTCTTTGTCCAAGCAAGATGGATTGCCGATGAAGTTAGGTGGAAAGATTTCCACCCTGGTTCGTATAATAGCTCTGTAATTCAAATTGTTCCACAACAGCTGCTGTGGTGTTTGATTTTAAAAGGAGGCAGATTAATTTGTGGTGTTGGAGGTAATCGCATCGCTCCAGAAATGAGTTTGTCAGAGAATAAATTTCCCAAAGGCACCATGATATTGGACAACATAGGGCTTGTTTCCACCGCTGAGACTGATAAAGCTTTTTGTAGCTTCAGGGGCTCTTTTTGCTCCTGGTTTTAATATATAAAAAAATATATATATATATATAAAATATATTTTTCAACACAGCTAGATGAAAAATGATTAATTACTGCAAACTCTCAACATGCAGAGGTGCCAAGGTCAAGGCTGATTTATATCCCCAATTCCAATGAAGTAGGACCGATGTGTAAAAAATAAATCAAAACAGAATACAATGATTTCCAAATCCTGTTTAACCTATATTCAATTGAATACACTACAAAGACAATTTATTTATTGTTCAAACTGATAAAATTTATTTATTTATTTATTTATTTATTCATTCATTCATTCATTCATTCATTTTCAAGTATTCAAAAAGCCACGCTGTTGTAAGACATGCAGAATGTGTCTTGGCATTGTCTTGCTGAAATAAGCAGGGATGTCCCTGAAAAAGACGTGGCTTAGATGGCAGCATATGTTGCTCTACCTCTTTCAGCATTAATGGAGCATTCACAGATGGTCAAGTTAGCCATGCCATGGGGCACTAACACACCCCCATACCATCACAGATGCTGGCTTTTGAACTTTGCTCTGATAGCAATCCAGATTGTCCTTTTCCTCTTTGACACAGAGGATACAATATCCATGATTTTCAAAAACAATATGAAATGTCAGACATGTCAGACCACAGCACACTTTTCCACTTTGCGTCAGCCCAGGGAAGCCGGCGATGTTTCTGGGTGTTGTGGATATATGGCTTTGGCTTTGCATGGTAGAGTTTGAACTTGCACTTGTAGATGTAGTGATGAACTGTGTTAACTGACAATGGTTTTCTGAAGTGTTCCTGAGCCCTGCATGAGGGGTCAAAGGCCACAGGCATTCAATGTTGGTTTTCGGTCTTGTTGCTTATGTGCAGAGATTTCTCCAGATTCTCTTAAACTTTTGATGATATTATGGACTGTAGATGATGAAATCTACAAATTTCTTGCAATTGTAAATCAAGAAAAATTGTTCTTAAACTGTTGGACTGTTTGGGCACGCAGTTGTTCACAAAGTGGTGAACCTTGCCCCGTTCTTGCTTGTGAACGACTGAGCCTTTTGGGGATGCTTCTTTAATACCATATCATGACAGTGACCTCTTTCCTATAAACCTGTTCACCTGTGGAATGTTCCAAACAGGTGTTTTTTTTATCATTTCTCAACTTTCCCAGTCTTTTATTGCCCCTGTCCCAACTTTTTTGGAACTTGCTGCAGGCATCAAATTCAAAATGAGCGAATATTTAAAAAAACAAAGTTTATCAGTGTGAACAATAAATGTCTGGTCTTTGTAGCATATTCAATTGAATAAAGGTTAAAGAGGATTTGCGCAATGTCCCAACTTCATTGGAATGGGGTTGTATTTGTTCTGTGAATATAATGAATTTCTTTGTAAAAGGTAAAAGAAAACAACCACTCAATAAAGTGACATGTCTTCAGTTTGTCAGGAGGCCATTTGGGAAGCATTTCGGATCTTCTTTGACCGAGTCCCTGATTCAGATGAGTACAGATCCTGGGTCTACACCTGCCAGCATGAAAACCTCTGCATGGACGACCTGGCAAGGAACTTCAGCAGCGCTCAGGAGCATCTGGATATGGTTGCCAGAGTGAGTCAAGCAACAAAACAATGAGAAGACTCTCTGTAACAAACCACATTTCTGTTGTCTAGTCCATTTGATAAGGTTGTTATCTTGTTCCTTATTTTCAGAGAGTCGCAATGGCAGCTGAAATTGAAGGGTAAGTTAAATGTTTATTTGGAAATATATCAAAAAATATCCAAAAAACAATTTTGAAGAGATTGCAAATCCTCAAAATGTTCACAAGAAGTTTTAACAAACTTAACTTTTGCCACTCTGAACATTTTGAATATAACTATTAGCAATATAGGAAGAGTCCTTTGAAGAGTGAATGTTTACTGTTGTCTTAAACTTTGATCAAACATGTTCCTTGATTCTCAGAGTTGAACCTGGAACCCCAGACCCAGACAGGGAGTGTGAGTTTAACACTAATACCTTATTACTGTTTAATAGCATCAAATTAACCACTGGACTTAACAGATATGAATAAATATTATTTATAAAAACACTAACAAACTATTAACTTTGTGTTTTGTCTCAGGCACCTGGACTCCTCATCTACTTCCTCTGCCAACTGAGACTGAAGTGGTATGATGACTTCAAAAGAGTTAAAATTAAATTCTAGATTATTTGTTTTGTTAACAGGGTAATTTAATTTTTTTTCTCCCCTGCCAGATTCAGGAAGACTTGAAAATGGAGAATTTCGAGTATATCGTTGACTTCAGCGTTACTGTTGTGGACCCAGCATACAATGATGTGCTAAGTGATCCAGAGGCCCTACACACCAGTGACATCACACGAGAGCTCACAGACAAGGTAAGGGTCAGGTCTGAGTGAGTAAAATTCAAGCTTTTGAAAATTTGTCCATAAACTGTAAAAGTGAAGTCCTCTTACACAGTAACAATAATCAAAGTGAAGTGAAATGAACTAATAGATGCCCATTTTGCTGTCAGGACACTCCCTCATGACCAGTGCTTAATTTGTGCCGGAGCTAGCCGGAGCGCGCTCCGGCACCTCTTGGATCGGATCCGGGACCTATTTGATCCGCTCCGGCACCTCTTTGATCTGCTCCGTCACCTTTCCTGTCAATAAATAAACTGTGTTTTTAGCTGTGTTTTCTCTGCGCTTTAATCCTCTCTGAAGTGACGCCTGTTGGCTTATTTCTTATGCATTTTACTCAGAAATTAGGTAAAACGGGGAAAAAAGTGATTCATGCCGTCGCGCGTCACAACGCCATGCGCATTGCGAAGGTATTGTTTCCTCACTGGCACCGCGCGCAAACGACACTTAACAGCCAGGTGACTGACAACGCTGTTACACTTGGCCTGCTAAAATGTCAAAGCAACAATCAAAACTCTCAAGTTTCTTTAAACCAGTCGGTCTGCCAGACCCCAAACTGACCAAAGTTGTTCCGGAGGCAGAGCCCGGCTCCGCTGATACGGGTGGTGACAGCATGATAGCCGCTGAAGATGTGGTCTGTGCAGTCAGGAGCACAGATAGGGATGAGGGAGCAGTGACGTCAGTTCACGAGAAACTGTAGTCACCACTGGTGACTACAGTTTACAAGAGAAGACAATCGGTTAACAAGCATAAAGTTATTTGTGGGCAAAGCACACAACAACGTGGCAAATAGACAGGAAATTTAATCAGACTGTGTCTGCTGCCTGTCAAGTTTGGTTGGATACATTATTACTGTGCAGAGTGCATAACACATCATTCTAGTGATGTTTGGTCATTTATCCTTCCAAATACAGACCTTTTTTCTAATTCTTTCTTGATTTTTGATTCTCAGGCTTTTGTTAAATTTGTTATATTTATTTTTTTCTGGCGTGGTGCTTACATGACAGTGACACAAAAAATCCCATTAGCAATAAAATGTGTTTATTTGCAATATGTCAGTTATTTAAATTGCTCATTCCAAATTGATTCCAAGTGTTCTGATGGGCCACATGGTGTGCCAAATTTTGCTGCAAATGTTATACAAGGTAAGTGCGGAAATTAAGGTGAAAAAGAAGATAAAAACGTGTTAAAACCCGAGAAAAAAGGTTTCTTTCGGCGCACAATTTCGAAGGGGGACCCGGCACCTGATTGGGGACAAATTAAGCACTGCTCATGACTATCTATGATTAGCATTTGGTGGTTAGCATTCACATAAAAAGATGGCTATGAGGTCTTTTTATTCTCAAAACTATAAATGAAATGCTGATCAAAGGCTCTGAAGTTGTTCTTTGGGTTTTATTATCACGAAGCTCAAAATTACCAGACAACAATAAACAATCTGCTGCTGCACAAATCTACTGCTGAAAATAGACACCTGTGGTCATCGTAATCATCCGCAGGCACATATACTCGGCCTGTGATACCCAGACCTGTTCATCAATCCCATTTCAAACCCAAAATGCATCAGTATTCAAACACTAGAATGAGGATGAAGATTACTCTCAACGTTTTTTAACAGCAGTTTTGTTCCCTATCTGAAACCTTGGTACAAACAAAACACCCTTTTTTTTCTTTTTATCTCTGCTGAGTCTACCCTTTGTTGTTATTCATTGTGTAAGATGCCCTAAAGAGAACACAAGTTGCCAGCTTCTATAAGGTTGTAATGTTAGGTGTAATAGCTCACCCTGATTGCTTTAACAGCTTTAGGTTGTCAGCAAAAGGACTTAAGTTAATGACCACAAGCCTGAAATAGTAAGACCTAATCATATAGATAATCTCTGCCTAAGCAGGTATTCACTAAGAGCCTGACCACAGCTCTTAACAATGACTTCTGCTCCATAAGTTTAATCTCTCTTTTCTGTTAAATCATGCAATGTTCCTGCTGCTGCAAAGAAAAAAATAGAATAGACCACTAAGTTGGTCACAGCATAGTACTTCTAGAATAAGAATAAAAAATACCAGTAAGTACACGTAGCTTTTACTGTCCCCATTACTTCAAATGCTACTTTAGTATTCCTACTTAACCCCCAGACAATCGCCCACACCTTTTCTTAAGCACCTGATAAGCCTCCTAGCATGTTCCTTATTTTCAAATGACAAATAAAAAATTTCAGTTGAACTAATTTCATATTTACACAGAAAAGAGTCAGTGATATCAGTGATATGAAATGCATGTAAGTTAAAGAGAAGGGGGTTTATACTGTCCCTCTGGTTCCCACATAATGATTCAGAGCTAACCCTGGTATTTTAAAGAACTCTTATTTCGGCCTCTGTCTGAAACGCTTCTTTTAGCTGCTGTCTCTTTAAGGATCCCTGCTCCACAAACCTCCTTACCTCTGACTGGCCAGTACTCAGGAGGCCTGTTAGGTCAGAACATGGAGAGACCTTGGTGCCATAAACAAGTTTGGAGATCCTTAATTGCTGACCCCATAATTTCAACAAGTTCTGTGAAGATCTTGTGGAGATCTCATTCTTATTCCCCGTGTGAGCAGTTTAAGGACAGATTCAGGAAGGATTAAAATGCAGCATGTTAATTTTGAAAATTCAGAATTGTTACTTTATGTCTATGTTCAAAATGTGGGTAAGCATAATGCCACCTCTTTAATATCAAACACTCATTTAACTCCCTATGAAAAAATGAATGTATACAAAATGTATGCAATGACAGTTCAAAACAATCAAAATTCAAATAGAATGGAATAAAAAGAAACTGCGGGTTCGTACTACAGCTGTGAGTTCACAAGCGGGAACTCACAAGTATTAAATGAGGCAAAGCAGGTGCAAACATTACTTTGGACACAGCCCTACACGTCCTCAGCTAAGTAGAACACTGTCTCTTGATATTGGTAACAACAGTTAGGAGGTCAATAATCAGGTAAATAGCACCTTAATGTATTTTAATCTCTCACTTGCTTTTAATACAGGAAGAGGAAATGTTAGGGTAAAGTATGTCTATGCATCTATCTGGAAAAAGTCAGTGGTTATCATCACAGGCCCATTGGCTTTATATTAAATTGGCCAAGGCATGCTTAGAAGCAATCAAGCTAGTGGAGCAGCAGAACTGATGTAACACCCTTTCTGCTGACCAAAACACAATTTTAACTCACCAATTAAATGACAAATATCCCTCAGGTGGGAACAGTCGTCAGCAGAATAGATTTTTTAATTGGCTTATAGAAGGTTCAATGAATCATATGTTGGTATTTGTTTCCTTTCCCCTCCACTCTGCTAATCCCATGACGATCCTGTGGACGCCCACATTTGTGAACAGAGCTGTGAATCAGTCATCTTTTAGAAATTAAATAATCATAATTAAAATGAATTTATCAGAAAATGAACTCTTATTTATATATTTTGATTTTAGAGTTTAACCAACGTCTCATCCGTTATAAAGAAGAGCAGGCTTCAGAGTTTGTGGATATTTGTAGGGTCCATTGTAATAATTACAATTTATGCTCAAGCCAGTAAAAGTATGTAACAGTAAATTCCTTTGATATAAGGTATTGGGACAGTTTTATTAATAAGATTTACACCCATAAAAGAACTTTCATTTCTATATCGGCAGAGATAATGCAGAGAAAAATGCTCATGTTTTTTTCATAATCTCTCCTCTTTTTCTGTACAGATGCTTCAAGTATTTGAACAAGTTCCAGGATTCAAAGAGATTCAAGTTCTGGGATTTCGGTGGGTTGCATTAAGACCCTCAAATATTAATAACCCTGAGTAATGAGGATGTATTCTGACAAAACATCACAGTAATAGAATGGGATACTCAAAACATAAATTTCCCATTCTTTCCTCTTTATAAGTGACTTTTATTTGAGCCATTTCTTACCATAATTGCAACAGAAACTGTACCATTTCCCTGAATATACTCATTTGGGACGTGACTCAGATGTTTCTCTCATCTCAGACATCCATTTCCTGCAATGTCTGTTTGTTTGTTTGTCGAATGATTTGTTGTGTTGATCCAGCTCCGAGGATGTGTCTGTGCGTGTGGTCTTCAATGGGGACACAGAGTTGGGGGATGACACAGAGGTCCTGGAGGAGCCAGACAAACATGAGGATGTTAATGCACCTAAATTGAAGCACATCATAGTGAGGGCCTTAAGAGGGGAACCATCACTCCCATTGGACATAAGGACAATCAGCTTTGAGGCGGGTAAGCATCACATACTCACTTTTATCTGGATCATAAAACACCAGATAAAACTGTATCAGTCTTTTAAATCTTTCTTTCCAGTTACCACTATTTATCCAGTTGCGGAGCTCGGCATTAACCCAGCCGAAGGCGTTGTATCAGGGGACTACACCACGGCAGTACCAGCAGATAACACAACTCCCACTCAGCGTTTCCTCCCCACTGTGGCAATACCAGAAAACTACATGGATGCTTTTACAAGTGAGCCAGAAACGCACACTTACGTGCCTTACATCCCAAACATCATCCCCGAAACAACTCCCACAGCTGCAGACGAGACTCCTCTCATGGCATCTGCTGAGGAATCCACAGAAGACAGTGCTGAGGAGCCGAGCGGCATCGCGACGCCAGACACCAAACCAGACGATGAGGTTGAGGCTGAGTCTGAACTGCCAACAGACGGTAGGGCTTCAAAAAGTTAAATTTTGTTTTTATATCAATGAAAAAAAGCCAACATTGTTATATTTATTGATTAATCCAATGATGGGTTGTGGTGAAGATTCATTCAGAGCCTCAGGACTGAACAGCAGCTTGGCCCACTCTTTGCCGTCAGGCGGTTGTCTTGTGGTCTTAATCCTGATGATCAATGGTGGGAAATCAGCTGGAGGATGAGTTCATTGTGAAATACAGGAACAGCTGATCGAGGCATTTACAGTAAGGGGATGTTAATTGAAAGAGGCAAATTATATTCAAAGATCACTCAAAAGGATTAAGCCAAACCAAAGAAGAGATTAATAATTATCTGAAGGTAATTAGATTCAATCAGGATAATACAAAATAACATAACAGAAATATGTTGAGAAGGGAGGAATGAAAGGACAGAAAAATGAGGCACAGGGATGTTAGAATGGATGTTTTTCAAAAAATTATGTTTTGATTAAGCCTTGTCAGAAAGTCTGGTGCAATATTTTATTCATAGGTCTGTTTATTTGAACTGTTCCAAATCTGAGAACATATTAAGTGACTAAATCCAGAGTCTAGTTTCTTTAAAAGTATCTGACGGTGGGTTTCTTCACTGAACTCTCCATATAAAGTGACCTATTTCATCTTTCCTACTCATATTTTCATTTATTCACCTGCACAGAATGCTCCCCGCTCAAATCAAATAAGAAATGCAATGCAATGCAATTAGGCCTGGTGGTTTGGTTTGGTCATGGAGATACTCCCTGCCGAGGCAATACATCTTATTAAATCCCATTAACAACCAAGAGTCCTGCCCTTGGCTGAGTCATTTCAAACTCATGCCGTGCAGCCAGTCTTTCTTCAATTCTGCAGCATTTCTTTTATAAATATTTGTGGGGCTTTCAAAGTTTGCAGATGTGTAGGGTCTGTCAGGAGGAATTTTCTAGAAGTGAGTTTAAATTAATATACCCTTAAAAAGGCTGTGTGAACATCAGAAGTAGCAAGTCACACAGTGAGACATGAATGGATCCGATTACAATAAGAGCCTCTCGGGTGCTTAAAAGAACAGTTTCACATTACAGGGAATACTTGATCTCTTTCTTTGTAAGAGTTAGATAAAAAGATTAATGCCTCTGTGTTCGAATTTCACTGAACCACCTATTGTGACATGCAAAGACAACAGGGCGTTAAGTTATGTTCTATAAAAGGATTGCAGCAGTCCAGCAGCCTCAGTGAGACTGCAAAACAGCCTCAGCACATGGTTATTATTTATGTGTGTGTATGAATTAAACTAAAACGATCAAACAGTCTACATATTTTTCTTTATAGCTGGTAGTGTGTTTTGTCAGTTTGAAGCTGTATAACTAATATGCAAGAAGTATCATTCATTCATTATTTTATTTATTTAACAGACTTTGCACAAAAAGTGCAAGTGTTTGGTAGATTATTTCTGTGTTGTAACAATGCTTTTTTGGCAGTAAGTCTTATACCATTTGAAAGCCTGTTTATTTCACTACTAAGTGGTGCAAGATTTGTTAGGAACATACATTTGAGGGATGAGTAGCAGAACTTAGCATGTGGATTGCACCCATTAAAAATTTGTCACATCTTTTCTGCCAATGCCGAACAGCCTATTCTGCTGTTGCTACTGCTACTAAGAATCGGCCTGTGCAACAAGGCAACTTCAAGCTGATATCACTATCAAATTGCAGCATTAGAGTTTCCAAAAGTGGAAAAAAATATGGGGATAACATCTAGACTGGATTTGCAAAACTAAACCCCAATAAAGGTCTCTGTAGTTATTCTTAGAAAAAGCAATGTTTATAAAAAAAAAAAAAAAACTTTCCTGGTTTTTCTTTCAGATGTACCCGACCTGGATAATGAGATGAATGAGGAACAACCTACTGAAGTTTCCAATGACCTGCCAGAGTTTGTGAACCCCACAGTTACTGAGATGTCTGTCCTAGAAGCAACAGTCCCAATCTACACCACATCACCTCATGAGCCAGCTGTTCAAGGTAAACTGTTTTACCACAGTTTCTAAAAATACAAACTGCGTCAAGCTTCCTAGAATTTGAGATTTCTGAGAATGGTGTATTAAATTATGCTTACCTACGTAATTGCTACCGAAGAGCTTTTAATTCAATGAAATTTGCAGCAAGAGATAGCAATACAGTTTAAGTATTCACTCAATTTGTAAATCATAAATCCTTATTGTAGCAGTTTAGCAACAAGGACAAATCAAATTATACAGTGAAATAGTTCGATATCCAATTAGAGAAGGAACCGTAAAGCTTCTCACAGAAAATGTGTGACATTACATCTCTTTCCAAGAATTAGGCAAGCGAATAACCATCTTGTGCTGGATCAACCACCTCCTATTACCAATAGAACTTAAATCGCATTACCTATTTTGTCTTACTAGAAATCAAAATCCATGTCATGTTATTTTTGGTTTAACTAAAGTAAACAGTAGTTTCCTGTCAACCTCACAGAGAGTGATGCAACTGCTGTTGGGTTTTGCTTGCTGAAGCATTGTTCCCACCGAACTAGAAATTAGCTTATTTATACATTCTCATTGTGTGCTTATTAAATGAAGTACTTATACTTAAATGTGGCATCAATATCCTAATCTGACCTTCATAAGAAAAAATAAGCAAAAGCTTTGAAGGAAAAAGAGAGAACTGTGTTTAAATTAATTAGCGTAAAATATGCAAACTAGCACCCCTGCTAGATATGAGGGATCTAAGAGGCTACCTATTAGCTCACACCTATTAACTTCTGAGAAAACAGTTGAGTACAACAAATAAATTACTTTTGTGTCCTGTTTTGCATAGTACATTATCTTTATGCTTTGAAGTATCTCTCTCTCTCTCTCTCTCTCTCTCTTTTTTAAGAATTCACTGAGCTGCCTGAAGTGGACATTGAGGACCAACCCACTGAAGTTTCCAATGAATTACCAGAATCCAAGGATCCCACGGTTACTGAGATGCCTGTCATTGAGGCAGCCACCCCAATCTCCACAACATCATCTCCTGAAGAATCTGTCCAAGGCATATAAAATTCTTCCAAAACATAAAAAACGAAGGATTTTTTTTGCTCTTTTTACAGTTGTTTTGAAAATTGAAAGTCCCCACATGCGGAGAAATTAATTGCGTAAATTAGTTGTCTAGCCATTTTCTTTAACTGTCTGTCCTAAACTATGCTAAGCTGATAGCAAATGTGTCTGCATAGCTTATAAACAGTACAGTGGTATCAATCTTTTTTGCAACTATTGATTGAAAATATAACTAGCTTCAGAAGGAAACAATAGGGAGAGTGTGCTGCACTGAGGCGTTAGCATGGAATCTATAGCACAACTGCTTCATGAGAGGGTAGCATTGATTAAATGAGTTGTGCAAAATGACTGGTCAGCTACTGCTAAAAAAGAAAAACTGCATGAATTGTACTAAACCCCCTAATGATTGTTATAAGTCTGTGATGTAACATTCTTTTTGGTGTAAAATCCCTTTTCCTTCATGTTTTTGAACATTGGACATATATTTTTTTAGAAACACCTGAGCTTGCTGAAGACATTACTGAGGACCATTCTGCTGAGGATGAAAACAAAAGTGAACTGCCAGAAGCTACGGATCTACAGGTTACTGAGATATCTGTCACTGAAGCAACAGTACCATTCTCAACAACGTCATCTCCTGAGGAAACTGTACAAGGTACGGTATTTAAAATTCTTCTTTATCGCTTGAAAGGATCACAAAATGATTTGTGTGTGTGTGTGTGTGTGTGTGTGTGTGTGTGTGTGTGTGTGAAACATTAGATCATAGTGAGAATATCTACTTCTAAATGTTAGCTCTATGGGTCACAGTTATAAAGTAATGCACCTTTGTCATACGCCTTTAGGTGTCATACGCCTTTCTCCCTTTTATCATTTGATCTTAGAAGTACCAGAGCTAGGTGATGGGGCCTCTGAAGAACATCCAACTGGGTTTACAAATGATCTGCCAGAGTTTACAGATCCTACAATTACTGAAACACCGGTCATAGAAGCAGCAGTTACAGTTTCTACATCATTATATAATGAACACGTTATTCAAGGCATTGAACCAGATTCAGAGCCAGCGCTTGTGCAGCCCCCTGCAGGAAGTGGCGAAGCCTCTGAGGAGAGAGATGAGTCAAGTGGAGAGCACAGTGGACTAACCCCAGTCCCAATGGAACTTCCCCCTCAGAGCTCAGATGATCAAGAGGATCTAAGAACCAGTGGAGTGACTCCAGCCTCAATAGAACTTCCTCCTAAGAGCTTGAACAATCAAGAGGCTATAAGGACCAGTGGAGTAACTCCTCTCTCGATAGACCTGTCTTCAGACGACTCTTTCACTCAACAGATTATGTGGCACAGTGAAGCAACCCAACTCTCTGTGGATCTGCCTTCTGAGAACTCTTACAATCAAGAGGATGCATTAGCAAGTCCAAACGGGACAGAGGCAGAGCTGAAACCTTCAGAAGAAGACAGCGGGAGTGGATACCCCTCAGAGTCTGACGAACGCCCATATGGATCCACAGCTACACCAGCCATGAGGCTAGCCAGCACCCCTCTGGTGACCACACTGGAGAAGAGTAAAGAGTTAGTGGTGTTCTTTAGTTTGAGGGTGACTAACATGATGTTTTCTGAGGACCTGTTCAACAAGAGTTCCCCAGAGTATAAATCACTGGAGAATACCTTTCTTGAGCTGGTAGGTACCCAAGCTTTTGTGTTAGATATCTTAATGTTGCATGCTTCATTCTTATATTATTTTTGAAGCCCAAATGGAAATGTTTGATGAGAATACATAGATCCAATATATACTTGCAGATTTTGGATGAAAAGGCTAATTTAGCAAGAATAGGTACATTTTAGCGTAGCTCAGAGTTGGTGCTTCATCAAAATTTTGTCCTGTTAAAGTGAGGGTGATCTTTACAACAAGCCTTTACCCTCACTACAACTTTTTAACCCCAAATTATCAGTGAATATAAATTATTTTATATTTTTCTTTAATATGTGGGAGTTTTTTTAAAACATGATATTTGATGATGCTTTAAGAAATGGCCAAATTTTAGTTCAAAATTGCACTATGCTAAAGCTTTAATTTCATAGGAGCTTTTGTGTGAAGAAGAAAAAAGATGGTCCAATAATTTTGTTTTACTTAGACACAGCACTCTGGGCCCCGAAAATCATCAAATCCTGGAGCTTCCAGTAAATCTGGGTTTGGGAGACAGACGACTTTAGCCTCCATACCGGTATTTTTTTTTCCATATTGGAACTACATCTCCAATGCCTCAGAGAGAGCATAACATTTCCATTTCTTAACTAACCTTTCTCAAATGCAGTATCTAACAACGGAAAAGCACTAACATTTCTAAATTACTCAGCATTAGTTCTTGTCTTAGAATGTATCCTAACACTAGTTTTTAATCCCTTTTCTCCTCCCATTTTCTAATATTTTTATCTGTCAGTCTTGTTGTTGTGTTATTGTTTGCTACTTTCTTTTTTTGCCTTAAATTTTAGATTTTGCTAACATTGTAGCATTTTATGGCATTTTTAGCATTTAAGTGTAAAATTGTTGTGGGTAAAAAAATGGCTTTGCAAGTGTTCACACAAAATTTCATCACTGGACTGTTTGTGGTATCTATTTTTAAAAAATCACAAACAGTCAATCTGCAGCTGTACATTAGCTCTAAAATAGCAACTGACCGTTTTGTGCCTGTTTTTTCAACTTGTGTCTGATCTCAAAAACCCTAAAGGTACTTAAGCAATAGTTTGTACAGTTATGCATTAGTTCCAGACTAAGTTTAAATATTTGTAGTTTTACTGAAGGTCCTTAATCTCTGGTGAATCTGTGTCTCTTTGTGCCAAACCGTGTCCCTTCATGGACCTTTCGTACAATCACGCACACACTAGCATTTTGCGCTCTTTTTGATGGTAATACTGGTACTACAGTGATAGTTACCCAATCAATATTGTAGCTGCAATCTGCAGCAAGTTTTGGTTAGCTTGGTATCAAAGGGATGTTTTTTGTTGTTTTGTTTTTTTAAGTGGGGTTGTATGAGGCACTTGCCAATAGTAGCTGTGTTAGCCAAGAGGAACATTAACTGCTTGGAACCTGACCAAAGAGCTAGCATGAGAACTAGGATTTCAGGACAAGGTCAACTCCACCACATAATTTAGATTATTTCGAGAGATTCTGACTCAACCCAAACATTTGTGTCAGTCTGCACTTTCACAGACTGACACAAGTGTTTGGGTTGAAGTTTGCTGGAATCAGCTAAATTACATGATAGATTTGACCCCCTCTGCAGCAGCTGATAGCCTAGCTTCTGTGTCGGTTGTCTGGCCAGTTTCCCAACAAAGCAGCCAAGCTTACTGTCGGATCTCCTGTAGCTAAGTGTCTATACAACTCCACTTCAGGAAAAACTGACCTATCCCTCTAAGTCTGGAAACGGGGTTAAACAGCTAGCCTGGCTCTAACAAAAATCGCCAAGAAACAGCTTGGTAAATAACACATTACATCCTATTTTTAGACTTTAAGTTCCATATTGATTAAACAAATACAAATTTAGAGGTGTGGGAAGGCAGGACCGTTGGAGGGGTGAACTGTTTCTCTGTTTCCTGTATTTTTGCTAATCTAGGCAAAGATGTATACTGTATACTTTGCCTGTATGTCAGTTTCAGAATTGGCCATGTTTTTGTACCTGTTTGAAGCCTTAAAGAAAAGTGTTCAGTGTATAATTTAGTTATCAGGCTAACGTTAACCAGAATAGACCTTTTAAACCTTTTGCTAAAACGTGTTTATTTGTACATGATAAAAAGCAAACTAGCCTGGGGTAGTCTGCTTCATGAGACCTGCGTCTGCCTTAGTCATTGTATGACTCTGAGATTTGTGAAATGTGGTAAGAAGCTTTAAGTAATTCTTGTCAGTTCCAGGACAACAGGCGTTGAACTGTTATAGTTCAAATCTGCTTAGTGGGACATCAGTGAGGCTGGGTCAAGACCTGAATTCATGTGTCAGCAATGTTTTTATGTTTGTTATCTAGTTTTGTAGACATTTATTTGTATATCATACGCTTTGAGACACTGAATTAAAAAATGTACAGTTCAGACAAGGTCATTTTGTTGTGGGTTGTAGAATTTGTTTGTAGTTAATGCTATGAATGTGTCTATTGGGTTCATTTGTAATGGAAAGCATGTTACGGCACGCTTATTCTTAAAAAAGAAAAAAAATGTAATGGCACAAAGCAGGAATGGACTGTGTGTCTTTAGAGTACATTTAGAGTGCATTACAGGAAGAAGCATCTGGACATGCCTCTTAGTTTCAGACTTAATCTAAGGGTTACTTTTTTCTGGCTTGCTCTGCACTCTGCTATGTCAAGGCTGTATTCAATACAAATTGAACTGTTTGTCACCATGCCAAGAAGCAGAGGAAAGTAAGCTACCTGGAAATGTGGCCTTGTGTTTTTGTGTTATTTTTTTTTCAAGTATGATAGCCCTTGTGGGTGTAAAAGACAAACAATAGAGCAAGAAAAGTTTAGGTTTCATTAATCGTGTTGTAATTTTATGCTTTTTGTGTCCTGAAGCAAGTTCTCTCAAGTGAGTTAAACATGTTTTCCATGGCAGGTATTAAAATGACCAATATCTGCACTGCATCAGCATTTTCAAAGTAAAGTAGAAGGGATAAATAGACACCTTTTAAAAATTTAATAAATATAAAATATAAGGCATAACTAAACTCCATCTCCAATCTTTAATGGTTGCTCAAACCATGGTTTCTGCAGTGCTCCGCATTAATCCAAGTATTTAGCTGCCTGGCAAATCTAATGTGGTCAGACGTTTGAACTGGTAAGTATTTACAATATAATATTTGTTGTTACTATTCCATCAGGAATAGTCAACGTATTATCCTTTAAATGGGCCTTTAATGCAGAGAGAAGACGATTTGAATCAAATTTATAAAACTGGTCTGAACAGAATTGAAGAAAAGTCAAAACATAAATCCTCTGCGGCCCATTTAAATGAGCACGATGTGATGATTTGCTGATTATGGGACCCATCTGTGCTTCTTTAGGCTACATTTGCCGTCCCTCATATATATGTATACATATATATGATCCATTAGCCTCCAGTGGCTTGCAGTCACCAGTGTTTGCCTTTTGCTACATGCCTCCATTACTCCTGTACCTACTGGTTTGTGAAGCAACCAATAAAATTGGACATGGAGGTTGTAGTGATTTGATATGCTCATCATCATAAAAAATATTTTCATTGCAGCATACTCTTAATGACTTTTTTTCAATGTTAGAGAAGGGATGTTTCATCAGGTCTCTCTAAAACAAGAACCAGTAGATACATGTGTAACCTCAGAGTAGCCTATGTGATTGTGACAGAAACTGAAATTATGTCGTGTTTGTGTTGTGCTGTCTATATTTCTTTACAAAAGTCAAATGTTTACAGGCAGTTATGAACTTTGCTGTACTTGTTTCTTCACAATACAGTCTGTGCTTAGGTTTGTTGTGAAGGAATTGGGGTTGGACTTTGTGGAGGGCAATAGGGGCACAAACTGGTATCTATCTGCAGTGTACACCTAATACTTGACATTCTGCATTAAGACAAATGAACCAACCACAAAACAGAGTGTCGAGTTGTACTGCAGGCTGTTGTCCACTCGTTCAGGATACTGGAGCCAATCGTTTTCTCCACTTTTCTCAGAAACTATTAGCTGCAGGGAACTAGTGCCCTTTAAACTGTCTGCCGGTGATAAGTGAGGTAACCAGATCAGAGCAGAGCTTCTTAGGCCTCTTATCTCCCACTCGACGGTCAGGCCAGCTAAAGCAGCGTAATCTCTCCCTCTCACTCTGCGGCTGTTCGATGTTTGACTTGTCTGCAGCAAACGTGAAGTGGCTGGAAGGAGAGAGGATCGATGAACATTGATGCAGGTCCATTACTTGAGCTAGTTGACTTCCTTCCAGTCTAAATATCTCCCACCATCATCAGTCCACATCCATAGTCTTAATAGATTGGGTCCTCAGTCTGCCTGCCTGCTTGCCCAGAAAGTTTGGGTCTGATAAAACATAACAGTGTTAACGTTTAAATGTGTGAACTGTAGCTGCATATATGAGTCCATGTTGCATGTCCAATATTTACTCTATTAGGTATGGGTAATGCTTAAAAATTATGGAAAATTTTAACCAAAGCAGAGAAATTGGAGGGCCCTTAGCTAAACTTCAGACATGGTACAGCACTTCACTATGCATAACCTTGAAAAATGTCTGCCAATGAATTTTGCACAAAAATCTTAAACCAAACAAGTAAATGTCATGCCAGTTGAGTACATCTAACCACATTGTGTCATTTCACTGGCTACAGTGATAGAGGCTCTATTAAGCTATGCTAGTTACCATTTAGCAGGACTGACCAAGTTGTTTTTTCTTAAAAAAAAATACAAACTCAACTGACTAGATTTTGTTTTTCCTTATTTGAAAATCAAAATAGATTTTATGAATAAGGTGTGCCAATGAGTTGTGTTAAGGCTAGCTAACCTAGCCTTGACTCAGATAGGCTGCAGTATTTTACTTACCCATAAGTGTCTCTCATTATTTTATTATATCTTATGTTATTTTATTATTAAAATGTAGAATGAACCGATTCTTCACAAAGTTAGACCACTAAAACTAGCAAAACTGTAGCTGTCATCTGTGCTTTGTGACTTTTGGCTACTGGGCAGCTACTTCCCTGTACCAATAAGCTAACTCTCGCTCTGCAGAAGTTTTTTGGGTATTTCATAAACCTTGATAATTATAATATTTTGCCTCAGCTGTACTCAGACTAACAAACTAAATTACTTTCTTTGTGTGAGAGCCAAAAATATTTGCTGTTAACATTTAGAAAAAAAGTATGCATTTTTTTTTAAACTAGGGCAAGCTTTAGCTTGCAGCTAAAGAATCTCTGCAGTTAAATTTGACCTCCTATCCCACAGAAACTGCAGTTTTCTGGTGAACACGTCAACTATGTATGTAATGGAAGACTTTATCACTTGAAAAACTACTTTAAGAGGTAGTGTTTTAGCCTTAGCTAAAAAAAACCTGCAATATCTTTGTCACATGACCAAACAACAGAACAGTTAAGGTAATTCAAGGCACGTACCATTCAGGCCTTCTTTGAACAGGATATGGAGAAGTCTTCTTTCAGACTTAAACGCTTTGATGTCTGCCAATTTTTTTTTAATGCACAATCATTTCACTTCTGTGATGAGGAATAGCGCTGTGTTCTTGTACTAACACCTTCCAACCTCATCCTTTGCTCTGGCTGTAATTACACACTGATCTGCAGTGTGGGCACGATTTCATGTTTGAGTCAAAATTTAATTATCTGCTCTTCATAGCTTTCACACTGTGAAATTTGACCTGAATAATTCAAAATGAGACATGCTCCAACAACCTCAGTCCTGTCATTGTGAAAGTAAAACCACAGGTATGATCTCCGCTGCTCTGGTTCTCCTCTCAGGAGGATACAGATTTTTCTGACAGCTGACACTAACACCATTTAATCAGCCTAAATATCTGAGAGTAAATCTTTGTTGTTCTTGGCTCGGAAATGATCCCCTTTTTGACCCATTAAATTGAATCGATCTTGCTCAGGTTGCTTTCCAGGGCACACCATATCCCATGCTCCTGCAACAAAAAAGTACTGTTCTCTATCAATCCCTCGCTGAGTGAATCCAACCTTTTTGATGAGGAAAAAAAGTAAAACTGCTGATAAACAAAAGAAAAGAAAGATAATAATTGCCTTTTTCCCCTTCCTTTCAGCTTCTGCCATATCTACAATCCAATTTGACTGGATTTAAGCATCTAGAGATCCTTAACTTCAGAAATGGGAGTGTTGTGGTAAACAGTCGGATGAAACTGGACAAACCTGTCCCTTACAACGTCACAGAGGCTGTTCACTGTGTGCTCGAAGATTTCTGCAGTGCAGCATCCAAACGCCTTGACATTGAGATTGACAGTCGCTCCTTGGAAATCGAGCCAGGTGAAATGTCCTTGCTGTACAGAAACATTTTTATGTTTTGTTTTGTTTTTTGTAGTTCAATTGAATTATTTTCCCGATCCTGAGAGTGCTGACTCATCATGCAGAAAGAAAATCCATTAAGTGTTCTTGCAGTGTCATGCTCATTTATGTGAGGTCAGAGCTCCTGTCCACATCATGTATCCTCACTCTGGTGGTGCAGGATTGATGCAGCTTATTGCTTGGGGGAGTTCTGGACTTTGTTTGACCTCATTATACATACCTTATTGAAAGCAGACACCTGGGTTCACATCAATCAAGATGGCTTTTAATTTCTCTTCTGAATATGCAGAGTGAAAGACAGGTTGACGCTGCATAAATGTTAATTAGCTATCCTCTCCCTGGTCTCTATTTGTTTCTACCCCTCTTTTCTCCCATCCCCTCCCTCCTCTGTCTTTGTTTTAGCTGACCAAGCAGACCCCTGTAAGTTCCTGGCTTGCAATGAATTTTCACGCTGCGTGGTGAACAGTTGGACCGAAGAGGCAGAGTGTCTGTGTGATCCTGGGTACAGCACCGTGGATGGCCTCCCCTGTCAGAGCATCTGCACTCTGCAGCCAGACTACTGTCTGAATGGAGGCCAGTGTGAAATAATCCCTGGGCACGGAGCCACCTGCAGGTACACAAAAGCTGACGAATGAGGAAAGACCCAAACGACGACTCAGCCTTTGTAGAGGCTTTCATTTAAAGTGAAGGTGTACCTATTTCAACTAGAACATGCAGACTTTTACCTAAATCTCATTTTACAATGCCTTAATACAGCTGCGGTGGTGCATTCAGGGACACATGAGATTTAAGAGCCAACTGCTTCAAACTTTGCAATAACTGTTCAAACCAGAAGTAATAAGTGATGATGATTCTTTTGTTTTTATAATTATTTGACCTTTACTAGTCTCTCAAATATCAAAATCACATTTGTATTTGCAATCTTCAGATGGGAGAAACCATCAAACACAACTAGTTTAGTACTGGTCTCCATGAGCTCTTTTTTTTTATTTATACACATCTTGTATTAATTAACTAGTTTGTTTGTATTCATGTTAAAAGATGCTGCTGCTGAGTGAACTAACTTTAGTTTATTTATTTGAAATATGTGTTTGGAGTTTTACATGTTGTACCTGCCGTGCCTTGTAACCAAAGTGAAGACTTTTTCCTCATAGCATACACCAGGAGCGTTATCGTAAACTAAGCTTTGATTGTCTTTCTATGTTTTTTTTAGATGTCCTGTAGGTACATACTGGCACTACCATGGAGAACGCTGCAGTGAGATGGTGTCAATGCCAGTAGACCCTTCGCTTATTGTAACCTGCCTCGTGGGAAGTCTCTGCCTTGTTTGTTCCATCATTTGCCTTTTGATATTCATTAACAAGAAATGTTTAAAGCCCAAAAAGACTTTAACTTTGGTGTAAGTACGAGCGGTTTTATTCTCTACATTTTGGAAGCATTTCTTTTACAAGGTGTTTTTTCTTTGTTTTAGTGATTTTTGATGATTTGTATTCTAAGCATTTTTATTTACCACCTCATCTCCTTTACATTGTAGGAACACCCTTTCACCTTATGCCTTTGAGAATACTATGAGGGTGAACCCAGTATTTGAGAATGATGATGGTGCCTTAAGCCAAGTTTCCACATATCCATGTTCTTCAAGTTCTGCTTCTTCCCAATCCCAACAGTCTGAGCAGGAACATTTTGCCACTATTGAAAATATACATCTGAGTATTGAGGTACAAAAGTGCTGCATAGGACCATGACTTAACCACTAACCACAACCTTTATTCACAGTCATAACTAAAACGCCTTAACAAACTCTCTGCAAATGATCTTCCAGTTTTCTTTGCAGCAAAGTTTGTCTAACTCCCATCCTCCACACTTTAAATCTTTGTTTTTCTATCAGATGTCTAATGTATCTTTTAGCCTTGTTTAAAAAGTGTTCATTGTAGTTTTCATGGTCATCATTGTAGAACAGCTACTCTGATAGGGTGCATAACTTTAAGAAAGTTTTGTCCCAACTCTAACAAGGGTGCATAGTTTTAACAATCAATTTCACATAAGCAGCTATAAGAATAATGTTCTGTAATAGATCTTTCTTTCTGGCAGACCCTTGTTTTGCTATATTGCTTGCTTGTACTCACGTTGCATCTGTGCATCTGGTTCAAGTGCCTCTGGTTCTATAATATATTAATGAAGCATAAAGTAAACAGTGTCTCCTCTCTGTCTCCACAGATCCCCAGACAACTCTACACAACAAGATCAGAAAAGTTAGTCTCAGAAATGGTGGACTTCCATCACTGTATACCGCACACAGAGGTAAAGACAGAATACAAGATGCCATTTAAGTGAACGTGTCAAATGGTGTGGCAGAGCGTCACTGACATTTACGAAGTACATTAAATGTTTTACAGATCTATGGCTATGGTGTGTATAGAGGTAAAACATATGTTTGTGGCGCCTGCTGATTTTTTTTTAATTACAAACCAAATCAATGTTGACCTTTGTGTGATTGAACATGACATTTAGCATGAGCCTCTATTAACTTTGTAATGATTTCAATATCTGATTTCTAAACATTGATCATGGCTTCTCACTGCTCCCTATGTGAGAAATAATCCCATTTAAAGTTCTTAAAATTCCATACACATGGGTGCAGATGGCCTAGCAGTCCAGGTTGTGCCCCATGAGGTTCACCCTTGAGCAGGTGGCCTGGGTTTGAGTCCAGCCTGTGGCCTGTTTCCTGCATGTCATTCCCCACTCTCACTTTATGTTCCTACGCCATCCACTGTCCTATCTTCTCTAATTCAAGGCATAAAAAGCCCCTCAAAATAACTTTAAATATAGGTCTCATACACATATAGAGTCAAAATGATGAGTGGTAATTTTATGTATCTAAAGTTTTCCATCTCTCCCTTTCTTCTTTTAGGCTTGTCGTCCGCCAAATGAATACAGGACTTGCTGGTTTTTAAGGGCAGCCGATAGTGATTGTTGCGAAGTCACAGATGTTTGATGACAACTTGAAGCAGTGGACACGGTGACAATGCACAAAACAAAGACTGATGTTACTATTTAACTGTACCTGGAGGCGTGGAACAGTAGAGCAGTTAAATGGTGATAAAAGTGTTGAGATTAAATGTTTATAGAGATGAGAGTGTCTCGTTAGACAGAAAGCTATGGATTTTAAAGGAATAGTTCTGTTTTTTAAAGTGGGGTTTCAAGAGGGACCTATGAAAAGTGAGAGTATTACATACAGAATAGTCACTGTTTGGGGAAGCAATTTGAAGTTTCTGCTTGAGAGTTGAGTTATGCACTGCGGCAGACGGGGGTCGAGAGAAACATTAAGGCCCCGTTTATACGACAACGGTATCAGGGTGACACGTAAAAGTTTTGTTGCGTTTCGGCCTCTCGTTTATACAGAAACGCCTTTTCAGCCGACGTAAAACGCAACTTTTTTTTTTTTTTTTTTTTAAAACGCCCTCCAGAGTGGAATTTTTCTGATACGCTGTGGCCTCCGTTGCCGTATAAATGCCAAGCCGGCGTTTTCAGTGAAATGCTGACGTAATGCTCCGTTTTGCGCGTGCGCATCCCACTCTCGTTGTTGGAACTTTTGTGAACCGGACAACAACAACAACGGTTAAATGGCGGACTTACCGGGTTGTGCTTGTGCTGCTGAATCTGCTGACTGCCTTTCAACAAAACGTTCATCTGTTGCTACACTTAGATAAGACGCATTTAATATTTCCACCAGACGATCAGCCCACCTCTTCTTCGGCGGCAGACTACCAAAAGACTCCACAGTTATATCGCCATCTACTGGCCCTGTATGCATACTACAGCGTTTTCAGTCCCTCAGCGTTTCCGCAGGTTTTTTTCTCTGCGTTTTCGAGCGAAACGCTGTGAAGCGTTGTCATATAAACGGGGCCTTAGTGGAGTCATTGAAAAAGTCAGAAATGTTTCCCTACATATAAAATTCTTCTCCAAACACGACTGCACTGACTGTCATTATATGTGTTGTAAAACAAACTACTAATAAGAATCTCACACTGCCCCACTTTAAAAAACGTTACTGTCCCTTTAAGGTGGATTTAGGTTGACTTAAAGTGGAACCTATTTTTTATTCTATATATTGAATGATAGGAACATTTCCTGTATAGGGCTGGCAAAGGTTGTTCTTTCCTCACAATGAGGTATTTATTATTTACAAACAGATGCACATGGTGGTATCTCAAACTTAGACTTTAAAATGTTGTTTATTTTAATGCTATTCTGAACCACTGTGGTGTCCCAAAAAGAGAATGAATGTATGAGCTGGTGGGTCATGACATGTTGCCAGCTGCTGAGCTGTGCTTCCATCAGTACGTCCAATTCAAAACACCTCGTCCCGCCAATCATTTCACATTTTATTTTTTACACATTTTGCATTTACAGGCAAAGAATAAAATTTTCTTTTTTTGCATCAAAACCATGAAGTTTCGTTTGTTTTTGGCTGCAGTATGAATGTCATGTTTGTCCAGTTGAGATGAGTAAGAATATACTTATTGATTGACAAAGTACGTCTTTTTTTCTGTTTACCAGCTGTTAATGTGAATATTCAGAGACGGTAAAAACCTTGAGCATAAAGCCAGATATCAATCACAAGTCCTCTTTAAAGATTTAAGTAAAGATTTACTTTTCTAAGGAGTTTTCATGTAGTTATTTATAGATCTTTTCTCTCACTTCAGAGAAAAGAAACAAAAGAGATCCTTTAATCCCGATGATCTCTTAATGCTGACATTCCTCAGATCAATGGTGACATCAGCAGTCGTTAACTTTTATTGTTTAATTAATCTAAAATCGAATCCTGTTAGCTGCTGTTACCTTTCAAACATGAGATCCATTTACAGAACATTGTCCCCAAGTGGCACTTACCACTTTTTTGATCTCACGTGTCGGCTGTCTATAAAAATAATGATCAAAAACGTGAGGGCAGATTTTTATTTTCTATTGCATTCCAGTGTGAAGGCAAAGGTACAATCAGACTTCAGAAGACACATGTAAAAGTGTTCAGTTAGCTGGTTTGCTACAGTATCTGTGGGTGAATCATTGAGCTTAAATAGAAGTGCTGTATGATTGCTAAAAGAGATGATGAGTTCAGGGATCTGCCCATTAAAGTATGACATGAACAAACGCAAAACACACACAAATTACACTATTGTCTGTAAAACAATTCCAAACCCACAAGACTGCAAACATGGAAACTGCTACATTTCCTTCTTGCATAACAATACAAAAATTAACTTCATTTTTCAAGGTTTTCATAGAAGACGGAAGTGAAGAAATAAACAGATAAGTTGAAAAAGTTTGAAGGATGGTAATGGAGTTGGTGTCTTTTTAATCAATACACCTTGAAAAGACTCGAATGAAGCAAAAGAACATTTGATCATTGTGGATTTCTTGTTTTCTGTGGATTTCTTGTTTTCTTCATGTTCAGGCATGAAAAAGTCACAGACATTAAGCTATCATAACATTTTTACCCTGTTTGTGCCATGTGCCAAAGCAGATAAAGCAGATTTTCTGTAAATTTTCATATAATGTTTCATTTAAAAAACCTTTTTTTTATTTTTTTTTCAGAATAGGCCAAGTTTTTATTGGTCAAAATAGATTTAAATCATAAATAAACTGTAAAGAAAGAAAAATAACTTGAAGACATTATCACTCCATAATGTATCCCTTCATATTTTCTTTGAAAGTATAATATATTGTCCCTTTTAAAGACCATTAAGGTTTAAAATTCAGATCTAGAAAGGCTAGGCAACAGTTAAGACTTCTGTGGTGCTCTGTGGGTTTGTTTTTTTTTGCAGTGTAAGGCCTCACGGTGTAATCTTACATTCAAGAAAAGATTGAAGAAAACTGAACACAGATGCTATCACTACACCAATAAGGTGTCTCACTCCAAAAATCAGGATACAAAAAGTTCAAATAAACAAAATACAGGAATGTAAAAAGGAGACGCCTCAGTGAAACACCGAGTAGCTACAGTAAGACCGTATCGGGGGCATCCTTCTCTCCATCCCACAAACTGCAGGTAACACGCTTCTGCCTCTGAACGTGCATGTTTGTGAGTCTGCGCATCAGTGTCATGTTTCAGGCTTATCTCTCTGCTCTGGGTCACTTGAGAAGACTCTGAAGCATGGCAGTGGCGTGCGTGGGCCGGGCCTGCTTGTTCTCGATGGCCCTCTTGAGGTACTGGATTCCATCACAGCGCTCCCAGATTTCTTCAAACTGTCTGGGCAGGATCTCGGCCCCTCTCTTCCTGGTCAGACCCGTCTCCTCCAGACTCAGCTCACACATCTCCATGTCATCTTTACCTGAGTGGTGGGCAAAAATGGAAACATTTAATGGAAGGACACATAATTGTGCACAAGTATTACCTGATTCTGTCATAATAACAGAATTTTTTTTCTATGAATAACTCATGAATTCCTTTTAACAGCAACTACATTTAAAGGGAATATCCCAATTTGACAAGCTGCCCCAACTCAACAAGGTTGAAACAACATGAATTTTATCGACATCAGGTAGTTTCACTTTTGGGGATAATTAGTCTAACTACTCGAATAAGTAATACAAGTACATGTGCTTCTCAATGAATTACAGTAGCATGGAAAGTGCCATTTATTTCAGTGGTTCAATTTAAACAGTGAAAGTCATATATTTAGTTCACACACAGAGTGAACATTTCAAGAATCTCTTTCTTTTACATGGTGATAACAATGGCTTCCAGTTAGTATCTCATAAAATTTCAATATTGTGAGAAAGTTAAACTGACATGAGCAGCTGTTTACTCAGGAATTTAAATCCACTTAATGCATCCTTCTGCTGACAAGCTTTATGGAGATGTTAAATTTCATTTTCAGCAGGACTTGGCCATAAACTGTATAATTAATGGACATAGTCTCTGCGATGTCACCTGTCTGTTTCTGAAACAGATTTTTGAAGCAAAACAGCTGCCGCAGCCATATTGGAAATGAGGCGGGCTTTGAGTCTCCACAGTAACAGCCATAGGATGCCCGGCAATCACGTGAGCTGAGCTGTGCCTCTGATTGGACAAACTGCCGATCTTAATATCATCTAAATTGCCAAGTTAGAAAAAAATTCACCTGCCGTATAGTGCGTGCCAATAGTGAAATTAGCGATTCAGACAGGAGACATTCTGTAAATGTGCTTATTTTGGCTGTGAAAACGGCTTTTTTTTTTGGCTTGGTGTGTACGTGACTTCCGGTTCTTCCGGAGCCAGCCTCAAGCGGACACTCGAGGAACAGCAGACTTTAGCACTTCCACATTGTCTCATATTTTCAGACTGGGGTTGCCGCGTGGACTTGACACCTGCCTACACTGCAAAAAGTACCAGAAACTGGTTAAGTGACTAACTAAGTGAGCAACTGTGCTGGATTGGTCTGCAAACTCGCCAGAACAGAGAGAATCTTTGGGGTACAGCGTCAGAAGACGAGGAGAGAAACCAGACCCAGGATGCAGGTGAGGTGAAGGTGATGAAAACGGGCCAGTTGTACAGGTGGTGAAAAAAAAAAGAAAGGAAAATGGATAAGCAGTATACATGGGCCAAATTATCACCACTAACGGGCCGGATTACTGCACCTGTTAGGCTGTTTTGAAGATGGTAGATGTCGTTCTCATGTGTGGTTGTTAAAGATGAAATATTAAAAGAGAAGGGGATCGAATGAATCCTTTAAAAAAGTATGACGATGCTAAGATAAACAGCAAATTTAGATTCAGGACACAACATTTTTTTATTTTTATCGTTTATGCAGAGTACACTTGCAATTTGAATTTGTTGGATGGGGGTATTCCAAGAAGTTTCCCTGACATACAATGTTCTACACCTGCCTCGTTGCCATGGTGCAATTAGTTAATTAGCCAATTTTTGGCAGTCGTGCATGCAGCTAATGCCACAGCCAAACGGGGCGTTCCGTAATGGTATGATATGACTAATGGTCTCATTTTTTTAATGACTGGACGTGCATACGGGCCCAAGGCATCCATTAAACTTCAGCAGAGCTACAGGCTTATCGCCTCCATGCCACAGCATGTTGATGCAATAGGAGCCCCAACTAAGTATTGAGCCCAATAAAGAAGGCCAATATTCCTGTATTAAAAATCTTTTTTATAGGTCTTGTGTAAGACTCTGATTTTATGAGATACTGAATTTGGGGTTACATTAACTGTAAGACAATGAAAGAAAAATATTTCACTCCATGTGTATAAAAAAGTTTCACTTTTGAATTGAAGTACTGAAATAAACTAACTTTTTCATGATATTCTAATTCTTCAAAATGCACCTGTACATAAAAAATAAATGAAAAGGGTAAGGTACATTGTATCCTGGAAGTAAGAATTGTAAATCATTGTACTTTCTGGAGATGCTCACCTGCAACCAACACAATAGGCCGTTTGTCTGGGTGAAGCTCCATCTGTCTGGCTATCCAGGGCCCATCAAAGTGGGCGTACCACCATCCTTTCTTTTTGTTCTGAGGATCTTTGTACTGGTCAGCAGGCCTGATGAAAGGAATCCGGAAATATCGCTGTTGGCGGTTCACAGCCACTTCCTGCTGCTGGGTTGTTACTGGAGGAGCTGGGTTCTGTTCAGCTGCAGCCAAACAGAGTGTAATGTGTGTTGGGAAAAATTTATCTCAGACAAAATCATCTGTTGTATTTTGTCTGAAGTAATGTCACCTTAAATCCCTCATGTTTTTGTGTTTTTGTTTTTTCTTTTTTTGTAACAGAGCTGAAAAATGAGGCAGGAAACAGAAGTAGAGCTTTCAAAAAATGCAAGATGAAAGAAAATACACAAGTAATATCACATGGAAAATCCAGACAAAGCAGCTTTCAGCCTCTTATGAAATGGCCCGGCTAAGACCCCAGCTGCATCAGCAGAGGCCAAGAACAGGATCCAAATATAAGAGGGCTGGTACGCCTTTCAGGAGCTATCATATCAAAAGAGAACAGGGAGGAAATACAAGTAACAGCAACAGAGGAGCCACTGTTCCCTTGTCCCATCATGCTGGATATTTGTTTTCAAGATGAAAAAGAGGGGAAATAAGGAGCACTAGTTTACTTTCAAGCAGGAAAATAACTTATATGTGTGTGCTTATGTTAGTGTGTGAGTGTGTGGCATGCTTGGTTGGGTTGTGCAATTACTAAAGTGAGAAGCTGTCATATAAACAGCTTTTAAAATTTGACAAAGCATATCTGGCAGTTATTGGCTAATTATAATAAATAGAGCAACCCATGGAGGGGGGGGGGGGGTTACATTTTTAGAGCCTTGGTGTTTTGTTGGGAAAACACATCATGATGGCGTGAGAAAAAGTCAGGAAAGGAAACACTTCCACCAGTACTGTGGAGCTCCTGGAGGGAATTGTACACTTTTGAGATGCTCTTTTTTTTTAGAACAGTGATTCCTTTTCTCACCGTAGTCAGTGACAGATTTAGGAGCCCTCTGATCGCTTCCATCATCAACACGTTTCTTGTTCTTGGACTTCCATGCGTGATAAACTTTCAGGCGACGGTGGAATTCCTCTCTGCAGGCTGCCAGCAGCTCGATGTCTGGTGATAAAAAAAAAAAGATAACACAAGAAAACTTGGTTTGCTTTCATTGTATTTGAGGCCCTGTTTACATGGCGTTTCACTGTTTTTTTGTTTTTTTTTTTACTTGAAAATGCAAAAAAAAAAAAAATCTGCGTTTACACGGAAGCGCTGAGAAAGTGAAAACACTGTAGTGTGCATGCCAGGCCTGTAGTTGGTGATATAACTATAGAGTCTTTTGGTAACCCTCTGCCAAAGAAGAGGTGGGCTGATCATCTGGCGCATATTTGAATGCGTCTGATCTGAGTGCAGAAGTGGTGCAACAGATACATCTTTAGTTGAGAGGCAGTCAGCAGATTCAGCAGCACAAGCACAACACAGTAGTTCGCCATTGAACCGTTGATCTTGTCCACTTCGCGCATGGCAGTTAAAAGTTCCCAAAGTGAAACTGGAATCCACGTGCACAAATCGGAGCTCGATGTCAGTGTTTTCACTGAAAACTCCGGCTTGCTGTTTGCTGTTCGAAACATAACAATACTTTTGCGTTTAATCCTAAAATCGTTGTCGTGTAAATGGGGCCTAAAGCTCCTGTGAGGTAATTTCAGCTGGTTGCACAATAGACTGAAATTATAATAAAGCGAAAGCTACAAAAGCTTGTACGAACCTCCACATCTACGTTTTTTCTCCATTTTCGTGTTGAACAGCTTTTGTTTACACTTTGTAGTAGTTTTCTGATGATTTGTACATTTGATGGTTGAAACAAAGCAGGATGTAGTTTTTGTTAGCATGCGAAGCACGGACCCAGTGAAGAAATGTGAGGAAAATAAGTCAACATAGACTGAAGGTTTCTCAGGAGCTTTAAAAATACTGAAAAAACCTCAAACACCACTGTACTGAATACAATATATATGACATGGAACTAAACACATGGCACATGCTTGACAAATTTGGTAAAATGAGAATTTTGAGGCACATTCTGTTTTTTTTTTTTCTAAAGAAGGCATCCAAACATACAGAGCTCTATGTAAACACACAGTTAGAATCAGTTACACCACAACACTCTTTTTTTCTGGCGTCACAACCGGTACAACCGAAGCGCGTGGATTCCACAAATAAACCAGATGTCTTTGGATTCCCACTGGGAATATCAGAGTCCCTCTCACTCATCAGAGCTCTGTACCCAGTGGCAATTACTGAAGAGCAGAAAGGCATCTGCTTCTCATACTGACTGAGGAGGGGGTTGGCCTGGAATAACTAGGAAGGGCAGAAGTTTGGCACCCTTTAAAATGGTGATAATTTCCTCTTCCCACCATCAAAATGCATGGTGATGAGGTGGAACAGCTGTAGGAACATCCTCTGACTGGTCTTTTCAAAAAAAAAAAAAAAAGAAAAAGGACTGTCCACACTCGGTTCAGCAGCATGCTCGGCTTTATTAACTTCAGCTTCAGCCTTTGGATAAAAAAAAACTGTCTTCAACGAGGTCAGCAAACGTTTTCTGGGCATTGAACTAACTAAACGTGTGCACATATTTTAAATATTTTGCAAGTATTTCAGTGAAACCTCAACCATCTGACATGTTTGTAAATAATGAAATAAATAAATAAATAAATAACACACACTCTGTGAACTTGATAAAGGAGGCCCCATGCTGAACATGGGTGTGTTATCTCACCGCAGGAAGTGTTGATGACATCTCGCAGCTCAGCATACTTCCACTTGCTGAGGTCGTACTTTTTCCCACCAGCAGCAGCTTTGGTTGCCTGCACCTGAGGACCCCTGCAGCAAGGAACAGATGAACGTGAGAGAGAGAGAGAAAAGAGGAGTGGACAGGTGTAACCGAGTGTAACTCAGCTGGATCTGGGATTTCTGGGTAGGTGTGCTGTGAAACTTCAATGACAATACACATAATGAAAAACATCCAGTAAACAGGATTTAAAGCTTTCTGTCCTCAGAAACAAACAAAAAAACAACAACAACAAAAAGCCCAGATATTTGACTTCTTTCTCTGTCGATTTAATTCATATCAGAAGCAGCTCAGCAGGGCAGCTGATGAGCAGAATTCCTGTTTTTTGCAGCCTTGAATGTGTTTCATCCCCATAAAATTGCAAAAATCTTCTAATGTTACAGATAACCAGTGTTATCTCTACACTGTTCACCTATACAGTCTAGACTAGAATTTAGAATTCTTCCTCTGACTTACAAAGCTCTTAATGGTATCGGGCCATCCTATCTTAAAGAGCTTGTTGTGCCGTATTATCCGTCTAGATCGCTGCGTTCCCAGCATGCAGGCCTTCTCGTCGTACCTATGGTCTCTAAAAGTAGTCTGGGAGGTCGAGCCTTTAGTTATCAGGCTTCTCTTCTCTGGAATCATTTACCGGTTGAGGTTTGGGGGGTAGACACCCTCTCTACTTTCTGGAGTAGACTTAAAACTTTTTTTTTTGATAAAGCTTATAGTTAGAGCTGGATCAGGTCTGAACCAGCTCTTAGTTATGCTGCTATAGGTTTATATTTTCAGGGAGGAACTGATACACAAGGCTCCTGTTTCCCTCTCTCCTCTGTCTGTCAGTCTAACTTCTGCTCTTAATGTCCCATTGAAGTTATTACCTATCGATCTCTCTGGGAGTCACTGAGTTTGTCTGTTAGGTTCCTTTGGATTGTTGCTCTGGACGGCCTGCTGCCATGGACCTGCCAGACTCCAGCTGCTACGACTTTTTACAGTTTCTCCATGATCATCACTTCAACACAGAACTTTGAACTTTGTCTTTCTCTGTCTCTCTCTGCCCCTCCTCCCTCTCTCTTTCTCTAATCCCAACACAGTCTCCTCAGACGTCTGTCTAACATGAGTCTGGTTCTGTCTGAGGTTTCTGCCCATTAAAGGGAAGTTTTTCCTTGCCATTGTAACTTGCTAAATGCTGCAAAGTGCTGTACTCATAGTGGGTTAAGATGAGATAAGACTTCTTATCTTGTCTTGATGTTGGGTCTCTGTTAATAAAATGTATTAAAATTTACAGATCTAGACCTGTTAACGCTTTTGGAAAGCATCTTGAGATAACCTTTATTATGAATTGGTGCTATATAAATAAAGACTGAATGATTGATTGATAACAGCACACATCCACCACGTGTTGTTTTACAGGCTTGTTTTAAAATAAAGGAGAAACCATTCTGCTCTAGAGTTTATAAATCTAACTTACAGTGCAGTTTCAGTTACTTAAATGTTCACTGGGCTCATGTCAGGCGTGTCTCTGGCTTCCCTGCTGAGTCTGGGCTGCTAATGCTATAATACGCAGGACTTAGCTCCTCTATTTACAGTCGGTGTAGCTGCTAATGTTTCAGTGCAGAGGATTACTGATATACGAATCATTAGCCAGATTAACATTCATAATTCATACTGGCTGGAAAGATGAAACTGATTTGGGATTATCATCATTCCAGCAGAGCCAGCGGGTGCTGGTCATGAACCAGGACAGGGTGCTGCAGGAGGGGAAAAAAAGGACAAGGTGTAGCTTTTTTCATGAATGTTTGGCAGGATGTGGACAGGAAATGGATTGTAGATGAATGATGGAGATGGTCTTGTAGCTGCTATGCCAGCAGTGGCAGTCACAGTGTTTGCTGATACAGCGCTCATGCTTTTATGTGCTTGGAGCTCTGTGGCTCTGTGGCTCTGTGGCGTGCACGTCTTACACGAGGGCTTTGGACTTTCTCTCTTGCAACAGATCTCCTTTTGGTTTCCAGCGATCACCTGACCCACAGGATTTGCAGGAGACATGCAACGTGGCTGCACGATGCTTGAGCCAACACTGACAGGATAATAGGATATTGGGCGAGATGTAATTTAGAGCTCAATTGACCTGCAGATAAGTTACAAACAGGCTTTCTTTTGGTTTTCAACACTTGTATGAGGTTAGGGACAGTAAGTCAAATTTATACTGCCAAGCTGAAAGGAAGACATGGGAGAGTAAAGGAGGAGGTAGGAGGAGGACTCAGTCATTTTCTCCCAACTGTTAAATGGGACACAAACATTAATTCAAAGCTTGTTATCACAGGGGAACAAATAATTTGTTTTTCTTTTTGGGACGGTGAGAAAAATTGGAATATTTTAATAATTTCCAGGGAATAAGGAAATTTGAGAGACGAACAGAAGGTGATTGTTTATCACCAATGTTTTTAATGAGACTCATAAGGTTTAAGCTATGTGGCAAAGAAGGCTGAGGGAGTTAGGACAAGCACAAATTGGCCTCACCATCACACACTAATACATGAACAGGACATGATCGGGTTAGATAACAACTCCATATGTAAGAGAGGGGACTCACTTAGATTTTGCTGCTCCAGCACTGCAAAGAATACAGACGCAGAAAAAAAAGGATCACATCCTACACATTCTGATCAACATTCATTCATGATTTGCCATCTTATTTTCCAAGAATCACTCCAATCTATCCTTTAATTGGCTTATTGCGTGATTCATAAATGCAAATAAATCATGCATTGAGATTTCACCATGGATCTATTCAAACTGAAGGATTTCCTGTTGGCTTTGCATTGCTGGTTTAATCCTGAGTTTAATCAAAGGAGCTCAGACATTTAGGTCTACGACAGCGATTAGAGCAGATTGTAAGAAAGGAGGGAGTGAGGGAGGGGGTGATTGTTATTAATGACAGGTTCACTTGGACATGGGTGGAAACATAAACCTGTGCTAGTTTCTTACATGCGTCTTGCTGAGGTTGCAGAGATAGGGAGATCTGAAATAGAGTCATTTCTGGGAGAAAAAACAGCAACAAGTAAAAACCCGGTTATAAATGTACATTACGGCCAAACTGACATGAGTGATATGAGTGACGAGAGTTCTCAGTGCTTGTTTACTGTAAAGAAGTATCATACATGTGTTACCATCATGTGTTCATTACCTGCGCAGGCTGGCATCCATCTGGCCTTCCTCTGTGATGAGCTCTGCCTCGCTCTGAGCGATCCTCATGGCTAACTCCCTGTCTCGTCTCTCCTGCTCCAGGATGGCAGAGCGCTGGACCTGCTCCTCACGCTCCAGAGCCAGCTGGACCTCCAGCTCTGCCTGTAAACACAATAATTGGTCTGCTTCCATCTTATCTGTGTATTTACTTATGTAAAATCAAAAATCAACACGGCCGGCACTCTCAAAATATTCTTCAGATGTTGGTCCCCAGAGTAGGAACTGAATTAGGCAAAAGGCTTTTAATTGTTGGAGAAACCTTGAGAAGGATCTGAAACTGCCTCAGCTATTTACCTTGAATTTGATGAGAATCAAACTTAATTAAACGAAGAATTTAAATCAATTTTAAAATATTGATAAAATAGCAGTTTGGGCAATTGTTCCAGCTTTTGGTACCCCTTTTATTTTTATACACTTTAAGGTATTAATTGTTCTGCTGTACAATTTGTTGGCGTCTTTACTGCATTTATACTGTAAACTGTCTTGTAGTGAATGGAAACTGAACGTGTGTAAATGTACTATTGACTGTAAATGTACTGTCTGTAACTTTATGTTGCTGTCTGGCCCAGGTCAATCTTGTAAAAGAGATTTTAATCTCAAATTTTATTGATTTATTCCATTTTTCTTTATTACAGACAATTAAAAAAAAAAAAAAAAAATTTCCCTCCTCTTGTGACAGCACACCTTTTGTCCCCCCTTACTGCAGCTTACTATGTTGACTCATTTACCCAAGGCACCACATATGACAAGAAAGAGGCCCATACCCATATGTTACCCATATGGACAAGACTGAGTTTATTCACTTGCTGAAAACTATAGAACGCAGGTATGTGCTACCTAGCCACAAGTGAAAATCCACGTATCTGTTTAAGTTGTGCCACTGATTGAAGTTAGAGATAATGAAAAACCTGTGTTGTGTACTTTTATTCAGATTTAGTAATGAGACAATTCCTTGTCAGTGTTTTTGAAAATTGTGCAGCCTTCAGTGAGAATGTAAACAAGTCTATCTCCTTTCAAACAACAAAGTGTATTATCTTTTTAAAAACAAAAGAACAGCTGGCACTTTAAATCCAGGAGGGAAAAGGGGGTCACTTCTGTGAAGTTTTTGATAAAATAAAAGAAAAACTTGTTTTTAATTATCTCTGTCATTTATATTTATTGTTCTCTTTAAAAAAGTAGGAAAGAAAATCAGGAAGAATCGTAAAACCTGTTATTTTGAAAAAAAAAAGAGATTTGTGGCCAAACCTGCTTAGACCTATTAAACAACCTATTGAACCTTTTCATTGAATGACTTCACTTGAGACATCCTCTTTAACCTGTAACTGTTTTCTTTAATTTGTATGTCATTTTAATTGTGTTAAAACTGTAGCTGTAACTTGCTGCCTCTTGGTCAGGACTTCCTTGGAAAGGGGTTTTTTAATCTCAATGGGACATTCCTGGTTAAATAAAGGTTAAATGAAAAAAAAAAGTGACAGGAGTGCTGGGGTCATCAGTCTGGAGACAACAGGGAAATTAAAAATTATTTAACGATCAGGAGAGAGACTTTTTTTTTGAAGGTTTAACCCTGATTTAAACCCAATGTTTTTAGTTCTTTCATTATACATCAGAAATATCTGGCTCTGACACAACCAGAGGACGTGTACAAAAATAGATTAATTAAAATCCATCTTTAATCACAGTGAACTATTTCCTATCTCTTTATTGAATGACTCTAATGAAGTCCACAAAGGGTACTTTTCTCAGAGGAGCAATAAATATGAATGGCCTCCAGTTAAGTATCCATTATTCATACTCTAGGATTGCCCAATCAGCAGCTGTGAAACGTGTCTGGGGTTAAGCATGAGAACTAACTCTCCAAATAATGTTGACGTCAGTGTGAATGTTAAGCTGCTTTGTGTTGTAGCAAGTTCTAAAGACTCCTGTTTGTTTGGCTAAAATAGCACGATTACAAAGATTTACAGCCTTAGACTGAACAGACGCATATGTTTGTAGCCCTTTGCCTTGTAATGATAATGCTGTATACAAGACACGGAAACAAACCCAGAGAGTTTGTCACATTTTTAGAAACAAGCGTAAGAGGACCGATATGTGGAAATCTCTTATCAAGTGGCATTTCCCTTCCTAAAAATAAATGACGATGACTAGGTTAGCAAGATGAGGACTGGATGTTGTAGGCGAGGCAGAGTATAGTTGGAAGGGTTACAGGAGTGCTGGACTGACAGTCAGCACAGCTGAAATAGCAAAAAACAGTACAGAATGCATTTGCTCTCACATAAGACACCCTCAGAAAGTCTTCTGCTGAAGCTTTCAGCCTTCAAGCTGCAGATAAACAAACTCTGTAAAGAGCCTCCTGAGGCATGTGGCCTATGACAGCCAGGTGTCAACTGTCTGGCTACTTTAAAAAAAAAAGAAGCAAATATGGGACTATCCACTGGTGAGTAAAACTGCTAATGATGCACAGACAGAAGGATGTTTGTGTAACAAATGGATAAATGGAAGCTGAAGAAAGGTATGACATGAATATGAGCGAGTGAAACAGACAGGAATAAAGGTGACAAAGTGGAGATGAAAGCAAAGAAGGTGATATCAAAACACAGGATGGTGCACATGAGGATAAATAAGTAAAGAGGGAGAAACTCAGTGGGAAGTGGAATCATCAATCAAGTGACATCCTGAGGGCGACCCTCCGTGAATCCGATCAGTGTCATCACAGAGCTGCTGAGGTTAGTGATCAAAGAGCGAACGAATGTTTCACACATAAGTCAGAGGCAGCAGTCTGCTGCTGAGAGAAAACAAATGCCTTGTGATGAAGGATTTTTCCTGTTGTTCAGTGGCAACAAACTGTGCATACTCGATACAACATATTGTCAGTCTGCAGCTGTACAAAAATTACCCTTAAGAAACATAAAATTAGGGGACACTGAAGTTATAAGTAATGCTTTTGTAAGCACAGGTTACTCAAAAAATATTGAATGCATGTGTAATTACCAAGTGGCAACCTCCGGTCTGAAAATATGAGAAAATGCGGAAGTGCTAAAATCTACAGTTCGTCAAGTGTCCACTTGAGACTGGCTCCAGAAGTACCAGAGCTGAAGTAAAGATATTTACAGCCTGGTACAAAATAAGTCTCCCGTCTGAATTTTGTGAATTGCACGCATTGTATGGGGGTGAATTTTTTTTCCAACTGGGCAGTTTAGAAGATATTAAGATCGGCAGTTTGTCCAATCAGAGGAACAGCTCAGCTCACGTGACTGACGGGCACCCTATGGCTGATACTGTGGAGACTATGGCCAATATGGCCGCGCTGGCCAATTTGACTCAAAAATCTGTTTCAGAAGCATACGGATAACGTTGCGGAGACTATGTCCATTAATTATACAGTCTATGGTAATAACATAGTCATAATTTATTAGTCAAGATCTCATGATGAAGGTCTGATGAAAAGAAGCTACTTTACCAGAAACTAGAACCACTGAATGTGTTTTGTAATTAAAATTATTGTAATTATTAAATTATTAACCAATCACTGATTTTCTGTAACTTCACTCACCCACTGTCAGAAACAAGACAGAGCATTAAATCGTAGAAAATTACCCAACGAGGGTCTCACTGAGTGTAAGATTAGGATTAAGAACTCCATCCTGCTTAAATGTAATTAAAATAGCAGGGTATAAGAACTGTGTCACAGCAGGGGTTTGTGGGACAGTAACCTCTCTTGGCACATCAGACCATGAAACTGTGAGTGGTCATGTGGCAACAAATGTTAGCAGCTTTGAACATTTAGAGATATGTGAACACTTTATCAATCTTCAAATTCAAAATCGTTATTTTTGGAGAGGTTTGTATTTCTTTGCTTGGGGAATTCCTGCCTGGTAGCACATTTTTCTTTGCAGATGAGGTTGTGGTGAGTTTATACCTGTATAACTTTCTCTTCCTCCTCTCTCTTTTTTCTGTCCTCCTCCTCCTGCTTCCTCTTCAGCTCCATCTCTGCTTTCCTGAAATGTTAGAGGAAAAAAAAATAAGACTGATAGCTAGAAACTTTTTATTGGCCTCCAGGTCAAATCTCTATAAATAACCTTCCATTTGTTCAGTTACTCACAGTCTTCTCTCCTCTTCTTCCTGTTTACGGCGTTGCTCTTCTTTGTCTCTCCTCTTTTTCTCTTTCTCCATCTCCTCCTCGATGCGTTTCAGTCTTTCGCTTTCTTCCTGTTCCTGCTTCTTCTTCTGCATCGAGGAGAGCAGCTGCTCGGAGCGTTTCACCAGTCCCTGGTACTCGGTGTCGATCTCTTTCCAGGTCATCACTGTTGTCTGGGGGTTAACAGAAACATTAGAATGGCAGGTGAGGGTCACGAAATACTTTGTTTTACTCCATCAAGCTGTGTTTTCCTGCTTTTCTTGAGCTATTGATTCTCGGCTCCAAGACCCTGCTGAACCAATGACAAAGGGTTAAAAGTGCTGCTGGGTCTTGTAGCAATCACACACACTGGTGCTTTCTCAATACTTCAGGTTTGTTGTTCTAAATTCATATTATAAAAGGGTAATGCATAGGGAAAAAGGCACTGTACTTTTTTTGTACTTTTTTCATCTCCTTTTCTTTCTTTGTTGTTTTCCAGATTTGATTTCAGATTAGATTCCTCTTAAACAGCTTTTTTCCATTCATCTCGTTCTCTCCTCCTCCCATTCTATCAATGAGAAGAAGCATCTTCAAACTCAAATGATGAGGGTGGCTAAACATGTACGCAAACCACTGCTGACAATGAGTCCAACATGGGTTATTTCAACATCTGAAAACTGTATGCTTGAAATTAAAATTTGTGAAAATCTTCAGAAGTTCTGCCCACCAAATTTCCCAAAGTTGCTTGTTTTTGTCCTTGTGGTTGTCCTTTACAGAGCCACATCTTCTATGTCTGATAAGGAAATGTTAGATGAGATGAATCTAGTGAAATTGGGTCGTGACCTTAAAGATGGGCTATGACTATTATTTCAAACATGGATATAAAGTAACAGTAGGGGATGTTTATATTAAATGTGTGCAGATTTTCAAATTGCTACATATTCATATGTTGTCGAAATTCTTGAATCTGTCTGTTAACTGCACAAAACGGTCAATTCAAAAAAAAAAAAAAAAAAAAAAACATGAGACCTTGCCAAGAACTTGGTAAGACTTTCTGAAATGATGAGGTTATCGCATAAGGATCTCAGAGGGTGGGGTCTCAAACACAAGCGTCTACCCATGGTTCTGGCTTCGACAGTTCTCCAGAGGGCTGGCAAATCAGAGGGAAGGGGGTTTGTGGAGTGGGGAGCCTTAAAGAGACAGCAGCTAAAATGAAGTGTTTCAGACAGAGGCTGAGGGAAAGGTTTTCAAAAGTAATAGAGTGAGAAAATAGGGTTTGTTTTTTTTAGCTGTAAATCCTATAAAGCTACTGTGGAGATAATGGAGGAGAAGTATAAAACCTAAAAAATGAAAAAAATAAGAAAAAAAATTCAAAAGTACCCCATTTAAAGATGTGCTGGGATAGCCTTAGTATATTGTTTACTTCTTAAGTCAATGCTAAGATGATTGTTTTTGAATTTATATGAATGCAAATGAATGAATGTGTGAACATTTTTGCCACTCTTTTGTTGAAAATATTCTCTTTTTCTTTAGCCACAGATATTATTATTCGTCCTTTTTTGTGTCGATCCTCTAGGTGAACTGGTTGCAGTGAACTGTGTCTTCATCAAATGTTCACAGAAAAAATTCTGGGTAAAGTTAAGGTGAAAAATTTGGTTTTTGCCATTAACACATGTAGTTCATTCTGCAAATTCTGAGAAGTTTTCAGGAGGTTTTTTTTTTTTTTTTTTTTTGCATGTTTGAACACGGGTAGAACACTGACATATCACAGACTCCTGTTACCATGGCACACTTTCCCATGAGGTAACCCGGCAAAAGGCTGACTGACGGTGTCGGCCACTACAGCAGCCACGAATCTCAATTCCCCATTTTACTTGTCATACAATCAACACAGAGAGAAGAGGTCACCAGATTGTGAAGATTCATTAGAGTGAGTCTCTAACAGTGACACAGGGAGGTGAGATGACAAGGTCTTGTCCCTAACGTACAGAGGTCTGAATGACAGCCATTGGCATCTCATGCATTATTTAAGAGAATACGCTACACCAGGGGCAATTTCAAAGCACTCAAAACACTATGAGTGTTGACAGCTGGGATGCTAAAAGCTAACAGGGAGACAAAAAGGAAATAGGGGCTGATTGGCAGGGCAGGAGTCACAGGTGCATCATGGTCACTCAGGATGCCTTGAGGAGCCTTTTTGCATACCTGTTGATTGCATAAAGGCAGTGACAGCATACAGAAAGATAAGAGTAGATGAGTGATAAATTTGGCAATCAGATGTCTTGTGGAAGCATTCGTAATGATTTTCTGTACTTAAAGGATCCAATATAACAAGTGTTTACTGCCCAGGGAGAGCAGAGTTTTCACAAAGCAAGTTTGATCATTTTGCACAACAGCCTCACTAAATTAATTTATTTGAAAGGCGAGGACAGAGTTGTTTTTCTTCAGCTAGCTCTTCTCTTTATCCCAAGGTGATTGGAAATATTGATTCTGAGAGGATGAAGGAGAAAAGGGCACAGCTGCTTAAGAAAGAGCACAGCGGATGACAGAGGAGAATAACAGTGGCAGAGTGCTACATGTGTTAGCATGAAGAGGAAACATGATTCTGAGGCTGACATGTTTTAAGAAATGCTAGAAGCACTGACAATTTTGTCCAGATACCCACATGTACCAAGCAGAAGAAAAAAAAGTTTGTTACAAACTCTTGTGCTCACACTGTACGAACCCTGAGCACCTCAAAAAGTGATGGTATGAGCAACTTTCAAGTCAATAGAGATATAACGCTTAAGCGCTATGATAAGCCCAGACCTGATGACTCACCTTTATCTTTGCTGACAAAGCATCTATGGCAGCAGCCAGCTCCTGAACCTTTTTGGCCATCTCCGCCTTACCCTCCTTCAGCCCGTTTACAACCTTGTTGAAGCGTTCCATGTGCTTCTTCAAGTTTCGAACCTTTACCATACCATCAATGCTGTGAAAGAGGAAAAAAATGGAAAGTCACAGATAAATATCTAAAACATATATAGATAAATGACTGAGTCACTTCATCTTTCATCCTCCAGGCACTGTAGTTGTGAACAATGATTCATCAAAGGGGTTCACTCAAGATAAGAGACAGTGCTCCAAACCTTTAAATGTACAGTATATCTTAATTTAAAGGTTTGGAGCCCGAATAAAAGACAGCTTAAAAAAAAAAAAATCCTGTCTCTTATTCAGGTCACTGTGGCTGTAGTGGTGGGGTGTTGTGCTCATCTGCATAAAAGAGAGGTGAGGGAGTGGCATGTGGGAGCTGTGCCAGAGGTAAGTGGAACACACAGACACATATATGCAAAAGGAGAAGGGCTGTCCTCTATGCTGAGGAGCATTTTGAGTTGGACTTCTGTGCAAAAAAAATGGGCTGTGTGAAGCCCAAACCCTGTTCATAGCTAGGAGAGATGTTTATATTAGTGAAACCGTGTGTTACAGTAAAATAAAAGACAAAAACAAAAAAAAACAACCTTAAAGTCAAAGTGGTGCATTTTCACAGTGATCCAAGTACCGTATTAACCCCAATTTAGGACAGGGTTTTTTTTATTGACACCAGCTTTTTGTAAAGCTAGAGACCTCACCGTGGCTGCGATGACCTGTCAGCCACAGCAGAGATGCACTGACAGGAGATTTAGTTGGCATAAAAAAAGTACTTGGTCGCACCTACCAAGGTTTTTCCAACAGTCTAAATTCTCGCTTGTGTTGCACGTCACTTTGGAAATAAGCGTTTGCTAAATGAAATTGTAGAACTGTAGAATAGGAGATGAAAAATGGAGAGGCGTGGTGATTGTCCCGTGCAAAGTGGGTCAAAAGTTGGGTAAGATAACAGACAACTGAGGCGGAGTTATGATGCTAATTTTAAGATAATGGTGGTCAATACAGCAGAAACGTCAAACAACTGTCAGGCAGCCAAAAATATGAAGTTACAGAATGGAATGTCCAAAGATGGCGCATCCAAAAAGACCGTCCGAAAAAATACTAACTGTAGAAGAAAAGCTTGTTGTTGACTTCAATGCAGCTGCCTCCAAAAGACTGAATAACAAACTCACATACCCTCTTCTTGTCAGATGGATTTTCTCAGAATTTCAATAAGAAAACATAGTTTCTTTGAACCACGGAAATTTTGGATATCAGTCTTTTTCTGAAGATTGGTCTTGAAAAGAGGGGGGGTCGTCTTATAATCAGGGTTGTCCGACATTCAATATGTCAATATGGTACTTCATTTCAATGTAACTTAAAAAAGAATAGCTGTTGGTATTTCAGTCACATATTTGAAATGCAAAATTTAAACTATAATATTCTTTATATCAAACTAGATCTGGTGATTATGTTTGTCTGCTGGTATCAAAAGTTTCCTCTTCCATCTTCACACATTCTGCCACTCACAGAGAAAATGTGATACAAAAAACTATCTAGACACCCATCATCTGGATGGCTGCTTTTACAAGAGCCTTTTTTCCAAGTTTCCAATACAGAAGGACAAGCTGTATTTTCTAAAGCAGTACAGTGAGACACCATTTCTCCACGGATGACTTTGGAGATGGATTTGAACCCCTAAATTCACAATGTAGGAAAGCCATCAAAACCAACCAAGCGTGAATCGTTTTAAATAAGAAGTGCCCAGAAAGCACAGAGTGAGATGGAAGAATAAGAGAACAAAGGGCACAGCCAGAAAAGAAGATGGTCAAAAATTACACAGGTGTGTGTTTGCTTGTGATTGCTTGTGTGTGTGTATTGTTAAGGACAAAAAGAGGAGAAGACGCACCGTGGCTTATGCTTCTTCTTACACAACCACATGCGAACTGTCTTCTGAATCTTGATGCAAGCCAAAGCTCTGTACCTCATCTTGTTCCGAACTGTAAGCAAAAGAAGAGTCAGTCAAAGATGTGTTGAATACTGCGAGATGTCTCAGAGGGGGTTCAGGCTCTGATCATGAGCTGCAATGTCCCCCGTTAGTGTGCTCTGGGACCTGTATTATTGATATTCTCTATCTTAACTTTGCTAATGAAAGTGTAATAAGGTGAAGTGATGAAGTGAATAAAAGACCACGAACAAGGACATAAACTTATTCAAGAAATCAAGCAGAGGCAGCAATGTTATGACTAATGTGACTTCACCTGAAGCTTTACATAAATGAGCAGTAACCAGCACATTGATTTATGGTGAGAATCGATAGCTTGGTGACGACTGTCATGGTTCGAGGAACTGCTTTTAGAAGACGACTGTACTGTTGGAGGCTGCTGCTGCTGCTGCTTTTAATGTTCAGAAGTGATGGAAAAAATGTGAAATATAATTGAGTAAAGCTATCAGAGCTGAATAATAAACTGCCACGAAAGACAAAGTCAAACTCCGGAAAGGTAGAAAAAACTTCACTGAAAGAAAATCTGTTGTGTCTACTAGCTTTCAGGAATTGATTTTGCAACAGTTTCACTGAGTCTCATATGACGTAGATTTGATTTCAGTGAAGGAGAATATTGTGGCTGGAGTCAAACCAGGGCTGCTGCAACCAAGTCCGATTACATGGGGGCCTTTAAGTGAAGTAAACTGATCCTAAAATGCAATTACGTCAAAAAACAAACAAACAAAAAGAAACGAAAAGTCAAATACTTCAAAATTACATTTAGGTACATATTGCCAGTGATTCAATCTACAGGTACGCAACGCTGGCTGGCCTGCACAGTCCACCAGAAGACCAAATCACTGGCATGTCCTTATTTACTTGGTGATTCTTAACTTAATTCCTTTTTATTTGTGCAATTTAATTCATTTGAAAAAAAAAAGCTCATCACAAATCTATTTTTTTATCATCAGTCTACAAAGTCCTCCTTGAAACGGGGAAAAAGAGCTTTAGATACGCTTGAATTGAGCGTTGAATTTGCCGCAGGAGAATTTGTGTTTGATTGAGCTGGTCTCTCAAAATGTTTTTGAAAGTAGACTGAAGGCGCTGGAGGAAGACGATTCAGATTGTAGATGCTTTGACTGATGAGTTTCTGTTATGTGATTCGGGACATGTTGACTTTTTAAATTGTGTTGTTTGTCTCTTACTTTGTTGGAACGTGCTGCTGCTAGACTTGGCCAGGATACTCTTGTAAAAGACTTTTTTTTTTTAATCTCACTGAGGTTTTTGTGGTTAAATTAAATAAAAAAAGAAAAAATTAGACAGTTTCAGTTTGACATCCAGAGCTGGGCTTCGCTGGGTTTAACCTACGTTTGATGACAGACAGGCTGCACCACTGGACCTTCTTCCAGCGGCTGCACACCAACCATGTGTTGACTTTCTTCAACAGCTCAGCCAAATGGTCCGGATCAGACTTCATGATCTGGTCAAACTCGGCAAACTGATTTTTGAATAAAGACAAAAACACAAATCAAACATAGATCCTTACATTAAAAAGGGTATTTGTGTTCTCTGATATTCTAATATCATTCAAGAGTTATCAACTGACTTCTACATACCTTTCCAGGGCGAAAGAACACCCTTGTGAGTCCAAACTTGAAGTCCATGTCGTTAAGTCCCAGTGCTTTGAACAAAGCCTGCAGAGGAAGAAATTCTCATTAGTGACACTGACACACTGCAGATTTGGTAAAAATGCAGGACACTTTTTATACATCTCCCAAAGGTTTTTTTAGCCTTGGTTTTAGGAGATTAATTTTGTGTTTTGATTGATTCCCTAATCAATCTAGTAAAGGAACAAAAAGAACCATGAAACTTATGTAATACCACCTTGCAGAAAAGCCGAGGATTCAGGCGTGTGAGCTTGTCAGGCATGTACTGTTTATACATGTTATAAAGCTCATGGAAGGGAGCTCTGGAGGGAAAACCCCCCTGCATCAGATCAAGCACAGACACCATCCCTAAACACGTGAAAACAGACAAAGAAATCTCTGTTTTAGATGTAATGCACTTTCAAAAAGAAATAGGATTGCTTTAGGTGTTAAAGTTCACAGTACGATGAGAATTACAGCCAGTACATCAAAGAAACACGAGTCTGAACACACAGAAGATGAAATCTGTGAGTTTACTTACAGCAAACACTCTAAACAAAATGTATTTGTGTGTAAGTGAGCTGAAAAAAATAAATCCTGTGGATGAAACAACAATGTTGCTTTTATGTGACTCCAACTGCTGCCGTGACATTCTTACTTCAGCTCCATTAAGCAGCGTGCAGTGACCGCAAAACAATTCATTTGGCATCATATTAGATTTAACTTTAAAGCAACACAAACAAGTATTACTTTCATAAAATACCATACCCTTTATCATACATCATACATTTAAGAATCTGCCTTATCACTGTTTACAGAGCAATTTGTTAAAAATAATTAAGGTTGAATGCTTTTTTTTATTATTATTCAGACTGAGGCCTACCTGAGCACTGCAGCTGGGAGAGAATCAACGCTCCTTCAAACTGATGGCTGATCATCTTCAGGTTGGGTTTTACACAGCGAATGAAACTTGAGCCCTACAAAAACAAGTGGTATCAGGAAAAATGGAGAGGCTTCAGCACAGTGCCTCTCAGCTTTTTCTTGTCATCGCTGTATTGATTAAATCAGGTTTGTGATATTTCTGCAGTAAAAAAATCACACATTCCAGTGCTTCACGTGTGCAATGAGGAGTTTTCAACATCACGTTGATCGTAAGCATGATGACAGAGAAATTATTTTGAACTATACAGTGAAGCTGGCATGAAAACAAAAATTACTCACAGTACTTCTGAGCTTTTCCAGCAGCAAGTTCAGCTGAGTCTGTGTGTGCGAGCAAACAAAAGGATGATTTGTTGTGAATGTTTGTAAAGAGGATACCCTGGACGGATGACACTAAACCTGGGGCGAAAGAGCATTCACCATCGCCGCTCCCTCCCTCTGGAGCTCACAACCCAAACACATCTGTGATAGCACTGACCTTTCCACATCGAAATCCCTGCCCAGAACCCATCGTTACAGAACTGCTTTCAACTGCTGATGTGTTTTGTTTTGTCTTTATTGTGTCATTTTATATGTTTTTACAATCTGCAAAATGTCTCAAAGTACTTTAAAAGCACTGTATAAATACAATATATCATTAGATAATGTAGTTGTTGCATATATTCATATTCAATAAGAGAGAAACAGGATGAAACTAGAGGTGTTTTCTCAAAACACACACACAGACACACACACAACAAGAACAAGTGTCTAAATATTAAATTGAGGAGGCCCAAGGCTGCAGCCTTGGGGAACCCCAAATCAATTTTGTATGCTCAGAAATGTAAGAACAGCTGAAACCCACTGATAAACGGTTTGCACAAAGGTACTTAATCCTTTTTCTTTATCTTTTTAATTAGTTATTATATTCAGTCCTTCAAATATACATTATTTTCCCCAACTGCTCTTCATCAACTCCTGAATTTCCATTCGACTGTACTAAATGGATGCAGAAACACTGTAGTTTGTGTACTTTAGTGTGATTGTGTTACCTCAGGTTATTCTGTTCAGGAATTCTTTTCTCACAATAATAAAAAAAGAAAACCCCTTCACACAAACTCTTACCTTGAACTTATTGCCGACGCTGATAAAGCTAAGTTTTCCCGCTTTCTGTTTGGAGTCCTTGGTGGTGTTGGAGTTTTCAAACAACTCCCGAACAAATTTGTCTTTTGATTCACAAACTAAACTCTCCAAGGACATGTGCAGGGCATCATTATTCTTCTCCACAAACCGAGTCTATGGATACACACAGGTGAGCACATTCATTAACATAGTTACACATTTTTATAGATAAAGGAGAATGCAAAACCAATTAAGAGTGCTTCTGTCCCTGCTGAATCTGACACACATTAGGGAAGTGCATATAAATCATACAGGTACAAGAGAGACATTTGTTGTTGGCACTCAATAATTAAGTACATGAACAATGGAAGAATATTAAATCACACAAACTGCATCGACTGATTAATGAATTTGGACTTTTTTTTTTCATGCAATTATTTTAAAAATGAGCTGTAACAGAAGTTTCCCAGTGTTTCTGACAGTACACAGACAACACAATATTCTGAGAATACCACCCAGCTGTAATAGCCCTATATGATGAAATCTATGCTGAAATACCGTTTCATAGCACACTGCTCCAGCAAAGTGTCTGATGATAAAGCCCTCGTCATCCCGCAGATTCCTGTGAATAGTCAACTTCGACTTCCTGGGAACCTAAGTGGAGGAGGAAGAAAGCAAATCAAATTTAATGACAGCGCTAAAACACATCTGTATTGATTTCCCTCCCGTCCAGTCCATCACAAGATCTACAGCAAGAATCTTGTTTATCCACACAACTATTGATGAGGGAGGCTGGTCTGCAGAGTGAAACATTTGATCAATGAATCCGGCAAAAAAGCCTCAAAGAATGTAATTAAAAGAGGACAAATTTCAGAGATATGATGAGCACACACAGTAAAGATAATTTTGAAATGTCATAAATACACCATACATGAGTAAATTATTTCATCACATAGACTGGGAAACAAGTTTCGTACACTAACGTGACTTGGGACTTGTCTAAGACTTGCCCCTCAAAGATTTGAGACTCAACTTGGACATGGACGATCATTCTGTATTTTGCCATTCAAACATATGTGCAGACAATTTCTATATTTCCAATTTGTAGCAGATAGCTGTTTAGACTCCTTGACTTGGACTTGCGACTGCGCTTTAAGATCTGAGACTTGCCTTGGACTTGTGACCAAAAACTTCCCTTGGACCTGTGACTTGTGCCTGAGGACTCTGTATAACCTTCAACATTTCGCTCAGATTAATAAAATAACATAAATCAAACCAAGCGTGAAGACTTTATGGCTGAAATGTAAATTCACAGCATATTCAATCACCGTAGATTAAGATTAATATTTTTCACTCTTATAATTGTACATCTCAGCCTTTACTTGAGCTATAACTTTCTCAACACTAGAGTGTGGCTGCAATCAGCCACCTCTAATCTCAAACTTGAATTGGTGTCAAGGCTGCACTCCTAAAAGGATTTCATGCTTGCGGAGACACAGGCAGGGATACGAACAATAGCGACAATGGTAGAGACAGAGGGAGGGACCCTGCGTCATTCACCGCACTACTGTCACAGAGTGATCACAATGGGGAGAAAAAGTGAAATGCATTGACGCCAGGTCTCTCCAAAAAGTACAATGAGAAAGAGAATAATAGCAGAATACAGGAGAGAACACAAAGACAGAAGCAGAGAGATGCCAATAAAGCCTCTGAATTGGTTGGAAAATTAGATACATTGTGAAAGGAGAAAGAGGGAGGGAGAGGGAGAGAGAGAGAGCACAGCTTGAGGGCTCTGACCGTCAGTCTGAAGTGGTCTTTATGCTTGTTGTGAACAGCCAGAGTAAAGTGTTGGTCGCTGGGCTGTGGAAGACGATTCTCTTCATCCAGAATATCGAGGACTCCCACCAGCTTTGATTCCACCAGGTCTGAAAAGAGATAAAACGTGTCTCAATGCAATATTACACTCAGAATTAGTAGTCTATCAAAATATATATCTTAATAGACCTAATATGAGCCAGATTCACCTGACAAGGCTAGAAAAAGGTCTCACTGCCGGATATTGGCAGGTACAATTTTTATTTTGGGGAGGGGGGGGGCACAACCCCTCCTCTGGTTTTTACAGCCCTATTTCTGCTCAATTAATTTCATCCTTACGGGCAGAACAACCCCATCAATGATTAAAAAAACAACTGAAATACGTATAGCACTAACTTTCACCTGACTTAAATTTCACCAACATCTCCATGAACATACATTCAGAGTGCAAACGTCACTGATGAGGGCAACAGAACGAACATGTCCACACTGAACAGTCTTCTCTTCATCGCTGTTAATGGGCCAGACGTGTGTTTGTTCCCAGCTCAGAAGTTCACAGAGATGTGGCTAAAAGAAGGGTGAATCGCTGCTGATGACACACCAACAGGAAAGCTGAGAAGTCCTCATGAAGTCCGACATCTGAGCAAACTGTTTACTGAGTCTAATTAGCTGAATTATTTTGACGTGATGTAAAATCTTAATCGATTAGGTTCTGTGTTTGGTTTTACAGTCTGATTGAGTTGCCAATTCGCCTAAAATCCTCTGCCATACCTGCCTGATCGGCCCTTATCCATGGTCCTGAAACTTAATTAGACTTTCTTCCACATCGTAGGTGTGGCTGTCAAAGGAAATTAAATGTTTCATGTCTTTTTAGTTTGCATTAAAGACGAATGCTCAACTGTTAAATGTAATAGAGCCTACCGTTAACTTAAAAAAAAAAATTGGCGTGTTGATTGCTTGTTTTTTTTTTTTTTTGGCCCTGAGCGCACCTGAGTGTAAGTAACTCTGGAAAATGTACAATTGTCCCTCTATTTACAATGCGCAGCTTAAACTAAACGCTTCCAGCCATGTTTATGGTTAAAAACCAATACTTCAATCTCTTCAAAGCTTTTCAGTGAAGAGTAAGGAGGGAATCACAGAAGCAGAAAAGTTTTAAAATCATCCTCCAGCTTCTGAATGACATTTATTAGAAATCTCCTCTGTTTACTCTCTCTGGTTTTGAATATTCAGAGCACAAAAACAGTTCATCAGGATGCTCATTTAGCCATACATCTGAATTATTCATTTGGCATTCTTTGTTTGGGATACAACCTAATAGCCAAGGACCCCTGAAAGAATTTGCATGAACAAGCACCTGTGCATAAATCCTGAAGATTGATGAGTGAATTAATGGCCAACCCAAACGGTCATTTGCAAGTCATAAATGTTATTCACGGCTGTCAGTTAACCTCACACCTGAATAATTGCAGCCTTTGAAATACAAATCAAACTGCTTCACCTTGATACTCTGACTACTTCGTCCCACCAACGTGAGGATTCATTCGAGGACAGAGACAACTCCAGTGAGGGGGCATTGTTCCACTAGCTTCTCTTTGCACAAAAAAGAGCCATAACCCCCCCACCCCCCAAATACTCATTATACTCTCTCCCAGACACATGGATATGCCAGCATCTTGGATAATGAGAAGTTAGTATTTTTGTCCCCCTGACAGGTGTGTTCTCATTGCTCTGACACGCAGACCGGAGCACAGGGATCGGCCCAAATGAATGTGGGTGGGCTGATGCTACATTTGAACCAAATTTAGTCCATTTGGTGTGTGTGGGCTCAACAGAAGGACTCACTCTGTCAGTTATTTTGTGTTTGGAGCACAACTCCTCAAAGGCAACATTTCATCTTAATGATGTTCCCGAGTGGCACTCCATGAAAGGTCAGCCAATATAGATACATGTACACAAACTCCTACACACGTCTACCTTTGATTCTGCTCAGTGGAAACACCTCAGACTTCTAATTAGCTTCAGCAGGAAACAAAACATCAGACATTTCGTCCTCTTACTTCATTCTGTAGACAGCAATGCTGAAGTTCTTTCTATTCGAATCTTCGTTTTTTCAGCAAAACTTTTGAAAGGTGTGAAGTTTTAGAAAACTGTTTGAGTTCAACACGCTGACACGGACTGAGACTTACCTATACAATCTTGGTTGTCAACATAATGCACTTCATTCACTCCAAGACCTTCTTTTTGATACAGTTCTTGCTCCTGCACAGACAGGCAAATGTAAATAATCAGTCCTCTTCTTGCTACGAAACCAAAACACCTTTTTATTCTGAATGTTTTTAGACAAATGCACCAAATAAAAAAAAATAAATAAATTCAAACTTAAAAAACAAAGATTCATATCATTAGACAGAGGCTTAAACCAGAATTGTAGCACATTAATTAGACCTTGGAAGAGAAAAGAGTTAAGAGATCACAGGAGAGAAACAAGCCTCACCACGTCTCCTGAGAAATTACCATTCTAATGAGAGAGAGCAGGAGAGGCTGAGGGGATATATTACGGAGAAAAACAGAAGTAATGTCCTGTCTCGTGAAACAGAAAGCTCAGTTTGCTCGACACAAGAGGTTTCCCAGGATTAAAAAAAAAAAAAAAAAAAAAAAAAAAAAAAAAAAAGAATCACAGCAAATTATTTTTATCACCCACCTCCTTCAGGATCCGCTCATTGAAGAACTGCTGCAGCTTCTCGTTGCAGTAATTGATACAAAACTGCTCAAAGCTGTTGTGTTCAAAATACTCTACGAAGTAGAGGAAAAATAACATGTTTCAATTACTTTTCTGAAATGAATTTTGGTTTAATTACACGGCAGTCAGGGGAAATTAATTTGAGAGTGAAAGCTCTGGTAATAAAGTGTGTGTATGCATCTGGGTACTTAAACTACGCAATAAGCTGCACATTCAAGTGTCTCATCATTAGACCGACTTGTAAACAAACAGATTCATCAAATTTTCATATTTTATGCCCCCAGCTTCAGCTATCTAATTAAGTTTAACTTGAATATTTGTGTTTTATTTCAACAAACTATATTTAAGTACCGAAACCAGCAATGTCCAACACCCCGATGAAGTTGGAGGAGGTCTTGAAAGGGAAACACTGGTTGACTCTTTTCACCACGTGATCAAAGAGGCGACTGTACACAGCCTTTGCCAGGGCGTCGCGGGCATTGTTTGCTTGTTCCACCTTTAGAGGCACCCTGGGGACACACAAAGTGGAGCAGTGAAAGACGGTCCGAAACTGGGACAGGCTGGCCTCGTCAAACCTCCCGCTCCTTATTTTTATTCTAATCAACCCATTTTTGATGCGGGAGCAAAACTTAAGCTGTGTTGATGTGACACTTTTTTTGCCGCATAGTGCCACTCCCTCTCTGACCTCTTTAGCGAGTCAGGCAGTCTTTTTTAAATGAGGGTTTCTGAGCCAAAGATGAAGTATTAAAACTAAAATATGAACCTTGAACTCTACTAGATTCCCTGCTGGCACCTTAACACTCCTTTTGTTATTATTATTCAAAAGGGGTTGAGAGGAAGGACAAAGTGCAGCTCCACGGTGACCCAGAGTTCAACTCAGCAGGGAGGAAGGTGAATATGAAATAAAAAGGTCTACTGTCACACCATGACAGATTATCGACTTTTTTTCTCTTGATATTCAAAACATCAAGTCCTTAGAAGAAAAAAAGATGCTCATCTAATACAAAAAGGACTAAACCATCGACGCCAAAGCTGAGATGCATCATTCAGCCAGAGAATAGGCTTTGAAGTCTCTTTTTTATCTATTATCTAAGTTAAACACCACAGTAAGTCTTGAAAAACACATAAAATCCTTACAATACATGGAACCAAGATGCTTTATAGCCTTAGCAATGCTTTGTATTTAACCTCGTTCAGGACTCAGCCTCCCCAATGCTACCACCCCTCTGTAACCCTCTGCCTCCCAGGGGTCGGGGTGGATCTGTCTGGGGTTTAATGACAAAGCCTGCCCCCGCCCCCTTTACTCCACCTGCTCCCCAGACTCCGGGCCTTTACTGTACTGCAGCCATGCTTGCCTGCCTCCTCAGATACAGGCTGCATTATTAATGCGGAGAAAACACTTCCAGGCCAGGCCGGCATCTGGCCCTCCTTAAATATTAATCTATCAAACCTGGCCCCATCAGTCAAACACCACATCACCACCAAAATACACAGGGACAGAGCCAATACTGCACCAGGTTTCATTCAGTAGTGCAGTGTCACAAGATATAACAAAGTCAAAGAGCTGTGGGGAAGAGGGTCGTATATTTTCAGAATAAAATACAAGTTAGCGTCACAGTTCGATACAACAAAGACTTACATCTTCTTTACAAGATATTATAAATAAATGCAGACTAATTTCTGACTGTCCTGTTTTAGTATTCTCTGCTGAAGTTTATTGGGTATTTTAGGGCTGTCATGAACTCTTAACCCTCACTCAAAGAGCTCATTTTCATAAAACAATGACTTCTAAAGAACAAGGAGGATGACGTTTTACGCTACGACATTTCAGAAGAGGTTGCAGAAAGTCAGATATCTGTACAGCCTGGTGCCGTTGCTCTTACTTGATAACTGTTCCTTTGGCGCCCCCTGCTGTGGTGAGCATGACTCTGGTTGTGAGGCTGACACGCAAATCATCCTGGTCCAGACCGAGCAGATCAGCACAGTACTCCAGAGTCTGCCCAGACTGATTCTTCAGGACGCAACCGCCTGAAACAAAAAGTGAGAAACACAAGCCATAAAAATGTATCCTGTAGATCTTAGATCATGGAACATAATTTGTTTTCCTTTGTATCAGTATATTTATTTTACGTGTAAGCTAAATAAATAAAATAAATAGCTATAACAAAAACAAAAACTGATACTATCCTATTGTTTATTGAGTTTTTCTTTGTATTTGTTTTTGCTTTCAAGTATGATTGTTAAATGTTTTTTTCGTGGAAAAATGCTACACTGAGAAGCGTCAAAACAATGTAAATAAATTATTAAATAAAACACAAAATAATAGTCAAAAGAGTCAAAGTACGTTTTAGAAAATAAACAAAAGGATGCTTGTAAGAAAGGTCATCTCAGGATCTAGACACTGAGAATTTCACTAACCATCCGAACAAGTCGCAAAGACTCGTAATGACAGCGCTTTACTGACCTGAAGAGCTTCCCGTTTCTTCAAAGTCAATGTTTCCTAGATGCAGAACACCAGCGACCACCCTGAACAGGTCGAGCTTCTCTGTGTCATCCAGACCGATCTTCTTCATGGCTCCACACATCCTGTTGAAGTCCCCTTGGTCGTCCAGAAGAGGGTCCTTCAGAGCACCCACTTTTAGATGCTGCAAACCACGAACGGAAGTCAAAGAGTGAATCAGACTCTAAACTCAACTGGACTCATTATCATCTAACTTAAATGGACATGCACTTGTTTTAAGAGCCTCCACCAGCCTCACACAGCAAACACACCACTCACATCTAATGTGGAAAATGCACAGTAATTATGCAGCTCTGCGTTAAATGACTTTAAAAACAATCCGGCCAAAATTTCTATTCAAGCATCAGCTAACCCCAAACCCAACCCAAAACACATGCAGAGAAAAAGGAAGCATGCACTTTTATTTCCTGTTTGGACAACACACAGCAGCATGTAAGACCGGAGAGTGCCAGTGTTTACGTCAGGAAATAAAGAGGATAAAGAGCAGGCAGCACAAAGCCCTGATAAGAAAGGGAGCTTCACCTTGTTGTCCTACATAACGGACACATGGTAGGACAGACAGACAGACGTACAATAATTTGATTAGCAACATATAACCACATAATGCCCTTACAGACAAACAGCTTACAGTACTCAGTCTACTTAGGTACTGTTACTGGTTCAGTGAACAGAGGGTAGTATGAAGCAAATACCTAAAAGACTAGGAAAGGATTTTTAATTCTAGTGTCAAATTATTACTCTAATACAATCACATTTACTTGATCATAATTGGGATGCAATGTTTTGAAAGAAAAACACAAATAAGTTTTTTTTTAACAAGGATTTTTTTTTACAAAAGTAATTTAAAAAAACAAGGGCTGTGTTATTTTTTAACATTCCATAATAAATAAAATCATTTTAAGAAAAGGAAACAAAAACTCTACATCTTAAAATGCTCATGTGGCCTGATGCATGTTGGTCTCGGTCAGCTACAACCAAGAAATTTATAAGTGCTGAAGAGTAAGACCTAAAACTAGAGGGTTGTAGTGTGGTTTACCAACTTTTAAGAGAAGAAGCTTTTTGGATTCATGAACTTCACACAATCAATGTTTATAAACTTAAATAAACACAGGATCTGAGCTGTTTCTGTATGAGTTTTTGTTTCTCTTTTCAGGTAGGTAAGATAAAGTCGGAGCAAAGTCATCTCAGTTTGTGGTGATCTATGTATGAAGTGGGCTGTGCATGGAGAACCTCTCAAATATGTCACTTTGAAAGTTCATTCATTCATTCAGCTTCTATACCGCTAATCCTGTTCAGCAGGGGTCTCAAACTTGCGGCCCGCGGGCCAATTGTGGCCCCCAGAACAATATTTTTTGGCCCCCTGCCTGAAATCAAAGCTTTGTGTTTTTTCTTACATGCATCTGGGTGTTTAATGTTTTTTAACACTTTTGGGCTACCATAGCTCAGGCTCATGACAACAACGTGAATTAGCAATTGGTCACTTGTATCATGTTTGTGTCACCGAGTGGAGGGAAAATAGATCCTGTCATCTGGTGCTATATGGTGTTTGTCGGTGTTTGGATCATGTTCCTTTCTTTAGGCAGCACCTATCTGTGTGAAAAGCTCTTCTCCACAATGAACTTTAATACGTCAAAGTTCAGGTCCAAACTTAAAGATGAGCATCTTAAAGCCATACTGAGGGTCTCAGTCGATTCTTGGAGCCTATCCCAGCTGTCTTAGGGCGAGAGGTGGGGTACACCCTGGACTGGTCACCAGTCAATTATAGGGACAGACAACCTTTCACGCTCACATTCACACCTATAGAATCACCAGTTAACCTGATGAGCATGAAAACTTCATGGAGAAAGGCCACCAGGCGAACCGTAATTCTTGCTGTGAGGCTGCAGCGCTAACCATTGCACCACCATGCAGGCCACTTTATGTGATGAACAATTCAATGTTTTTTGTCATTATACTGTATATTTGATGTATTTTTTATATCTAAAACTAATCCTAACAATATTAACTTTGAGGATACTCTTTGGTTCCAAGCTTCCAAGCTCCAAAGCATTTACCATCAGCAGCAGGAGTAAAGGCCTCTCTTCACATTTTGAATTTAAAACATTAACAATGAATGACACATTTGCCAAAAATACTACCTCAGCATATTCAGAGCAAAGCTACGACATAAGACGTAAGCCTTTCCCCACAGGGGGCACCGAACCCAACAAACTCTTGGTTCCTCACAGAAGATTAAATACATATTTTTTTGCCTTTGCTCCTCCATAAAATTGTCTCACATTTGTTCCAAAAGAAAAAAAAAATGTGGTGGGATAGTGAGGAGGTAGTGTGACTTTACCTCAGGACTCTTGCGGTTCTGCATGATTTGTTTATCAGACTCCTTACTGGCAAAGTACCTGGTGCATCCCCGGTTCAGGTACTGCAACAGAAGAAAACTCAGCTAACAAACCTTCAAACATAATTAGCACTTTAAAAGATTAAATTCAGACACAGCACAAACACATTTCACCTGTGGTATCAAACCCACCAGGGGTATTTGTATTAATTTTTATCTTTTAAACGATTTATATATATTTATTTTCCACAGCAGACTAGTGGTGAATGACATAAAGTAATTGCCTCTGTTGATGTGGGTGTCACCTCAGGGACCTGATGTGATGATGCTATGATAAACATCTGAAGGAACAGCTTGTTGTTCTCTTCACAGTTGTTTAGAAGACCATGTGGAGGAAAATAAGGGCTGAGGTAAACACCTCTTACACCTTTAAGCTTTGTCCCCTCACCCCTGATGAGCTGAAAATTGCATTTGAAAGGCAAATAATTCAATTGTGAAATATTTTGTTCCTCAGATTCACACAGGAGGACCTCAAGGCATCACTGAAATAAAATAAAGTGACATCTACTTGGCTTTCATAGAGCTACCAAGAAATAAATGTTCCAACGCTTTAAAACGCTTGAGAGATGAACTTCAAATACTGATTTCTACCTCCCTGAAAATTACCCTAATCAGCACAAATGTCATTCTGGAGGGGTAAATCCTTCATTTGATCTTCTCTTTGAAGCCAGTTTCAGTCTGTTTTTATGAGAAATACTGATGCTTCACACCCTGGTTTCTGTCTATGCCCACTGACCCTGAAGCTGTCTGGAGAGTCCAGGTGCAGCCTCTTCTTTATGTCGTCAGATGCCCCAGCACACAGCCTGTAGAAGATGTGGTAGTTCCTTTCGTCGTTACTCTGCATGCAAATTCTCGACTTCTCCAGCAGGTAATGGGAGACGAATCCGCCCACAACTGCATTCTGGTGACAAGAGAGGAGTATTAGATTTTCAAAATCACCATCAAAACACAGGAACTTATAGAGCAACCGAGAGAAAGATCACCTTCTCGTTAAAGTGGATTTCAACAAACTTCCCAAAGCGACTGCTGTTATTGTTCCGAACCGTCTTTGCATTTCCAAAGGCCTCAAGAAGAGGATTGGCTAAGAGGAGACAAATAGTCAGGATTAAAGAGCATCCATACAGTTTATACATTCTATTATGGTAGCAGGTGAACATTCTTGTCTTTTAAGAAATTACCTTCAACAATCCTCTCATCAATATCTTGGCCACTTCCATACGTTGTAGTGAGATACCTGCAGGGTAAGGAGAAAGTATCATGACATCAGTAATGATCAATATCCTCAAATGCATTTTAAGAGAAAATGGTGACATATTTTGGTTATGAAAGAAAGGAATGACTTTTGATTTGAACATTTTTTTATCAAGTTCTTACACAGAAACTCAGAAGGGAGAAGATGTAGAGCATTAATCAGAAGGGTTCATACCTTAAAACAAACTTGGTGTTTTCAGTCTTTCCAGCACCAGATTCCCCAGAAACTATTATAGACTGGCTCATCTTGAGAACTTTCATGTCCCTGTAGGCTTTGTCAGCTAAAATGAAAAAAAAAGAAAAAAAAACCCCACAAAGAAATCACAGAAATGTTGAGTATTAATGCCAAAAGATCAAACAATGTACAATATAAAGCATTTTTACAGAAGCATGTGTTTAAGTGTGCATTTAAAAGGTAACTGTAAACATTACTGAGTTTGGAAATCAAGCCACTTTCTATTTTTCCTGTAATGTTTTATCCACTTAAGTTGATCAGCCCACAAAGCCACAGCACTCTCTCCCTGTATGTATGAAAGGGATGATTCAGTATTTCTGAAATGTGGTTGTAGCCTTTATGTGTCACTAGTAAGTGTTTCAGCCACAATGGATGCCAGTCAACCCTGCCTCTGCTGTGATAAAACTGCACTGCAAAAACTGAAATCTCAGCAAGTGTCTGTCTCATAACACTAAGTATAAGCATCATTCACTGACAAGATGAGAAAAATGTCTTAGAACAAGTTGATACAAGTTTAAAAAAAAGACTCCTGAATTTCTAATGAAGAGTAAAAATCATAAACTGTATAATCAATGGATGTAGTCTCCACGTCACACGTGTGTTTCTGAAACAGATTTTTGAAGCAAAACGGCCGGTGCGGCCAATGAGACAGGCTTTGAGTCACCACTGTAACAGCCATAGGACACCTGGTAGTCACATGAGCTGAGCTGTGCCTCTGATTGGACGAACTGGCGATCTTAATATTGTCTAAATTGCAGAGTTAGAAAAAAATTCACCCCCGTACAATGTGTGCTGATAGTTAAATTAGCGATTCAGACGGGAGACATTCTATATACCAGGCTGTAAATGTGCTTAAGGAACAGCGGAATTTAGCACTTCCACATTGTCTCATATTTTCCGACCGGAGGTTGCCACTTGGTAAAAATGGGGAACCAAAATGTACTGGTTTAGTTTCTTGCATTTATACATTATTCTGATTTAAAAAAAAAAAACTGACATTGGCTGATTGTTTTTATTCTTTAAATGTTATTCATTGCTTTAATATTTTTTTACAAAAATAAGACATAAACACTTAGATTTAAGTTTTTGCATTGTACTGGAAGAACCACCATGCAAGGTACGTTACAGTTTTCTGCAAGATGGGGCCAAGTTTGTCTTGTAATTTAGTTTGAGAGACTCTGATCCGAGCACTCATCTCAGAATAAGCGTTTGCTTCACTAAGGAGTTTTTTTATCACCTGATATTACCATAAGAAAAAGCCCATTTGTTTATCCACTATAATGCAGGTGTTTTCTTCTGCCTGGAGTGCACAGATCTCCTCTTTGGATCAGCAGGCTTCAAATGGCCAAAAATTCAACTAAACTAAAAATGATGAGTGGTTTTGGCAACCCGATGACATGCTGGTGACTGTGGGACACCTTTATGAACTGAAACTTATGATTCTGAATGGACAGAAGCAAAAAGAGAAACCTCTTTGCCTGTTACATACAAAGAACTAGATGTTGTGGGCTCTCACCGATAGCATATACGTGAGGTGGCAGAGTTCCCAGTGACTTCCCTCTGTAAGACTTGAGGGATTCAGGGCCATACAGTTTGGGGATGTCCTTGTAAGGATTTACAGCTATCAAGATATTGGCCACGTAAGTCTGTAAAACACACAGATACATATATGATTAGTCACATCATAAACAGAATTTGGAAAAAGTCACAAAGGCTATGAATAATTAATAGGGCGCAAGAGAAAGGAGGTAGAAGCTATTGAGACACACCTTAACATGTCCGTCTCTTCCTATCTACCAGCTGTCCCTCATTTCCTAAGTGAGTGTTGGGATCAGGATTGGGTTTTCCTGTCTGACTTTGTGAACCCTTTCCTAGCATGCATCGCCTCTTTACCACCTGCTGCTTTACCCAGAGGGACATAAAGAAAGGGATCCTCTCTCAGCCTGTTGCTGCTTCTCTTCATTACGCAACTAGAAAGTGAGGCTTTAAGCTGCAGCGACAGCACCTGACCAAAGGATTTGTAGTTATGAGGAGGCGGAGAAGAATCGTGGAAGAAAACATACGTAGATGTGGTCTTTATTGTAGCGCACTCGGACGTTGTTGAGAAGAGTGGCTTCATTCAAGTACATAAGTGAACCTGAAGGCAGAGGAAATAAAAAAACAGGAGTTGAGTTATTTCTTTAATTGTACAACAACCAAGCTGCAATCAATCAAAAAAAAAGAGTTCTTAAAACTAAGTTGTGTCTTGACTTACAGTTGTCATCTACAAGTTTGTTTACGTCATCCTCAGCTGGAAAGACTTGGCTCATCGGGGCAAGGAAGGTCTGAAACACAAAAAGTCATCTTTATTGCAGCACTCATATTGTATCATTTCCAAGACATTTATATCTAATTACAAGATAATTACAAATACAATCCCAATGTGCAAGATTATTTATTGTCTCGTCATTTGAAAAGTTTGACACCAAACCAAACAGGATGCAAAAACTGTGAGACAGATATCTTAAGAAGCAAAGCAAACGTGCACAAGCATGAATCATTCAACACGTTTAGAGATTACAGAAACAATGATTGGTTTGACATGTTCCCAGGCTGAATTAGTTACTGATATTCTCAGTCTTTTGTTTTAGGAGTCTGACTTAATGGAAATAAATTCAATGGAACAAGCCGGCTGTGAGAGAAACAAGGGAAGACACGGCAGAGTAATGAATAATTTGGTGGGAGAGCAACCGGATCCGAACACCTGAGTGAGTTTGTGAGTGTACGAGGTGGGTGTGTGTGTGACAGAAAAGAGATGATTGGGGTGGCTGTGCTGAACTTGTAAGAACCGATAAATTCCTTGTACAATAACATCAACAAAACTCACTGGCAACACTGAAACATTCCCAGAGAATGAAACAAGTGTTTCTATAAAAGTCAATCAGACTAAGTGACACGAATAAAGCCGAAAACCCTTTGACCATTTATTCCCCCCCCCACATCAATAAAGATGCACGTGTGATTGTGACCCAGCGTGTGCTATGATGCATGCTTTATTGCCACAAACAGGCCGTGAGCATGAACAGAATCTGCTTTGTGTGCCATCTACTCTGCCCGGACTCATTCTGGACATGTCCATCCACAATAATAACCATGTGAGAAATGACTAACCAATAAAATTGACAAAGAAGACGAAGCTGCCATGCTGAGGGCTGTGTTGCTCTGAGGCACTAATGAGCTCCACACTGCAGTAAAAACAGGCACTCAATGAGCCTTTTATTTAAGCAGTGAATGAGGCAGAGTCTTTGCCTCTTAATAATGCTCACGATCATTCAAAGTTCAGTTATTCAAAATCACTCCAAACTCAGTGAAGTGCATCTTTAAATATTAATCCTCATGAGTCATTCAGAGTGCAACAGAGTGTTAATATGATGAAGTTTGTCAGTAGGGTATGATAATTGCTCATTTTTAATGCAACTTTGTTTCAGCAGGTTTTTTGCAAGTGGGAATATGCTGGGTTCAGAATGAAGTTTAAATTGTAAAAACTTTAAAGTCTAATTAACAACTCTGATTTCTTTTATATATATATATACATATATCTCAAAAGAAAGCAGTCTTCTGAATTAAATTATATTCAAAAAAGCTGTTTAGGTGGATTCTGATGCACTGAAGAATCCTGAATGCCTTACTTTGGGTTACACACAATTAAAGTAATGCTCTATATTGTGTCAAAGGGACTCTAATACAAATGCATACAGATGCTAATGTTTTGTTCTGGCTTCATAGAAAGTAAACTTTTAAAATTTAGATTCAACAAATATGGGGTTGTGATAATAACAGGATATCAATCCTCAAAGGATGAGCTGCGAAAGCTGTGAAAACTCATGTTTATTGTCTCTATTCTGAAACACATCCAATGGCATTGATCAGTCAGAAAGCTGCACTGGTCTATGACGTCAGCTATTTGTTTCTGATACAGAGTTTTAAAGCCTATCGTTGATGGAGACAGATTGGAAATGTAGAACTCAAACTAGCTTTGTTCAAGTTAGGATGGGGTAAAGAGGCGGGCCCTCAGCTTCTTTGTAGACAGCTACAGGATGCAAGTCAGCCAATGGCAAACTTGTCAGTCCTATAACTTGAAATGAGTTTTAAAAACATTTACCCATCAGAGAAATGAGCGATTCAGGTCCAAGCTGCTTTTTTAAAACTGGCTATAGTGATACAAAGTCATTCATTTCAGAACAGAAAAATAAGTCTTTTAAAGGAGGACATGGCGTTGCCGTGGGGAGGGAGGTCCCAAACCACCGCGGGAATGCTGGACTGTCGACTTGTCTGCAGTGATATAGGATGTAGTGAGTTTAAATAAAGTAAACTGTGTGTCTGCATATGTAAGGTACAAAGGAAACAAAGAACTGTGTTTACAGATGAAGTGGTCATGGTGGGGTGGGGGGGTATTTACTCTGATCAGCGGGCTGGATCTTCCTCGCCCTGGAGCGCGTCTGCTGGACTTGCCAGGAAAAATACAGATTTTCCATTTGGGAAATGTAAGGGTGAGAACTTTAACTTTTGTGTCTTTTGGCCGGCTTATTTCTTGTTCTACCAATTAGTGGTGGAGAATTGGCTTATTTTGGGTTTTTTCTTCTTTCTGGGACTGAGGATCATTGGACATGAGATCAACAGAGGGCTTTTGGGCAGTGGACTTACAACCAAACGGGGACATTTAAAGGATGGTAAAGACTGTCGGACATTAAGGGTGAAAGCATCTACCTTTTTATTTTGTTTGGAAATTTTTTTTTGGTTAATTTTGGGGCGATCAATGTTTCAGTTAACGGGGGTATTTTGTTGGCAATTAAGTTTGGTTTGTTGCAATGAGCTGAGCACTTTGTCGAACCAGTTGCCTAATGTTCCTCCAAATCCTGTCTCTGAACACACACTCTCTTTGTATCGCACCATTTACAGTGTTTTCTAATACTGCTAAACCAGGCATTGTTTTTAACATGCTTTTATATCCACAAGTGGGTGTGTTAATGTTCATCAGTGTTAATTGTTCATGCGTCTCTGAGTGCACATCACTCAGTCTGAGGACTATGCTTTTACAATTTATTTATTATAACACGTTCCCAGCATCACCTCTAAGTGTCGCCAAAGGATCAAAAGCTGTAGAAACGTGCTTACGCCAGCCATAAAGTTGGCGTGAGGCATCGCACATTTCCATGGTCATTTCACTCTTGATACATCTGAACTTTACAGTGAAAAATAGCGTATGCCACGTTTTTGTGCATACACACTCTTAGTACATCAGGCCCCTGGTGTTGTGCTGACCGGGTCACTAAAGCTCGAGTGACACCCAACATTTTTTCTTCACTGTTAGAAGCCCAAATGTTCCAGGTGAAAAGGGTCCATCCATTAGCCATGGGGAAAACAGATCAAACGCAACTAATGCAGATCACAGATAGAGTCCGTTCTGTGGTAAACATCACAGGTCTGTTTGCAGTTGGGGACACATTATGGCTCAGGTGTAACAGGTGGCTTTTACCTCCTAATGAGCAGCTCTCCTGCTAGGCAACACTATCAGCACACCTGCTGCTGCTCTCTTTATTTATTCATGCCTGTGTACATGCGGTCTCTCATGTTTCTCACATTTTACACATTGTTATTCTGACGCCTTTCTATTTCAAACCCCACTTAATACAGACTGCATGGAAGTTATGCAGAAAATGCCGTCGATCAAAACAAGCTATCTTTAACTGTCATGACTTCTTATGTCCCTGAACTTATGAATGCATTAGTTGTATTCTATGGAAAGACCCTCTTGGGATTTTACAACAAACAACATCTCATGTATGTGGCCCACTGAATCAATCTGCAACTCTCACATGAATTTGAGAAGCGTAACACGAGGGAAAAACAAGAACTAGCCCCTTACCCATTCCCAGTTGGACTCAATTTGCCTGTAAATGGAAAGCCAGGGTGTATGCTTGCCTGTATGTGTATGTGCAGGTATTGACCCACCTTGCCCTTCTGGTTGAGTGGTTCTATGGTGAGCGCGTCGGCTCCTATGTCAACGATCATGCCCAGCTGGAACCCGTCGGTGGGGTGGGGCGCCCACACTGGCTTCCCATCCTCCATGGCTCACCTCCAGTCGGCACGACCAAACAACCTGGAGACGAAAAAGGGGAAGAGTGCACATATTATTTTACAGGTTTACATGCAAAGCAGAGTGTGCAGCTTTGCATATTTACTCCTCTTTGCTTTTTGGAACAGCCATACACAGAGAGAGCCATATGGGTAAAGCATTGATATAGTACATATCCATAACATCCATTTCCTTCACAACTGGAAAAAAACAGGTATCCCTGATGCTGTCTACAAAGAGGAATCAACAAGTGTGCAACTTATTACACTAATCTGATACATAATTTCAAAGCTGTTCTCAAAATTACACCAGGTTCTTATATATTACTATGAAATGAAAATGAATGTCAGCACGTTCCTATTTTATTGTGTAATATGTAGGGATTAAGGATGGACCAATCCCGATCCTGGTATCTGATATCGACCGGATCGGGCCCCTCAAAGCTGGATCGAGTATTGGTAGGAAAGGGCCGATCCATGGTGCCAATCCAGGCAACCAGCTCTGTGCCTTTTTTAACCGGTGCTCTCATATTTTTTACAAGATTTTTGTCGTCAGTTTGAGAACTTGTCACTAAGGTCAAATTGTAATTAAATCAAACAAGGTTGTTTGCCTTATTTTGTCACTTTGTTTACAGTATGTGGTAACAAACAGTTGTGTAATACAGTTTTGTACTTGAATGTTCCCTCTGATGCACTTTCTCTGTTTTTTGCTGCATTAACAGTCTACAGAGTGTAAAAGTTTATGACTGAATATTAATTTCTGTCAGTTCTCAAGCACTTTTTTTTTAACCAAACTGCTGGTGAACATTTCAACACTTTATAGTTTTAATAAATATCAACTTTAGTAATTCCACATGTCCGTATTTGTCAATCAGAATTTCTTCAATAATGTGTGTTATTTTAAAGGCACGGTTGGTAGTCATGGAAAACTAGCATGAATTTGAAAGGAGCATCTCCTCAGGACTCCTTTAAGCCCCCGCCCCCACACACTTGGAGCTCCTCCAAAATGACGTCTCCGCTCACAGGCACAAGTGCCACTGATCCGCGACCAAATGATCATGGCTGTTTAAAAACCACAGACTCAAACCGGTCCCCAGAACATAGTTTTTGCTTGCGCTATGTTACCAGTAATTGGGGTTTAGGTAGTTTTTCTGCCATTCTCCAGCGTACTTTGATCCTTCTTGGTTATGCACATTGAATTGGGCCTAGTGCATGCTGGCAAGGAGTACGCGGGCAGAACGGCTGGACGGGATTTGATTGGTTTAACAAATTGGATCCCAAAAGCTAGGATTGGCTGGTGTTTTCCCGGGTTTACTTCTGCTGTAGACAGCAGATATTTTCACTCAAGAAAACATCATGGATTGATTGCCATTGGGACATAAAGATCATTTTAACTAGAATAACAAAAAGTGTATCTAAATCTGATTACCAACACTGCCTTTAATTCTGCTGGTGTCGCACAGGCACTCAATATTTGCCTTTACATTAGTCTATGAATTAGAGACAGGATTACAAAGCAGAAACAGTTTTAAAACATCTCAAATCGATTTTCTGTTTGGCTTTTTTCAGTGTAACTTATTTTCTTCTTGAGCAACTGATTGTAATCTCCATACCATCATTTTCCTGTTACTCATTAAAACTTAACAGACTTTTTAATTAAGTCTCATACATTGATAAAAATTTTTGGTGTTGAACATTATCATCCACCTGACTCTGACACTTTTATCGAAGTAGTCTCCCATGATCATGAAGTGTTCTGTGAAATAACACAAAAACAACAAGCGAAGACGTTGCTTCATCAAACTGATCTCGTTTGGCATCTCTCAGCTGCCTGAGAGATTTGATTGAGATCTGACCCACAGCTGCTGTCTGCTTTACTCTTCATTAACTTGTTACTCCACCATCTGATCTCTTTTAAGAGAGGATTTTCCACTGGGACTGGACTGGAGCTGCCTCCTGAGGGACTCTTGCAATCTCTAGTGAGACGAAACAACCCTCAGTGACCTTACATAAACTGTCCAGCCAGACAAAACATCTCAGGTCTGCTGGTGTATGTTCAGACTCTGCAGAGCCCTAACTAAAGCAGATGAACCCAAAACTTTCTTACACAACTGAATTCCAATAAGCCAATTTTTAAAGCCTTAAGTTGCTTTAGGGATTTCAAGTCTCAAGTCTGGGCACAATTTGGAAGACTCACGCAGACATTTGTATATAAGTGACTGTTGAGTAAAACAAAATGAATTTGTTGATCTGAATATTGCTTTAACAATCTATATGAATCTTCAGCCCAATGTGAAAGACAGGGTTTCCAGCTGATAACAGTCCTCTGCATTTTATCTAACAACTATCAAAATCTATAAAGCAAATGTACGGATTGTTTTGCTTTGGTTTCCAATTAGGTTGAAGGATTGGGGTCAAGGAAAGGATCGGCTCTGCAGATTGTTGATGCAGTCCTCTAGAAGGATAAAGCTCCATGGGTATGATCACTTATGGTAATGGTGGATCATAGACATAATAAACCATTGTACAAGATAGACCATTTGAGATTCTGCAGGTTGATTTGAAAGACACTTTGAAAGCCAAGTTAAACATTTCTTTCTTACTTGGAAACAGAAAGTCCTTCTCGTATATGCACTTACCGTAATAAAGTGACAGCAGTCAGACTTTTACTGCCCTGCCTTAAAGAACACGACTGACTACTGAACCTTAACCTGCCTTTTCTCACTAGACAATGTGAATCACATATCATTGAATGAATGAATGAATGAATGAAATTTATTCCTGTTCACTTGCAAAAATTGAAACAATCCACAAGTTTAAAATATATGTATCTTTTTAAATTTTCAATGTAACCAAAAGGGTGTAGGTTGAAGCGAAAGCTTATTTAAAACCTGCCCCTCTAATCACAAAATAAGTGCATAGCAAAAGCAATACTGATGCATTGTTGTTAACAATAATTAGAAATAAGTGCACAATAACATAATAATATTAATTAGTATTTTCCATGGTGTATTTCAGAACCAAGTGATTCTTGTACAGTCTTTTGAGCTTTACCAATGTACTACATTTTTTAACTTCTTCACAAGAAAAACTCCACAATTTCACCCTTCTCACCAATAGACAATGAGATTTTTTATTTGTGCATATTTTTGGTTTTTGAAAAATGAATGTACTCCTTGTATTGTATTGACTGTCTCTCATTATAAACAACTTCTGAATACTTTGCGGTTGACCAGTTTTCGTTCTATACATTGTTAGTATTGTGTTATATTTGACCAAGTCTGTAAATTTAAGTATATTTCCTTGCAAAAAAAAAGAGGATTGGTTGATTCTCAATATGATTTTTTATTTATTAATCGTATGGGTTTTTGTAACAGGAAACTGGAGTGTGTATTTGTTTTATAAGTATTTTTCCCCAGACCTAAAATCAACAAAAATAGAAAGTTCTTCTCAGGTGCTTTGAAGGTGAGCCCTTTTGAAAATGAAATGTAAGTTAAAAGTTCTTGTCAACCTATTACTACCTCCATACATTCATGTGGCTGTGACAAATTAGGGCTGTTATCAAAAATATGCTTTAAACTTGTTCAAACATATATTACATTGTTTTGATATTAGATGTATAGTTTGCATTTCTGTATCATCATAGTATTTTAGAAGACATTTGTACCTTTTTTAAACAATTAAAGAAACAGTCCAATTTAAATTGTCCAATGGTGTAACCACAAAAGCATGACAAGCATTAGATAATTCACCTTCCTAGAAGTTATGCAAGTGTACTGATGAAATAAGCTATTTGTTATGAAATGTCATCGCAGAGTGTATTTAAAATATTTCATTTCTAAACTTGATGATATGGGTTTTGCTGGACTTTGCAAGTCAGTATGCCATAGACAAGTGTTTTCTCTATATTTTTAAACCATGTTAAATTTCATTTTTTACAGTGAAGTATACTGCTAAAACCATATTCATAATAACATATTTGCGTAATATCAGATATTTTATGAGAAACATTGGTTACACTAGTTGGTGTTTTTCAGTTTTACTAACTGACCATGTCTTTCACCTGCATGCATCTGTGCCAATACAAATGACTACTACTGTGTATCTAAGAAAAAAATGTGTAATAGGACAAATGGTTTGCATCAGAGGTTAAAAAAAGAAAATTCTCAATGTAGCTTATTCAGTATGCAAATCAAAGGTTATCATCATCTCCACTGACACAGTAAATGTAAGATAAGGGACGCAGTTATCGCACTTTATGGTGACATGGCCTACATAAAACTACAACAAAAAAATCTCTGTTCTTTGTTCTGTGTGAGCTGACAGCTGAATAAGAAGAAGATATTACACATCAAAGGACTGACCAACTGATAGGCCTACACTAGAGCTCTGGAACAATCAGAAAACAAACCTATAGTTTCTTTAAAAACCCAAGCTTTTAAGCTATGATAAGCAGAAGGTAAATGCACCAGGAGCTTTGGAATCCTCCTGAAACAGCCAAAAAAAAAATCATCTGTATATGTTACTTCACATCAATAACTACATTACAAAGACAGAGATATCACTGACTGAAGGCAAACACAGACCTGTCCCTCATGATGAGTACCTTTGACTCTGCAGGGCCTAAATCCTCTTAGTGTTTGACCCTAATCCAGAAAGGGAGGCGAGGCGCACAAAGTGAGATCTAAGCTTCATGAATAAAAGTCAGTGACCACTCCTGAAGCAGAGGAGATCCTGCATATATATCCCCAGAAACAAATAACCACTTAAACAACAGAGAGAAGGAAACACAAACATAAACACACATGAAGGGACAGCAACTACAAGTTAAAGCAGGATACAAAAAGCAGGCCTCTTATTTCCTGCCTCTGGTTTCCTGTTCTCTACCAGGCAAACGGGACATGGAAAATGCACTGGACATTGACTGCAAGCTGAAAGGATGAATGGAGTTTTGATTCAAAAGCGGTTGAATTGACTAAGAGGTTGCAATATGTCAGACTTATAAGAATAAAGAACAGAAAAGAGAAGACAACATAAAATAAGATTTTATATTACTTAGACTATAATGTTACTAGGTACTTTGAAAACAGTATAAGATTATTTTTTTTTATATATAACAGCTTTAGAGTCAGTGTAGGCCTATGAAGTTTGCATCAAGTTCTGGACATCTTTCCTGATGAATTGCATTAAAATTTATAAACTTACAATGCACAAGTTTCTCAAACGTTACAAAATCATTTAAAATACCCAAGTGTGACAACTGTTGGAGTCTGGCAGCAACAGGTACACAATATAGATGCCGGTTAGATTTGGTTTTCATGAGGAAGAACAAGTAGGCATATCGTATAACTACTGTCAAAATAATACAATGCACTTCCAGCTATCTTTGACCCTGGCAATTCGATAAAAAGCGCAATCGGCTGGACAAAAAGAGGTTGTACTTACGACTAATATCTGTTAGAAAGTCGACTTTCTTTTCAGGGCGAAAGTTACAACTTTAAAGTCCTTCATACAGAAGTTTGGTTGTAGCAGTGCTCCAACTTTCTCGCTCTTTGTGTTCCCAGGCGAGGAAAGGCCAACGGTGTTTCAAGCCGCCTGGATGACAGCCTGTGCTCGCTGGCGCTCCGGTGAGACAAGGTGACGTCACTGCCACTGTACTCTATTGAAGGTGCGTTGAAGTGCTGCTCGTTAGACCCCGTATCAGGTGGTATCAGTGTTTTTTTTCCCTCTAGAAAAGCAGTTAAAGCTACAAACAGATGTAATTATAATGTAACTTGTACATATCGCTAAGCTACAGAGCGCTCGTAAAATGACGTGATTAAACTTTGAATAAAATGCACGTGACGAAACGGCTTAGTCCAACACCCTTGTTACTGCTTGATCATCAGTTCATGTATACATTTCTTTTTAAATATACAATACTCTCATGGGAATATTTGCTTTTTTAAATTTAATCACAAACTCTCAGTAAGAAAATATAGTAAGCAAACACAGAGCTGACTCTGTTCTGCATTAAAAGACAGCAAATGCTGCCTTGAGGGTCATTTATATTTGATAGGCAGGTAACCCAAAACTTTTTGGGGGATTTTTGAAGGAGACACCCAATCCCCCATTGAAAGCAGCCACTGGGTTTGTAAATCTAATTAGGATATCTGATACCACTGTATTGGACCATATCACATTACTGACTGCAGATGACAGCATGTAAACATTAACATGACATTATTTGTTCGCATGTTACACTTCCTCGCTTGTATTTGCATAACATAATAAATAATCCATTATGCAAACATGGGATAATGCATTGCTTATCTCCAACAAACATCTGTTGAAGTATGGATGTGCAATATTTATTATCTAACATTGTTTTTATTTCTCAATGTCTATTCAATTTGGCAGTATTGAATAAATTGAGTATATAAAAATACTGCATTAAAAACTGTTTGCATGTACTTGAAAGTTATGATCATGCATTTTTAAAAAAAAAAAAAAAATACAATAATTTAAAAATAATCTTATTAAATGAAAAGGACAACATGTTTCTATTTTATCTGGACAGATAGAGTGTTGGTCCATTTTGCACTTCAGTGGACAATGGCTCCCTCAGGTGGCAACACAGAGGACACGCAGATATGAATATCTGAAAGCAAAACCAATTAAGTTGCTAACGTGAGGATGGAGCAAAGGAGAAGCGAGGATGCTCGGGAGAATTGAGGGAACTATACAGAGAACTACAGTCTCTTGGGAAATGATGGTAGCAGAAATACTTAGCAAGCACAGAAATGGGTTCAAGGACAACCTGTGATGATTGACTCCTCAACACAGAATTATTCAAATATTTACAAATAGACTGCATATCCAAGAGGGTTTGAGTACTACTAATTAAACTCTGTGGGATAAAATAAATCCGCCTGTCATTTAATTTTTATTAGACAATTTAAGTATCCTGCATTATTTATTTATTATTTATTTATTTAGACACATTGAGGATTTGTACATTTCTAACAACAGAACATATATATCAGTCTTAAATCAGTATATAAACCCAGCTCCTCCCATGTCAATCACTTGACTACTTTCCCAGCCAATTATCTGTGAGGGCCCAAACTGCTTTATCTTCGAACTGTTTACAAATTTCCTATCACACACATTCTGTGGGGCCCGCAGAGGAACATGAAATGTTTCTTTAGGACCACCAGTGTTCAAAGCTTTTGCAATCTTTGGAAATCTGCAAATCTCCCCTGGATTTGTCAGGAAACATCTCTACAGGTAGGCATCACTGATTTTATTTCACACTATTCTTTAAGCTGTTAATAATTTTTTTCTCAGAAGGAATATTTTTTAAGGATATTAGCATTGCCAGCTTTGAGGAAGAAGTCTTTGTTCATGTAACTGCAAATGTAACTGATGTTGCCTTCTTTAAACTGAGCATTAAATAAAGAAGCCATATATGGATAGCTGATATCTATTGCAAAAAAAATTATGAAGCTTTTTCCCAAACTTTTTTTACTGCTGTGGAGGCAGTTAAATGAATGCAGAGCATATTTCCCAATTAAAACAAGAACGTTGCACAGTATGTTACTGTATCACACATATCTTTTTGTATGTTATGTCATTGTATGTTACAGCATATTATATTATCATATTGTGCTCTAACCCCCTATATAATATGTACTATCTTTTGATTATGATCAGCTTTGAAACAGTTCATGCTTTTACCGTTTCCTATCAAATTGTGATGTCCCCTCTTTGCAGTGCATATCCCGTCACTAACTTTAAAAATAAATTCAAATTCTAACTGAATTACAGGACTTTATCTAAAATAACATTTTGTCTATTTTCCTGATCATGTTTCCTAGTGTAGCCCATCACTCAGCCCATGTAAAGGATGGTAGGAGAGAATCTGTTGTTGCCTGTGGTACTTATGTCTGTGCTGACATCGTATGGACAGCAACTGGCAGAGGAGTCCTGCACTGTTCAGATTCTGGTTCCTGGACTCAAAGGCAAGTTGCTTTTTGTGCTTTCTTACAAAAAAAGTGCTAATTCTGTGGGCAGGTTTTCATATCATTATTGTTTCTTGCCTTATTCTGCAAAAGGGGAACCAGGAGAGAAAGGACTGAAAGGAGCGCCAGGGCGACCAGGAAGAGTCGGACCTGCAGGACTGACTGGTACATTTTTTTCTTGCAACAAAGGCAGACAACTGTAGAACAATTTTGTTTTCCAGGGCATGGGAAAACATTTATCGCACTCAAGTGTATCCATCTCCTCACATTACACGACCACTAAGCTGAAAAGAAAAAGAACTGGGGTAAAGATCACATTTCTTGAGCTGATAATGTGCTGTTACATCACCAGCAGGCCATCCAGAGATGGCTTAGTGTTTACATGAGGGTGAGAGGTTGGATGAGAAATGGTTTTAGGAATCTGCTGCTGTGGACAAGTGTTTACTGAAGAACCTAATGAGGAGTAGAGGTTGTTGACATACTCTTTGGTGGAGATTTCACAGAGTCAGCGTTTATTTAATGCACCTTGGTGTGTTCCAGAATTAAATAGGGATCTGGGAATATCAGGTATTACTTTCACAAAGTTTAATTTGTGCAGAAGCAAAACAAGAGATGGGGGGCTTATTAGACAGATTCCATTGCAATAAAGCGTTCCTAGTATACTCTTATTTCAGGTCAACCTGGACTTAAAGGTCAGAAAGGCATTATGGGACGTTATGGAAAAGTGGGTCCAAGTGGAATGAAAGGTAATTAGAAAATTCAGAAACATGCTCCCTGTGCCGTTGTTTATTATTTCCACTGTTTAAAGTTTTATGAGAACCAACCATATTTAATACCTCAGGGGTGAAGGGAGACATGGGGGATCCAGGTCCAAGAGGCCCTAATGGAGATCCAGGTGAGATATTGAGGCATTTATTTTAGTTTAGGATTAAACTGACATGTTTGGTGGGATGGGAAATGTGTGCTAATCCTCCACATTTTTGCCTTATCAGGTGTTGCGTGTGAGTGCACACCAATGAGAAAATTGATTGGAGAAATGGACATTCTTGTGGGGCAGCTCTCCTCTGAACTGAAATTTATTAAAAATGGTAAGATCAGAACAGTTCTCAACATACATATCTAGGAAAACATTCTTGTATCTGTTTTTTTACTTGTTATGCTAATAGAAATGCAAATACTAAATGTTCCAAAGTGAAGTTTATAGAAATACAAGTGCTCATTTTTCAGCCCTGCCCTCCCCCGCAGCTGTTGCTGGCATAAAAGAGACAGACAGTAAGGTGTATCTGTTGGTGAAGGAGGAGAAACGCTACACAGACGCCGAGCTCTACTGTCAGACGAGGGGAGGGCACCTGGCCATGCCCAAAGATGAGGCAGCCAATGCAGCCATCGCAGGGTACATAACTGAGGCGGGCCTAAGTAGAGTCTACATTGGGATCCATGACCAGCAACGTGAAGGAGTGTTCACCTACGCTGATCTCTCTCCCATGACAACTTTCAGCAGATGGAGAAAGGGAGAGCCTAACAACGCTTATGATGATGAGGACTGTGCTGAGATGTTGGCCTCAGGGGAGTGGACGGATGTGGCATGCAGCCCTACCATGTATTTTGTCTGTGAATTTGACAAAGACAGTATCTGAGTTCAGTCTGCTGAAGATACTGCATAGAAATGGACAAATATATCACGAAAAGGTCTAATTATGCTTTATCTTTTCTCTGTACAAAGATGAAAGAAATTACAAGTTGTGCTAACTTGCACTCTTAAAAGTTCTACAACCCAGATTCCAGTGAAGTTGGGAGGATGTGTAAAATATAAATAAAAACAGAATACAACTATTTGCAAATCCTGTTGAACCTATTCAATTGAATACACTACAAAGACAAGATGTTTATCGTCCAAACTAATTGTCCAAACCTGTTATTTTTCAAATATTCACTCGTTTTGATTTTGATGTCTGCAACATGTTCCAAAAAAGTTGGGACAGGGGCAACAAAAGACTGCAAAAGTTGAGGAATGCTAAAAAACACCTGTTTGGAACATTCCACAGGTTAATAGGAAACAGTTGAGTGTCATGATTGGGTATAAAAGGAGCATACCTAAAAGGCTCAGTTGTTCACAAGCAAGGATGGAGCGAGGTTCACCACTTTGTAAACAACTGCAGGAGCAAGTAGTCCAACAGTTTAAGAGCAATGTTTCTCAACGCTCAATTGCAAGGATTTTATGGATTTCATCATCTACAGTCCATAATATCATCAAAAGATTCAGAGAATCTGCGGGAATCTCTGAATCACTGAATGTCCGTGACCTTTGACCCCTCAGGCAGCACTGCATTAAGAACCAACATCTTTGTGTAAAGGATATTACCATGTGGGCTCAGGAGCACTTCAGAAAACCATTGTCAGTGAACACAGTTTGTCGGTTCATCTACAAGTGCAAGTTAAAACTCTACCCTGAGAAGCCAAAGCCATATTTCAACAACACCCAGAAATGCCACCAGCTTCTCTGGGCTTGAGCTTATCTGAGATGGACTGATGCAAAGTAGAAAAGTGTGCTGTGGTCTGACAAGTCCACATTTTAAATTGTTTTTTGGAAATCATGGATGTCAGGCCAAAGAGGAAAAGAACAATCTGGATTGTTATCAGAGAAAAGTTCAAAAGCCAGCATCTGTGATGGTATAGGGGGGTGTTAGTGCCCATGGCATGGCTAACTTGACCATCTGTGAAGGCTCCATTAATGCTGAAAGGTACATACAGGTTTTGGAGCAACATATGCTGCCATCGAAGCCACGTCTTTTCAGGGATGTCCCTGCATATTTCAGCAAGACAATACCAAGACACATTCTGCATGTGTTACAACAGTGTGGCTTCGTAGTAAAAGAGTGCTTGTACTAGACCGGTCTGCCTGCAGTCCAGACCTGTCGCAAAATATGGAGACCCTGGACTTTTAAGCAACTGAAGTTGTTCATCAAGCAAGAATGGTAAAGAATTCCACCTCCAAAGATTCAACAATAAGTGTCCTCAGTTCACAAATGCTTACTGAGTGTTGTTAAAAGGAAAGATTATGTAACACAGTAGTAAACATGTTGCAGGCATCCAATTCAAAATGGGTGAATATTTGCATAAAACAATAAAGTTGATTATTTTGAACAATAAATATATTGTTTTTGTAGATTATTTCATTGAATATGGGTAACAAAGGATTTGCAAATCATTGTATTCTGTTTTTATTTATGTTTTAAACAATGTTATCCATCTTAACTGGGATTGGGGTTGTACTGTTTTCTTTAAGCTATTTATTTTCTTAGCTCACAAAATAGTCAGAGTTTTTCCTCTTTTATGATGATAATACTTATTTTAAATACCCAGTTTGTCTTCAACTCAGAGACTGATTGGTGCTCCTGTCAGTAAAACTAGATGCTACATGAACCATACCCTGAGCAGTGTTTGCAGAAGTGCTATCAACAAACAAAAAGGCTGTATTTTTTTTTTTTGGCATAACATTTGGAAATGAAAGAAAGACTTACTTTGTTTCCAGTATGATGCTTCTAATTAACAAGGATGAACACAATATTCACAGTTGCAGGTGTAAATCAAAAATTTAAAACAGCGACATTCCTGTCCCAGAGTGGACTGCATGCAGTTGAAACAAACCCAGCAGGGTGACAGTCTCCACCTAGTGGGTTAAGAGTATACTACATTGTAACAGGGATGATAAGAAGTGCTTGTAACTGCTTCATGGGACTTTGTGAATGACAATATTTTTATAAGTCTTTTGAGGAGAAGTACAGTTGTTACTTATAAAACCCAAACTGTCTCTGTGCCAAGCCAGTAACCCACTTTCTTTAGTTATAAGCTATGACTGGAATCTAAAATCAAAGTGGTAAACCTTCTTATGCTTTTTTCTTTGTTTGTTAATATAACTTTATTCAACAAGGACGAGCATACTGAGATTAAAAAACAAAGGTTCACAAATTGAGCAGTGGTACATTGTAAAACAATTTAATATAACAGTGAGTTTATATCTTTGACAAACCTCAAATAATAATCAAAATCAAGCTAAAAAGCATCCATGATACGAAGTTTGTTTTGTCATTTGTACCAAGTAATAGGATATATTACATAGACTTGAAATTTCCTCTACTCGTGCCTAAAAGCTGATGTGGATGAGACTAAGAATTACCGGTATATTTTGACAACTTAAGGCTTTTCTAACTTTGTAAACCAAAGTAAAATAAAAAATATATCTAAACTGACTTTCATTATTTTATGGGATTATAAATGTGTAAATGTGTGGTGAGCTGATCTCCAATACTTACAGGAATTACAGTTTAACTGTCAAACTCAGCAGTGGATCAGTGAGGAATTTAAATGCTCGTATTGTAGATTGCTGTCAGAGCTGTTTGTGAAGCTTGAATATCTCCAAATAGCTGAGCCACTGCAGTTAGCGTCAGGTATGCTATTTCAGCTCTGCTGAGCAAAAGAGAACAGGGCTAACTGTGTTGATAAATACAGAAGAGCATCAAATTGTATGCTGTAGTCAATGTAGGAATGTCTTCCCACCTAGGCCTAAAGAATGACAAAATAATTTCAGATGCTCATAAGTATTGACTTACAGGTTACCTGTAAAAATACAGGTATTGGATAGCTCTGAGAGAGATGAGTTTTGCTTTGCTCCAGATTTCTGCCTGTTTAGAGGGATTCCTTCTCTGCCACTGTTGCCTGTAACTTGCTCATTGTGGATTGATGTTGGATTTCTGTATAAAAAACACAAGAGAGAAGAAAAGATGATAAACTTTCCTTTGAAAGTATTTCAGGGAGGAAGGGGATGCATTTTTCAAGACTTCAGTGATGCAAAACAATGTGTTACATTTTGGTGAGCAACATTAAAATTTGTTTTGTTCGCATCATAACTCCACACAACACTTCTAATCTGTGACCAAGTGACAAAGGAAACTCCTCCACTGCTTCTCTACCTGACTAGAAATATAAGTCTGTTCTTTGGGTGGTCACAGATGTTCTTATATCTACACTAAAAGAAAAACAAGATAGTTCTGCATGCAGGTTAAATGCTGCAAAAAAGAAATAAATTTGTGATTATTTTCAATATTTAGATTGCTTTGCTTTATGTTTTCAAGCAGTGAATTTAATCTGATAATATTCCATAAACATAATATTGGTGAGTTAAATTTGCTCTAAGTTGTTGTGAGATGTCTTTATACAACAATATTGTGTAGTCTAAACCCAGGAGAGTTTAGAAAAATTAAATACATTAATCTTGGAACAATGTCTGTATATTGTTTGCTAACTGGCAAAAACAAGACATTACATAGGTTAGGTTAATATGGCATTTTCCTTTTTGCAAAGCCTCTATGGTTTAGTTGTGTGATTAATAGAAATTGTTTCACAGCCCTGACTGCTTTTGTGTTGTTTTGGATAGGCATCCCAGCTGAGATGATATCCTTTTGAGTCCCTTAAAGAGGAATAATTTGAATATGCATGATTCAGTTCTCCTAATAAAGCCCAGCACCAGTCCCTTAAGAAATGAATAATTAATGCTGAGATGAATTATGCATTTAATTGACCAGGACTTGTCTGGTATAAACCAATTAGGTGCCATTGTTGGTGGAGTCTCTGGTTACCTTTGTGGTAAACAATTTGGACAGCTTTGTCTAACAGTGGACTGCCAGATAATCAGTGGCGAGGGAAAAAAAAAATACAAAACAAAACGAAGCAAAAATGCCTGTACATGGAAGATATGGCTACAAAACATAATGAGGAAAATGTACCCTACACCCTCTATGCTATGCTTACCATGGAGTTGTTAATGCATTTCTGTCTGGCTAATTTAACGTAATACAAAATTGTCTTTTACTAAAAATAACTTACCCCATTTTCCAGCAGGTGATCATGAGCTGTTCATTCAAACACAGTACAGTCTCAGATACAGGGTTATTAGATATTCCAGTTTGGACATCATAAAGGAGTCACCTATTTTCTGGCAGAAAAAAAGTCATACAAATGAATTTATATAAGATTTATCATAATGTACATTATTCTGGTACAACTATGACATAATAAACATGAACCAAATTGATAATATGACGTGTCCTCATTTCTCATTTGTGGTTCAAGTCTATCAAAAAACTTATTCAAAAGAAGTGGCATAAAAAGCGCCAAAAGACAAAGACGAAAAAAAAACAAACAAACAAAACGGAACACTATAAATTAAAAATTAGGGCTTGGAATTAAATGAGGTAAATACGATTAATTTATTACAGAAACAGACGCATTTAAATGCAGTCTACAGCTGCACTCCAGACAACATGGAACGTTTCTCATTACATGAGTTCCTTGCTTACCAATAACAGCGATGCACAAGGCGACACCTTAAACGCCCGACGAACTTCAGACTGACAACAATTTGGGGGAGACAGCATTTCTCGGCTCGGTGGATGGAAAATTTAAGTTAAAAAAATGAGCAGAAGTATGTATAAGAGCATTTTTGGTCTCGGTATTGATCATGATGAAATCAATAATTTAGTTTCAGTTTCTTTTTTCTACCCGCGCTTGCCTCGCTCACTCCGCTCATGCGCACTTTGCCACTCCCCCTCCTCCACAGCTCTACAGAGGATTGCACAGCAGAGTGCTGTTTAGTTTAGTTTTGTCTGACCAAAACACTGAAGCTTCAGTTTTTGCAGAAAACAAATAAGGTACTTTGGAAACACCACGAATTTATACAAAATCTGTAAACACCCCAATAAGAGAATTCCAAGCTGCAAAGTAGGGGAGGAGGAGGAGGAGGATCCCCAAACTACAACCAGACCCCAGGCAGAGTTCTTTCAGTATGGCCAACAGTATCAAGGTAACTGATTTATGGATGTGAAATTAAGGTTTAGTAATCTCCAGCATTAGTTAATGTTTGTTTTTCAAAGTGTAATTGGTCATAGTAGTTGTAATTTTAAAAGACTAATTAGATATTTATACACTCCAGTTTACAAAAAGTCCTTGAAGTTGTTAGTTGAGGCTTGCAAACATTGCCTGTTTGAAATGCAGTAATGTTCTTCAAACTGCACCTAACATTTAAAAAATATATTTGACTGAAAAACAGCATTATGTTGTTGTTGTTTAGGCTTAGGTATATCTGTTTATTGATAAAGTCATCTTCCAAAATCCATTTGAATTGAAAAATGCTGCTTCTCATGCTGCTTCTTAATTACAAAGCCTGAATTATTTTTTTTAATCGAGTGTGACCACTATCAAAAAACATAAACAAGAAGCTTCACAATAAATGCCACTTACACAACACAGGGCACAGGAGTTGTTTGGTGGCAGGAACTTTCCTTCCTCTCTACCTCTACTGGTTCGACAGTGTAGCTCAACCGTCTTCTATGGTTTTACAGCCCAAATAACAATTAAAGTAGTTTTATTTGTGGTATTTTTAAGGACATTTATTCTTATAATATAATCGAGCAAGCATAACTCATACCTTTATTCTGAAACTAGCTTATTTATAAGATGAGTGTTCGGACATGTTTTGTCTTTTCTCTTCCAGCTATTGTGAAATAACACCAAAGAAGCCTCAGAACAAGAAAATACAGATGGTAAGTCAGGATCACTTCTATCTTTGGCAACTTCTACAAAGTTTTGACTTCATTTTCATGTGTTGCATTTCTGTATGTCCAATAATATTATATTGTGTATAGGCAAAGGCTGATGCTGTAAACTCTCATTATGCAACAAAATTGCCTTTTAACTGCACTGAATAATAATCATCTCAACCGAACACTAATATTATACACATAAGTCCTGCTGTCACACATAGCATTAGAGCTTGCGCCAGACTAAAAGCCTCATTCATTATTTATCACTCCTCCATATTCATTTTATGACCCCTAGTTTTGAATTTTCAGATACAACCAGTTCATCACAGTAAAATGTAGTTTCTGCTAGCTGGAAAAAAAAACTGCAGATGAGACTTGCACACTTAAGTGAGTGCAACTTTTGAGTAAAGCTTTAATACTAGGAAAGTGAAAATGTTCTTTGCTGTATGATGTGGTGAAAAAAAAAATGTTTTATTCTCCTATTTCCTTCAAACTATTACGTGCTCAGGTTGTTATCTCATTTGTTCTTCATAGTGGAGATGTTCTGGCTCCTCCACTGCGAATCCAAAAGTTTACACTTACAAGCTGGGAAAATGTTTTAACCATGGTGACAGAGAAAGTGTGTCTCCACACTGGTCCTGTGTACAGGTAATGTCAGAAGTACACTGTGAAAAGTTGTAGTTTTGAATAAGTGATGTGCAGCCTCAGGAGCAGGCAGCGTAACCTGTTGTTCTTATTTATAAGGCACGACTTGATTGAAAAGAATGCACATTGCAATATATATTTTATGTCAAGTATTCAGTGACTTAAACATAAGTTTGGTCCATATGATATTATTTCCAGGCTTTACATTTTAGATCAGGGGTCTCAAACTCAACTTACCAAGGGGCCGCTGATGGCCGCAAGTGTTCCACAAAAAAAGGTTGTCAAATATTCCAAAAAAAAAAAAAATACAACTGATCCGATCTTCTCAGTCTTAACAGGTCAGAACATGCAGAACATAAACAGTTCTTCAGAACATTTGGCTTGAGGGAGGAAACAACTGAGACCCTCAGTGTGGCTTTAAGATGCTCATCTTTAAGTTTGGATCGGAACTTTGACTTATTTAAGTTCATTGTTGAGAAGAGATTTTCACACAGATAGGTGCTGCAAAAAAGGCACATGATCCAAACACCCCTAGCCCACAAGTGTTAAAAAATATAAAACACCCAGATGCATATAAGAAAAAATGTGTGGGCCGTACTAACACAAAACTTTGATTTCACTTTTTGCGAGTTTGAGACCCCTGTTTTAGATGGTCGTCCTGTTTGTGGTCCAACTGAACTACAGAACAATCAACACTATGTTACAGTATGTGCAGAAAGGTTTAAAGCACACCCATACGAGCAATGCATCCAGGGCAGGGACTTAATCAACAAGATCTTATGGTATGAAATGCTAAATTTTTAAACAGTTTCGTAATCTTTTCTTTACATATCTACAAAAACACTTGCTGCGTATTTTGATGTGATGATTATGAGAGAAAACACATTTAGATTTTCCTTTTTCCCCTGCAGCCTAGACAAACTACCTGATATCTACAAAAACACTTGCTGCGTATTTTGATGTGATGATTATGAGAGAAAACACATTTAGATTTTCCTTTTTCCCCTGCAGCCTAGACAAACTACCTGATATCAGAAAGACAACAAGCACAGGAAGGGGTGAGTACTATTGCTTCAGAGTTGGGTGCATTTTGCCATCTGGTTGTTCACTTTTGTGCAACATGCAACATTCCCTCTTGGTCATTGCTATAACACCTTGGTAGTATCACAGTTGAACAGCCTATCTTTGCACACACAGCATTTCAATTAACATTTCCCATGTGCGAGACTTGATGTAGGGGGTGCAATTCGTTATGAAACAGCCCTATCATCCATCACTGTCTGCGGGAGGCATTGAGTTACCTTTGCTTTCCACTTTGATGGGTAATCCCTACAGAGACAGGCTGGCCCACTTGATCAAGTGCAGTGAGCCTCATAGACAGATCATATGCATCGGGGGGTGGACTTCACTGACTGAAAACAAAAAAAAAATCTCTTATTCAAACCAGAACTGGGACAATTTGTATTGTGATTAAGTAGACAGTGAAGTGTGTTGAATCCATTTGAGGATTGCTCTGCTGTGGGCCCCGAGCTGAACACCAAATCACACAGTGAAGATGAGAACATGCACACTCAGCAGGTTGAGGAGGAGACGGGGCCCCCCAGTGAGAGATGTGTCTGACATCTGATTCTTTTAACCATGAAAGATGGCAATGCTGTGGCAGGTGTCAGTTTTTTTAGATGGAGAAAAATACTCCAATACTTTATCTCAAGCTTTTTTTTTATCTCTTAGCTGTTGCTGATGAATTTACATTCAAAGATAAAGAAAACATTTATGGATTATATGCTGTTTCTCTGCATTTTTATCACATATAAAGTTAAAAAAAAAACCACATGAAATTTTCTTAATTTAGCTTCATTCATTCACTGGAAATGTGTGAATCAACATCTCTGTTGTCATTTCACTTATTACCATAAGGTGGAGACAGAGACAGAGCTATGGCTGTGCTTTGCATCCTGCAGCTCATTGTAGTATTACTCATTCAGTGGACATCATGCTGCCACATTTCACTCCCTCTATGCTTGATCCCTCATGAATCCGTAAACATGATTTGACCAGTTAATAAGGACCTCTCTGAGGGGAAGATTCATGTGACCAAAATCACCCACTCTGTCTTGATCTGTCAGCTGTTAAGCTTACTGATTATACATACATTTATAGGGTCATGTCCATCATTAATTTCAGTTTGACCTCACAAAACAACAGCAGTCTGGTTTGAACTGCCTGTAAAAAGATCCTTTAAAGATGCTCACTTGGGCTGTGTAAAATCTAACCTTGCTCTTGTAACCTGGGAAACAATGTCTGTCCTCTCCTGTGCTGTCCTGTCTGCACCGGCGGTGGAGCGTTGCCGCGTCGCTGAATGGGACATCTGGTGTGGAGCAGCCGCTTCAGTCCAAACTGACGGCTCTGCAGAGTGCACTATTGAAACTCTCCAGCACACCGTGTTCCCATTGAAAGCGTGCATATATGCTGAGTTAGGTGTTCACGGACACAATGAGGTAGAAACTCTTGAGGTAGACATAGCATCAAGAGAAGATTAATAGGGGTGAGAGGAAAGCAAAGAGACAAAGGAAGAAAGGGGATAATGATGTGCATCAAAGCAAAGTACTTTCATATTAATGATGAAAAGCAGCATTATCAACCACATTCACACAGTGGCTATTTTCCTTTGAGGGTGGGATGCTCAAATGTTGTATGTTAATGTCATACAAACCAGAATCACACAAATCCCTGCCATTTTCAACCTTCTTGTAGATTAGTTAATAAAACAACAAAGTATCATTGAAAATCACGAGGGACACTTGGCCATATTTAACATAAAAACTACTTTAATGATAGTCAATGATAACTCTTAACCATTACCCTCTAGCAAGCTGTGTTAATTCTGGTCAGAAGGTGAGTATTCAGACCAGCTATTTCTGGATGAAAGGCTGTGAGTGTTGATAAAGACGTGGCCCTTATCACAAACTCTGAAGGGCTCTCATGAAATTAATGCACTGAAAGAAGTTTATGTAATTTTACCCTTTTTTTCCAATGGAAAACAAAGAAATGAGACAAAACAGGAGTGAACTTTTAGGAGCTTTATCCATTGAAGTCAATTTTTGCTCCTGCAGCACCCACAACTTCAATTACTGAGCGCTTCTCACCAGCTCCTACTGGTGCTAAATTATGTAAGTTGTCTCACAACACTTGTGCTTCCCACAGTAGTGACTGTTAATGTTTGTTTTCAAGTGCTTCATTTATTATTTACACAGCAAACATCAAAAACTTTTGATAGGTATCATGTAATAGCATTAGCACAAGCGCTGTCTGGAATGGACTTTTTCTGTGTAGTTTTTCACAAAGTTTATATCACAAGTCCCGCCTCCTCTTGTTTTTGATTGGTCAAGGATGGAGAAGTGACATTGAGGAGCTTTGCCATGTTCCAAAAGCTGGACTGAGGATGCTGAGCACTGAAATAAACTGCACTGGGTTTGAAAATATAAAATTGGTGATGGACACATCCCTAAAATTAAATAGTCATATAAACTTATATAATATTGAATTTTTAGTTGTGGCTAGATCATTTAAATGGGGAAAAACAGGCTTCTTTTGGCACTTGATGGCAGCACCTGTGGCCAAACAAACTTGAAGCACTTCGTCGTACCTACCAAGGTTTTTCCCTCTGGTCTAAATTCTTGCTTGTGTTGTACGTTGCTTTAGACAAAAGCGTCTGCCAAACTAAATTGTAGAAATTGTAGAATTTAGAATAATAAGCTGCATAATGTAGTGAGCAGGGTTTTTTTTAATCTTTAATGCTTTTACTGTTGTGTGAATTTAGTGAATGATTCCCCCCATGTTTAACACAGAGCATCTTGGGAGAAAAAACAAAACAAAACACAAAAAAAAAAAAAACAGCCCAGAAAGGCTGACTAAACCTTTAAATCGTCTCTCCCTGACATCAGTGATGACTTGCTGCAGCTCCACTCTTGCCTACTGTTTCTGGATGATGTCACTGGTGAGAGGAAGCAGCAATGCCCCTTGGAAAACTACACCCCCGCCCCCTTCCTTCACTCACTGCTGCCAGCGTGTCTGCTCACTGAGGACCCGGCCCTGGGAGTGGCTCCTGCTGATACCACATCCCGCATGGCTAGAGGCTGGTCGGTCCAATTGGTTGGGACCCCAGCTTTCCCCCCGGCTATCATATCTCTGTGTCCTCTTGTTGACTCCTGTTCTCTGCCACTTGAGAGGGCCAGAGATTACTTGCTGCTCGGTCCCCCTGAGCCCCCTTCACACTAACTCTAACACTCTCTCTCTTGGTCTCTCTCTTTCTCTGGGGCCTCCCGATACACACAGTTGTCTGCTCCCACAGGAGGAGGAACTGTAGATATGTAATGTAGAACGGGAGTTGAGATGACCTCAGCTTTTCCATCGCCAGTGTTTCCAGTGCTGCTGCTGCTTGTACTGTACTCTCCTGGCTCTGAGGCGCCCCTCGTCCTCTGCTTTCACCTCCCTGAGTGAGACAGCCTTGATTTAAGTATGTTGATTTAAATAAGATCTATTTACATCTCACCAGCAGGCTGTAAACATGCCAAACAAGCTGTTCAATTTTTGATTGCACAGATGTATTTGGATTCTGAACTTTACCGTGAAGTTGTTTTGCATCAGTCACACGCGAATGAGGTTACGGAGCTGAATTAACATCTAACTGCAGCGACAGCGCCACGGCTCTCCTCCCTTTGATCTTGTGCGGTTGTGTGGACACTACAACGTTCAAGTGTGAACTCTGTTTCAACTCGTCCTTTTTTCACTGAATATACAAGGCAAACTTCACTCCTCTTTTGTTGTTTTATTCCTCTCCCTCGGCCCACCAACGGGCTGTAGGAATTCAAAAGAATATCAACAGACTTTGCCTCTGCATTAAAGAAAGCAAACAAGGGAAGAAACAACGCGGCTTCTCCCCAGAGTCCATGTTAGTGAGCTTGCAAACACCACTGCCAGAAGTGTATTCTGATGGAAGCCTGAGATCACTACACTATCCCCCAAGCCAGCCCAGGGATCCAGCCAGGCAGCTGCAGTAAGGAGTGCTGTAGCTGAGAAGAAACATGAAGTCTGCTCTCTCGCCCTCCCTGCGTCTGTGTCTCTCTTTCTCTGTGAGGGAGACATACCTCACCTCGCTACCTACAGAGGGGGATGAGGAGCCTGTGAGGAGAAAATTGCCTTTTGTGGAAGCATTAATTCAGATGTGTACCCTGCTGTCTGAACATCACTCTGAACTCTCCCCACTACTCCCGCTCTCTCTTCCTCTCCCAACATGCAGCTCTCTAGCAGCCTTCTTTCTTTTCCTCCCCTCTTCATCAATAACCTTCTGCTGTCTACGGCTGAAGAATAACTTATTCCCTGTGACTCCCTCCCTTTCCCTTTAAGCTTGTTTGGATTTTCATTGTTTGATCTGGCCTGATAAATAAGACAAATGCAGTTAGAAATTCATGGCTGCCCCATTTCATCAATAAATGATTAGTTTGCCACGCTCCCCGGTGATTGATAGGTTGTGCATGGGATGTATTGGAACCAGATGAATTCAATACAGTAGGAGTCGCGGGGGAGCTACAAAGCATATCAGCTCATGAAAAATTGAGGTCAATGGAAAATGTATAAAGAAAAAAACATTGGGAACAGAGGGGGAACAAGTCTTTGCCCTGTTGTGTTTTGTCTTTTTTTGTTTCGTCCTCCTCTTTACAAAACAACAGCAACAAAGTCGATGATGAATCACAGCGAATTCTGAGGAAATGTGCCTTAATCTGTGCCCCCTGTTCTCTGCTCTCTTTGGTCTCTTCATGTAGTTTGCTCACACAGGCTTTGGAGAGGACCTTGAGCGCACAGCCAGGGGCCACACGGAGAAACATGCTGCCAAGCCGGAGAGACCCAAACAACAGAGGCAGGTGTCCAAGGAACCCGGTTCCTCTCCTAACAGGGGGTAAGCAGAGCAATAGTCTTCCTGTCCTCTTAGTGCTGTCCTCAAACTTCAACATGCCAAACCTGTTGGCTTTTCATGACAAATGTATGTTTGCATATATTTGTGACCTACAGGCACACATTTTCCTTCTCCTGGATTTTCATGTAAGGAGATATGAGCTAAAGTGTGTTTCTCTAAACAAAAGTAACATTTGGCAGGTGAAGGAGCTTTCTCTGGATCCTCAACCTGTTCTTTCAAGTCCAAGCAGAGCACAGCCCCCTCTACTCTTTGAAAGAAACACAGTGAATATTAAACAGAACAAGACTTCAAACACAAATCAGCGAGGCTTAAATCATAGATGAATTCAATCAGGCCATTTTGTTGAATATGTATCCAGAAAGCCTTGTTAACTGCTTAGGGGGAAAACAAAATGCCCTCATTTGCTCCTCGTGTGTTGATAAAAATGGTAATAAGTTATTAATCACAAGTGACACCCACAAAAGAACATAAAAGTGACAAAATGCTGCTGTGGATTGATGGGTTTGAACACTGAGGCAGTTGCGCAGTTGAAAAGTGACACTGTGTTAATCATCGGTACACAGTAACTGAGAGTTTGCTTTCCCCATGCAGTTTTTTCAGTGTAAGACATTTCAGTGGTGTTTGTTTGACCATCTGTGCTCAATAAAACTTAACTTTAAAACTTATCCTACACCAAGTACAAAATAGCATGGGGGTGTATCAGGATAACAGTAATATGTCACCACTGTACCTATTACTGTATCTATTACTATGTTTATGTTTATTTTTCATGCCTCCTGCTACTTCTTGTGTCATGCTTTGGATTTGGGTATGTTCAACCAGTGTGAATTATGGCAGCTATTTTAGACTAAGTCTTAGCTTAAGTCTTAATGAAAATACCTGGTCCATTTACCATTTACCATTTTATTTATATTCATAAATGTATCCATTCAGTATTTGGCTTTAAAATACAACAACAAAACTTTCTGTATGGACACTATGACACTATTTTTAATAATTAGTTTCAAATTAAAGTGCTGTGGACACAATACATAGGCTGTATTGCCCCTTTATGACAAACCTTAAATGCACCTGCAGTGACATGAACACGAACGCCACAAACAATTTTGTCTCGTCTTCTCCTTTTTAATGAAAACAAAACATACATTTTTATCATCATTGAGTTATTTTAGCTTGTCTTGTACCGTCTTCTTTCTTGAAAAATGAGTAATTGATAAAAATTTATCCTCTTGAAAAGTCTTGATTAAAATGCTGTTAAAACTCCTGTTAGGACTTGGAGAGCCAAAACCAACACAATCTAAAAGTTGTGTTTTCAATCAGTGTTTTTGTCTTACAGAGCTGCAGGACTTCAGTTTTGTAACAGCTGTTAAAGAGGACGCTTTGCTAGTTCTGAACATGTTAAGCCAGACACACGAGAAAACTATTTTATCTTAACTGGTTTTAAAACTATGGGACACCACACACATAAAGACTCTTCAGACCGATTTATATCATGACAATCCTTGGGGCACACACACTGAACACTTCCATAAGACTGCTAGACCACACACATTTCCAAAGACACTAGATCTGGAAGAAGCTCACATGACTTCAGGGGAAAAACAAACATGGAGAGTGATCATTGGTGTCAGCCCTCTGTCCCAGCACGTGTCGCAGTAATAAGAAGGATATGGGTAAATAATGTCACAAGCTCTTCTTCTTTTTCAGTTTTCCACTTGGCTTTCGGGACAGTTTTGTTCATGTTCGCTGTCATGCTCCCGAGCTGTAATATCCTGTTGATGATGCTTCCCAGTTTGCTTCTCTCACTGGTTATTGTGGGTATGTCATCAGAGGCGACCAGAGATGGATTCCAAATAAGGGAGGCTCTGATATTATTGGGATCAGCAAAATAGTTGATATCACACACTCAACAGTCATTTTGACAAATACACTGCAAAAAAACTAGAATCTTAGGAAGTGCTTTTGTCTTATGTTTAGTAAAAATGTCCTTTTAGACTTAATATGAGCCTCATTCACCAGACCAGTCCAGAAACATGTCTCATTTAAAGATATTTGAAGACAAAAATCAGCTCTGAATTGTTAGTAACAAGTAAAAAAAATCTGTCAGTGGAGTAGGTGAAAGTTTCTTGTATTTAGACATTATTCTAAACTTGACAAGTAAATCTTTCTTACCCCACTGGCAGATTTTTTTTACTTGTTGCAGGTAATTCAGACCTTATTTTTAACTTTTAATATCTTGAAATAAGACATGTTCCAGGACATGTCTGTTGAACGTGGATCATATCAAGTTTAATGAGGCAATTCTTACTTTAAATAAGGCAAAAACACGCTTGCTTAGATGTCAGTTTTTGCAGTGTAATCAGTTACACTACGTGCCGAATTAGGTCACTCTCCTGATCACTGGGGAGGCAAAATGGGCCAAAATCTGGTTTGAAATCATCAAATGTTAGGCTAACCTTAGCATAGCAACCTTAGCAACCTTAACATTTACAAACAAAAGTTTCCATTAAAAGAGGAAAGTACGTCAAAGTCAAAGTCTTACCAAGCAACCTTTTAGCTCCCTCTTCAGCTTCTGATTTTGTGAGCAGCAGCCCAAATCACTGCAGCCGTATTTCTTTCTACAAGGCAGCTCTTGTTCCTTTTTGTTTTCTCTCATATTCTCACAACAGGCCCTAGAAAAAGGGGTTACTCTCAAGTCTCTTCATCCAGTCATGATGTATTAGTTGTGATCAGAGTGGCACAGGATCAGCACACCCTTATTCCTTCATTATTTCTGTTTTAAAATCTAGAAAGGGATCCAAAATAACGCCTGACTGAAAAACTTAATGACCTCTAAATGTTTAATTGCCTCTTTGAGCTAAACCCATTAGCCGCTTCTATACATTGTTCCTGTGTCTTATCACTGATTAATCTACCATGCTTTGTTATCTAATATTCAAATGACATTTCTTCCAGCTATTGAAGTAGGTTCAGGCTCAACTGTGTGTTTAATTATTCACATTCCAGCCTGCATCACATCAAACAGCCAAAGAAAAAAGGAGGACAAAAAAAGGAGTTTGTTTACAAGGAGAAAACAACAGTGTGACGCTGCTGGATGAGCTATTCCCCCCACATGCATCAAGAGCAACCTGTCACTTTCAGGAGCTAACCCCAGACTGGAAGTTCACGCTGCCTGGCCATATTTGTGGCAGGACAGCTGTGGCTCTCTGTGGCCCTTTCGTCTGTGGGACGGCTCTAAATAAATAAATGGCTGGACAGAAACATTGATCTCTCACAAAGTTGGACAGGGCAATACAAAGGGAGAGGACAGGAGGAGTGAGGGATGGAGGGGCAAAGAGACAGAAAGAGAGAGAGTAAAAGAATGAGTGTGCAAGAGAATGAGGCTGTGACTGCCAGCAAATGAGGTAATTGTGATTAATCACTTTTTTTTTGAAGAGGGCAGCGTGTTCGATGCACTAAACATAGGAAGTGAGATGGAGGGAGTGAAAGAGGTGCAGGAAGACAGCCAGTGTAAGGTGGACCTGCCAGTTCATCAGGTAAAACATAAGCAGCGTGGTCTTTAAACAGCATGGAGCTGTTTATCAGACAGGAAGACAAAATTGATTCCAGTCTAAAAACACCTGTATTAACATCACCTTATATAAACACAAACCACCTGGCTGGCTGCTGATTCCTGTACCTTAAATACAAGTCTTTAAGTGCACTGTCAGCGAAGAGCAAAAAGTGAGTCTTAAAGTTGATGAACACCACAAAAAGTTTGCATTTGATGTAAAATGTATGGGTAAGATGGGAAAAGGTGTCTGCCAGGATGACATCCTCTCACCGTTTTTCCTCCCACTAAGCTCCCTGTGTGTTCTTCAGCTTCAAAAAGAATTGAGAATAAACTCCCACTCCTCCTAATATTTTTTTTCCTGCCAGAATAAGGCTCATGACTGCTCAGCAGAACAAGTTACATAAATATATAAATATTTAGCAAAATCAATACAGCGGTACAGTACAGTCTAAGCCAAGGGGGATCTTGTTTTCTCCCCGCCTGCAGGTTGAGGCCAAGACAGTCGAACGAGGAGGATGCGAGTTGCTGTGCGAGTCCCTGCAAGGCCTCTCCATGATTCAGACGGCCTGTGTCTGCAGAGGTCTTTGTCTGCAGGTTCCAGGAAGGATGTAAGTACCCTTATTATGAGTTCCATGTAGGTACTTCTTCACATTTAGTACATTTTTACTTTATTATTAAGTCTAATTTCTTCATTTGCTTTGGGATAAGGTCACATAAAAAATGGTTTCACCAGCAATTATGGTAATCACCATTTTCCTTAAATGCAGGGGCGCCAAATAGACCTGCTCCCAGCAACTATACTTATTTCCTGTGTGTGTATGTGTGTGTGTGTGTGTGTGTGTGTAACCTGTTTCCCTCCCTGTGGTTCTCTTTGTGATTTGTATACTTTGTATTTACCAGCAGAGCTTTTCTTCAAGGCAAGCAGAGTCAGTGAAAGGCACAGGGCACAGAACTGGTGCTGAAGACAGAGGATTAAAGACACCTGCGCCTTGAGGTACAACTCTATGTGCCATGACTTTACAGAGCTTAGCTGAAGCCACAGATGCTGAATATTTCACAGCATCCAGCTTTAAAAATACATCCACGTGTGTATTTGTGATTAGAGTAGAGCCCTTATAACAGCATGTGGCTGATCCAATGTCTGCACTGCAATAAAGTCTGGTTATTGCATGTATTCTCAGTGATGAAGTATGACTGGGATGTGTCTACAGATGTTTTAGCATGGATCTCTGGCTCCTAGAAATTACAGTCATTTAAATACACTTATTTTGCCTTGATAATCCCCAAGGGATGCCCATGTGAAGCAGCGTAACGGTGATGAATGTGCACAATAGTTGGGCGATATTACTATTCCAAGCAATTTCATGCAGCTTTGAAATGAGAAGATATTGAGTCTTATTTAAGCAATCAATAACCTTGAACATTTTGTTTTAATGAAAACTATAATTTCAAGCAGTGGCAATTACACCATAGGGGAATGTTTTGGTGTGGTGATGATTTTGCTGCCGTATGCACTTTTGCAATAAAGATATTCTTATCGAGGTAATTATTGACTTCTGGGGGCCAGTTATGACCCTGGCTAAAGACCTCATCAATAGATTAATTCATTACTTCTCCCTTTTAGTCATACATGAATGTTGCTGATTCAGATATGCCATGGATTGCTGGGACAGACCATTAGATAATGGATCATAATAAAAATAATAATAATAATTTCCGGTGTGGACTCAGCTCCTTTTGGAGATGACCATCCTGCTGAGCAGGTTTTTCGAATTGCAGCTAACAAAGAGTGACACAAAAGAAGGTGAGTTTTTAATTTGTTTCTAGAGATTCAAACATCATTATAGAAGATTTCTTCAGTACTAAATCTAGTTTACAGAAGAACTACTCCATTTGTATCAGTGCTTTATCAAAGCAGTATCATATGAGGGGCGCGATGTTGAGTTTATAGTTACTACAGAGGCGCTCTTTTGTATTCTTTATATCTATCAATTCATAGTGCAAACATCGTCAATCAAGTCAGAGAGATGCTGTATAAAGTGTATCAACACTCAGCAGGCTTCTCATCCAATTAGAGTTCCTTGGTTGGAAATACGAGTTGTGAAGTTTATACCTAAACTGGAGAAAGTTAATCTTTTCTTTGTGGGGCGCAGGTTAGCTTATCAGTTCAAACACACGCTCCATTCATTGTAGCTACAGTCCCCTCTACAGGGATCATCCCCACTCTCCTCTTCTAACCTTTCCTTATAGTCACTCTTCAGATGTCTTTTCTAATAAAGGAAAAAAAAATCTTTTTATTTGTCATCAGATGAGTAGTTATAGCTGGAGTACCATATTCGAAGATCGAGCGAGTGAGTGAGTTAGCTAGATTTTTAAATGGTAAAAAAAAAAGTCCACCACTCCTTCATTCTGTCCTCGTTTCAAATCCACACCTTCAAGACACACAAACAGTCATTGGCCGAAAACAACTGGAGGCTTTATTGATGGAAGTTGGTGGAGGAAAGAAAGCTGCTTTGCATTATTTGTATCCAAAGTGTCAGATTCTGGTTGTGTGCAAAACATGCACAAAAGACCTGCAATTAGCGGCTTGATTGGCAGGTATGCCGTCCAATCATCTCATTTGGTTGCTAAAAATGTTTGTACAAACCTATCAGTGCAGGTGAGATGTGATGAACTTGAAGTCTTCCCAACGTTCACAAACACTCCTCTTTCCCCTCTGAGGCCAAACAGACTGTTGCTGTCTCTCGTCGGCGGCAACCTCATCATTTAGAGCGCTGTGAATAGTAATGAGGGATAACTGCGCTGCTATGACTCATACTTCGAGCTGAGTTGGGACTGATTTCCTCCCACTCCTTTACTCATATGTGCTTGTGAAATGCCCGGTGTACTCAGTATACGTGCATGTATATGGTACATATTGATGACCAAATTCAATTACATGATTACATTTTCAGCCCCAGCTTTAAATGATTTATTGTATTGAATTTAAATAGTGAATACATTTAGAGACAGTACACCGGTGAGGCGGTTGCATGCGTGCAATATTGACCTGTGTGGTCTGGGCCAAATAAAGAATAACGAGATTCAGCATCCCTGCCAAGTGGAGATGTCCGCTGGGAGTGAAGGCAGGCTATCTCAGTGGAAGAGAGCGGTGGGATGGCCGGCTTGAGCCTTATGCACATTTATCAAAGCATTTCTTATAATCACTTGACTGACTTTTGTTGGGCATTGTGAAGGTTGGCGTTTCCTTTAGAGTGCACTCCGTTAAGGAGCTGATTGATTTCATGCACAGGGAGGGGGACACTGTCTGCGTTGTAGATGTCATACACTTTGAGGAAATGTGGACAAGGGTAGATTTGTACTCTGTGCTGTGGTATTGTGTTTACAACTATCATTTGTTTTGATTAAACGATATTGGCTGATTTATCAACCAGTCAGCTAAGCATTTTTTCTTAATTAATATTGTTAGAAATGCCAATACGTCCAGGGATGTTTGATCAATCCTCTTCCTCTTCTTAAGAATTTTGTGATAAAAAATCGAATGGTTATTGACCGCCTCATTGATCCATTCCTTTCCTTTTCCAATGCAAGTTTATTTCATTTGTCTTTCAGTTGTTTTTCCCTGCGTCTATTCCCCCAAGCATAGGTTAGCCATTTCAAAGGCCTTCTTCTCCCCTTGCAAGGTCAACTATAATCAACCTGAGACAATGTCACCGCCTTGCTTTTCCACAGAGGCCGGCAGAAGAAGACGACTCCTCTGGGCTTTTGAGGACCTACTGCATTATACCATTCAATTACTGTTCATTAGACAGTGTACAGCCATTAATCAGGCGGAGATGTTCTGCGGGTTCTTAGTGGGGACAGTGAGCTGTGGAAATTTATTCTGACTTCCTGCCTGGGCTGCTGTTTAGAGGTAAAGAGAGGGATGACACTTTGGAATGCACCAAGGCTTTCGGTACATAGACGTCCTAAACTGAACTGTCTCTGTCTCTGCTTTCAAGTGAAGTTTTCTGCTTCATGCAGCCTTGTCTTTGAATTTTAAAAGAGATAGGCTTTGTCAGAGATTTACTGCATATGTGGGAGAGTGTTACGAATCTGATATATCACTAAAAGGGGAGAAAGCTGACAGATTTACCGATTAGAGCTGCATATGCATCGAGTATGACTAGATGATGATATGAGAAACTGATTTATGTTTTCCAGGAGGCTAAAGAGAAGGAGCTGTTCCCCGTTCTTCGCACACCACGGTCATGGATATCCCACATTTTCAAGGGTAGGTTCATCAAAGCATAAAGCCCGGTAGTAGCTCACTGGCAGCAGCAGTGGCGGCCCCGGCGTTCCCCTCCACAGCACCTAATGCACCCATAAAGAGACCGCTAATACACTGTGCATTACCAGTTCCTCCCTCACATTGCATGTCACCAGATCCGCAACCACCTCTCAACATCTGGGAGAGCTTTACGCCGTGCTTTATGGAGACCATCTGGTTGAGTGGGTTTTTTTGCCTCCTCAATCTCAGATGACTTATTCTTGTATTAAAGGCACCTGCACATCAAGGTGTGCCACGCTCGGGCTGAAGATTATTCACTGCTCGTTTGTAATTTCAAAGCACTCAGACAGAATGAAAGAAATATGTCCCTTCTTTCTATGGAAATCTTACTCTAAATTGAGCTGCATGGCCTGACTTTTATTCGATTGATCTACAGAAGTACACATTTGAAAAAAATAGAGAGTAAAAGCTGTATACATTTGATTACGGTGGGGAAGAAGATAACATAGTGTTGAACACAAACCAAAGAAATGATGTAAACCTGACATTCTCTTTTGTTGGCCGAATGTGCCTTTCAGCTGGTTCAGGCAATTTCATTCTAATTGCCCACAAAACACAGTCTTCCACTGTGAGGCCCATTCAGTGCTTTCCCAGCATCTCCAATTGTTCCCTGTGAAAATTCCTTAGGTGACTAAATGGAACAGGATGTGAATCTCTGCTTGCGGTTATTGTGGTTATCACTGTCTGCCCTTCAATCTGAGCCTCACCTTGTCAGTGGGGCACCAGGAAAATCACTGCATCCTGCGCTCACAGCAGGCTCCCTGCCTCGCACATGGGGCACCTATACCATCATACAGCTCACAAAGACTCATACATGTGCATGCAACATATGAGCACGGTTATCTAACTGACACTAAATGTTTTCCTCATGATTTTGAAGCATATACATGTATTCTCTTTCAATTATTCTCATATTGTGAGAACCAAAGGTGGAGATGTAGACTCTAGTCCTGGCTCTGATTTCCCAGCAGAATATCAATGGACACTGCAGGGGGCATTTGATATATATTACAGCGCATTATTGCTTGCACACTCCAGAATCATCTTCATTTTTCTGTTTTTATCAGGTTATATTGTTGTCGGTGTTTATGAATGGCTCTGCATCATTCATGCCTCATACTCCTGAGCTGTCACGGTGCATCTGCGGGTGACACAGACGCGGTGCTTAACAGGAGACTCAGATCTGCGGCGGAGGGAAGTGGGATGTGAAAGGAAATGCAAGTGATCTCTAACAGAGTCTGCAAACTTGCTTTACATCGCTGTGCCAGTTTCATGCCTGAAAGGAGTTTGTGAGCTCAGTTACGATCGGAGGCCTTTTTCTTGAAGCGCTGCCTCCGCTTTGTTCTCCACCAGGGGTGTTCCATCTTGACTTCCCTGGATAAAAGCAAGAGATACTGCTTGATTCAATTCGGCTGAGATTCTCCTTCAAAAGTTATTGGCACCATGTACAATGGCCTTGTAATTTATGAGAACTGTTAGGGCCTCTGACAGAAGTTGTAAAGCATCTTGACTGATTGGGTAGATATGAGGTGTGTGCAGTCATGGCATATTGTCGCCTGTATGTGCGCAGGACATGCAGAGAGTCTCACTGCGTGCTCTGTCAAAGATAAATTACTCCGCACAGTCAAATTAAGTTGTTGTAAATCACCTCCCAGACCCGAGACTAGTCCTGAGTGACGACCTTTACGCCTATTTGACTTTAAGTCTTATTTATGTTAATCATATCTGTATTATACCGACAGTAAAACTGTGTCATATCGTAAAAGGTCATTGTTTTGCTGAGCAGCATGTGACAGGGACAGAAAAACATGCTTCTTTGTTTATCACCAGAGTTAGAAGTAAACAGGAGGAATCGTGATATTTCTATGTGTGTCTGATATCATAGTAATCCTTTACCCTGTCTTTTATTACAGCCTAAGTCATTAAAAAAGGTATGTCTAAAATAGTATCATTAAATGTCTCATTGATTTGACATAAGTTTGAATACATAATGTAGAGTGTGGCGAAGCTGCACAGAGAGCCCAGCAGTGTTAATCCATTTGGGGATACTGTTTGTTCCATGTTATTGTACTATATTATAACAAGTCATGAGCATGACACATGCCGTGTGTGGATATTAAATGCTTATGAGAATCCCTCACAAAGAGATGTTAGACCTCTATAACACTGATGATACACGGTGTATGTTTCTTATGCAGACAAAGAGTGAGTGCTATCCTTGGGGATGGCTCCTCTTAGGGAGCCTTTTGTGAACTAAAGCAAAGTTACTTGAGAATGTATATTTTTCTTCTCATTTATCATATACTTGTCATGAGAGGCCTTCGAAAGGCAGTAGCTCCCAGCGGTTTCTTTTTTTTTTTTTTTTTTTTTCTATACTAACATGGTAAAAAATAATAAGTTCCAAAGACTGGTGTGTTGAAAACCAGCCATTGTGATGTGAGAGGCGTCTGCCTGTGATCTCCCCTGCACTCGAGACGACAGCCTCTGTGAAGTGCGCCACTGCCCAGTTACACATTAGCTTTGATTGCCAGTTTGCTCTGTGTGCAGCCCGTAGCTTTGAACCACATCTCAAGATGAAAGCCAACCTTGTCTACAATGTGTCCACTGCAGACCACTGCTGTTGCTTATTTGCTTCAGGCACCATCAAGGGCTTCGGGACTGTTTTTTTCTTCTATAGTTCTGTACCACGCTGGGGCGAGCATTATGTATAATTTATCATACAATACAATTTGAGACAGCAACCCGGCTCCTCTCCATTTTAATTTAACGTCTCTTCTTTCTCTCCCTTTGCATCATGTGATCCCACGGTCATATGATCCACTGAAGGTGTGCGTTTGTGTTGGTTCAGCAGAAAGATTTTAGAGTCGCGTTTCCTATGATGACAGCATCAGCCATCAGTGCTTATCTCTCTTTTTCTCACCCATCCTCCTTTCTCTTTCTCTTTCCTCCTGGATTTAGAGCTGTAGAGTCAGACTGCAGGAGACCAGACATCCTCTCTATCCATCAGCCAGCTGCTCATGTATAAGATGAAACAGTGTTATAAAGCAAATAAAAATGTCTTGCCTCTTGACAGCCCCACCGTGAATATATGGCCTCTTATTTCAGTGAATATATTGCATAATTATGTATGGTTATGAATATTGCATGGATCCCCACACTGAGTGCATGGTAAGATGCCTAATTGCGGAGTTTAATTATTAAGAAGCAAAGGTCCTGAGCGGGTTTTGTGAGAAGCACTTTTGATAAATTATTTTTTGCAGTTTTCTGATGAATTATTTTGGGGGCTTGTGTCTAATCAGCAGGCGTAGTGGACGGCGTAACTGCTCTTGAGAGAGACTTATCTTCCCATGGAGGGGAATTACTATGCTGATTAAATCCACTGAAATCAACTAATAACTTAATGATATTGGAGTGGATCAAAAGAATGAATCATCGCCTCTCATAGTGGTGGCTGTGAAGAACACAAGGGCGCAGTGATGGGGACAATGAGGGCTATTGCCGTTGACCTCAGGGCCCAGCTTTAATATTTCTGGGTAACACGAGGGAGGCAGAATGAGAACGTGACGGTTTGAACTAAAGCACACCGCAGCACCTTGTGTTAAACACGACGTCCAATTGCTTTGCTTTATACTTCATATGAAGCACTTCAAGGATTTAGTCTGGAGAGGCTGACTAAACAAGGAATATTAAACTAGATCTCCCTCAAGTACTGCCAAAGCCACTAGACACAACTGCTTGTATAACTACAGCACCGCTGCTACAGCTTCTCTTCCTCTCCAGCGTGTACTGTAACCGAGGCGCCCACACAAAAACAGTCCTCTCTAGTTATGTATTCAGTTCAAGTGCACTTACTATGCAGGAAAAGTTTAAGGCTTGACCTCGCTTTTGAGTCAAAAGAAATTTGAAAATGAATAAAACACGCTTCTCTGCGTGTTGCTTCGAATATAGAACTGGCTCACATGATGTATTCCTCCATAAAAGCTAATGGCTGTAATACAGACAATAAGAATCACTGACCCACTTAATTGCAGCGCTGTGTCGCGCTGTGTCACTGTGAAGCTAAGTTCACAACAACTGCAAGATCAAGCACAGGGTAATAGCCAGGCTGCCTTCTACAAAATGCATGACGGTCTGGCACTCATGAAAACGCACTCAAGCTGCTTTTCGCGAGCCAGCACAAATATGTGAATAATTGATTGGTATTGATGCAAGGATCATCTTGGTGTATCCAGTAGTTCTTTGGTAAAGAAGTCTCCCGTAGAGGGCTGGAGCCTGGCCATCTGTCAATAACACGTCACGCATCTCACACGGCCGGCACTCTGACCAGCTCAAACGCTTCAGTGAGCAGCTGAACAATTGTTCTCCATGTGATGTTCAATCAAAAGTGCTTCAGGTCGGTTTCAGTCACAGTTAAATTGAGCAGTCTTGGAATAGTAGCCATACAATAACTTTGCTCTCATGCTGGGATACAATCGCAGTGATTATAAATGATGGATTATATTGTCGAGTGCAGCACTTGAATTAATAGTTGATGAAAAGTATATACATAGAAGATGTTGCCCTTTTAACCTGTACCCAGGTGAATAAACTATAAAAATCTCTTGGGGAAAAAAAGATTGTTCTATTTATGTGAAGTACAGTATCATGTTTAGTATGCAGATAGGGCTACTAAACACTAGACAGGCCCTCAAAATACAAAGCAGCTCTTCAAACTGCCTAATAAGGGATAAAGACGCCAGCCAGTAACAAGCAGTGTAAAAAAATATGAGTAGTTTGTTTTGTATCTGGTTTTATATGTTTACAATGTTGTTTACAAATATGATTCATTGTTGGGGGGTTGGCAGTGTCAGTAAGTAACTTGAAACATGAGTTCAAATGTAGCCTAGTTACAGAATTTCCAATTTTGTTTGTAGTTTATGCTCTGCTAACATTTTAGGCATTACACCAGCTGAGGTAGTTCCAGTGAAGGCATAGGTTACATCCCAAGCCTTACTTGTATCTCTGAGAAGCTGTAAAGTACACCTTAACAGATCATTTTTTCATGGTGGATCATTTGCAAAGATGGGCTCATATGAAGGGTGAGGAGAGGCAGAGTGTTTAACCAGCTTTTACCAGTCAGTAAAAGAAAAAATGATGAGATATTAACCCATGTGAGCAGAGATGATTATCGTACATCTTCACAATATCAAAGTACTCTTAGACTGTTTGTTACAGTTAAAAATTTCACTGTTGTTGTTTACACGATAGAGTAATGATTACCAATTTTAAACACCTGTATATTGTTTCTTTATTGGCATGACTTTCAAAAGTTAAGGTCAGCTGTTAGCTTGTTTATGAAAACAACAAAGTTAGCATGAGAGTTAGAACTGAAACAAAAACCCTTTAAGGCAAGGTTTTCACTGACTGGCCAAATGAAATGAAATTGTCATTCCTGCAACAATATTTTGATTAGTTTGGTTACTTAAAGCGGGGGTATTGTGCCCTTATTTAGGTTAACTTAACATCATTTCCTTATTTTCTAACACTGGCTTTTAAAAAAACAAAACAAAAAAAACAAAACTTAATTCAGCCTGTGTCTACACACTTTGTTTTAGCTGCTCTCCCGTCAAAGGCAGTGTTGGTAATTAGATTTAGATAAACTTTTTGTTATACTGGTTAAAATGATCTTTATGTCCCAATGGCAACCAATGCATGATGTGTTCTTAAAAGAGTGAAAAATAGCTTCTGCCTTCAGCAGGAGTAAACCTGGGAAACACCTACAATCTTAGTGTTTGGCAGCCAATTTGTTAAACAATTCAAATCCCGTCCTGTTGTTCTGCTCGCCTCCTGTGCCTACATTTCGCCAGCGTGCACTAGCCCTGATTTAATGCGCATAACCAAGCTTCAAGGTATCGAAGTACGCCGGAGAATGGCAGACAAACTACCTATACCCCGGTTACTGTTAACTTTGCGCAAAATAAAACGATGTGCTGAGGATCGGTTTTTGAGTCTATGGTCATGAATCAGTCATGATCATATGTTTGCTAATCAGCGGCGCTCGTGCATGTGAGTTGGGGTGTTGTTTTGGAGGTGCTCCAAGCGTGTGGAGGGTAGGGGTTGAGTCCTGAGGAGATGCTACATTCAAATTCATGCTAGTTTTCTGTGACTAACAACTGTGCCTTTAAGGCTCCCTGATCCATAAACCCCCCTTTTGTCTGATTGGCCAGCAATGATCTCATCATTTTAGCAGCTCTAGTGAAGGTCTCATGAAGATCCCTTGCTGTTTTATGACCAGACTATTTTGAGCAATTTAAAGACTCATTTAGGGATCTCTACAATATACAATTATCAAGCAGTTTGACAACATGCACACGTTTAGTTTGGCTCTCCAGCATTGTTACTTCATATCCATATTTAAAATATGGAAAAGCATCATACCCCCTCTTTAAATTGCAAATGAACTAGTTTCACCTTACTGTTTAGAGGTGATTTTACACCATATCTTAATACACAACCTACACAGTGCAGGTCAAAGAGACCACATAGGGTTTTTTGAAGCTAAATTATGAGCAGTATTTGTGGTTGAGATTAAAACCACTTTGCAGATTTCAGTTAGTTTGCTCAAAGAGCTCTGGGAGTTTTAAAGGACTCTCCACTTGTGCCGATGAACTTTCATATGTCGTGTAAGTCAAATGAAAATTACAGAACATTATTTTCTACAGAGGCTCCACATGCCTTGAGACCCATATTGAGCCTCCTTGCACATGAGATGGACAGGTGGTGTTATAAAAAGACCTTTTCCACCACTGACATCATCCTGAACCACCAGGAGGCCACTTTTCCTCTCTCACTCTCTCTCTCTCTTTCCCTCCCTCCCTCCCTCCCTCTCTTTCTCTCTCTCAACTCGCTGTCTGAAGCTAATGGCTGGAAGCACGACTAAAAGCTCTCAGTGTGATAAGGTAACAGAGAAAAAAGAGAGAGAGGGTGAGAGAGAAGAGGAAAGAGAGCTATATCAGTGGGACCATATATACTGATTATACAGTGATGAGGAAATGGTCTAAAAATAAAAACAAATGGAGTAAGGGAGATGATATCACTGCGCCCAGATTGCTGACGGCAGTGTTTGGAGTCACATCCAGATGGTTATGGAGCAGGGATGACTGTGGGAGCCGAGGCTTACTGTTGTCCTCCCGACTGACCTTCCTGATGTCATGCCTGATAAAATAAAAGCACATGGATGTTTGTTTTGTAAACATACTTTGCTTTACATAAGTGTGATGGCTGAATAAAAATATCATATTCCCATATGGTTCATTCAGTGCCTTGTTGGAAAACTTGCGAATTCTGTAGCAAAATTTCCATTTTGTGGGTGTTAATGTCCGCTTTGGACTCTTTTTGCACCTGGAAATGTTCACAGCTGTATGAGAAAAAATCTGCATATTGTGCTCGTGCAATTTGTCCAGTTTTCCCTGTCCGCAGATGGTGCCACCAGTCTAGATTACTGCTTCACCAACTGCTCCCTTCACTCTTCTTTCACCTTGTCCTCACTCTACACACGTGTGTGCACATATTTGTTTTTCACTCACTCTTTTCCAGCTTCCCTGACTGTCCCCCCTCACTCCTGTCCTTTCTGCCTCTCTCACCCCCTCTTGTTTTCCTTTATCTGCTCTCAGACTGGCTGTCCTTCGTAAGATGGATGTGTGCATTCCCAGGGCAGATGGCCCTGTTGTTACTCTGTGTACCCGGCTCACACTTTAACACCCGGCCTCCTTGTCTGGCCTGACGGGCCATTGCCTGGGGAAAGGACTCTACTACTGCACCGTGCTGCAAACGTGTGTTGTGAAGCTAACCACATGGGTGCTCACACATTTTTTTGAAAGGAAGAAGACTAGCAGACTGTGCGCCAAATACACAGATGGGTTCTTTCTTGAAGGATCACAGTTTTTTTTATTTTTTTAATAAATGAGAGCTTTAATACACATTAAATATACATTAATTTGCATAGTTAGATGTGTATGTTCTTACAAACACAGAGATTTTTAACACATTTGTTTCCAAAGCAGAAGAACTTGAGTCTGCTCCTAAGAGACTCAGAGCGCTGTATTTCTGGTCTGATTTGCTTTAGTATTTACATCAGTGAAACCTAATCTTAAATAAATGGAGTTTATTTAAGTTCAGTTTCACAAGAAACAATATTTGTATAATTTCATTCCTCATGTTGAATCCACATAAATTCAGCTTTCATTGTTTTAAGTCTCAAAGGTGCAATGGATCATTGTTCTTTAATACCCCTCAAATAAAGTATTACTCCCACCATTTTATAATGCTCATTGTGTCAGTCTCAACTGGTCATACTTACCAGGTTTTCAATTTCCTGGCGTCTTTACTCAGGGGTAAACAAAGCTTTTGTTGCAGTCTGGGAAATTACATGTCAGTTGTCTTTACCTGATGACAAGGAAAAATTACATGACATATAAACAGCAATACAATTTTTCAGGCAGTTCAACAGCAACTTTGGACTGTACAGATTCCCCATCGCCAGCTTTTGTTCAAATTAGGGATTGTCACCTCTCTCACCAACCACACAGCTGTGTTTAAAAGTTGATTATGATTTGTACCCCCCCCCCCCCCCCCCCCCGACAAACAAACACATAAATAAACAAAAAAACAAACAAACAAATGGACAGCAACACCAGGGACAACCAAATCATACAAACCACATCAGATGAAACAATGAAGAGGAATGAGAATGAACATGAAACTTTTGGGATGTTTCTGTATTTACCCCTGTGATGAACTGGTGATACTGGACGGATGGCTGGATTGCGTTTACGTCGATACTTCCAGATGTGTTTATTAAAGAATCCGTAGACATAAATATAAATCGGAAACAGCGTCTGTCCTATATAATCACTGTTCATTCTATCTCCAAAACTTTCTTGGTTCTGCTTTCTGTGGAGTTTAACGTGTGGGTTTCAAACATGAGCTTAGTTTGCTTTTGTTTAGTCTGCTGCTCACAGGACGGATGTGTAAAGGCATCTTTTAATGCCGGTACATTATCATTTTTAACACATCTGCTTTGCTTTTTGAGCATTTGATTGTACCTAATGAAACTTCCTGTTTAATTTTACTGACTAATCAGTAAGACCAGGGGTGCTGCATGGCATGCACATTCTGCATCTGTTCTTTCTCTTCTTTTTACTTTAGACTGATACTGATTTGGCAGCATTTTACATGATGGCGACCTGTGCCTTTTTGATTGATTCGTTCCATTTCATTGCCATGATAAACTTTTACAACAGCTATCATTTACTGGCTGCATGTGTGGACCTCTTTAGGAGATCTGTGCCTGATTTCTTCTCAGTGATCTAAGGATGATAAATCACTGGCTACACATAAATTTTCTTAGTGGTATCACAAACCGAATAGGCCATTTGTGTGCACCAATGTAAATCCAGCAAGGGATGTTCAGTGAAATTGCAGTCTTTGTCTACCCTCTAACCATACAATTTCTTTCATTTTAATCTCAGCACGCAACTGGAATATTGTCTCTTAGCTGCTCCTATCATATGTAATGAATGTGCTGCCCCAAAGGTGGAAGCTGTAATTGATTAAAAAGCATAATGTTTTTTCATGCCTCAGTGTAGTCAGTGATAAGGATGTGTGTGATGTGTGAATGTGTATACATGTAAGTGTCCTGTGTGTGTGTTTGGACGGGACATCAAAGTTGTGTTAGCCATGGCTCTATTTCATCCCGGCTAATGAAGAAGCTGTGAGTGTGCTTCTGGGTCACAGTGGGAACACGTGCAGCGAGGTCACTTCAAAGGCGGGATAATGACGGATTAAGTCTAAATCACGTCCATGCTTTAGTCGCTGTCTCACATCTAGCCTGTCGCTTTTGCATTTTATTGCAAATCATGGCAATATGATCTGGTAAAAATGTGCCTGCCTTAATTTTGCTTGTCCATCTTACTCTGTGCAAATCCTCTACATCCAGATTAGCGGATCATGGTGGGCAGAGTGGTGGGCCTTTTATAAACCCTTGATGGTGATGAAATATTCTTTCATTGCTGTCCTAATATCTCCTTGTGTATTCTCTTTTAATGCGCTGCTGTCTCTGCAGTTCCTTATTCCTTTTTGTTGTGTCCATCACGACGATGCAGATTCACATTTAAAGGAGCCCATAGTCAAGATATCCCTTGGCTTACTCTCACCTCTAAAATAGTCCTCACAGCCTCAGCTAAGAGTCAGTGAAGCTAAAATTTCTTTCATAAAGCACAGACTCATAACACTTTAACTCTTTGAAAAATGGGGCATAATGTGTTCTCATATTTGAACATGGATATAAAGTAACAATGCTGGATGTCCATACTAAGTGTGTGCAGATTTGTATGTTGTAGAATTCCATGAATCTGTCTGTAAACTGCTCAAAATGGTCATTTCTAAAAACAGCACAAGGTTCACACAAGACTTGACGAAATGTTGAGGTTCTCTTAACTGATTCATGACATGTTAGAGGGGCGGTCCTCAAACACCAAGGTCTGTTCACAGTTCTGCTCCTGTCAGGCCCCCAGAGGACTGGCTACTGAGAGGGAAGGGGGTTTATGGAGCAGGGAGTCTTAAAGAGACAGCAGCTTAAACAAAGGAATTCAGACGGAGGCAAGAATAAAAGTTGTCTCAACCACCAGTGTGAAGGAAATAGAGATATTTTTTGTGAGCTGAGGACTTTCTAAGTGAACTTGAAAAAGTCTAAATTCTAGATATTTGCCTGATCCTACTCCACAACTTAAAATGTGGCATGGACTGAAGGCTAAAAAACAGACAGACAGATAGAATAGATAGATAGATAGATAGATAGATAGATAGATAGATAGATAGATAGATAGATAGATAGATAGATAGATAGATAGATAGATAGATAGATAGATAGATAGATAGATAGATAGATAGATAGATAGATGGGTAGGTAGGTAGGTAGGTAGGTAGGATGGTAGATAGGCAGGCAGGCAGGCAGGCAGGCAGGCAGGCAGGCAGGCAGGCAGGCAGGCAGACAGACAGACAGACAGACAGACAGACAGACAGACAGACAGACAGATAGATAGATAGATAGATAGATAGATAGATAGATAGATAGATAGATAGATAGATAGATAGATAGATAGATAGATAGATACTTTATTGATCCCGAAGGAAATTCAAATTCAAGACATACAGTACTTGTTTGATTGTGACTGTAAATTGACATTTCATGGCTGCCACAAAAGACGTTGAGAATTTTTTGGAAAATGGTAAAGCTGATTTGATAGATAGATAGATAGATAGATAGATAGATAGATAGATAGATAGATAGATAGATAGATAGATAGATAGATAGATAGATAGATAGATAGATAGATAGATAGATAGATAGATTTTGCAAAGTTTAACAAAGTTTGCTTCTTGTCACATTTTAAAAAATAGTGCTACATAACTGTTAAATACATGACACTGTAACTTTGTATCCGGTAAAAAAAAATGTCTTGAACAAAGAAATGTGTTAAAATGAAGATCAGGTCTCCATTCATTTGATCCGTGCTCCAGAATAAATGCAGGATGGCAAGAGGCACATCCTTATGACAGTGGGTGCTAGTGCTCATGGGAAATGGAGCCTTTATCCCAGACAAACACTAGGTTTTCCAGATACGCCTCAAAGCCCCTCATATTTAAAATCCACTTTGATTCAAACTAGTTCAGTCCAATTTAGTTTAAAAGAAAAAATCTAATTTAAAAGTTGCCATATCCATCTCGGTGTACAGAAATATACACAACCTTTTCACACATTTTATAGACCACTTTTGAATAAAAGTTCAAAATCACTCCAAAATGGTTAGAAATGCATGAGAAAAACAACTGTCTGCCGTTTTCCAGCATAAACATCTACTCAGTTGCAAAAATAATCTACACATTAATAGATGATGAAAATAATCATTAATCTCAGCCCTAATCCGTACTCCCCTGGATGTTAATGTACACATTCCTACTGAATTAATTGACCCAATAAATACATATTATCCCATCTACTGTACACACATTAATAAGATATACTGTATAAATGTTAAAGAGAATAGAGGAGGATTACTGGCATTGGATCTGGGTTGCTCAGCTCCTGTCCAGTGAGCCTCATTTGTTGAGGGCTCTGTGGCAGCTCCCATTTCACCTGGGTTCTCCCATGTTTAATTGGCCTCATTATGTGATTAACTTAGCAAATTTACCCCTTACCCTCAAGGCACAGCTTTGAACACTGGCAGACCACAAACCTTCCCAAAGTCACTCCATCACTGAAACCACAGTGTCAGCATTTAGGCAGACCATCACGTTCCATGGGGAAGTTTTCATTTTCCTACAGAGATGCCTGTTTGCCTGGATTAACCTCTACACCTTTGACTTAACACACTGCTTATGAAAATGGAGTAATTCATTCTGGAATGATTAGTAATATATCACTGTTTCCTTAGAAATGCTCTATATGCATATTTTATTGCTTATCATGCTGTATATACTTGATTTCTGCAAACGCTGTACTTATATTCTCATCTATTATGTATGACCTGTGTTTTATCATTTAAGACGTTGTTTGCATTCAGACCTTTGACCCACAATTCCAGGGAGCGAAGTTTACATATGAAACACAAATCTCTTTAATTTCAAGGTGTAAAAATTTTACACAACACATTCTCAAAACTAAACAGTATCCTGCCTTCCCATGACTCCTAAGACATCTTATGACCACTTCAGACTACTAAACAAACTAAAGAATAAACAATTTTCAAGATGTTAGATTTTCCAGTTTGGTTTGGTGTCAGCCTTGAGATATTTATTTACGTTATTTGCGCATGCTAAATTGAGTCAAATTGCCCACTATGTTGAAAAATGCTGTTAAATCAGGGTGCTTTAATTTACACCACGCTGAATCATGTTATGTTGAAATATGCCAACTTAAACCACACTGAATCATATACATTCTTTCTAATAAGCATAAGCACGTGTTTAGCTCAAATACTCTACCTGGAATTATGTTATGCTTAAATATGCTCCGTTATTAAGGCAACACAACTACTACTACATTCCATCAAGTCATGCTGAATTACACTGTTAATTTATGCTATGTGGAATCATGCTAAGTCAGTCACGCTATGTTGATTTACACTAGGTTAAAGTATGCTAGGCTAGGCTAGATAACCTTATGTTAAATTACGCTAGGATGCATTACTCTACGACAGATTACACTAATACCATAATTTGTGCTACAATGAATAAAATAAATTTCACTACAATGTGTAGCATTACACTGAATTACTTACTTGTGCTATGATGAATTATGCTACAATGTACTGCACTAGGTACCTATCTTATCTTATCTTATCTTAGGATGAAATGCGCTTTTTTGAGTTACACTTTGCTGAGCTATGCAGCGTTGAATTGTTATACTTTAAATTATGCTTCTTTGATTTTGTCAAGTTGAATCACGCTATGTTGAATCATTTTAAGTTTAATGACGCCATGTTGATTCATACTTTGTTCAATTGTAACATGTTAAATTTCACTCAGTTTAATTATAGCTACACAATGCAAAGTCATTTTACATGAAGTCAGGCTCCTTTTAGTGATGTTTAGGTCAGGCAGCATTAACCCTTTATTGACAAACTTATCATATTTCAAACATGAGTTTCAAAGACTGCTATCTCATCAACATGGTAAATTGTTTTCTAAAAGACCTGTTAAAATTGAAAAAAAAAAAAAAAAGTTTTCTACCCCCTTGAGCGTTATCATACCACTACAGGCATCTGAAGTTGCATTTTGACCCTCTTTAAAATGGCTGCTGTAATAAAATCATCCACACACTTTTTTTTTAAGGAAAATCAGAGACAATTTTCAAGAGGTTGTGGTAAGAATAACATCTAAAAAAAAACTTTACTATAAAAGTTGTCCAAACCACCAAACTTATCAAATATAATACAAAAAATATATCATAAACAAAATGAAACAGCAATATTTCTTTGTGGATTTTGTTAAAAGGGTCAATAAACATCTGAATTCCTGAAAATTGTGATTTTCTGGCTACTTTTTGATGGGTCAGACTTTCAGGGTTAAGTTACACTTCAACAAGATAAGGTTTGTTAAGTTGTTCACTGTTAAGTTATGCTCGGCCGAGCTGTGTATCAACAAGTTAACAAGTTAAGGCTCAAATATAAGTCTGCTGAGTGAAAAAAACCACCTGAATATCTCCTGGTTTAAATCCTACAGCCACTCAAGACTGTCACTTCACTATCAATTTAAATTCTAGTTGAAGTAAGCTGCTTCCACATTATTTTACAAAGAGTATCCATCCAATCCAAAACACAAAAACAAAACCTAATATTGTGAAAGCTCTACTTGTGTGTTTGTAGGTTTCATGGATATTGGTTTCATTTTGCTGATGTCCTGGGAGAATAGTATGGAAAATGAAAGGAGGATGAAAAACAAAGTCTGTGATGTTAATCTATCCTGTCATCACTGGAATCTCACAGGTCCACAGAGGGCTCTATGACAGTCAGATGAAATGGTCTGTAAAGTGCCAATTTTACCAGACCACTTGTTATTTGCCACCACACTCATAGGTTTGCTTCCTTGTTTAATAACCAGTGGTGGAGGAGATGGTGAAGGGGAGCAAAGAGTGTGTCCATGTGCTGAGGGGAGAGCAGTTGAGGAGAGGCATGAGGGTAGAAGAGAAGTTTACAAATGGGATCCATCATTTTTCATGCACAGAGGTGACATCCCTCCGTCAGCCAATTTCGCACCGATAGCCCAGTCCCTTGGTTCATTGATATCTGCATTAGGGACCTTTGTTAAAGGTCTCATCTAAATGCATTGAAAAACGCCTTGCTCCCCCTCTGTACCCCCTACTGTTAAAAGTGTGCGCGTTCATGCATCTTGCTTGTGCAAAGATTTGCCGACTTGGCTTTGTCTACATTAAGGTTAGTCTCTGTGACTCTGTGGTGTCACTGAACCTCGAAAGGAAAAAAAAAACAGAACAGCAAGAGAGAAAACCATCAACAAAGCCCCAGCAAAAGCTGACTCTCAGTACAAGAGCTTGGAGTGTTTCCTCACTGTTTTGCCACTGAGTAACTCTTTGGTGTCTCTTCATGGTAGTCGTGTAATGAATTAAATAAATCTATCCCAATTAATGTCAGAGAATGGAACATGACCTCTGAACCTGTTTCAAGAATAGGGCAGCATTTCAAATTGATATAAATGTGGCAGTGCCTTCAGTATGAAGTTGGTTGGAGTAGGCCTATTAACCAAAACACTTCATGGCCACTTCATTTAATTCCACTAAAAACACCACCCCTTATGCCCTGCTCTTGTGCACTCCTGCAGTTCAAACCAACCTGACTGTACATCCCTTGCTACTATTAAGAAGATTTAATTTGCTATTCCTGTCCATCTTTTTATACAGAGCCTCGCTGTGATATAGCAGAGGTGCTGAGGGGCTAATGTCACTGTCAATCCCCCATCCCCCCAGCGACAATCTCATGGCTTAATTTCCACGCAGATCCAAGCACCCTCGAGCTTTAAGAGGTCTCATTCACACACTTGAATCAAAATTGCCCCAAACTCTCTTGTCCAGTAATTTTACAACACTTTGGTGATATGAAATGTTGCACTTTGAGCAATTTTGACAGGTGCGCCTTCATTTTTGGTTCATGAACTTTCAAGTGGAAGGTGAGCTTCACACCCAGCCTATCAAGTTTTTTAATAATACATTTCGAGTAGATGTATGTCGAGCATTTCATTTGCAGCTTTTAGGTAGTTAGGCTATCTCTGCTTGCACTTTTAATAAGATATATTAGGGATAGTAATTAATTAAGTTGATAATCTGAAATCGACTAATAATTTGGTGCTTGAGGACATCCCCGCAGTATGGTCCCATAGGAATCCCATTAAAAGTCCTTCCAACCTTAATCTATTGTTGAGAAGTTGTGCTATATGATCCAACCATACTCTCCTTGCAATATCAAAAATCTACCTTCAAATGACTTTGGGATGAATAATCTAAGTTTACAGTCCTTGTAGTATTTCACAATAACTGCTCTGACACGATGGTGGTGAATCCCAGACTGTTTACAAAGAGAATCACACTGGGAGTATCCGTCACAGTCTTACCTGTCACTTGTTTGAAGGCAGAATGTGAGTGTTTGACACATGCTATTACTGTTTTGTTCTCGTCCCATTTTCTGAAATGCTTCCAGAGACGACAGGTTCATGCTGAAGTTCTTTTAGAGCCAGGGCTGTGCGGTTTCCTTAAGATGAATTAAAGTGCGATTAATGGCACAGAGTCCTGACCCTACCTTGAATAATATTCAGGAGGCAGCAGCTCCTATCCTTAATGCTCATGGTGATGTGCTCTCTTTCAAATAAAACTTAATACTTCTGTTCTCCTTTATCATGTGAGGCGGAAATGTCAGCGCCAACTCAAACAGGGCTCAGCCAAACCTCCCAAACATGCTGAGATTGGATGTGAAATCAGAGCAAGGGTCACTGACAAAAGAAATTGGGTTTTATGCAGAGCGTGTCTCAATACACAACACTCCCAAACCAAAGGTAAAAGCGAAACCCCTCACTGGCTATTTTCGACCCATCATTATTTCTCATAAATCCCAAACTAGCCAGGACCAGTGCCTCTGACAGCATGACTGATGAGTTTGCCGTCGTGAATGTCAAGAGAAATGGTCTCCCGCACCTTATCTCCCCTATTTCTCATTGAGAGCGAGACTTGGGGGTTTTTATGGAGAAAAGCCACGGCCGTTGTGATGAGCATTACCCAGTGATAATGAAGGGCACGCTGCTGTACTGTCAGCCTGTACAGACAGACAGGCAGAGAGGCTGTTCAGAGACGTCCATTCATGCGTTCATGTGCCCTTATGTCTTTATCTGCAGACTAGGATAAATGAGCATATTTATATATTTACACTGTGTCAGTGCTGTGATTGCCTTATCTACTGCTGCCTTCACTCACAGAGGGAAATGTCAAAAGGTAATCAAGTCAAATGTGCCTTTTGTCAATGCTATTCATGGATCTCAAATTGTAGATTGAAAATATTTGGGTGATGGGTTTGTAGAGTGCTTCTTTCTGACGTATTTGATTTAAATGGAGATGTTTCCATTCTGTTTGATTATTCATATGATCCACCTTAAAAACCACATATAGCTCCATACATAATGGAAAAAAATAGAAACCATACATTCTTAATGTTTGGGTTTTCGCTCTGAAAGTCTTACTGCTCATTGAACAATTACAGCTTGTTTGAGTGCATTCGGAAATTTAAGCAAACCTCAGAAGTCAAGTATGGATTTTTCTCAACTCATCTTATGTTTTTGAAGAAAAAAAAAAGGAAAAAAAAAAAAAAAAAAACTACCCTCTGATTTGATGAGGCTGCTTTCTAGTCCCACAAGTGAGCCACATATCCCACTGAGGCCAGCGTTAAGGGGCTTTTAGTGATCCTGCCCGTAACTTGGCATGCAAACCTGCCAGTACAGACAGCAGATAATGAGCTCGGACCCAAGTCTGTGAGGCAGGAAGCTGCATATTTATGATGGCTTAAAGAAGCATTTATTACTTAGTTTCCACCAGAACATGGTCTGCAGAGACCTGACAGCTTTCCTTAGAGATTAGTCCCAGATACCTATAAGGTGGTAGTCTTGCACGCTTGCTTTTCCCACTCTGCTCTCTCTCTCTTTTTTTCCTGTATCTTTTCTCACACTCACTATTATCTCTACCCCCCCCCCCCCCCCCCCCCCCTTACTGCATATCTCTTCCCTTCTTCAGCCAGACCTCTCTTGGAAGTTCTCTCCACTTTGTGTCACTACATGTCCTCTGCTTCCACTGATACAAATCAGGGTGAAAGCATATTTGTTTACTGTGAAGAAGAGAGACAGAAAGAAACAGCACTGTGCTAAATGTCAAGGATGATGAGGTGGGTCAGGCTGGCAGCGCGGTTGCGATTACGGCTGTCTTCGCGCGGTATCATCACAAACTCTTGACAACCAGCGCAATTTATGCTCGGGAAGGCTAAGTCTTTCAGTTTCCGCTGTTTCACCGAGAAATTAAATTCACATGTTATCTTTGAGAACATCCTTCCTCTTTTTTCCCCTCCAATAGCGGTGTCAGGAGTAAAGCAATGTGTGGTGTCAAACTGCATTGCTCAAACCAAAGAGTAATGGATTCTGGCATAAGGAATCATTTCTGTCTTTCTGGGCAAAGCCACATAAGCACACTTATCTTCCTGCTGCTGATGTCTGTTTCCTTCAATAGTTTTTCATATATGGGTACTTATAGCATTTATAAATACATAAGAAAAGTTTGCTATCATTTTTTAATGACTTTTAAGCACAGAAAAGCGAGCAGGTTGTCAACTGTTTGGTCTGCGATATGACAAGCTTGAATGTGCTCCCGCCTCCACTCCACGCCTGTATGTTTGCCAAGCGCCTTGTGCATGGGTGTATGATTCTTTCATGAGCTGTGTGGTGGCTGGCTTTTTCATAGGCGTGCTCTCATTGAGCACTTAATCAATACCTGTCATCTTGAACTCATCCTCTAAAGTGGGCCTCTGTTCTTTGTCTGCCCTGTAATCCATCTCCATAGAGCTATTTGAATTTGTATTACACACTAAGAGGACCTTCTTCACTATCAGAAGACTTAACAGATTGTTTAAGGGCCCTCAGTACGTATTTTCATAAGCACGAGACCCGCTTTATAAAAATCTATACAAGGGGCCCGAGGACCTGGTGCACTGTGGCAAGCAGGGTAAGCCAGGAACGTGTGGGGAATCGTAGATTTCGGGGAAGGCAATTTCAGCTTCTCAGTTTTTCTGATTGTTTTGTTAAAGCTGGTTTTATTGCTGTTGCTCAGCTCTTCTGTCTGTCTATTTGCTCTGGGTTTAAGGAGTCGCCAAAGGTAATTTATTGTATTTCCCCCCCTAGGAGAGTATTTGATAAGACATTTCTAAAGCCGCCTGGCCAGGGGCTTGAAAAAAGGGCATGGTTCCTAAATCACTAGCTGCTTCTTGTGATTGTACTTTCGCGAGTCTATCTGTAGTAAAGACTGATAGCACTCTGGTTGCAATGCAGGAGCAGTTGTAGTTTGTGAATTTATCTGAAGTAAACATTGATAGTATTGGAAGCACAAAGGCACTCTGCATTTAAGTGTTTTTTTTTTTTTTTTTTTTTACTTAACCCAACTTCTATGATTCCAGTGCTGCAGCTCAGCCGTCTCAGAAACAAATGTGCAGTGATCCATGCTCTTAACACAGTTAAGAAAATAGTTTTCGAAAATTGGACCTTGAAGAATTCAGAGTGGGTGAGTAATTGGAGGTCAATGAAATGCAATGCTCCACGACAGAGCTGAACCCGCAGAGAGAATGAGAGAGAAAGAGATGAAGAGAGAGAGAGAGAGGAGCCAGCAGAGTGTCAATCAGTCTGCGTTTTGCCCGCATTGCCCCTTAATTTAATCACTGTTTAATTACTGCTGTCCCCTGAGGGCTGCTCTGTTAGGTTCAGTTACTGAGCTTTTTCCCTTCCCCTGCTTCTGTCTCTGGGTGCGTATTTAGCCCTTGGACACTCTCTCCAAAGCGGGCCACTCTCTCAGAAGCCTCAGCAGTATTTCAACCTTACCTCGGGGCCCCTCGCACAAATCTGCTGATGATAATGTCAAGGGCAAGCACATATGCATATGAGTGATGAAAGCTGCCCTGCAGGAGGAGAGAGACAGCACAAATACACAACTTTAGTCACCAGAGGATGAGAGCGTCTTAAAGAACCAAGTACCCAGCTGCTGCTACACCAGCTTTGTCTGGTCTGCAAACAGGGTGCAATCCAAGAGCTCATCCTTAAAGAATGTGTTCAAACCAAAAGCAAATTGAACAAGTTGGAATGAAGTTGAAAGTTAAATGTAAGTTGCTAATTTATATCAGGTAGCAGCCATAAGTACATGTTAAAATACAAGGCATGTGAAAATGGTGCAATTTACATTCAAATTGAGAAATTCTGAATGGAGTAAAGAACTTTGCTTGGAATTCCCTCAATTTTTGGGATGTACCAGAACCAGAAATTTACAATCCAAATTTCAATTCATGTCATCCATCCATCCTCTATACCGCTTATCCTGTTCAGGGTCGTGGGTGGCTGGAGCCTATCCCAGCTGTCTTGGGGTGAGAGGTTGGACACATCGCAGGGCTGACACATAGAGCCAGACAACCTTTCACACTCACACTCACACCTATGGGCAATGCACAGAATCACCACTTCAAAGTTATTACCTTGTAATCTTGCGTACAGCCCTATCAAATATATTTATTATGACTCCTGTCAGTCAGCAGCACAAAGTTATTTTCACAACTTTTGATTAAATCAAAAGGAAATCTGTTTTCTTTTTCAAGTTTATACTGATAGGCCTGGACAGTGGTGCAACAGTTAGCGCTGCTGCCTCCAGGCAAGAAGGTCACTTGTTTGAACCCTGGTTCGCCCGGTGGCCTTTCTGTGTGGAGTTTTTTTGTTCTCTCCGTGCATTTGTGGGTTCTCTCCGGGTACTCTATCTTCCTCCTACAGTCCAAAACATGCTCATCCGGTTAACTTGGTGATTCTAGATCGCCCGTCGTTGTGAGTGTGCACATAAATGGTAAATGGTAAATGGTAAATGGACCAGTAGTTATATAGTGCTTTTCTAGTCTTTCTGACCACTCAAAGCACTTGACACTGCTAGTTTCATTCACCCAGTCACACCACATTCACACACTGATGGCAGAATGATCTATCCATTGTAGGAACCAACTGACATACCACTGACCAACAGTGGGAGCAATTTGGGGTTCAGTGTCTTGCTCAAGGACACTTCGACTTGTGACTGCAGGAGCTGGGAATCAAACCCTCGACCTTTTGATTGAGAGGCAACAACTCTACCACTGACCCACAGTCGCCCATAAAGGGATAGGTTCCACTGACCTGCGACCCTGAACAAGAAAAAGCAGTATAAAAGATGAGTGAATGAAAGTTTATACTGATTTAGCGAATCTGAGTGAGGCCACAGTGAAGTTGAGACTCACCAGAAAACTGAACAGGTGCTCCTCAGCTGTAACAAATGAACTGATGGTTTGTTTCCACAAGAGGAATCTCATCTGATAAACCAAGAGATAGAGACATATATTGGATATCTGTAGGGGCCAACATTGTGAACTAAATGATCCTGCTTTCAAAATTGTGCAAGCAATTTTTATTGCATCTAAGCTCTTAATCCACCTTCAGAAGTCACTGCTGGTAGAAGTGGTCAGTTTCACATAAATGCTCCCTTGCACTGTTTAATATGTACTCTCATACGTATGGCCAAACACGAAGCACATGTTGTGGTTTCTCTGGATTACCCGGCAGCCCTCCACTACAGATCCTACACAGAAGCCAGTGTCGGGGGAATAACTCACATTTAGCTCTTAAGCTACAGCAATCAATATAAATTTAGCATGGTAATGATCAGGTGCAGAGGGTGTGCATCTCCTGTGCCTCTCTCTCTCTTTTTTCCTGGTACATGCCACAGCGCCCCAGCTCCCAGAGGCCCGTGGGTAACACAGTGAGGGCTCGATGCTGCACGTCAAACCTCAGCTGAGGATTACAGCGTGGGGAAACAAACAAACAAGGCTGTCTCAGAGACTTAGCGACAGGCACAGGCAATAGCTGGTGCTGGTAATGAAGCCACTGACGGCACACACTTATGCACACACAACAGCCCTCAATCCAGCACAGTTGCCTTCCTGAAGAAGCAGAGGCATTTTAGAGCGTGTTAAGGATATAATGGGACAAATAGAGATGATGTGATGAGGGGGATGTGTATGTGAATGTGTGTGTGTGAGAATGACTGACTGATAGATGAGTTGCTGTCTCTCAGGAGAGTGTCCATGATGATGACTATCGCCAGGGGAGGAGAGTTGAGACAGTTGTGGCTCCTGGGTATTCAGATTGGAGTGTTGACAGGTTTATTATTGAAGTTTGTTTTTTATTTTTTTCCCTCCACACTTGTTCCTTCAGTGGACGGGACGTGTCAGAGTGTGATAGTCGCTGTCTTCTTCTGTAGTTTCTCTTCTTGACAGACAGCAAGTCTGCTGTTAGTACAACCAGCTGGTGTCTTGCCACTCTGGCAGCCATTTCAAGACATCAGGCGGAGTCTCGTTCAGAAAGCAATAATACAGATTAATCAAAGTGGAAAAGAGTAAACGACTTCAGTCTTGATTTATTCTCAAAGTTGTAAAGAATTTACACTATGAGATTCACTATCAATGCCAAAAACAAATCGAAATTGGCTGTGGGAACGTGCCAAATGTAATCCCTTTAAGCTGGCTCGCCGGCCTTGTTTATGTCAAACAGTATGCCTACAGCCAGAGAACCACGGCCTGTAATGCAATTGACGACCCGCTGCCTCTGACATTAATAAAGATGGAACATGTACAGGAAATTAAACTCTCACTTTCCTATTGTAATGAGATCTTATCAATCATGATGCTGTTTACCTCGCAATCAGATAAAATGATCAAATTGGAGCTCAATCAGGGCCTCGTGCAATGCCATCGCTGTAACCTGGCGGCATTACTCTTCTAAATGGATGGCGAAGTGAATGGGATTTAAATAAAGACTCTATATGTTAATGGCCAGGGTTTAACTCCCCTGGTGATCCACTTCCTGCAGGGATGATGGGGGGAGGGGAGGAAGGGAGTGCAGAAGATGAATGTCAGAAGATTCTTCTTGTGTTATACACATTTCTAATCTTCTTCCTCATGCTTTAAAATATGCAGGAAGGAGGAAAGTGAACATGTTGACCTCAGTAAGCTTCTGGGGATTCTCTGTGTCCTGGTTGGCCACAAGAGGGAAGTAGCTCGCTACTGAGACAGAACACAGGCCACAGGCTCATAATCACACTGAGGAGATGTGAGATACATTAACTAAAAGGTATTATCATCTGCTTTACTTTTATATAACACTGGGTATTTTTTCCCTATTACATGAGCCTATGATCTTTGATATAGAAGAGAGGGGAGTATTATGTACAAGGAGATGAGGCAATGCAAAATTTAATGGTGTTGGCTTTTACAGGTAATAAGGGGGCACTGATCAAAGGTTCACAATACTCAAAGGCAGCTAGGTTGCACTCAGAAGGGGGACCAAGTGCTCTCCAGATGGGTTCTGTAAATTGCCAGATCAGCTAATCAGAATTCAGATGGAAGATGTAAGTTAGTGGAGCCTAATTGGAGACAGATTTAAGGGGCATCCATCTGGATATGGCGATGCTCTCCTGCTCTTCTTAGTAATTTCTGGTGAATATTAATAATGTTTTTATATAATAGTGTATCTGTTGAGTGGGGAAGGGGAGAGGGAGGGTCTCCAAACGAAGCCCCAAACGTAGAGGGTGAAATTACTCAAAGGATATCTCAAGCTGGCTATCCATTTACGTGCCCTCTTTGCTGCTCTTGAGCTCTGGGAGGATGATGGTGGAGCCACGCACTTATGAAAAGCAGTGCATGTGGGATGTTATCAGCACCTGCTCAACATGGCTATATGAGCCAATTAAACAAGTATGGGTGTATGTTGTCCTCCTCAACATGATTAGAATCACAATCCCTGGCCGTGTGGTCCTGCTTGACCTGGCTCACGTTGAGATTGAATATTTCCTGGAAAAAGGTTGAGCTAATGAAGCTACGGACTGATCAAGAGGTTGGCTGGCATGGACACAACTGCAGATTAATGAAGTCCTGGAGATAAGAGCAGCTGAATTTGCATGAGACACTCAACAAGAATTAGTAGTATCATATGTAATATAGGCTGTGTAATAAATGGAGGTCTTACACAGTGTAATGCACTTCAGCTACCTTTAGATGAATTTTGACATAGTTTACAGGTGTCCTATTATAGCAAATTTGAGCGTCTTTGTCGACAGTAATGTGACATATTTTTTATTGTGTGGAATTGGATGTAAAGGCAGGTTTTATGTACACTAAATCTATTAAATCCTTTTAGATACCAAAAAACAGTTGCATGGTTTAGGGAACAGAGCATGATGCAAAGCTACCAAATGATATGGAGCTGTAGGGAGGAACCATACCATTAGCTCACTAAGAATAATAAAATACAGTCCAACATCATTTTCTGGAAATGCAAGCAAAAATGCAAAAATATTGGCCTGCCAAGTGGAAAAAAAGTGAATATGGTTAGTTATGCAATAAGAGGCAGTTACTGATACATGATAATGATTTGATTGCACAAGATTATCATCTAATTTATTTGTGTGCATGAGATAACTTACTGGCATGTAAGGCATTTTAGTTGTTACGCACAAAATAAAATTTTCTCACATGATAAGAACAGGTATAATTTGTTGGCACAAGATATTTTACTTGTGCACAAAAGACATTTCATTTGGATGCACTAGACAATGAGCTGTTCCCATGAGATGATCAAATTAATTGTCCCTTGTGCGCACAAGATACAAGATATGGTACCTGTCTTGCTAGAGGATAACTTTTTGCTCTGATTAAAATGTGTGCACAAGATAATAAAGTCTTCCCACCAGACAAACATCTTGCCAGTGCAAGATAAAAATGATCACCTTGTGGGACTTCAGAGTCTCTGTAACACTGCATCAGAGAATAGTAACTTTTCACTGTTTACTTTTTGCTGTTCTAATTTGTTTTGAGTATCTTGTTGTGTAGTGCATAAAACTACTTTCCTTCCAGTTTCCTTCTGGTCCACTTTTCCTGTTTCCTTGCATTAAATTCCTTTTGACCTTTTGACATCATTTTTTTTTCATTGCACTGTACAGTGGATTTAAACCTCACAGTAAAAATACTGGGGCAAAGAAGCTGTCAATATAGCATTCACAACCGCTGTTATTTCCCCCAGGACTTGGAATCTCACACATTTGAAACCATCCTCCAGGGACACATTTAGACAACAGAGCAGTCCAAACTGCTGGTAACTCAGTCCTCGATGTCACACGGCTGCATTTAACTGACTTTAAAGGGGAAAGAGAAGATAAATTGAGAGAAAGATAGAAGTATAGAGTCAATCAGCTGTCACTCTTTGCAATTTCTGTCTTTTTCTTTTATATTCCATCACAAAATGCAAATAAATAATGACTTTAAAAGAGATTAAAATAACATCTTTGTATTATTGAATACATTACACTGAAAAACTCTAATGATTTTTTTTTTTCTTTTATATTTTTGGTACTTTTTCTTTAATGTATTATAGAGGTATTTAGAGAAAACGCAGAACTCACAAAGCTGTCATCATCCTGGTGATTCCATTTAAGCCATGATTACTGTCCCAGATGTCAGTGATGATGGAGGCAACAAGGAGGAGTGTTATATTAGTCCCCATAGCCTGACAACTACAACATCTCTCCAATTTTACAACCTAACTTTCTCCTACTCCACAAGGAGACATTTTCACTCGGCTGCTTTGATATGCCTCGCTGGTTTTTGTATTGTAGAGGGGGGAGAAAAAAAACCCGACAGGTGTCTGATTTCAATTCCCATGGCAAACACATGCCACAGCTAGATGCAGATTGCCTGTGGAGATCACAGTTTGCAAAATAATAGTGTATCTAGAAATACTGGCCATGGTACAGTCCACAGGCTTCCAGATGAGACGCGTGTTTGAGACAAAATGATACAACAGTGAGCGAGTGATTGCCATAATGATAGATCCCTAACCAGACATTTCTCATAAATGGAAACTTGGGTTTGAAAAGAATCAGAAATGGGTATGTCAAAGTGTGAGACAATTTGGAGGAAAATGTTTTCGTACAAAATTGCTGCATCATGGATGCTTGGAGGTAATAGAGTTCACGTCTGGGTAGAATCAGTCAATCCATGAAAGTTTGAAAAGAGTCTTGTTGATGGACTAGAAAAACTTTGAGCAACTTATTATATCTGGCTTGTCCTGAATTATTTTTTGATTGATGGGTTTATGTTTGACATAATGCACTGCTGAAGCATGATAAATGGAATAATTTTTACATATATTTAACACTAACGGTATATCAAGGCGCTCTTTCAACGCCATTTCTTGTGGTATGCAAAATGGAAGGTCTAACCTCAGGGTATGACGATATGATTAGAATGGGAAGTCATTCCCTCTCCATCCTCACGGCCACTGTGATAAAAATATAAAGAAGTGATTAGGGGGGTAGAAAAAGCTTTAGTTCATTTATATTTCATATCATTTGAAAAAGTAATCTGACCTATAGACACTGTGGCTCACACTGGATATGAAAGAAGGGAAAAGGACATCTGTACAAGACTGCTTAATTTCAATGGAAATGCTGCATTATTTACATCATTAGAAACCAGCACCACTGTATAACCCATATTCAGAGGACAAATGCACTAATACAAGGCTGGAGATGAAAATAGGGTGACAGCATGGGCATTCTGTGAAGAGGCATTTTAAATCAGCCTGATCAGTCTAGCATAATGTGATGGCTATTACATTTAGGCTGTACATATGGATATCTGTCAGGGAATATGGCATGCTGTAAGTGAGAGATCACATCAGATATAGCTCGAGAGTTTGACATCAGGAAGGAATTGGTTGAACTCCATACATTATTACTGTAGGGATGTGTCACTTTCAATTTTCACTGCATACCAGTGTAGTTAATAATTTGATGTTTTGCAAACACCATTTTCCATTACGTTATGATAAGTTGATATGTTGTTCAAACATTCATTATTTCATTTAAGAACACAAAACTTCAATATCCATTTACAACACTGAATAAGGTAACTTTTCAATCACTTTGGAGCAGCAGAAGCTTTTTTTAAAAAATGTAGAAATTAGTTTGTTTCAGCCATCACATATATTACTCTAGTATGCAGTTTCCTTTAAGCTAATTTTTGGATCTATGTCAGCTTATTGTTGGTCTCCACCACCATGAGGTAGGTAAAACAAAGAATGACATTTTGTATGTTCAAATGGCTATAATGGGATTTTTATGTGAGCAGGGAATAATTACTTGCTTTTAAAAAAATGGATCTGTGCATTGATGTTGAGAATGCAACTTACAGATATTGTGCTTTTTTAAGTCTTTGCACTGTCCCTCTGGTGCCCCATAGTAGCTTCACATGATTTACAGCAAAAAAAGCAACTGTTTTTCTCACACCGGTTTTCTAGAAAAACCTTATTTCAGCCCCTGTCCCCTTCCCTATGATTGGCCAACCATCTGTGGCGACCTGATAGGGCAGACCTTGGTGTTTGAGGCCCACATCTCTAATGTGTCATGAATCAGTTAGGGATGTTCTTATATAAAGTCTTATGAGGATCTCACAAAGATTTTGTGCTACTTCTTTTTAACAATGGACCCTTTTGAGAATTCCCACAACGGATGAATCTGTAGAGGTTTGAAAATGTGCGCACTTGGAGTATGGACATCCAGCAGCAGTGAACAGAGTTTCAAACCTACATAAAAACACAGTCATACAACATAATACTTTTTCCCAGTTCCATTCTGACCTTTAAATGAATAAGGTAACTTTTCAATCACTTTGGAGCAGCAGAAGCTTTTTTTAAAAAATGTAGAAATTAGTTTGTTTCAGCCATCACATATATTACTCTAGTATGCAGTTTCCTTTAAGCTAATTTTTGGATCTATGTCAGCTTATTGTTGGTCTCCACCACCATGAGGTAGTTCCTACTGAAGGAAATACTTAGGTATCTTTTGTGTGTTTTTGCACCTGCTTGTCATTTATTGTTTTTCTTTTAATACCCCCTACCAGCAAATAAATGAATAAATAATTAAATAAATAAACAAACAAATAAATACATATAAATAAATAACATGGTTGCCTGCAATGTGATTTGAGACTCATCCAAAAACTATAACTTTAACTTGGAATGGGCTTCACAGAGGGACCCAAACGGAACAAAACACTCTTTAATTTAAATGGCAGAAACCTCAAGCACATTTTGTTAATACTTACTGTAGTTGGCTAAGAAAGTGGGATAGAGTGAGAGTAGGCATGAGACAGATGTGGATTGAGGCAAACAACAAAAATAATAACAGGCAATACACACTTGTGATCAAAAACACTTCAAGTACTGGGAGCAACAACTTTAATGCAGTGCATGTATGGCTGATAGAAATAATAGCTGCAGTTGAAGTCAAGAAAGTCTAAAATTAGCAGCACCACTTACTGCAATCATAACCTAAGCAACACTATAATTACCATAACAATTGAGGTCAAGCAGGTCCTTCCAGGAAGTGGCCTGCACGAACAATTCACAGGAACCTGTAAGACATAACCAATCAGTGAAGATGCAGAGTAAAAAAAAAAGAAAAAGAAAAAAACAATCAAGGTTGTGTAAATATTTGCTCCTTGGAGCAAAGGCAAACTTAATAGTATGGAGAGCATTTTGGTTGATTTAGCACATTAAAGATACTCCTTTCACATGTTAGAAGTTGTGTTAGCCATTGCTTTTAAGCTGTTTTAAGACATCAGTTTTAAAACACAAGTTAGATATGGAGTTTGTTGCAAGTATTGATATAAAAACAAATATTTATCTCATAATATGGTTCTGTTTTCATGCAACCTGCTGTCACAGTGTTCACTTTTAGCATATCCACCCCCCATACACATTCAGCTTTGAATCACCAAACCAAGGTGAAGCAGGATACTGACATGCATTAACTCTGACCCTGCCCAAACATTTACATACACCAAACACAAACCCAGGCCGTGGATGCCCCCATAAACATGACACATATGTGATGTGCCTGTCACACACAGGCCATGTCACTGTGACCGTGTGACATTGTGACAGAGCATGTGTGCCTACGCGTAATTTTTTTTGTGTATCAAAGTGAGACAGGAGCATTGGGAGGGGTGTGTTTTGGGGTTTGGAATGAGTGTTTGCGTGGGTGCATCTATACTGCCTTACTTTGACAGCACTGGTCTGGCTCCATCCTGTAGGTCAGCTGGGGTTTAATTGTCAACCTTAAATATTCATGGGCACATAGAGTAGATAAATGAAGGTATAAGCACACTGTAAAATTTTCAATAGGTCAGGTGTCGCTGACTTCACCGGATACAATTTACTGTATGGTCTGACATTCCCTGCAATGCCAATTAATATGTTAAGAGCATGAAAAGAAACCCTAATGGCATTTTCCATTTATGCATTAGGAAGTATTCCAGGATGAGATGGATACCTTTAAGACTAGAGGGGGCACTGTAATAAAAAGGAGCGCTTTATGAGGGTGTTTTATATAGGTATGAATCTATATAATTCTAACATAGACTCAAACCTTTGAAGCTTCCACTCATTACTTTTTACCTGAGAACGTGTTCCCTCTTGATAGCCAGAGCAGAATGGTCAAATTATTTCACAGTCTATCATAATACTTCTGGACCCAAAGTGATCAAAGCCTTTTTATACTGCAGGCTCACCAGGAGCTGGCTTCAGCAGCTTTTTGTGAGTTAAAACATGGCCTTATATGTCACACCTTTTGTGCTTTAAGCATAATACTATCAGCTACCTCATAAAATCTATTGTTTACATTAGTATTTAAGAGATACATGTGAGATTAATATTTACAATCCGTAACTGTCAAGGTTCATCATTTAGTGGCTAACTAAAATAACTAGCCAAACCAATGTTAGCTACTATTTGACCTTTTTAAAACAAAGAATGACATTTTGTATGTTCAAATGGCTATAATGGGATTTTTATGTGAGCAGGGAATAATTACTTGCTTTTAAAAAAATGGATCTGTGCATTGATGTTGAGAATGCAACTTACAGATATTGTGCTTTTTTAAGTCTTTGCACTGTCCCTCTGGTGCCCCATAGTAGCTTCACATGATTTACAGCAAAAAAAGCAACTGTTTTTCTCACACCGGTTTTCTAGAAAAACCTTATTTCAGCCCCTGTCCCCTTCCCTATGATTGGCCAACCATCTGTGGCGACCTGATAGGGCAGACCTTGGTGTTTGAGGCCCACATCTCTAATGTGTCATGAATCAGTTAGGGATGTTCTTATATAAAGTCTTATGAGGATCTCACAAAGATTTTGTGCTACTTCTTTTTAACAATGGACCCTTTTGAGAATTCCCACAACGGATGAATCTGTAGAGGTTTGAAAATGTGCGCACTTGGAGTATGGACATCCAGCAGCAGTGAACAGAGTTTCAAACCTACATAAAAACACAGTCATACAACATAATACTTTTTCCCAGTTCCATTCTGACCTTTTGGATGGACAGCAAATAAAGATCCTGGTAACAAAGACTGTAAGTTCCAGTACTCTTCTGAATGATGTAAGTCAATAATAACCATGTAGACAAGAATGTGCCAGTGTTATAGACTACATGTAAAAAATGTTGAAAATCCCACACGATGATACAACAAACATTGATGAGTGAGGCATTTAAAGTTAGTTATGAAACTTAGAGCTCCATGAAGCATGCACGTACAGGACATCATCATAGTCCAACACTGACATGAAAGTGGCGCTAACAAGTTTTATAACCATGTTTAAAATGTGGGGAAGCATAATACCCCCTCTTTAAAATGTGTGGGTTCAACACAATCACAGATGTCCTGCTTTGGCAAGTTTACATAAGTTAAAAAAAAAACAAAAAAATTATTTGAATCACTAAAATAAAATTAATGTTTTTACATGAAAAAGACTAAACATTTTTGTATGGTTAACTGTTTGGACACCTATAAATAACTTAACAAGTTTACTTTACTGCTTGAGATTTTAAAGTGAAGTTTCTTTTTGATACTTGGTCATTTAAATGTAATGCACTCTTACTTTTTTTTCTTTTTTATTATTCAATTCACTTCATTCAATTCATTATTTAAAAACCAAAATATTTCCTTAATTTGTTGCATTGCCCATTAAAGTTGCTGCCTTCAAATGACCCCGTCTTACTTCCTGGAAATAAGGGTTTGGAGATATGAGGTTATGATGATTTAAAAGCTTGGAAAACTACTCAAAGCAGCTCAGCTGTGCAGTGTTGTCTGATGATACATCTGAAGATAAAATGGAATAAAAGTGATAATAATAAATGTTATTCTTCTGTCTTTTTTAAAGTTGTGGTAACTTTTGCCATGATTTCTCTTTTGCACTTACTCTATTTAGCACAAACATGAACCGTTACTTAGTAACACAATCAAAGCCAAGTGTACTCAACTCCTCCACCCAGCTGTCCCTCTCTTGCCAAGGTTAGCATCCCCTCATCCTCTGTGCTTCCATCTTTCTCCTTAATGGCTTATTTGACGATAATTAACCCTGAATCCTATAGAGACAGGCCGGTGAGAGATTGATGGCCTCGTCGGCCTGCTACACCTGTTCTGCTGCAAGGCTCACAGTTACCAAACCATGGCCAAATATGAGTGCCCTGCAGCCTGCGTGTTGATGTCAAAGACAAACACAGGTCCTCCCCAGTGGCCAGGGTGTTCTGTATAGGGCGACATTGTGACCACAACCTCTGATTACACTCATTATTCCACCCCAGGCTGGCTGCTGTGAGGGGGCATCCTGTGGTCCCTTTTGTCCCAATTAACTGCACTGTCCCTAAAAATGTCTATTCATCTGCTGCTACACATCCTCATGCATACAGATGCTCCGAATTAAAGGAAAGCATCTTTCATCACGGCGGTCCCTTTGTCACTGAATCCATTTAGGGAAGGAAACAAGTGCTCACTGGGGAGTTTTGTGCCACAAAGGAGCTGTAAAGTTGACAGCTGAAGTGACAAAGCAGCAGAAGTTCTTTCATTTTGCAGTTGTTGTTTTACAGACTTCTAATTGATCTAAATGGCTTAATTTGAATATTATTCTGTTCCTTAGTTATCTTTTTCTATAAAATGCAAGTAAAACCACTGCTCAAGAAAACAAAAAATAAAAAATAAATCCCCAACACATGAAGCATATTTAATTATGTTGTCTTCTTCTTAAAAAGCAGTTCCTTTTCTGTGAAAATGCAGCTGTTGAAGCAGATTATCAAGCCAGCCAATAGGCTTCACACATTTATTATTTCCATGAACAGATGTTAATTATTTGATTTTAAATATATGTTGTTGTTTTTTTTTTCTTTCACTTCATTGACGCGTTTCCCACTCCCATAAATGGAGACCCTGGTTGTTCCCTCAGCATGCTGGGGTGAAGCATGAGGCCTCTGTCATGTTTGCTGCAGAGGGGCTTTCGGGAGTTGGGGAATAATCAAATGCAAGAAAAAGTGTTTAATTTTTCATAAACAGAGGAACCACCGAATGCACACAACTAACAATGTACCCCAAAGCAGATGTAGAGCGTTTTTAATTTATGGAGAACCGAGCGAAATGGGCAGATGGAGCAAGAGGAGGTGGAGGCATGCTGAGGGACTCCACTTTTCTCTTTTCTCACCTCACAAACAAGAGAAGCCTGTGAGCGTGTGCCACAGCGCGCACAAACACACTCCCACACAGCGCTCAAAGACACGAGCGCATGCACAGACGCAGACATGTACCACCCCCACCATTTACACGCACACTTCCCACTGCAGCCATCACTTCCACCACACACAGACACACAAACACACTTACCCCACACCCCTCCTCTTTTTCAACACAATCCCACTCTCCCTCACAACCCCCATCCAAACACACACATACACATCCCACTCCCACAAACACACACACATTCAACCAAAAATCATCCCACCATTAGCCCCCTCACAGATACACACAGGCAAATCCTCAGGGTTCAACTGGACCTGTTTGAGAACATTCAGTAATGAACTGCCTCTGTGCTCTGCAGAATCTGCAGCAAGTAGACAGGCTTCATTCTGGTGGGCCATATGTAGGTATGAATATGCATGTGAATCTGTCATACAGGCAGCAAGCACTACATATATATGATGCCAAAGGTCACCAGTGTGAGCAGCGAAATTAGCTCTCGGTTGGGCATTTGGAGACATGCAAGACTGTTTGGAGAGCGTGGGCGGACTGTGAATCATGCCAATGTGTGAATGTAGTCCTTAGCTCACTTTTAGAGGACAACATTGATTGAGAAGTTTGGCCACTTGGTTGTATTTGTTTTTGCAAGAAGTAGAGAAAAAGTGTTGAAGCCAGTTGGTGGAAATTCCTATGGTGCTTATGGTGATACATTGCTCCACAAATGTGTGTTTACATTGTTTGCTTTCCTGGCACAAATGTTTATTCAATCTAACTTGCTTTTCTTAAAGACAAAGTAGCTCTCTTTGTAAGATACGCAAGTTACATTTAAACAGGGATTTAAATCAGAATAAAAACTTGAACCACATTTACTGAAGGATCTACAGTTTGAATTGTTGCGATACCACCCTCTTTGACAGAATTTCAGTTCATGAGATTCAACAAGAAGAAGTTTTATTGTCATACAAACACATTTACACACAGAGAGCACAATTTTTTCTCTCAAGGTCCTGTTTTAAGCCCGATAAATATTAAAAGAAAAATATATAAAATTAGATAAAAGAGAGATCTTAGAGCAAGTAAAAAAATAAACATTTAACAAACATAAAAATATAAAATATATAAAGTACCAACTAGTAAACTAAGGCAGCCGAATTTAGCACAACGATATACACAAGGTAGTCCAGTTATTGCTCTTGAGTGTAAAGTGTTCATAGTGTAGATATATGGGTGGCTGATGTGGATGGTGGCCAGTATTTGTGGGGGGAAGGGGTGACAGAGCACCGCTCGAGTTCAGCAGTCAAACAGCTTCTTGGTAGAAGTTGTTCCTGCCTGGTGGTCTTGCTTCAGGTGCTTCGCAGCTGCCTGCGTGAGGCGAGAGAGTCAAAGAGTCTGTGTGCATGATGGGTGGAGTCCATCATGATGCAGGTGGCCCTCTTTGTGCACCTGTCTCTGTAAATGTCTGTGGTGGTTGGTAGGCCACTGAGGAGGTACATACTAAGGTTTAATTGAATTATTACATATTCCAATTAGTTTTTCCATTAAAAGTGGATAGGCTGAAAATGTATGTATGGGCCTGTTTGGATAAATTCCCTGATGCACCTGACCATTTTTATGATAAAGGTTTGTAAACTGAGCAGAATCAAAAAGTTTCATTTTCATCTGTGAAATCAGACCTCTGGGCTTTCACAATATGGCAACATAAAGAAAAAAGTGTTGGTCACCCAACATTGGTGGAATAATAATAAATAAATATAATAAATATTAAATTAAAGTTACAATAACAAAAGACTGCCAATGATTTGGAAATGACTTTGCATCAAAGTAAACCTTCAGCTGAATTATATTTAGGGTAGATGACTTTCTGTCAGCACCTTTATTTCAGAGGATTCTCACAGGCGACAGATCATGAAAGTTTTCTGTTTCTCTTGGTTCCTGTAGATGTTTAAAGCTGTATGATGGCAGTCACTGTATCGGAAATGCCGACAAAGAAATGTAGCTAAGTTACACTTGTTAGTCAACACAACCAGGCAACTAAATAAGTAAAACTGTGTAAATCTTACCCTTAATTTCTTAAAATTGTTTTGACAAAAATCTTTTTTAATATTGGCTCTAGCTGGTTTTTATTACTTATTGGGGCTAGTCTCAAGTGGACACTTAAGGAACTGCAGTTGTTTTGTTTGTTTTTGTTTTTTTACATGACAGCATTGGCTTCATTTTCTGCACCAAAGGTTGCTGTTTAGGCACTTTAGCATCTTTTGGTAGAGACCATTTAGTCCGTTTTAAGTTGCTCTGTATGTTTAATATTTGCTTCTATTAAAGGGACTGAAACGGAAAGAAACTTAAGCAACTTCTGGGGATCTAGAAAATGTACTCTTAAAAGCCAAGGAAGCATAGCTAACGTAGTTTAGCGCTGATTTTGGAGGTCTTGTCCATCATAAATTGATTGGTCTGAGAGTGAGAGTGATGAGTATTCCAAAAGTTATACCCTTTTCAACTAAGAGTGTTGTAAACGTTGAAAAAACGGCTGAAAAAGCTGAACTACAACGGTTTAATTAGCGATATAGATATGCGCTTGCATAAAAACACTAACTGTACACAGGGCTTATAAGACATATTTTAAAGCCAATCAAACAAAGAAGAAGTCAGGAAGAAATTTGTGGTTTAATCTAGTGAGTGACTTCAATGCATCTGCTCTTTGGGCTAAACAATGTGTGAGAAATTTTTCAGTTTATGCTCTTCAGACAGCCATGCGAAGCCATGTAGTACCCTGTAACTTTGTCAAAATCTTTATTATTCAAATGTGGGTATTTTTTATTTTTATTTTATTTTTATTTATATATTTTTTTATTTTTCTTTTTTATTACCCATAAATACCAATAACGGACTCAGAAACACTGCATTGATCAGGCTCCATTACAACGTTATGTAATATGTTATAAAAGTGATTGAAAGTTTATTATTTCTGATCTGAGCCGCTCCTCAATACTCCATTGATATAAAACTGTAAAACTTTTTCAGCTTTTCTTTTAAACAAATGTGCAGAGTGGGATATCTGCACTTTGTTTAAAAGAAAAGCTAAAAAAGTTGACATAATGTCAGTCACACTGGAGAAGTCTTCGTGTTTTTGCTTTGTATCAGCATCTTTTAGAGTTTTTATTTTATGCTTTTGTCGGAAAAACTCTCTTGAAGGCTCTGCTACTTGACATGATTTTGTTAAAGAGAGATTTGGCCCTGTTGTGGATGTGTTTTATCTTTCCCAAAGGACTTGTCACTTCTATCCAAACCTGAATTCTTCTAGTAAATAAGGAAGGGAGATACTTTAGTGAGCCAAGCTGCAGTTCCAACAAGCACAACTATCTCCATCTTGTTAACTATTTATTTGCTGTGACATTAGAGCTGCATTGTGCTTCACCAAAACACATGTGTCCCCAGGCACGGCCCAGACGGCCTCACTGTCCCGCAGTTCTTTCTGCTGTAAATTCCCCATTTAAAATTTCATGATCTCCGCTCGGCAGGATACCACTTCCATCATGAAAGAGTTCTCAAACCTAATAACCGTTACTACTCTGGCAGAGCCATCAAAAACCTATTTGTTTCAACAAAAGCCCCCCCCTCCCCACCCCACCATGCAATGCTGCTGGGTAATAATGCCAGATAGGTTTTAAGGGCAATGAATTGTGGAATTACCATTTTCTCCTCTCTCTGTCTCTGTCTCTCTCTTCCTCTCCTTTCTCTCTCTAACTCTCTCTCTCAAGATCATTATATTAAACACTTAATTATTCATTGGTAATGCCTGTCATGGTGAAATATTGTCCTCTGCCAATCTGAATGCATCATACTGCCTGGGCCTGCCTCTCTTCCTGAGGTTAATGGCACAGCCCTCGCTTGCATTAGCTTGGCTAAATGCAGTGCACCTCATAAGTCAAAGTTCTCTCCGTGAGTGGAGAAGTCATCACCTCGAGCGCTCTCTTTTTCTTTCTCCTTCAGCACGTGGGTCAGTGAGATCATACTCATATGGGAACTTGCTCTGAACACACACACAGGCACACATACATGTCCACATTGGGGCTTTATTGTTTTATCTGAAGGATGGTTTGGTCTTGATAGAGCGCTAGCAGCTGAATGGGCCTCGCCATAAGGGCTTTTAAAGGTGAGGGGTGAGCAGATCACTATTCATGCAGTGCACTCATGGACTGAGCATCCATAGATGGCCTCTATAGGGAACATAGAGAGTGTTATGACTAAATTATGAGTGTGACATTAGTCATTCTATACCACAGGTTCAATTTGGACGGACATAAACAGTATTAAACAGATTACAGGAGATAGTGGTGACAAGGATCTCTCAGGTCTGATGTGAAGATGCATGGCGTGCTCCTTGTCTTAATACACTTTGGCGTGCAATATTTCTCGAGCAAATATGCAGAGCTCACAGAAATGATAGTTTTATGCACTTAAGCAAATTGCATGTTGATTACATATTCCTGATATTGCTGAAATGAAATTTATTTATCATTGGTTAACAGGGGATTTACACATAATAAGAAATCCTTCCGGATTTAAGAAAGAAAAAAAAAAAAAAAAGAAATGCAAACATTTAGCTGTGTGCCAATAACAGGAAACGCTGACATATGGGTAAACATTTCACAAGCTTTGCAGCTTTTCTCTGCAAATAAAATGAATAGCGAACACAATTAATTTTATTTGAAGGGAGGTCAATCTGTTTTAACCCTCGCTGAATGAAGTGGCAGAGAAAAGGGGCAAAAAGGATGCTGGAGATTAATACCTTGTCTTAAAAGCCGATATGGATCATTATTTTACTGCCTTCTATTACCTGGTTAAACATGTATGACTTGATGTCAGCACATTATTAAAGGTGCCTGCTTGCCCTGATGCTTACCTCACCACTGGGTCATCTAGAAAAAGATCGCAGTTTGAAAAAGAACAAGTTATTGATAAAAGCTAGCTGCCCCTCTCAGCAGATTTTGTGAAGCTATCCTCTCAAAGGACTATAATAAGTACAATGTGCTTACCCGTGTGATTAGATCCAAAGCTGCAAAAAATGTCACTTAAGTTGTGCTTTGTTCGTTGCCGAGTATCATTAAACACCGTTGACTGTTGTCTAGAGTTCACAAAGTTACACAGTTCGCAAAGTTTTGTAAATGCAAATGTTTGTAGTTAGCAGGGACCTGTAGTTGCTGGACCTGTTATGACGCCATCACACAGATGCACAGAGGCATTTACATTCAGAATTTCAGCTGTTCTGATTAATGTCTGTACAATGGTAAAAGGCAGAGCCACACTGTCCATTCTATATACAGTCTATGGTCAAGACATTCTAAGGTTGCCACAGATGCCACTGGTTGCTCTGAGACTGTTTTGACCATTTAAGAATAAAAAGAGGAACTGTTGTACTTTATTGAGGCTCTTTCTATCCTTCTGATACTCCTGATGTAGCTTTAAAGGATTTATGGTTCAATAAATAAATATGTAAAACTGTTTTCTTACACTGGTGTTGTAGTAAACCCTTACTTCAGCCCTGAGGCGCTTCATTTTCTGCTTCTGTCTCTTTAAGGCTTCCCACTCCACCAAACCCCTTTCTTCTGATGTGTTATGAACCACTTGGGAGAAACTTGTGTGAGGACCTCATAATTTCAGCAGGTCTTGTGAAGAGCTCTTAAAAATGTTTCTGTGGTGTTTCAGTACATTTTTTGCCAATTTCATCTGTAAATTGTTGTATTGGTGTTGGTTCCTTTTTTCTTGTCGGTATTTTATTTTAGAGAACAATCGTGTAGTTTATGGTGTAATTTTCTTATGAAGATTTGCTATTTTGTGTGTACAAATGTCTTCTAAATTCTTTCATACAATTCGTCTTATAGAAAACTGTTTGGCATGCCTAAATTCAGTTCCATTCATGAAGTGTAGCAACTCAGCAAAGCAGTGTTTCTTTTTTTTTACTTCTGTACTTTGGAAGCTCATTAAAACAAGGAGAGAGGAAAGAAAGTCTCAAGAGGCTAACAAAAATACCATTCCTTCAAATCATTTGTTTGTTATTACTTAATGACTCCTGAAATCCAACAGCACATTTGGGTGATGGAATTTCTGACCTTCACTTCACAGTTGACTTTCCTCACTGTAGAGCTCATTAGTGAACCATCTAATCTCATTAGACGATGCCGGGCTAAGGTGGCACTGTGACAAAGTAACCAGCCTGCCTCTCTCTCTCTCTCTCTCTCTCTCTCTCTCTCTCTCTCTCGGTTTAGACCAGAAGCAGAAAACAGGTGTGGGAGCGGGCGTGCAAGTCTGGGGGAGGCGGAGTCCTTGCTAACCCTTCTCTTCTAATTGCCGCGGATGCCAGTGTGCTTGCTATCAGCTGCCTTTCATAACAGTTGGTGTTTGGCAAGAGGCTTTTATGTTTGTTTTAGCTGGTGCTTTGCTACTCATTGTGTCTCTGTCAAAAGGATACTTTTTGTTTTTTTGCATCCCTAGTTGAACCGAAATATGTGTCCCCGATGGATGCCAACTGCTCCAAGACACATTATCAGTCAAACAGCAACTTTCGAAACTTCCAGCAACAATCTGATGTTGGTTTAGCATCTTTTGGCAACTATTTACAAGAAACTTCTGCACATAGAGAGAGACAGAGACAGAGCACTGCAGCACAGCTGTGGGGATTCAACAATATATGGGTCCTACAGATCCACTAACTCCGAAGGCTCAGTCCTATAGAGCTAGTTGTTTTCATGTCGACGACAAAGATAATCAAACATTAGTTGCTTTAACACGTTTAATTCTTCAGCTGTTCCCATCATTTACTGATATATTATCCTTAAAGCCTTGTTCTTACATCAGTACTAATAAAAACATTTTTTTTTCTCTCCACTTCATTGATATTTTTCACTCGTAATGTCAAACAATCTCCACACCAAACTTGAAATTTACTCATCCGTCTACACATTCTCTCTGCCAGCTTATAGCCTACATCATGTGGAGCCTTATTTATTGTCGTGGCTTATTTAAATAATCACCGTCACGTCAGCGAACATATGGCCCTCCATCAAGGTAATAACACATTGTCAGTGCTGTTGGGAAGCAAATATTAAACCATAGATCAATGTTTAACAATGCATAATGGACTGGATCTGCATGTTCTCAATTCCATTTCAGTTGGCCTTTGGCTATATTAGAATAATTTAATGCTCCAAATAATGTGAAAAAAGCTGTTGTTATTATTGCTTTTTTGATGAATAGTTAAAGGGAATCAGTGTTATATTTATTACAGAGTATGAGGTTGTTTGCATGTGACAGTTGTTTGACTTGGCCTGTGTTAAAACAGCAGGGTTAGAAAAAGTGTGAAAAGCAAACTTTTTATAAATCATTCTATTTGATTCATGTAATAACGTCCAGGTGCAGTGCTGCATATCTTAAAAAAAAAAAAAGACATAATAAAGGATTTTATTGCGTCCTGAAGAGGAAATAGGGTTGTGTTTGTTTGGTGATGCCATATTATGGGATTTTACTGCTTATGGGTTTGCATTCTTCATGTTATTATTGTTTATGAAATAGGTTTATCGCTCTCTTCCATTAGTACCCGGCTTTCTCAATAATCTTGAGGCAATAGGGTATTTGATTCTGATTGGTCAAAACTCCTTTGACAACGGTTATTAGCTTTCACTAACATAAGCAACACCAGACGGGGGCTGATGTCAAATCAATCCGCGAAAAGGAGTTTAGCTACATTAAGCTACTGTTTGGTGACACCATAGATAACAAACTAAAAGTGTTGGTTCCCTTTGCATTGGTAAAAAAAAAAAGTGGAATCACTGGTTCCTTTTTTTAAAAAACTATATAAATAATCATTCAAAACCAATAAAATAGTCTTATAATGAATTAATGTTTTTATTTATTTATTGCCAACTTGGTTGCCATCAAAGTTAATTGTAAGCAGTACAGTTCCATGCTTGAATAAAGCAGCAAGTACAGCAATCAACAGCCCTCCCTTTTTCCTCCCAGCACTGCAGCATTGCTCAAAGTATACCTGTACAATTTTTCACTCTCCATCTGCTGTAGTTCAGTGCTCACTGGCTATGCGAGAGGAAGAAGTGTTATTCTAAACTCTGTTTTCTACTTAAGACATTCTGGCATCAGCTGCTACTAACTGTGACATTTATTTATGTTATGTTTATTTTCTTAAGAACAATAGCCTATTGTACTTCACGACGCAAAGCCGAGAGCCTACGTGTGAACACTTCTGTTGTAGTGTTTCTATTGTGTGTACAGTGTTGAAAATACAAAGACATGACTCAAAGTGGTGGGATAAGTTTTGTAGAGGTCACTGAACTTCTTTGGTAGTGAATGATAAACAAGTGCTGGCTATCATTGGGAAAAAGAAGTTCAAGAAGCATCTGCAAAATAGAACATTGACACGTTAAAAGCATTGAAAGTACAATGACACTTTTTACCCTCTCATGTGGGCTCCTGGGGGAAAAAAAGATGTTTACACTGGCACAACTACTTAAGCTAATATGGCTAACTTTTTAGCTTTCAGTTTTTATATGTCAAGCTGTAGCAGAATTGGCATTATTACTCTCACAGTCCCTTTAAAGTGGTCTCTTCCTTTGCTCCTTGCTGTTTGGTACAACATACTACACATGATAATCTAAATATAACATTTCTGCTGACTGACTCCACCAGGGGTTTGTAATCCCAAGTGGCTTGGACCTAAAACTATCTTTAGTAGTTTCAGGTGCACTTACACATAAACACACACACACTCACAAAGACTCACACTTCCCCATCATGACTTGGTGGTGTTTCTGTTTGAGGTTCAATGAACCATCAGTTAGAAAATCTCCCCGGTTGATCCTGCCTCAGTGTGTGTTGGGTGCCCTGCCTGCAGCGCTTGCCCCAGGGATTCCTTCCTGGATCAGCTGTTGCTAGCTGAGCCAGCAGCTAACAGAGCCCTGGGGATCTCCAGGTGGGTCTGATTAGCTCTCCATGGAAGAGAACGGTCAGGGGAAGGCTGCTTGGGTTACCTTGGTGGGAAGGAAAGGAAAAGAATAAGAGGAGGGAGAGGAGGAAGGTAGGGAAATGAGTGGCTGTGGGGAAGCGAGCGGGGAATTAGACACATGTCGGCCGAGGTCTCAATTTTCCCGCAATCAGCACGACACCTGGCCTCGTCTTAATTGGTCAGAATACCTCATCTAATCCGTCGCCTGTCCTCCTTGGTGTCTGGAGCCTTCTAAGCTCTACTCGGTGCTGAGGCCAATGGACAAAAGGCACGGATGAAAAAGGGGCCTCCCTTTGAGGCCTAATCCAATTAGATAACTGTTAGAAACCGTGAGTAGAGTTTCACGTCCTTTAAAAGTGGACACGGACTCCGGGGACCTTTGTGACCTCAGAGAATGCCGACTTGTTAAGAGTCACAGCAGGGATCCCTATCCCCTTGTCTTAGTCTCTCCTTGTTTGTGTTTGAAAAGACAGTCGGATGAATAAATGGTTCTGACGCATATCAGCATCTCCTGGTAGTTGTAAAAATGGAGCTTCTGTTTGCTCTCAGTTTAAACTTAATTAACTCTTTAACACTCTTATGTAAACACAACAAAACAAAATAAAAACAAAACAACACAAGAGCTACGCTTGCATAAAAAAAGTAAAGAAACTGCACCACAGGGACTTCTTTGATTTATTCGTATTTGCAAGATCCTGATCGCCGTCGGTGATGTCTTTGCCAGTAAATACATGAATATGAATGGCTGCCTTCATATCACTTGAATATTTCCCACACACCTAATATTTTTATTTATGCAAGAAGGTTCCAGGCGCTGCTTTAAAATATGAGTGTTTTTAATTTTTTGGTAACAGATCTAAGTGTAGTAAACTTATGATGTGCCCTGTCAAAGTGGCATGGCCTTCAGAGACTACCCCTAAATGTTTGCTGAAGGGGGGCCACTGCCTGGCTCCTCGTAATACCCCATAATGTTCCTGCATAGTGATCAAACAATGAAATTTAATCAGTGGCCTCCAGTCTACTTCCCATAAAAATGTGTTCTCTAATATAAAGTTCATTTCTATGAATATTAAAGCAGCATATCATCTGTTGAATATTTCATTTGATCTCCGCCTTTAATAATGCAAAATGAGGAATAGAACATTTGCCCCTTTTTTCCTATAGATGATGACTTTGTCCACTATTGTATATATCACATACTGCATTACACGTTCTGGTATATAGGTGTAGTTTAAAAAAAAAAAAATCTTCTGTGGATATTAAGCCAAAGCTTGAGGCGTTTTGGCTGTCGTTGAAAAGTAGTGAATCAAAATGATGAGGGTTTAAGTAAATGTCTAAGCTTGACACCTGCTCGCTTTTTAATGCCTGGTGGAGTTCACTTTGACTTTTCTAGGTGAAGTTAAAGGTAGTTGAAGAAGTAAAGATGCTAAAACGGTTACGTAAGGGCTTCACAAGCTGGCTGCACACACTTAGGATGATTATCTAGTATAATTGTGTAACATTATAAGGATGCAAATGAAGTGTGTAGACATGGCAACCCTGTAGGAGAAAGCCTTGAGGCTGTCTCCCCTTTGTTTCTTCCCCTCTCAGCCACGTTCTAATTGTATTATCCCCATCATTTTAGTTATTTGCTTCTCGGCGTCCCTGCTCTGAATGTCTTTGTATGGCGCAGTCATCAAGGTGATAATTGCGTTGCCAGTCCCCAGTAAGAGACATTCTTAATTATTTCAGCATTAGGCGGTAGTTATACAGGCTATTAATGCCTGACTTTGCAATTATATACTTTGTTTGATTGCCTTTTATCAGCAGGATACAATGGGCTTATTTGCAGCTGACAAGAGGAACACCGCAGTTTTATGCAAAAGATAAGTGATGTGACATTCCCTGTATGGCTTCCATTCACATGCAAACACTGCATGTTGCGTTAAAGTGCTTTTAATCTCGCAAACATCCCACACATGAAAATACTTGCATAGAAATCATGTGGACTAGAAATGAGCTGTCAAGCCATGAAAAGAAGTTTGGGTCAGTGTGTGCTTTTGAAGACTTGATTTGCCAGTCTCCTCCTTTTGAAAGCTCCAAAGTCATTATCCAGTTTGGTCTGAATTGTTGACACCCTCTTCGGAACATGTGTTTCTTGCTCATGCGGCTCACCAAAGTGCTGTGTTTTTTATGTGCTGGGGATTTGTTTGACCCTTTGTACTTGATTGTTAACTGATGTGGTTTCTCTGTATCATTCCATGAGTATCTGCACTCTTGGTAACAGTAACACACTTTAAATATGCTGCTAATAAGTGACATTAGATTTTACATGCTGCTTTATAATTCGATTCAGGCCTAATTACACTGTGGTATCCACCTGGTACTCGCCCCCACTACCACATTCCTCTGTCTTTAAAGTCTTGGCCCAGGCATCAAAGCCGCCTGCTTTTGATGATATTTTGGCATTGGTCTGTGTTGGCTGCAACTTAAATGGGATTAGAGTGTTGCCTGTTAAAGAAAGCCGCTGCTCTTCATCTCAGCCTAACAGGATGTTATGAGTACTTTTCAGTGTCAAAACTAAAAGGCAAAAATGTTACATATCCAAGGAAATGACCGAGAAGGGAAGATTTCTAAATTCCCCATTTTTATTTAATCTCTTCTTTCATCCCCAGATTTTCTACTCCCTAAATGTTAGAGACACATGTACTATATTTGATTCAACACATCTCCCTTAAACAGACCCGTCCAATTTCTGTCGCTCTTAAATTACAGCAAGTTGAACTTCAGATATAGAAAAAGTTTTCAAATAAAAGCAAATTCAGTACACACTGCTCACAGATGTTCATTTACATTGTTTGCAAGCTGCCAATTCATTGCTTATTCTGATTTTAATTATTGTCTACAACTGCCAGGCTGGGTTGGCTTTTTGGCTGAACATTGATCCATTGTGAGGCTGTAGCAGCCCTTCACTGGAGCAGTGTTACCTTACTTTTTTATGACATAAAAAAAAGAGGGACACTTCGTCATTTTGACCACTTTTAAGAGAAACAAGAGACCCAAAAGAAGCTGTCAAGAGCAAAGCTCAGTGTAATACAGGCCATTAATGCTGTTTATGCCAGCACCTTGACCTGAATTTCACGAAATTTCACAGATTTTGATTGGTCTGTCACAAAGAGGTGACCATGAAAAGAACAGCAGAGTTATTAAGTTGAACTATTTCTATCTGAAAGTGTTCAGCCTACAAACCACACTGCACAGCAACACAACACAGTCACTACTTTCTTAATCCAATTTTACTCCCCTTACAAACTTTGGTCAATAAGAATTTAAGATTCTGTTTCTATACAAGAACATCTTAATAAAAGACTGTTTGACAACGTCTTATGTATAATTTATTGGGAAAACATTCACAGCGTGAGTTTAATATAAAAGGCTCCTCATGTCCGTCAGAAATATTTATCTCAGTTTCAGAGATGGAGTCCAAATAGGCTAATCAGGGATGAAAAGATTTCATAGTAATTATTATGCAACTCATAATTTATATATGCAACAATAAATGTGATTCATTAATGAGTGCTAAGATCGACTGGCTTCTTGCTGTTTTGAGGGATTCTATTCTAAAGCCACAAATAGTTCTGCTTCAAACATTACTAACCATTCTGATATAATTATGAAAAGCAAAGTGACTGATCTACATTAATATTTGTGAATTTGTTTTCAAAGTGTCGTCTCATACTTCTGTAGAATTAATAATTTTTCCACATATTTATTTAACTGCACGTGTTGATCACATGTTTAACTGAGCAGAGCCAAAGTCACAAAATTGAAGCACAGGAAAGAGGAAGTGAAGCCATGTGAGTGGGACAGTGTAACACTGGATCTGCTGTTCTTTTCTTGTTATATTCCAAAATCTATGCCTCTCCATGTTTGCACATTATTTAATTGGTCAATTGCTTGTGAATGTATAAAGTGTTGCATTGACTCAGTGGTTACTATTTCTGGTTTTGAGGCTTTTGCTGCCAGGTAATATCACTTTAAATGATTCCAATACACTTTAATTTGAAGTCACATATTCATTCATTCATGCGTCTTCTATACTGCTTATCCTGTTCAGGGTCGCGGGTGGCTGGAGCCTATCCCAGCTGTCTTAGAGTGAGAGGCAGGGTACACCCTGGACTGGTCGCCAGTCAATCACAGGACTGACACACAGAGACAGACAACCTTTCACACTCACACCTACGGGCAATTTAGAATCACCAATTAACCTAGTGAGCATGTTTTTGGACTGTGGGAGGAAGCTGGAGTACCCAGAGAAAATTTGAAATCCAAACTCACCACAGAGAGGCCCACCGGGTGAACCAGGATTTACAAATACAACACTTTATTACGCTTTTTCCCGATCAGTTACTTTTAATAACATTATGTAATGGTTTTTATAGCTCCTGGGGAGTTTTTTGCTGGTTATGAAACAGACTGAAACAGAATGTGAAGATTTTTGCGGCTCACAAAAGCAGATAGGACCATTGACAAAATTATCAGTTTCTATAATAGAATTCCTTGTGCTTGTGTTGACTGTGAGTTCTACTTTCTCAATAGTAAATATTTATAAAGAGTGATACATTTGACTCAAATTAAAACAAAATGTTTGGTCAGAAAACATTCATTTATCATGTACAGCATAAGGTCATCAAAGTGATGAGTTACACTTTGACCACCAAGGGAAATTAAAGCATCACAAACAGGAGGTTCTTCATAAGAGCTTTAAGGGGACAGGCTAATTATGTTGTCCAGTTTGTGGGACTGTCAAATCTAAAGGCTCCTTATTGCCATGATCATTAATCATATTTTAATAAAGATAGATTACAGACTGTGATCTGCTCTCTCTCCTCTCAATGGGTGCAACCTTTTTAACTTATTCCACCTCTAAATCAATCAATCATGGTTTCACATCTCCTATTTTGACATGAAATTAAAACAAAAGTTCTTTGAGTTTGGCTTTATGATGTATACCCCAGCCAGTCACCAGGGGGAGCTTTAAAAGTTCTGTCTCCACTTTGGGGGAGCTGATGGGCTGTCCATTGTTTTGTATGGTGAAATGTTTTGAAGCATTTGTCATATATATATATATATATATATATATATATATATATATATATATATATATATATATATATATATATATATATATATATATATGTGTGTGTGTGTGTGTGTGTTTGTGTGTGTGTGTGTGTGTTTGTGTGTGTATGTGTATGTGTGTGTGTGTGTGTGTGTGTGTGTAGCCTACTTTTGCATAATAATTTTATTAGCATAAGGTCACTAATTAGTAATTTATGAACACAATATATGAAAACCTTGTTTTAAAAATAATTATTTAAGTGTTAAGTAGTTGGAACCGTTTGAACTTAAAGAAATTACTCTCAAATTCCCTAGCTCAGCCAGTGGAGGATTTTTTTTTCTGAAGTCAAGAAAAGAAATAATATAAACAGAAAAAAATATTTTTTCTCGTCAGGCACTCTTATGGACCCTGATGCTTGCTGGCCTCTCCTTCAATATCATTATCATTAATTAGACATATTATTACTTCTGTTTACTCATTTTATGATCAGACTTGAACTTCATTTGAAGAGAACCGTTGCTTTTACCACAATAGCCACAATAATCTGCAACCCCTGCTTGACATCTACCCACACATAGACCCCGTTCACACTGGCATCCGCCTACACACACACACATGCTGCTGCAACAAACACATGCACAGCAGTCATTGCCCATGCAGCAGGACATACATCAAGACTACCGCGTGGACATCAAAGATCAAATTACACCTCCCAGTTTGAGACACATTGATAACCCCGATGTCAGTAGGAATCCAATCAAAATCTAAATTGTGCCCCACTAAAACGGCCCCCTTGATTAGTTCTCCAATAAAATCCATTTCCTGCCCTCGTGCCTATTTTAGGCAGTTTATTTCCCCTGTGGTACCCAAGCAATAGGCCCTGCCCAGGACTCCTGTCTCAGAAGGCCTGGTGTGATGTGTGTCTGTCTGGAGTGCTTTACAGGAGCTTGATGCTTCTGTCCGCCCCCCCCGACCATTCCCAGTGATTATACAGGCCCGACTCTTTGCTTTTCCAATATTCACCACAGGGTCAACCTTTTGTGTCCACCATGAGCAGAACTAAATGGGTGGTTCTTTCTCAAGATTGGGGTACTTTTTTTCTATTATGTCTCGGTCCCGATATGGAGAGCTATCTTGCAGGAAGGCAAAGAAAAATAGTACCAGTCTAATTCATAACCATCTAGTCTCTATCACAGGAACAGGGCCATGACTCCTACAAAAAGCACTATCCCCCTCATAAGTAGTTTTTATGTCAAAAAACGTGCACAGAAGTTATGTCAGGATCTGTATTCCCATTATTACACTCTGCAAGGTTTATTTAAATTCAACTGTAACACTTGGAGTAATATTTCTCTTTGGTACATTTTTATATTTATTACAATTACTCTATCTCTTTGTTATTCCTCTGGTGCCTACATTATGTGTTCCCTGGAGTGTGGATTTTCTGCAAATGTTCCACTTCATTCCTGACTCCATAAATTTCGGGTAAGAAACTGTCTCGAAAATAATTCTGGAGCTCAGGATTCATGGTTTAATAACAATTCCATTCTTAAAGTAAAAAGAAAGTCTTCGACTTCCGGTTTGGAGATGAAGCGATAGACAGCTAAAACGAGGAGCTCCCGGTCGAATAAGTTAAAAAAGGAAGAAAACCCTCAAAAGCATAACTCGAAGACGGAAGAATATACATCATGGATAAAACACTAAACATCAAGACAAAAGAAAGGAGGACGAGGTCCGAAATGCCAGGAAAGGTGCAGATTGAGAGCGCGGCTAACGAAGAGCTAGCTGGCAAAGACGAACGGCCGAGCTGGGTGAAAGAGCTACAAGCTAAAGTGGCTAACATAGAAATGGGCCAGAATAACGTAGATGCCAAATTGGACAAAATCAGCAAACAAACGGAGGACATTTGGAGTGGAGCACGTGAAGATTTAAGACAAATGAAAGAGTTCATGGACAAATTAGGGGAGGAGATGAAACGAGGGTTGGACAGCTACAGAGAGGAAGCTAACAAGAAGTTCGAGACCGTGGACGCGGAGATGCGGGAGCAGAGCAAAGATATCGAAATGTTGGAGGAACGCGTTGCGGAGGGAGAGGAGTGGAGCACCGATGTCCACGACATTATTAAAATCTCTCTGGAACAACAAAGAAAGCTGCAAGAAAAATTAACTGACTTAGAAGGGAGAACGAGAAGGAATAATGTTCGCATCTGGGGTCTAAAGGAGGGGATAGAGGGAGATTCCGTTCAGGAATATGTGGATAACTTCATTCACACAGAGTTAGGAGTTGGGGAGGACGTGAATCTGGAAATACAAAGAGCGCACAGGGCTTTAGCGCCGAAACCACAACCAAACAAGCCCCCGAGAGCGATCATTGTCAACTTTCTCAGGTTTGAGATTAAAGAGAGCATCCTTAGGACGGCTTGGAAAAAGGAGCTGAAAGTAGAAGGACAAAGAGTCACTTTTGACCAGGATTATGCAGCCGAAGTGGCGGCCAAACGTCGGAAATATGCGGGGCTCAAGAGAATCCTTAAGGAGAACGGGATCAGGTTCCAGTCACCCATGGACACGCTGAAGGTTCATTGGCCTGAGGGACTCCAAGTTTATCACACCGCCCATGATGCAGCCAGGGCCATGAAGCAAAGAGGATGGCAGGTACCTGACCAGGGAGACGAGGAGCCGACACTGATACAGAGACTGGAAGCAGCTCGCAAGTGGACCAGAGCGGAGAAATGAAGACGAGAGGACTAGTGATGAGTGAAGGGGACATGCACCGATTACAGGATGGAAGAATAACAAGGAAAAACGTTGACATTTAATCATGTTGTTCGTCCAGAGAGACCTTGAACACCCAACGGGTGAGTAACATGAGAAGTGACTATTACAAAAGAACTGAAATATATTGTATTGTGTATATAGACCCCTAAGCTAAATACTAAGGCAAGCGTGACCTTGTTCTGTTCAGAATTATAGTTAAGTTAGTTCATAAAGAAAATATAAAGTTGTATAGAATGAAAAAAGGGTTCAGTGGATCACTTGTGATACATATATCAGGATCAATGATTGTAAATGAAAGAGAGACATAATAAGGCTTCGACCGGGAGCCCTGGATGTATGTTAAAATGCTGGACACTTATAGTGAGCTTGGGAGACTACCTATAAAGGAGATCTCCGCCACTAGGGGGGGCCCTCTCACTAACAGAGGACTTACCCCCCACCCACCAGCAGGGGACAGGGGGACAGGTTCGAAACCCCCAAAGACCTTGGAAGACCAAGTTTGGACTTTTTTTGTTTGCTTGATCTGTTTAGCGGTTGCTGATGTTGTATTATTTTTGTTCGGTGACATGGGGTGGAGGAAAAGAAATACAGAAGGAAAATGTGATGCAACATAGGGTTATTAAAATGGTGTCACTAAATGTCAATGGTATAAACAATCCGATTAAAAGAGGGAAGGTGTTAACAAAGTTTAGAAAGGAGGAGATGCAGGTAATTTTTATGCAGGAAACTCATTTGTCATCACAAGAACATGAAAAGTTGAAAAGATATGGTTACTGCAATACATTCTATAGTTCATTTCGGCAAAGTCATAGGAGAGGGGTGGCCATACTAATAAGAGACTCAGTAAAATTTGAAAGAATCAAAGAAATATATGATAAAGAGGGAAGATATGTGGTGGTTAAGGGAAAAATGGAAGGACAAATGATCACACTAATTAATGTATATGCACCACCAGACAGTGAGAAGAAATTTTATGAGGTTCTGTTTGATGTCATAGCAATGGAAATGGAGGGAATTCTGATTTGCGGGGGAGACTTTAATGTGGTATTGAACTATGACTTAGATACAACAAGTACAAGGAAGACTAGGACTCAAATCTCAAGATATATGAATTTTGAACTTAAAGAGTTAGGAATAACAGATATTTGGAGGGACATGCATACACTAGATAGAGACTACACACATTTCTCACATCCACATTCAACTTATTCCAGGATAGACTACTACTTAATGACAAAGGGAGATATACACAGGGTAGAGGACTGCAAGATAGGTGTAACAGACTTGTCTGACCATAGCGCAATATATCTAACAATAAATCTAACTAGTAGAAAGAGGAATACCATCTGGAGGCTAAATGTTGGCATACTGAATAACAAAAAAGTAGTGGAAGAAATAAAGAGAGATATAATCAGATACAGAGAAGAAAATGATAACGGAGAAGTGGACCCCACCATTCTCTGGGACGCATTGAAGGCAGTGATTCGAGGGAATTTAATAGCACATACAGCACTTATAAAGAAAAATAAACTGGAACAATATCAAAAATTGAACAGACAATTAAAGGAGTTGGAAAGACAACATAAAAATATGACTGATCCAGAGACACTTAAAAAGATAAAGGAAATTAGAGGAGAGATTGACAAGATCTTACTAACCGAGGTGGAAAGGAAAGCTAGGTTTGCAAAACAGGCATACTACGAAGGGGGACCCAAAGCCAGTAGATTATTGGCCAGAAAGATTAGGAAGCAACAAGCACTAAACACTATTCATAAAATTAGAAACTCCCAAAATGACGACTTATTAAATGAACCAGAGGAGATAGAGAGGGCATTTGAGGAGTACTATAAAGCACTTTACTCACAACCGGATGCAGCAGATGAAGACAACATTAACAATTTTTTAGAAGACTTGGATCTGCCATCAATAGGGGAAATTCAGAACAGAATGTTAAACTCAGATATTACGGAAGAAGAGATGGGGAATGCAATCACTAGGATGAAAAACAACAAGTCACCAGGCAGCGATGGGTTTCCATCTGAATTTTATAAGATATTTAAAGAGGAACTCAGCCCAGTAATGTTAGCATCATTTAGATATACCATAAAGGAGGGAAAAATCCCCCCATCCTGGAAAGAAGCCATCGTCTCCATAATTCCTAAAGAAGGTAAGGATAGGGAACTATGTAGTAGCTACCGCCCAATATCAATACTTAATGTAGATTATAAAATCTATACATTTATAATTAACAAAAGATTTGAGACATTTATGCCTAAAATTATAGAAGAAGACCAGACTGGTTTTATAAGAGGAAGACAGGCACAAGATAACATAAGGAAAACATTACATATAGTAGAAGAGGCCAAAAAGAGGGGAGAAAGTGTGCTATTGGTGAGCATGGATGCTGAAAAGGCATTTGACAGCGTGAGGTGGATGTTCCTATATAGTGTTTTAAAAAAGTTTGGTTTTAATGAGGACTCTGTGAAATGTATTAAATCGTTGTACCAAGAGCCAACAGTTAGAGTGAAGGTGAATGGGAATCTGACCGGTCGAATTAAGTTAGAGAGATCAACAAGACAGGGATGCTGTTTATCCCCGACACTTTTTGATATTTTTATTGAACCACTTGCCCAAGCAATTAGACAGAACCAGAACATTAAAGGAGTGGAGGTGGGTGGTATAGAGCACAAATTGGGTCTATTTGCGGATGATGTAATAGCATACATCGGACAACCAAACATGAGTTTTCCTAGACTAATGGATTTACTGGAGGAATACAGACAATACTCAGGTTACAAACTTAACGTTACAAAGACACAGATACTGGCTTTAAACTACACACCTACAACGGGGATCAAAGACAAATACAAACTTAAATGGGACATGGACAAAATAAAGTACTTAGGGGTAAATATTACAAAAGGGATGGACAAATTATATGATGCGAATTACAAACAGACCAACATAAACATCAAGACGGACCTAAGAAGATGGACAACGCAGACTCTAGACTTCAGTTCAAGAATTGAAATAGTGAAAATAAACATATTGCCACGGTTATTGTATCTTTACCATTCTTTACCCATACCGGTACCACAAACTCAATTTATAGAGTGGGATAAAGAGATATCAAGGTTCATTTGGGGAGGGAAACGGCCCAGGATCAGACTTGTGACCCTACAACTACCCAAGGAGAAAGGGGGAATGGCAGTCCCAAATTTTAAGGATTATTATTATGCAGCACAGATTAAGGCGGTTGTGTGCTGGTGTAATGAAAACTATGAAGCCAAGTGGAAAAGTATTGAATTGAAGGCAGGGGGTTATCAGATCCAAAAACTAATAGGTGACAGAGTATTATACAAGATAGAGGAAAACCAGTTAGGCCCAATCACTAGATTTACCCTAAACATTTGGAATACGATAATAAAGAGATACAAATTAGAAAAAGAGACAAAGATTTTGAGATGGTTAACATATGATACTGAATTCCAGCCAGGAAGAGAAGATATTGGATTTAAGAGATGGGCCAGAGAAGGCATCACAGCAATATGTACAATGATAGAAAAGGGAGAAATGCAGAGCTTTCAAAACTTAAAAGACAAATTTGATTTAGAAAGAACTGATTATTACAGATATTTACAGGCTAGAGATTATTATATAAGGGTAATACAAATGGATAAGAACACAGAGCAGAATGGAATAATCAAGGTACTAACTGATGCATATAAAGGGAAGATGAGTAAGGTGATATCAGCACTGTACCAGGCTCTGTTGAAGAATAGGGGGAACTCAACACTGTATATAAAAGAAAAGTGGGAAAGAGAATTTGAAATTGAAATGACAGAGGAAGAATGGAGTAACGTGTGCAAAGTGCAGCATTCAACCACTGGGTCAAGAGTGTGGCGGGAGTTCAGCTGGAAAAACATTATTCGATTTTTTATAACCCCAAAGATGAAAGGGAGGTATGCACCAGGCCAGAAGAGATGTTGGAGGTTATGTGGACAAGATGAGGCAGACCATGCACATATATTCTGGAAATGCCAAAAGCTGGAAGAATACTGGGAAGGAGTGTGGGGAATAATAAAGCAGATATTAGGATATGAGGTGCCTAGGACTGGCAAGGTACTATATCTAGGGAATCTGACAGAAGAAAACATTCAGAGTCGGGACAAATATCTAATAAAGGCACTGTTAGTAGCCAGTAAGAAAACTATAACCAGGGAATGGTGCAAGGCTGACCCACCTACAACGGAACAATGGTTGAGAACAGTGGATGAAATATTTGAAATGGATAGATTCACACACATATTGAGGCTACAGGAGGGGAAGTTTCAATCAAAGTGGGAAAAATGGGTAGAGTATAAAAGAAAAAGGGGATGACACCACAGATGGAGATATTGAAATCAGTGCGTTGCTGCACACATCTGTAATTGAGGGCACCTCCATGTCACCATGTTGATTGTTTTTGAATGTTTTTGATTATTATTGTTTTTATTTTATTTTTTTTAAATGTTTGTTGAAGTTAATTTTATCTTTATAAAAATTAATGCTATTGTAATAAGGTATTATTAAGACTGTACATCCTCTTCAGTAATTTTCAATAAAAATTTAAGTGTCAAAAAAAAAAAAAAAGAAAGTCTTCTGGGGAGCCGGAGTAGAAATAACTCAATACAGATTGCAGTGTTAGTATTGACTCTTTTATTCAAAATATTTCTGAATGCTAATGAACCTTATTTTGAATTTAGGGCATTTTGAAGTTTCTACCACAGAAAATACACAGACAACAGCAGTGAAAAGACCAACATACACTGTAGTTTCCTGGGCTTTTATCTGGGGTTGCTGTCCATTTTTTCAATCTCCAAGTTTTCCAAATATATTGACCCCTAGATAGATGAGGAACACTTGGTTTTATTGGATCACTGCAGTATGGTTCTGATAAAAATACACAACTTCACTGTCAAAGTAAGCACAATGTACGCCACTCTTCTTTGCCCAAATTATGTTTTGGTGAAGAAACACACTATTCTTTATGTGTATCTTTTACACAAAACTCAAAATATCACTACAATTTAAAAACAATAAAGAGATTTTCAACAAAACACCAGGGTTCAAATTGTTAAATTAGAACAAAATTGGAATAAAGTCTTAGTTTCACTGATTATTGAGAGTTGCAAAGGCTTACTTCAGCTGGGTAATTGTGAACAGATTTTCTGGTGTTTTACTTGCTGCTCTTAAATTTGTGGAAAAAACAGAATCATTATGAAGATTTAGCAAAAGTGAAAATATTTCAGATCTGTTTTAACTGGAGAAGAAAACAACTTCCAGACTGCAGGTATGTTAATTGGAAGTTGGATCACTAATTCTTCAAACAGTTATTTTTGCAACACAATGTCAGGCAGATGTATTGTTTAAGGCCTGGCACACACTTGACAGCTTTTCGATCTTAACCAACTTTAAAATTGTGGTGAATCACACACGGAAATACAGTTCAGACCAGTTTCCATCATGACAATCTTTGTGACACTTACACTCGTTGGTTCCATTGGACCTCTAGACCATACACTTGATTGTTTGGGTCGCCATTTCATAGACATGAATTCTTACAGATGTGATCAAACGTGATTTCATCCTGGCGTGTCATCTATTCAGCAACAAGAAATGTGTCACTGATTGGTCTTCTTCCAAATAAATCCATTTGGCTCTGGTTGCAGTTTTGTTTCCATTGGCTGACACACTCTTTTGCTGTAGAATCTGACTGGTGACCTTTCCTAGTCTGCTCTTCTAATTGGTTATTGCTGATATTCCATTGAAGGCAGTGCAACCAGGAATCACAAATGTTAAATATTTATAGTCTCCAAGCTGTTGGGAGCAGTAAAATGGTTGTGAGTAGTTGTAGTCATAGTCATGCCCCCGATCAATAGGCATGGCAGATCAGGTACTAAATCAGGCTTAAAATCATCTATGGCCAGCTTAAGTTGAAATTTTCTGTCTGGAGTAAATAGCTGTACTTGCATGTGAATACTGGTTTGTAGACACAAGTAAATCATAATTGAATCACTTCCTGTGGGAGCTGGATCGTCACTAAAGCCTGTAAAATTACCTGTGTGTGTTGGTTTTGGCACCCCCTGTTGAAACCTCTTTACTGATCTTGTACTGAGCATTTACAGGTTGTGTTTTCTGACCAGAAATCTCATCTTGTACAAATTGTTAATCTTTCTAATGGTCTTGTTTGCTTTTGTATGTCAAAAAGCGGAAAACATGTTGATATTGATAGGTTTCATAACCAGCTAAAAACTTTTTTTAAGGTGCTTTGAAGTGGTTTGCGTTCTACCTGTGGATTATTATCCCTGTGTACAGTAAAGTCTGTTGTCTTGTGGTTGCTCAGTACTACTCAGACCACAAACAGACACCAGAACACTTATCCCACTGCAGTCTAGTTCTGTCCAGAGGGTATAATTTGTTTTTTTTGCACATCTGCAGATTGAGATTACCTCCAGTATGACCCATTCAATACCAAGTTTATCCAACCAGACAGAGAGCCCAAATCCACTGTTCTGCCTAGCAACACCTCTTCCTCTATTGACTCTTATCCTTTAAGAGGTCAGGCAGTAAAGGGTTAAATGCCATTAATCCTCCATCTTCGATAGTGGACTGATTTATCAATGGACTTGACAAAAGGGTGATTTGTTTACTCATAGATCCTCCCCTTTAGTTGTTGTGCCTCCTGGTCCAGATCCAATCTCTCTGTCGGGTTGAAAAACAGGTGATGACTTGACATGTTGACATCTGGACGTAATTGTGTGTCACGCATATAAACTTTACTAAAATGGAAATTGACCATCCAGGGATGTTTTACAGCAGAATTACCTAATTTACTGTATTGACATTATTGACCCTTTTACAGGCCATAGCAGGGATTCTGGTGACCTCAGCCAGTAAACACATTGGGAGAGATCAATACGACAAAGTCAGAGTTCACTCAGCTTCTACTGGTAAGGTTGATTGCAAGAAGAACTCCATTAAAAGTTTCCAGAGCCTAAAAGTCAAACATCATTTGGCTCAGATGTCAGAAAGTGTCTGGCGGAAAACCAAAAGACGCTTTGGTGCTAATGGAGTTTGTTTTGGGGGTTTTAATTGCAGGTGCAGCTGTGCCAATAACTCAATGAGCTCTGTGGGGGTAGAATTTGTTCCTGTGTTTTAGATTAAAGTCAAAGGGCTGAACTTCATTCACTAAGCCCTGTCCGAACTGCAGATTTCCGTCCCGCTGACATCTGAGTCTGCATTGACAGCTGTCCTTTTAGATCTGGGGCTTTGTCTCAGCTGTAAAACACAGATTTCTCCTCCAGTCACTTCTCTGCAGCTCAGTGTTTCACAAGTCAAAGCTGTCGCACTTACAGGCAAGTTTTTTGGGTGACACCTCTTTATGTGCAGGCACCTGCCATCGTCATTACTCTAATTGTCTGTTTTGTCTCGTGAATGAAGGGCACGCTGAATGAAACCAGGCACTTGAGTTGCCACCACAGTGTTGATTCGATTCAGCAGTCAGACTGGGAGGTCTACAGTAATTGCATTCACAAATTGAGCACACACACACACACACACACACACACACACACACACACACACACACTCTGCCTCCTTTCAGTACCCCCCCCCCCCCCCCCCGCTGCTGCCACTCTGTGTATTCTTCCCCCTCTTTTCCTCAACCAGCCACAGCCTAAAACCCTCCTCATCACTTACCCTCCTCCGTCATCCCTTCATCCTTCCAATCAGTCTGCAGCCAAGACTTACTTCTCCTTCTATTTAGGAAGATAAAGCCATAATGGCTCTCTTTGTGCTACTGACGGCCACTCAGTCGTGTCAGCCCCGTCAACAGATAAATAATCCTTTCCTCCATTTTTTCTTTATCGCGAGCTAGCTTCAATTAGCACAAGTTACAGTCGTTTAATGAATTTACTCAGTGACCTTTGCTCTGCCCGGCCTTCTTTCAGGGATTTGACTAATTTAGCTCACACATTTATGTGTGTGTGTGTCTTAAGTTGGTGGGATCCAGGATAGAGGAGTGAGACATGTTTTGTTTGCTGACTGATAAATGGATGTATAATGCTGGTAGATAAAGGTTTGGGAAAGGCATGGGGCTGGGGTTAGGATGGGAAGAGGCAAAGAGTGCTTTCATACCCCTCCTCCCTCGAGCTGTCCAAAGCTGTGACATGTGGGCCGACACTGTCCCTCTCCCTCTTTTCCCTCCTCCTTTTTCTCGAGATAGATATTTTTTATTCCCTGGCACCTTGGAGAAGATAGGCCATTGGGCTTCTGTCTGCCGGGGCAGCTGGCTGGAGGTTGGAAAGGGATGAAGGATAAGTAGATTCAATCGGGCGTTGCAAATCAACTTTTCCACCAGCATCCTGGGAAGACCTGATAATACAGGTTTCTAATATCTGACCTGTCTGGCAGAGAGAGAGAGAGAAAGAGAGGGAGGGACAGGAGGGGAGAACAGAGAGAAAAAAAGGAAGAGGGGCGAGAGAAAGAGCAATGAACACATTGATTTGACGCGGCTAATAGTCCTGCAGTTGATAAGCACACGGGCAGCAGTCACAAAAATGAAAGGCTATAGCAACAGAGGGAAATAAATTGGGTCTAGCTTTTTTGTCTCAGCCTCCGTCAGAGTTTTGGACGTGTATCAGAGGGCTTTGGCAGACAGGGCATCAGCGAGGTTTCCTGTTTGTGTCTCTCCACCTGTCAGCCTTCATCCGCTCCCCAACCAGAATACTGTTATCATCGGCATTTCAAAAAAAAAACTCCAACACATTCGGAGCTGCTTATGCGAGTCGGTGTGTGTGTGTGTGTGTGTGTGTGTGGGGGGGGGGGGGGGGGGGGGGGGGGGGTTCAAGACAGCAGGAGCACAGCAGTCTAAGACATGCAGGATGAGCTGCTGTTGACAACATGGAAACATTGTTAGAGGGACACTCTTTGAAAATGGGGCTTAATTAACATGCAGAACACTTTTTGCCTTCTGTCTGAGCAAGAATAACAATCACAACAGTTTTTCCATGCTTGGAAAAAAGAAAACTTCAAATTATGTGGAGTTAAAAAATAAAGCCGAAGCAGAAATGTTTTGGCTTTATTTGAACCCATATTAAAATGTCCATTTATAAAGCAGAAGGGGTGAATATTTCTATAGTTCATTCCTTTTGATTCTGTCAAGGCCTTAGGAGTCACACACAATTAGACATAGTTTGGGGTGAAGCTGATTTGACCGATGGGTGAACGAATTGTGGCTGCTTGCCAGGCAGCAAGGCCGTAGCCTTGATCAGACCTCTTTGGCATCTCTTGGGTACTCGGAAGATAGTTGGTGTGAGCATTTTTTAGAAGGTGGCTGTTGGGCATCATAACAGCTTTTCAAATAACCAATGGATGACATCACTGACAATGGATCCATGTTTGTACAGTCAAGGGGAAGATGGTCTTTGGACTACTTCAACGAGCCTTCCTATGCAAAAAGTTGTCTCTTTTTCACTGATTCTATATTTAAGGGCAGATCTTTTTTTTTCTTAACTAGATGTTAGCTAAAGCCCAACCAAATCTTATCCTAGAGCTACAAGTCATTGCACTAATTTATTCCCATGCAGCAAATTCTCATTGATTTGGTATGCAGACATGTCCTGCATCAGTGAGTGCTTCTTTATGCTCATCTAGATAGCATGGAAAAGCTTATTTGGGGATTTTGTAAGATTTACTTATTTTTCACTATTTTAAATCAAATTCCCTTTACTTTTTTCTGCGAACAACTGAATTACTTTTCAAAAGATGTTGTCTTGACTTTATACCATATTTACAGTTGACAGGATGTAACCAAACAGATTGACTTCTCACTGAGGTGTTTGTGTAAAACCTCAGCCAGCATGGATCAGTCCTGCAGAGACAGACAGGGCAGAGCCTGCTGTGTGTGTCCAGCCTGCACTCAGCGTGACAGAGTAGACACTGCCACTCTGACCTTTCCTGATGCTACCAGCTACGACCAAGCCAATACCTGCGCTAACGAGACACTGACAGGGCTCGACAGCCAGGGGTGGCACGCAATTATTCCGCTGTGGAAAGCTGCATGTTGGTGTGTGTATGTGTGGGTGAGGCCTGTGTGTGTGAGTCTTTGTGAAGCCAGGGAGAAAAATTGCATGCTTCTTTCGCCGCCTTATGCAGGTCTCCGCTAAGCCAAAAAGGCTGCATTCCTCATAGTAATGATTGACGTGTCCAAACCATGGTAGAACTGCCCTGTCAGATTCCAACATAGGTGAGTTTCATCAATGTGAACTCAGTCACCTAGAATACCTCGTGTTTGGTCGGGGGTTCTGATCTGAGAATAGCCTGGCCTTGCCTGCTCCTAGTATTGCCTGATGTGACCCATTTATTGACTTCCTTGTCAGCTGTGCTGTTTGAAGTCAGGGCTTTGGCCATAAGCAATTTATTTCTTTTTTGCAGTATCGAATAAAGCCTCAACCTTGAGGAGAGTGATATGTTGTTGGCTCACAGTATCCATGCTGATGCTCAGATTCAGAAGGATGTCAGTTGACCATATTCTGCTCAAATGCTGCTAAGAGTGTTGTATAGCTGTGTTCTCATAAATGTTGGGAATCTGACAAATTGTTATCATTCCACTTCACCTCAATAAATCAACAACAAAAAGGTTGTGAAGGAGGAAATTTTGAGGAAGATTGGGAGATTTTTCAAGATTTAACAACAGATTTGAGCCATTAACTAGAAACACACAACAGCAAGAGTTGAAGCCCAAACACGTTGTCGCTATTATTACAATAAGACTGTTACATAAGGGAAAAGGCTTATTTTTCTTGCTAACAGTAAATCCAGAAAATAATTCATACCTCTTCGAATAGCTTTTGGCAAGCTTAGATAGTTAGCATCAGTTGCTGCCTACTGACACTACAGGCAGTAACACGGTAGGAGCTTCCAGTAATGCTAGCTCTGAGCATAATGCTACTTTAGCACAGAGTATACCTTTTTCCTTGCCTTCTGGTAAGCTGACATGATAATTAGCCTACATAGTTTGAAAGGTAAGGTACTGATGCTACAGGTTCTAACACTTGAGGGTGACTGCTATTCACTCACACTGACTTAAATAATAGTTATTATGTCAACTGGTTCCATGTAAATATATTAGGTTAGTTGAAAATCATTTTGGGTTTAGCTAAGTTGAACTTGAAATTATTGCTTTCAACAAACCTAATAAGTTTACATGGAACCGGTTGACGTGATAAATTTAATTACAGTCAATGTTTTCTTTTTCGTCATTTATTTATTTTTGAATGTTGTATGCGAGGAATAAGTTTCCTTTTATATCCTGAGCACTTAAAGGCTATGGCGGCTAACAGAATCTTAGCCAGTCTAATTTCCACAATTAGTTAGAAATAAGGCCAACAAGTTTAAAGATATTAGCACACTATTTATGACAAATTAATGGAAAGCAAAACAACCCTAGAATGACATGTTAAAGTTAAAGGGGCTATGAGGACTGTCTGTTTGAAATGGATTGCAGTGACGCCTTTTGGCTGGAATTGCACACATACTGTCACGATGACATGACACTTAACAAGGTGTGTGTTTGTTTTGAAGCAAATGAATGGGGATTGGATCATCTTTTTAACATTACTTTGTTCAAGACAACTTTTTACCAGATGCAACGAAATTTATTAACAGTTATGAAGCGCTGTTGTTTGAAATGTAACGACAAGCAAACTTTGTCATTTTGTACTGTAGTTCAGTAGCCGGCTATATTAGCGCTACTTGCAGCCCGGTGGTCTGAGACATATCCGTAGGCTAACATGTAATGTTAGTGAATCCTTATGTCCTGCTCATCTACCAAGCAGAGCAAACATAACCTCACTCTTCATTTTAATGACAGACTTTCAAGTTTGATCAGATCACTGCATATAACTGCTGCATGTGGTTTGGAATGAACATTATCAATTATCATGTTTTAGCCTTCAAGCCTGTGCTCTCCAGTTTAGCTTTTCTTCTTCTCTCTGTCTTTTTTTCTGTCGGACAGTTTAGCTCCAGTGTCCACCATCACAACAAAATTAATCCCAGAAATCGTTTTCAGCAGAGAAAAACAAAGAAGTCTCTTCTCACTCCTAAACTTCATCAGCCGGCGTGAATTTGTCATAGAGACTTTAATGTGCCGTAAATCTATCCGGTCCTGTCCAACCCAAATGGGAAGCTAAGAAATAGCTTTTAGAAATAACCTGTGTTGATGCTGATAATCTCATTTTAAATTGTGGACTATGATCAGGCATATTTATGAAACTGAGACAAGATCACTTAGAAAGTCCTCACAGTCCTTTTAAAAATGAAAAATAAAACTTAAATAATAAGAAAACTGAATTACATGTCATCATTATAAAGTCTCTAGAGATAACTTTTTTTTTGAAAATGATGCACTATAAATAAAGAATAATTGATAATAGTTAATTGATTAATAATACACTTCTATTTATGATTGAATTTATGGTTAAGCTCTGACAGAAACTTCTCTGTTAGTAAAACAAGTGTTTGCTTGAAGTGTTGTCTGATGGCCTTGATGTCTTTTCAGATACTCTTCAATCAGGGAAAAGCGACGTGATGGTGAGCCAGATTCATGATCTGTGTACAGTTTCAAATCTAGAATGCAACAGAAAATGAATATTACAACAATTTTATTTATCTTCGTTATTGTGGCTTTGGAGGAATATGGCTGCCTTGTGCTTTTGGAAATATAGTTGCTGATTTTCCTTGAATATATTTTTTCTTTTTTTGATCTCAGCTGTTACATTCTTGTCACAGGATTGTCTTATAAATAGATGATTAGATTCATTTTCAGCTGATAAACAACAGTTAATTACTTTGATAAGCTCCCAAACCGCAGCACTGGTGTTGTTCTTGTGAAACCTTTCAGATGAGGTGACTTTGAGAAAAGTGTCAGTAAATCAATTAAGTCCTCAGTCAATAAATTAAACTAGCAGAAGATAATAACAGATACTGTATGTACAGTACAGTCTCCACTCACTCTTGAATTTGACTTTGACAAATTGATTAAATGATTAAATCCATACCATTAAACAGATGACAGTGAACCAGTGGTAATCTTTATATTGTTTGCCCTGAAGTTGCTGCTCACTCAATATATTCAAGGTTATTAACAGCAGCAGTTGATCATTTGTAGTATTTATTAAACTCATTACAGTGGTGGTTTAAGTTGTCTGACTTGCTGTTATTCCGATATAGATAGAGAAAAACAGAAATCATTGTTTTTTACCTCAAACCTCTTTAAGAATGGAAGCTTATATGACAAATCTGGGAACACAAATACATTTGACACAAGCTGTCTGTTGCGCTCTCTCTCATCTGTCGGGTCATAGCTCCATCAAAATCTACAGCGACTACAAGTTGCACATAGTTATTAGATCAAAGCAAGTGCATAGAGTATTACAGTAATCCAACAGAGGGGGGAGGCATTCTTCAAACATGAAGGAAACTGCAATGTGGAAGTGGGGTCAGGACCTTCTGCTGCTGCCTGGATAATAAAAGACGGATTGTGGCTCAGAACAAAGGAGGAGAGGTGGAGGACTTCGGGAGGGACAGTGTCTCTCAACAAGACCCAGCAGACAGTCAGCCTGAGATGACTCGAATAGATTCACTTCAATAAATAAATTTAAGAGGAAACAGAGCTACATTCCCAGCTATACGTCCAGCATAAAAGTGCTTTTTTTTTCATTGCCACTCTGTCACTTTTTTTTTTTTTTTTTTAGCAAATTCATTATAAGAATAAAGGTGAAATAAAAGACAGAAAACAACTGGAAAATTAAACAGTTGATGGACACAAACTAGAGGATGGCCTGACACAAGTCTGTGGGTCAGGCAAGTTTTAGATATAAACAATTGTCTGCTATTTAATTTGTTTATCTATGTAAAGAGGGTACACACATAATGATTATTGGGCTGCTTTTGTCCTCGCTTTCCACCTTCCTAACCAAGAATAGACAGCGCTTGATTATCTTATGTCTTTGAAGATTATCCTATCAGATTATCCTGTGGTCTGAGGTGTGTTAAGATCGAATTTGTCCTGATAAACGTCTTCAAAAGTCGGGGCTGACAATCGGAAATATTAAATTTGTTCAATATTTTCAATCAAAAATCTTTATGTGTGAGAGGAAAGCCCACGACTCCCAAGTCATGACTCCATGAGTTGTGAGGTAGCCAGGGGCATGGCTGACATGACCTTCAAGCTTGCACACTGTAGCTTTTAGTAAGAAGGTTAAAGGCCCTCTTGGACTTCACTTCTTTGTGAGTGGTTTGGACATCCAGAACTTAAATTAAGTCCGCGTTTTCAATATGTTGGCAGCTGATGACAGGCGTCAAGAACCTGCTTCAAAGCTAATGGGTGATGTCATGGAGATACGCATTACACAGTCTATGCTTTATATTAACTGCGTTGGGTTTGGGTCAGGCTCTCTTCCTGGTACATCAGTCAGATTTGGACAGAGATAAGTGTCCAAGAAATCACTGTTAACTTATATACTTGATATTAAAGAGGAAAACAAGTAAGGTTGGTTATATCTGGTTACATGTTTCTATGTTTTTGTGGGTTAGAGTAATGCAGTATGTGGAGCTGAATTCATAACTACACATCTGTTACCCCAGTGTGGTGCCTCAAGAACAACATCTCTGTGCATCACTTGTAGCTTAGCATCGAAAAAGAGTTTTATCAGTTTGACAGAATAAGAATCAAATGCGAAATTATCAGCTCACTAAAGGCCTGTCTCATTGACTTTGATCCCAAACTCTTTGAGAATTAAGGATAACAATTTTGCTCAACATCAAGCACTTCTATCAGATAGTTAGACTCTCTTTGGTGGGAATATGTGCCAACTTCCAAGGGCATAAATCAAAGGCATAAGAGGGAGTTGCGATTCCTTTGTTGCAAAGGCCACTTGGCTCAGATACATCAGTGGCTGAGCTTACTGCAATGCCTTGGAGGACTCAGAGCTCGGCGTTGTTATTGATCTGTCTGTGTAAAGTTTCTGCAGAGTGATTCTGTGTATAAAGCAGCTATGCATTTTTAAAGGCAGACTGCAGTCCAGACTGGACACGTAACATTTATCTATAGCCTAAACCCTAATTATAGCAATTCCACGCTTGACAAATTGTCGTTTTCTGAGCTCACCTAGCTTATCTCTGCTCTCACATGTCCAGCTCTTGATGCTCTTAATTTGTAGTCATGTGTTTGTGATTGATGGAAATTTCAGCTTGTGCAATGGGAAAGTGTTAGCAGACTGATGGGAAGCAGAGGTCACTCTTCGAATTGTTATTTCAAAATGTAGCCCGCCGTGCTCTTAACATTCCTCCCTCTCTCTCCCTCTCTCTATAAGTGCAGTATATTCTTAACAGTGATCCATTGTGGTGCCTATGACAAGAAAATAATGTATTTCTACCCGAGTCTATCAGAGAAATGACTTTGGAGGTAGGGGGAAGAGGAGTGAGATCAATATGTTGCAGGCAGCTGTGAGTGTTTTTGAAACTGAATTTCCACCTTCCTTTGAGTTGTTTTGACCTTGATCTCCAAGAAGATATGTCTCCGCTGCTCCCCGGCTTTCACCACTCTGTGATTATCCTGTACACTATGAAAGATAACCTGCGTGGTGAGCTCCACTTTTCCCGGCCCCCCTCACAGCAGCCCCTCGTCATTATCTTGCCAATCCGAAAAAAAAAAAAAAAAAAACAGAACAAAAGATGTCACCATGCGGCCATCACACACCTCCATCCCGTGCACACCCCTCATTATTATTATTCCCTTGCTGTCTAACTGTTCTCAGCAATAATTGAATTTAAATGGAGAAAAGGCAAAGGAGAATGTTCTTTTTAACATGCTGCCATTAAAAGCGCTGGTTGTTTTAATGGGCCAGGTCTTAAACTAGCGAGACTGCAGAGAGCAAGAGAAAGTGATGGAGAATAGCAACGAAAACGAGAGAGAGATTAGAAAATTGGATTATAATTAGTTTACTGCAAATTGCTCTGGCTCTGTGGCTCTTTAGAGCTTTGTGGGGATCTTCAAATCGTTCTGTTTGTGCACTGCTTAGGTTTCCGTACGGGTGCATATTCTATTTTCAGTATAGTTTATGATGACATGCAGGGCCGCTGCTCGGACCAAAGGAAATGGGCATGAATGCATGATGGGATTTCTGCCAAAATAAACACCCAGCGTTGTCCCCAGATGATTGCTCAAAGAGAGGTGCTTGTCGAGGCGTCAGCAGACGGAAACACATGTTGTGACAGTTCACACGGAGTGATTTGATGCATGCAAGAATCAAATGATATGCCACAGCTAGGGAGCCCTCTGAAATGAAAACAAAATCAGGGCATTAGCATGTTTCAGCTGCGCCTCAATCAAGGCAGCCCGTGCTCTCTGGTTTTCATGTCCCCTTGGTAGGATTGGAGGCAGACAGAGCACGAAAAGCAACATCCGTATGGATATTAGATGGTTTTCAGACAGAATTCTCTCTCCCTCACACACACGCACACACTCTTTGCACTATGCACTCCTTTCAACCTGGCTGGTTAGCAAGAGGGAACATCCACAGCTCCATATGGTCCTGCTGTGCCAAGATATGGGAAAGAGCATTAGGCTGACACAGACTTTGATGATGCATGCCTCATATTGGCCTCAAGGTTGGTATTTAGAATTTAGACAGTACGCCTTGATTTCCAATCTCAGGATGAAATCAGAAAACAAAACCAGTGCAATAGAAATGTGCGCTCACGGTGCGGCTGAGATTGAGACAAGAGCCGCACAAATAAGTTGAACTGTAATCTTTTTAGGGAGAAACCTGCAGAGTAAGTTCATACATACAGTGTGAGAAAATCTCTTCTTTGCGTGTGCATCATTTCAGGGAACAAATTGGCTAAGTTATAAGAGTAATACCAACAGAATCAGTCCTATGTAATGCGGGCGCGCTGGCAGCTGGAACCCAAAATGCATTACATTTTCATTATGACCGGAGCAATGTGGCTCATAGTAAGGTGCACTCTTGGTGCACCCCATTTATTCTGAATGAAGAGGTGGCTGCTGCAGTTCAATGACCTCTTATCTGATGGTGTGCTGCTGTCATTGAAGCCATCAGAGTGAAAGGATTAAGCCAGGCTTATATCGATATATGTCCTGAACGGAGCTAAACACACACATATGTACACATGCAAGTGCACAGGCACGCACACACAATCTCACACATACATGCGATATAGCATGTCCTTCTGGAAAACATTGGAAAGGCATATTAGGTCAAAGCTTCTGGGTGAGAAGATATGTTTTCATCTTGCCAGCAGATGAGGAAAAGAAGAAAGTCAATAGAATTCTCTCGACTAGATATTAAACAAATCAGCCTCAGCTGCTGGTCCATCGCTGGATGTCAATAGTACAATGACATCACATTAAGTGTGCACCACAGAGCATTTACATCATATGTAGAGGAAAAAAGTGCCTGCTTTGCTGCACTGATGGAGAGGTTAGAGCACTTCTACTTCACATTGATCGCTATTTGCAAGAATGCAAATAACTTTTTCCTTCTACGAGTCTGCAGACTTCCTGTAAGTGTGTGCAAAGCATGCACACATCCACGACAATTTAAGAGATGAAACGACATGTTTACATTCTTTTTTCTCTAAGAGTACTTGACCTGAATGCCCTCTTTTTTTGCTTTATTTCCAGTAAACATGAAAATGTGCTGACACTACAACCTGCACTTGCCTTATATCTTGCTTCCTGTGGACCTTGTGGGGATTTGTTGCAGCAATCAAGACTCGGTCCATCCGACAATTAGATCTGATGACCTTCAGCCTGCGTGCTTCCCAAGCACAATGCAGCCCACATGCATCGCTCCTGCAGCATATCAAACATTTATGTGACTGAAACCCTGAAACCCTTTGAAAGCAGTTGCTCAAATGATGAAATTGCTGGATTTTTAATATGCAGTCCAACCTCTGCTTTAATGTTTCACCTCTGTCACCTTGTGTCCTCCTAACACAGAAAGACTAATGATTTTAAAAAACAAAAACTCTAATGCCAGTTAAAGTAACAAAGAAGCTCATGCCTCCTTGTTGATCCCTTCTGTTTCAGCATGCGTGGTCATAGTTGCGTGAAGACCTGCTTTTGAACCCACCTGCTTTAATGTTGACTAATGCAGGATTTCATCATATAGGGCCAAATTACTTCTCCGACATGCATAATGTATTGTTATGTCTTCACACATCTAGCTCAAGATCAAGAAACTGTACTTACGTGGAAGAAAAAGGGTCAGCTCTTCCTGGTGATTTCCCATTGTGTTCCCATCCATTAACGTGGTGATATCTGTGATAGCAAAGTGGTTTCTAATGTTACAACCTCGAGGAGTCATGCAGGATTTTGGAGTTCTAACAGCCTCTGTGTGCTGCTTCTGTGCAAGTCAGTGGTGTACTCCAGCATTGCAACTATTAGGGAACAGTTAGGTTTTTGTGGTCATGCATGTGGTCATGGTCAGTTTTTGTAACACAGGGATTTAAATTGCGGTGAATGGATTTAAATTTGTTGAATAGAAACAGCAGGGTGGGGGTGTTTTCCTGCTACACAACTTTCAGATCTTAACCGATTTTTAAATCATCATGATTAACAGGACAATCCTTGTTTCACACACTAAAGGATTCCATAAACGACACGCTTAACTTTCCTGGTTGTGATTCCATGGATATGAGATCTCACAAGAGCTTGAATGATCAAACATGACTTTTGAAGATAAACAAATGGGGTAAATCGACATCGTCACCCGGCTGTCCTGGCTTGTGTTCTGTCATGCAACAACAAAAACAGCCTTTTCCAATTTTCCGCTTGGCTCTTGGTATAGTTTTGTTTATCTGCTATGCTATGCTCAAACAAACAAACAAACAAAATAAACTTAGATTCGTAGATTGTTTAACTTTTAAGAGTCTGGATAAGGGAAGCTCCAGCACTTAGGAGCAGTAAATAGTTGTCTTGTTACCACATCTTGAGGATTATTTAGACAAATAACTAGTTATGAAGAGAAGTGACACCAAGCTTTACAGCCATTAGCTGTATATTAAGACAAATTACCTTACTTTTCCACCTCCTGTTGTGCAAAAGTGAAGTCAAAATACCTGCACAAGAAGCCCTGACCATAAAGTGAGTAAAACCACGGCTATAACATCAGCTATCTGAGATGAAGCTGAATGGTAGTGCTCCCCCTGCTGGTTGGCTAGAATTTAGATTAAGTCCATCAACTCCAAAATCAAATGATAGAACATAGGCTGAACTGGAAAATTAAAATATAGTATAAATTAATATGTTTGATTCCTGATCAGGGAGGCTACAATGTACTCTGAAGAAGATAAAAGTTTTTACAACACATACTTGAAGATTATTTGGACAATAATTGGTTCCGATGAGCTCAGAATCACATCATAATTTAATTTTTATTTTGTGTATTTTTTTTTTTACCTTATTTAAGCAAATAGAGCACAAATTAATGACTTTGGACACTAGATGGGGATATGAGGCTGCTGTGTTGGGTAATCGGTCGATGGTACTACGAATGAATAAGAAGTTACAGAATCAAAGATGGAGGGAACATGTGATTCTTATCGTAATCATCAGACGTAATTACATCACTTGATATCTATGCTGCTTAAAGTTGAACGTGAATCAGCGTCATGATCATTATTAGTGCAATAAACGGGGGCTGAACACAAATAAGGAACATTTTGCTGCATAAAAGTTTTGCACATGCTTTAATAACTTTCTTTAACAATAAAAATAATTTTAAAGCTTGCAAAGTTATAGATTGGATTTAGGATAAATTTAATCAGGTAACATTTTTGGCCTTCAAGCAAACTATCTCAAGTTTGCAAATTAAAAGTTGTAAATGAAAGCGTACAATCTGTGCACAATGACCTAGAACCCAAATTAATGTTTAGGTACTTAAATTAAAACCTAGGGCGATATTAATTTAACACCATACTTCAAAATATTGAACACTTTTTTCTCTCGCTTTCAACGCAGCCTGCTTTGCTCGGGGCTGTTTGAGGCACCATGTTTGTTCTTACAGATGAGTCCCACAGAGAGACTTATTGGGCGCCGGCCTTGTGGCAGAAAAAAAAGGGAAGGTAATTTTTCAAAAGAACTTCCAGGGCGTGAAGAAGCCTGAAGTCCACCCATATGTCTCTGCTGCACGCTAACTCACTGCACTGCTGCTGCTGCTGTGACCTTCCTTATGGCGAATGAAATCACAGTGGTCTTAGTTAACAGTAAACAGAAACAATAAATCCTATCACAACAATTTGTTCTCTTTTGCTTTGCTATTTCAAATGCTGACAAAAGAAATCTACTCCTCTGGGTTTCAGTGTGCTGATGCCAAATTTATGATTCCTACTCTTATAACATTTCACTGTGGCTCATTTTGCTTATAGATGAGGTGTAAAGTTGTGCTCCTCAAATCGGTATCGCTCACAATCTGGAACATTTAACTGCTTCCAATCTCAAGCAGAGACATATTGACTAAGACAGAACCTTATGGTGTCATAACTAATAACTCAGCGTCTTGATTTGCCATCCATAATTCACTCCAGCAAGGCACTTACTGTCTTGGAATAAATTGGAATATTTAAGCAAACAGATATATGCCTTGTGGCATTTAAATAAGTAATATACCTCTCTCCCAAGTGTTCTCAATTCTGAAAAAAAGAGCGCAATCCAGTATACAAGTTTGATGCAAGGCGCTCACCGGAATGAGTGTTTTATTTTTCATGCTTTTGCCATCCATTAGCTGTGTTTTCTGACCAGGTTGACACTCTTGGAGATACAGTTCTTCAAAATGTTGGAGTCAGATTGAACATTCATTTAGCATTCTGAGTTACGGTATGCAGTGATGCACATGGATCCAGTGCATGCTTCAAAGATTGTCCCTTTTTTTCCTCCTACAGAGCAACTTTCTCATGGTTAGGTACATGAGAAAACTAGTTCCAAGGACTGAAGCCATTTCTGCACCAAAACACATTCAATCTTTCATTCCTTTTTTTTTTCTCCTTCCATAATCATCCATAATCATAAACAGTGATATTGTAGATATGAATCCACAGCATGTCTCTTTCAATAAACCTCTGCTTGAAATGTGCTGAAGGCATAGGGCTGGATGGAAGCCGTTTGGAAGCTTGGTAAGGGGGTTGAGGGTGAGGAGGGCCTCCTCCTCCTTCAAGCTCTTAAGTCACTCTCCTGCCCCGACCCCAGAGTTACTAACTGAGCTAGCTCCTGCCTGGCTTTTTCAAATGCTAATGACGAGCGGCGCTGAAAGCCTCAAATTGGGCCGTGCAATTCAGCCTGTGGTGTTTGGTGAGGCCCTGCTCATGTTGGAGACCATGGTCTTTCCCTTTACCCCCCCTCCCTCCCCCTCTCCGATTCTTTTGTGCTCTGCAGTAATAGGCACAGATGTTCCTCTTGCCTCACACAGGGCCACTTTCCCCTAATCGCCACCTTGTATGTGGACGGCTTTCACCTGCCCCAGCAGCTCTCTTCTTTCTCTCTCTCTCTCTCTCTCTCTCTCTCACTCAAACCCCCCTTTTTTACTCTTTTTTCTGTTTTTTTTCTTTCTCCTTCACTCCCCGAACATATAAGAACGTTTTTTCTTATGCTCACTAAGTTTCCATCACTACTTTTCAGGCGCCTGTTTGATAAAACGTTGAATTGTAGTTAATAAAAAAAAATGATAATAATTGAACGTAAGCCGGAGTAATTTTTTTGGTGATTTGGGTTAAAAAAATAAAAAAAAGGGGAGATGGGCGAGTCACTCCACACTCCAGCTGGAGAGAATTTGGAACATAATACTCTTGTAGCGGTGCAGCCAAACCTCAGTGCTGATGGTGCAGTTAGGCCGCCTCCCTCCAATGGACGAGTGGATTGAGGAGCAAGAAGAGGTGGAGAGAGGGAGGGAGGGGTCTAGTGAGGCTTAAAAATTGGACCAGAGTGCAGTTTTCTCCACGGCCCCTGTGGTGAAGTGTAATTTATCGATAGGCTTTCAAACCGAGTGTGGAAATGTGTCAAAATTTGATCGCAGTGGGGACCTTGGCTAAGAAAGAAGAAAAAGAAAATCCTCATCCACTCACTGATGGGTTTTTTTTTTCCCTGTAAAATAACTTTGATAAGTATCTTAATCACCCTGAAATAAGAGCATGGCAGGTGTTTGTTAAGGGTAATGGTACATTTTTTACAAGTTATGTTAGGATTCAAAGAAGGAAAAAGACACGTCATGTGGTAACACTTTATAAATGGGGGGGGGGGGGGGGGGGGGGGTCTGTTTATTACTTCAAGAGATGGTACAAAGTCACATTTTCTAACGCTTTGTATTTGCTCCATGTCTCTTTCAGTCACACACATTATAACAGAGATCAGACAAACATTCAGTATCCTTGAACACTTTAACATCTTGAAGAACAAAGTCTGATTGTACCAAGGCAATCACATTTCAAAGACTGCGAAAAGTCGCTGGTAAAAACCAACTTTGTGGGCCTTTTTGAATAGAAGTAAGGAAACATTTTTAGATTTTTAGCATTATATTTCAGCTGATCCTGTTGGTGTGTGTGAGGATTTAAATGATCATACAAGTTATAGCTTTGTGTGTTGGGGGTAGATTTGCCCTGTGGTGCGTTGTATGGTCGCCGCGGCGCACCCAAAGCCTGATGAACTTCTTCAAAAACAAAGATTTACGAAAAAACTCGCACCCTGTGCAGAGCGTATTGTTAAAAAAGTTAGCTATTTAGAACAAGACCATTTTTCAAACAAGCTGTAAATAATTTTTTTTTTATCTGCTTCTTTAGCTTGGTGTGTAAGTGGTCTCTAGTTGTTTCTGCCTGCTGCAAACGGATGCTTAAAGAACTTCAGTTTTAAGCTCTTCCACATAGGCTTAGCGACTTCCACTTGGTTGAAACACAACAGATAGAAAGCTCTGTGATTAGTCTGCTGGGTAGCATCATATAAACTATCCTCATTTAAAACACTCCTGGACTCCCTGTACGTCAACTGTTCTTCAGCAGTACAGTCCATTTCCTGTGACATCTTTGCTCTTTTCTTCAAAGCTACAATTTCTGTATAATAATGATGATATATAACAGAGGCAACATTTATTCCCAGCCAACTTCACTCTTGGACTTGCCATAGTTTTCTGTGTACAAACAGCAGAAGCAGAGAAATAGTGGGACTTGAAAAGTGAAGTTTGATATGCATAGAAATCAAACTGCCAACACGGCCCAAGTATGTAATGTTTGCATCATCCACTTTGGTGCAGCGTCAATGCAGAAGTGTAAAAAAATTGAAATAAGAAACAAAAACAACACAACAGCCTTAACTTATGGCCCATGTCCCCATCCTCGTTTTCCAAGTTTCAATGCAGTCAATTTTTGAGTAAGAGTCCAAGTCTGAGTCATTTGTGCTCATGAATCCTGCAAATCAGGACCCGAGATAGACTTGAGAACTGGAATACTGAATTTCTATGTTTTGAACAAATTTTACAGGTAAATCAAATGTTTTTTGAACTCAGGGTTCTATAAGCAAAACCTGTTCTTTAAGTGAAATGATCAAGTTTCATTCTCTTATATGTGCTTATTCTGACTGCTTTATAACTCTGTCTATGTAAAGTACAGTATGTGCCCTCCACTGAAATCCAGTCGTTATCCTCAGTCTCCAGACAGAACCTGTCTCCCCAGTTTGGTGCATGATTGGAGCATTAATGCAAAGATAAAGAAGAGCTGCAGCTGAACAGCCGAGGATTAAATCAATGGATTCTCTTTGGTGGGTTAGCATGGTGAGAGTGGGCTTCATACTGCTGTAAGAGTCTTCTAAGAAAACGCCAGTCTGAGGACAAATAATTGATCATTACTGTGCTTGGCAGAACCCAGGGGTTTGAAATCACTGTAGTTTTTCTGCCCTCAAACAAACATTCATTTAATAAAATATTCAGCTGATGTCAAGTTGAGGAGGTGATGAGAGTGGGAGAAGGAGAGTTTTTTTTTCTTTGTTGTGATGCTGTGCTTGGTGCATCTGACACTTTTGTGATATATCTTGACAGTTTTATGGTTCAGCGGAGACCTCTTTATTGCGTGTCTTCACTGAGTGCATCATACCGTAATCATAACTTAACCACGACCTTGGCCTGAGCAGTGCTGGGAAAAAAAGAGAGAGTGTAATGTTGCTTATGATGCAACACAACACCAAAGAGGAGCTCATGGAGGTCGTTGGTTCTTTTCTTTTTTTTTCACACGGATGTTTCCTTTTTTTTCCTTTTTCATGCTAGTCCTTCCACTAAATCCCCAAAGAAACATAAAATAAAGACTCCACTGTAACTTGCTCAGTTTTATCAGAGCGCTGAGATCAGTTTTTATCACCAAACTTAATTAGATCAGGAAAAAAAAAAACTTCTGTTTAACTGATGAGGTTCGAGTGTTATTGCTCTTCCACTCAAAAGGCATCTCGACGAATAATGTCATGAAGACCCTGAAACTCCCGTACTGACAAGGAGAAAAGCAGAAATATGAGATTACAGCAGCAACATTCATCACCTCCTGTCTCATACAATGGACAGCCAGTGGGTGTGAAACACACAGAAAAGATTAACAGTAAATATGGCAAAAACATCTAAAAAGCACAAATGAACACATGACATGCACACACTCTCTCACACACACACAAAAACACATTTAAAGAGTTGGGCAGCATGCCAAGGTCACCCAAAAGTGAAGGTGAAACATGTAGAGCCTCCTCTCCTGGCTGGTTTCTTGATGATTTCTGAAGCTCACCTCCCTCAAGTTTAAGGATGGGACATGGGTCAAAATGAGAACATTTAAATACACTTTAATATATAAACCACAAAAAAAATGTCTTGTTAAAATTCTTTTTTTGTCACTGTTACTTTTCTAAGAGTTCATTTGAAACAATTTGAACACCAAGGGGGCGCCTTTGGCTTAGCGGTTTAAGTGAATGCCACATATGCAGTGGCTAGAGTCATCATTGCAGCAATCACTGGTTTGACTTCCATCGTCGACCACTTGCTGTGAATCTTCCACTCTCTTCAGCTGTCCAAGCCAAGAAATGCCAAAAAACTTAACAATTTAACAGTAACACAAAAGCCGTTTAACTTTAACTTTCAATAAATATGGAGCACAGATGACCTGGTGGTCTAGGTACACGGTCCATATGGCAAGAAGCTCTTGAGCCTGTTTCCTACTCCATCCACAATCCCGTCTTCACATATTAAAGGCATCTTGAAAAAAAAAAAAAAAAACGTGAGCGTTGGCTTTGAATTGACAAAAGAATCAGTTTTTCTAGCTAATGTGTTTATGAGTGAGCTATAACCAGGACAATACGTCAGCAGCTGTCACAGGGTATTTTGTCCTCACTTTTGAACAGCTGGATGACAAAGGCACATGTTCAGTATTTGTATAAAGTCAGTTACTTTATGACAAACACAAATACACAGCAAGACTTTAAACAGTCTTGACAAAAATATAACTCACAGACACAAATATAATACCAAAACACTGAGCAGTGTTTTATATACACACCGTAAACAATGATTTTTTTCCTGTTTAGTTTTTTTTTTTTTTTTCATATATTGTTAATAACCTGACAACTTCATAAATACCAACAAATTTAGTGTCAGCTTTACTGAAGTGGAGAAACTTACTGTACAGTATTCAGTAGCTCCCTGACACACTCACACACACACACACACATGCACACACACACATACACACATAGCACATTGAGTGCGGTGTGATTATTCAGCCTTTCGTCAGCTGTTTGATTGCTTCTCTCAAAGGGCAGAGCCCTGCAGAAGCTTGCATGCAAGATAATTAGTGTTGTGATTGTACTCAATAACCATGGGCACCCGTCTGCAAGCACCCATAGGCCACTTTGGTCAGTTTGACTTGACGCACACCAAAGGAACCCGCACTCTCTGAGCCAATCAAGCGAATTATTGCAGGTTAGGAGGGGTTTTGATGATGTATTTATGCAGCATATGTATGACAAGACTGCTGATTCTGTAACAGCAGCAACAGTCACACCTTCCATCTGCTAAACACGGTGATTTATTATCTGTGGAGGCCAGAAACTTCCAAGGTTGTGATCCAAAACATTTTCATCTGATCTTTTTGCGCACGCATTGTTAATAAGGTGTTCTGCTCCTCATAAAGAGTTTTAGTTTGATTGTAGCTCATAATTTGGGATTGAATTTCATAAAGTGGATTTAGTAAGAATTTTTAAAAGACGCAGTTTGTAAGCCTCTCAGAAAACGTCCCTTTTGATGCAGTTTTAAGCATTCTGTTTCTGCATTTTCTGCTTTTTTTCCAGACATAGACCTCAGATTTTGAAATATAAAAAAGTAAGTTTTTACTACAGCAAAATCAAACATGTTTACAGTCTGGTACAAAGAGATGTTTTTTGTTTCTTCGCTTTTTTTTCTTCTTTATTTTGGTTAATATCTTGGGGGTTTATTTAATCAGGTGCATTGAACTATTAAAAAAGGATGCATTGCATGCACAACATTGGCAGATGAACTCAAACATCAAAATCTGCATCCACAACAATTTCCTATGAGGTTTATTGTTAATTTTATTTATGGTTTCCATCCACAGCCTCATTCCACAGGGCTGGAAATGTCCTGGTAGTGGATGGATAGTTGGATGAAGTGATCTATCAATGGATGGATGGATGAATTAGATAGTTTGGATGGCTGGATGAATGGATGACGTGTGGATGGATAGTTTAATAGGTAGATGGATGCATGGTTGGATGAAGTGATCCATTATTGGATAGAAGGATAAAAGAGGTGTGTGTGGTAAGTTGAAAAGAGTGATCTTTAGATGCATGGATTGATGGATGGATGATTACAGGATGAACTACTTACTGATCAATAGATGGATGAAAGGATGGATGGATCAATGGAAAAAAAAGATGGAGGGATGACTGAAAGATGGTTGGATGCATTGATGAATAGAATATGGATGGATGGATGGATGGATGGATGGATGGATGGATGGATGGATGGATGGATGGATAGATGGATGGAATGAAAGATGGATGGATGGATGGATGGAATGAAAGATGGGTGAATGGATGGATGGATGGATGGATGGATGGATGGATGGATGGATGGATGGATGGATGGATGGATTGAAAGGAAGAAAGATAAATTAATTGAAAAATGAATGGATGGAGGGAAAGAAATAAAAATGGATGAAGGGATGATAGAAAGATGGATTAATTGAAAGATGAATGGATGGAGGGATACAGAGAAAGATGGATGGATGGATGATGGAAAGAAAGATGGATAAATAGAATGATGAATGGATGGGTTGAAAGAAGGATGGATGAATGAATGAATGGATAGATCAGCACTTTTTTGTCATTAAATATCAAAGTTTAGATTTTTCATGATTCAAACTGCTGTCATAAAAGTGTTCTCTAACTAATGTCAGAAAAGCACAGTAAAGATTGACCCTTTTAAATTAAATGTTATTTTTATAATATATGTAACTAACTGTAGGAAACAAAGATGTATAAAGAATGTATATCCTGTCCGTTTCCTTTCTAAGGAGCACATTTGCATGCTGTGATTAGGTGATCGACATATTTCTGTGACATCCTTGTGTCAGGCAGCACTTTTGCAAAGTCTTTGCAGGCCTTAATGAATATTGAGTGGTCTATCTCTTTTGCCTCCCAATTAATGAATAGATGTTGGTAATTATTTGACCAATGCCTCTCTCTCACGACACGTCCCATATCCATCACTAAGTTAAAAATAAATTAAAATCAATACTGCCGACAGACTCTTAGGACAGTGTCAGAGCTTCCTATGGAGGGACCCATGCAGGTCTGAATAACAACTATTGATCCTCCTTGAGGAATATTCTCTTTTATCACCTCCCCTTCTCTCCATGCACACGCACATGTGTTGCACACACACAAGATAAGTGTTTTTTTTTTCTTTGCTCTTTTCTAGTATAGTTACAATATACCTGCTGACAAAACCTCATTTTGCAAGATAAAGAAGACAAGAAAAGCTGAAAAACAACAAGGAAAAAAAAAGCTGAACTGTTACAGATAAAAGCTGAAAACTCTGGCGTGATTTATATTTCAAACAGCTCCCTCTCCTGTCCCTCCGCCTCTGTCCCCTGTGTGGTAGGCGGCCATTGTGTAAACAGCTCCTTGAAAAACAAATGGCTCCCTAAATCGTTGTAAAGAGCTGTGGCAGCTCGATCCGACTGGAGGCCCGGGGAGAGAGAGCGAGTGAGGGGACGGAGAGATAACGTGTGTCAGCAAACATTGACTGGGCTTTATCACAATGAGGTTTCTGTGTTGGAGGAGCTAAGAGGCTGGCCAGCTAATCGTCCTCCACAGAGAGCACACATTCCTACAGGTCAGGGCTCAGGGTTATATGTGTGTATGTGTGTTTGTGTGTCTGTGTGTGCGGGCAGGAGGACTTTAGTGTGTTTATGCTCTGAGAAAAATGCAATTTTGTCATTTTCTTCACCATCCTCCCTCCTGTCGGGTAACTTTGTGTGCTGTGTGACCTGCGATAAGCCCCCAATGGAAAAGCGGTGTGTTTGCAGTTATGACTGTGATGACTATTTGTTTACCCTTATCTAAACTGTGCGATAAATCACACACGAGAAGTAACATCTGGTGTGGTGGGAGACGAAGAGGAGGAGGAGTGTGTGTTTTTTAGTAGAGGGGTCACTCCTGGTTGCCCAGTGGAGAGGGTGAGAGTTTACAGCTCAAGGACAGACGAGGGAATTAAGTTTCACACAGGCATGAAGGCGTTTTTTTTACTCTCTTAACAAATGACATCCGAGCAGAAAGGCACACTAAAAGCACTCAGGGTGATTCTGCTTCAGCTGTAAGGTTAGCCTAAGGCGTCTTTTTTTCATCTCGGCACTCTGGAGTTTTTTCCCCCTTGTGTCTCTTTAAGTGTTTTCTGTTCTCTCTTTCAGGGCAACTGTTTCAAACCTCAGAGCAATAACACCCCTTCAGCCACAGAGATCCCCCAGCTGTAGTTACCGATATCGGCCAACAGATGGCAGCCTCTCCAGTTGATTTCTCTTTCAAAACATTGGTTGTGCTGCCTCAGACACTCAGACTCAGAATTAGGAATGCAGAAGACACGCTGGTCCCTGGATTTACTTTGATATACATCATGTATGTTAATGTAATTCTTTATTGATCCCCCCAGGGAGAGAGTCTCTTTTTTGCCCCTCTCCTCTGGGGGAGGTCAGAGTGCAGGGTCAGATCCAGCATAACCCCTTCTGCCTCACCCTGAGCTGGTAGGGACCCGGTGTCTTGTTCAATGACACTTCGACAGGGGGAATGCATCCTGACATGTGGGATTAAAGCCTGGTCATGTGACTTGAATATGCAACCTTGCATGCATAATTTTGCACGGAAAAGATTGGAAAATGTTGCACATAAGGTGGTCAAAAGAAGTCCAAACCCTTTTAAAAAAAGATTTTCTTCTTTTTTTTTTTTTTTTTTAATTTTTGGGTTGCATAAATCCAGCCGCTTAATCCTGTTTAGCTGACGACTTCTGTGGAATCGCTGCTCTCCTTATCGTATTTATCCAGTGATGACAGATTAGTGGGCGTTAAATGCACTGCACATACAGTAGACGTCGCCCTGGAGTGGTACAGCCAGTTTCAGTGGGGAGGGAGGCAGAGAGGGAGGGGCGCGGAGTATCTATCTTTTTTTTGTTGTTGTTGTCAAAAAAGATGAATGAAAATCCACTCTCTGAGCCGGCTGCAAACTGGAACAAGATAATTCTCTGGAATAAGTCTCAAAGTGAGCACTGAAATAATTTAGTCACACAGCAGATAGACAGATGTAGGATTCTTGCATAGGAAAATGAGTACAATTTGTGGAATTACCCTATTAGAGAGGAAATTTCTTAAAGTGCATGCACATATTTTGAGCAGCTGTTGGTTTTATATGTTGTTTGGAATACTTGTGTGCTCATGCTCTTCAGTAACAGTTAAAAAAACAAAAAAACATACTCACACACACAGAGTAAGTAGCTGAGTGTGCAGGGTGAGTCTGTTCCTTCCAGGCAAGGGCTTGTTGAAGAATCTAAGAGGCTGGCAGGAAGGCACAAGGTGGAGACCTCTTCAGATCTGGCTGCTATTAACAGTCTTGTGATCTGCTCATGTTTACCTACTCGCACAACACTGCTACTCGGGGCTGTGTGGAGCACGGGACGCGGGGCCCGGCCCTCTTTGAAGTGAAGTTGATCCCTCAGACTACGCTCTTGGTAATTGCGCCTTCTCTCTCTTCTCTCTGACCCCCCCCCCCACCTTTCTTACCGCCTCTTTTCCTTTTTTTTCCCCCCTCTCCTTTTCTTTTTGCGCTCAGATGAGATTTGAAGATGCAGATGGGGAGCTTTTAATGTGATTGTATACGCCTCTTCACATCTCCGCTCTGATCTGAAGCAAGGAGAATATCAAAAAGCTAAATTTTAACAGTCTTAGCGCCAAAATATATATTTGTAACTCCTTTCATGGATTAGAAACATATGAATAATAAATGTCAAAGTGAGAGCTTATTGGCAATACCGGTATTATACATCTACTCTCTCTCTTTTTTCTTTTTTCTTTTTTTTTTATCTGTTGTGGGCCTCAAAACTAATGTCACCCCTTTATAATTCACTCCAATATTTGAGATTATAACAACTGAAAAATGGAAGAAAAGCAACATAAACACATGGAGCACAAAATGTTTGTGTTAACCAGCAGATGACTAAAGATGCCTTTTGTTTGAGTCTGTCCACAGAGTAGCCGTAATGACTACTGATGATTTGTATTTGTCCCTTTTTCAAACTTTTTTTTCCGTTCATCCGCTCGCTGTCATTGACATGCGCTGTGTTCAGTGGCGTGCAGCGCTGTAACACCTGTGTTGTTGTAATTACTTTGATTATACCTTCTATGAGGTTTTACAGCAGGCTGAGAAAAAAAAGAGAGAGGGGGTCTAATTTAACCTGCAGTGAATTTCAATTCTACATGAAAACAAGAGGAAAAATTGCTTTCTGGAATACTCGATGAGAGGAGAGATATTCATATGGTTGCACACTGTGATCTCCTGCATGTGTGTGTGTGTGTGTGAATGTGAGTGAATATAATAAGCAACAGGGATGCATATTGCACGGTGAAGTTCAAGGGTTGTACTCTCCCTTTTTGCTTTTGATCAGTTCTCCGTGATGGGTATTGGTCTGCATCCAGACACATGACAGTCCAGGGGGGGGGGCCTCATCGGTGAAGCGCGCTCTCCCAAAAGATGCCAGGTGCCTGATTCGGAACAAATGCTCACAAACAGAAACAAAAAACACACCAGAGGGACCCTGCACTCCTGTCTGTGTGTATTCCTCTCTTTCGAAGGGTGAGGATGGCAGGTATTGAGCTGCGGCGGGGTAGAACGAGCAGCCATGGGCATCTCCCGGTTCATGATGCTAGTCAGAAAACTGACAAAGCAAAGCTGCTTTTTATTCTGCAGCTACAATGTAAATGGAGCTCCCTGCTGTCCCTCTTCACACCAGACCTTCTTACTGTACACATTCTCCTTTTTACTGTCTCTCCACCAGCCTGTCTCTCTCTCTCTCTCTCTCTCCTCTGCTCCCTCTTGTCTAGTTAGAGGGCAGATATACCTCTCTTGGCAGACAGGAGAAACCTATACTTTATCACTGCCACATATGGGGAAAGGCATTTTCTCCCATAGGGGAAAACTGGCATGCAATTATAATGTTGTTGCTGCCCCAAACATCCTTCACAAAATATATAGCATCCTGTTTTTGACATACATGACTTTATGATGTCTTACATGGCACCACAGTGTTGCATGTGTACTAAGGGAGTGCCTCTATATGTGTCCTTTGGTCGTGTGAACCTACAGCTTCTAAATCAACCTCCAGGATACAAAACAGAACTGTGTTTTTTTTCTAAGACGAAATGGAAAGTTGGCAAACAGCCATTGTAGTTAGAAATATTTCATTTCTGAACAACCATACCCGTAGTTTCATGTTTTACCCACATAAACGCTCACTCAGAGATTGTGCAAACACACCTGTGATTAGTTGCCACAAATTGCAGACAAATAAATTGAACGAGTAAATGTGCACAATTGCACATGACAGCACTTTTAAGATGTCTGGAAGTAGTTTCAGAACCCTGAAAAATAGAACTGCAGTGTGCCCGTCATACACGCTGACTCTCTAGCGTCAGAGTACTAAAGTGGGACAGATGTTGAGGTTTAGAGAGGCCCCAGTGGGATATTGAGAATGATGGTTTGGCAGGGAGCGCAAAGACAATAAAAAAGGAGGCCGGGGTTCTCCTTTCACTACACCTGACCCAGCCCTGCCCTGAAACCTGTTCAACCTCATCCAAAATGAGAGAAAGGTAGCCAATGTCGTGCATAACGCTAATTTACATTTACATTTACATCCAGAGCAATGATTCCCCATATGAGAGCGCAGAGAGGCAAGGCTTCGAAATGCTGGTGAAACCAAGCAGTAGGAGGGTGGGTTTCAAACATTTAAGAGGCTCTTGCGTAGAATAATATCCCCCAGAAAGGTGGGAGCAGAGAGCTTCAAAGTAAGAAGACATAAAAGTGCATTCTGAAGTGTGTCCAGTTATCAATTCCCAATTCATCGAGGGATCCGATCAATAACTGTCCTCCTGAATTTCAGGACAAGCCTTTGAAGTGTGCAGTGGAGATACAGTATGTGTACAATACTGTATGTTTTTGATGCTCCACAGATTTTATAAGCCGAGAACCAAACTTCACAGATGTTGATATTCCCACCAGTCTTCCAAACGTGTCTCATAAATGCAACATCAGTTCCTTCACTTTGGATTTCTCAGTCGGAGCTTGAAATTGTAATAAATTCATAGTCATAAAAATGGATGCTTGAGGTGTTACTGATGTTCTGTGTAACTTTCCCCTCTGTGCACAAAAATATCATCCTGTATCTGTCTGTTTTTGTCAGTCTGGTATTCAAGTTCTCCCCGACTGCTGCATAATTATAGGCTGCAGCTGCCAGAGCATGGATTTTACATTTTATATGAGTTTACATACGCTATGTTTCTTCAAGTGGAAAATTGTTTTCTGCATGATGCAAACAGGTGGACTCATTAGAGAGTCAACATAATCATGGCAACAGTTTCCTCTCTGCAATTAGAAATATTGATCATTTACTCTTTTTTTTTTTTCCCAGCTACGGTTGAGTTTATTGTTTTACTTACTGATGTTTCCAAAGCCAGACATCTGCAGTGAAGAGCGGACAGGCGTGAGTGTGATATGTTCAGTCTATGATTAAAGATCAGATCATAAAAAGGAGAGCATGTGGCTGGATGTATTTTATATCTATAAAAACATGATTTTATGAGCTTGATCATAAAGAAAGACAAAATAAAAAAGCTCAAAATAAGGACTTTTCACCGTGGTTTGAATGTCACAAACTACATTAAAGCTTATGTGGTGTTACAGGTGGATCTCCACTTTGAATCCTCCCATATGGCTACCACTAAATATAAAACAAAAACCAAAATCGTTGTTTATTCTGACTCTTCTGTAACACCATGACTATATATTGGATTGGTCAGATGACCTGGAGTTATTAAATCCTGATTTAAATCTTTTATCAGTACTGGACCCACTTTTATTGTGTTTATCATTGACTTAATTACCATCTGTGTGTCCAGAGGTTCACATCAAACTGTACGCTGATGACATGGTTTTGTATGTACAAAAAGCATGTATTTTTGACAAAAGCAGGAGCTGCTTCTAAACTCACGAATGCAATGGTCAACATATAAAACCTTGCCTTCACTCTAGGGATGGTACTAGAGCTCACTCCTAATATTGCCACAATTTGGTTTTGTGGAACAAAGAACAAGAATCAATAGAAACATGAAAGGGGAATAGGCTTTCTAACAGTTCAAGATTCATTGCCAAAAAGCATCATGAGAACAAGGAAATAATCTACCAAACAAAAACTGCCTTACGTTTTGGGCTAATTTTAGATAGATGGTTAAATAGAAAGAACGATAGAGTACGTAATCAATCCATGTGGGGAAATTGAAATATAATTACAGCTAAGGATACTCATCTCAGACTTTAAGAACCATGGGAAAAACAGAACACAATCCACAAACCAAAAACTAAGCCAAGAAACAAAAAAGTGAAGTGTTCAGCTTTTTTGTTTGTAGTACAAAATTATGTAATACAAAATATCACCCACTTGTATTTCAGCAAGCATTGTCTGAAAGCAGAAAGCAGTCAGTTTAGAGGAGGAAAGGAGGAAGCCTGGTTTGTGCCATCTCAAAACCTATCTGCAGTTATCGAACAGGGATGTAGTTTTATTTAACATCTCTCTCTATCTGTGTTCACATCCCAACTTCAGTTTCATTTTATGGGCAATCACCCATCTCATGAAAATATACTACATGTAATGCTTCTGGGAAGGACGTCCAGCTTTTGGGGCATTCCAGTGTAGTCATTAATAAATAGCGTCAAGCCAAGACTTCCTTCTCTGTGCACTGTATTGTTAGCAGCTCAGTGAGAACTTTGGGAAGATGATGTGTTTAACTTAAAAGTGAAGTGAGTGTAGAGTACCCACCTAAGTATGTCTGCAAAATTAATACCATCATTAATTGGTTTATCACATCCCTCTGGTTAATGTTTGTCATCTCTATCCAGTGAGTCTCAGTTTCACTGTAAACAGTAAGTTGAAGAGGAGCTTCTCTTTGCGTTACTTCAGCAGTATGAACCGCAAAAAGAAACTCAAGTGGAAATTTAGCCTCATAAAGGATTACTGAATGAGTGCAAATATATGTGAACAGAGATAAATTTATTGGCATCATTAAAAGGATGCTGTTTTTGACGGATTGTTTCACCTCTTTTCACTTTTCCTGCATACATCAACGCTTCCTAACATAGAAATGATCTATATTCATTGTCTAAAAACAGAGGACTAATTGAAGCCAGAACTAATTTCATAATCAAAACCAGACCAGCACAACGTTTTTAGTAGCAGGTGTAAATTTAGATTAAAAACACGTTAAAAATATTGAAAAGCCAAAGTCATATTTTAGCGTACCATCCAACAGAAAAAAAGTTCATAAATAGTCTTATACCTTGACTATGCTATGCATCATACTGACACATTAAACACTTGAAACATTTTGTGTTTGGAACATTACATAAGGCTATAAGGAAACAGGTGAGCTACACAGGGCCAGTGATGTGTAATATATTTAAATCCTCACTCCTTCGTATTTTTAAATTTGGTTCATGGATATTCAATGATCTGTGTCTTTAAGACAAATCAGAAAATGTTAGGTAAACAGATCTAACCTAGTTGCCATGTTAAAATCAATCATTGTGGTCTTGACAGCAAAAGGTTGAGTTTTAGCGTCTTCTCTCTCCAAACCCCACCTGCCTGCAGATGTTGACCAAGACCAGAGGTCTGCTGGGGGCATTTTAGTTCACTGCACTTTGTTGTCTACTTCTCACTCTGAGAACTAAACCTCTCTGGCCTGGCCTCCAGGGTCAACCACAACATTGACTCGCTCCCAGCTTGTCAACGTGTCAGAGTGCATGCAGGCGTGCTAGAGAGGACAGAGAGGGAGAGACAGACACATGAAAGGCTCGCATGTTGTGAAGATGGAGGTTGAAGATGGCCGTCTGAAACACTGTTCACATTATGCTCGGCCTTAAGAAGAGAAGGGCAGCGCAGTGGAAATGAAGTGACCCCTCTGGACCTGCTGTCATGTGACATCTTTGTTTTCCAACCTGTGATCCTGCCAGTATCCCAGCAGCACGAACCACTCCTCGTCTTTCACAACATTTTTGGCTGGAGAATAAATTAATTACACTTTTATGCGATAGACACACGGCAGCCTCAAATAAATACTCCTACACCACCTTTTCCAACTCTGCGTTTTACTGCAACCCCAGTATAAAAAACTGTTCTCACAACAAGTTCTGTCATTCTGCTTCAACTGAAAACATTTCCAGTGTCACATCACGTTAAATCAGCCAGCAAAAAGAGGCACCGCACACTCAGAAACATTCCTTTTTTAACACTTCTCTTTTTCCAGGCTGAAGCTGGGATTTGAGTCACGTAAAATTTAAGGAGAGTATTTGTCACAAGGGATTAAATCAGCGCTGTTAAAACTTGTGCTATAATGAGTTCAGGCCTTATATTTACTCAAACAGATGTCATCCTGACAGATGTAAGGCTAGATGTAACTGAAGTGTCCCCTCTTCATACAGTTTAGGTCGCTGTCCAAACAGCATAACGCCATTCACAAATTGTCACAGCGATTACAGCTCTGACATCAGCCTGGTTTGGGGCGTATGGCTGACAGAGTGCAAATGTCTGCAGAGATGAACGCCTACCAGCTTTTAAATTGTCACCGCCCACTCCACACTTCCATCTGCTCCATTTCCTGACGCATCAGATTGGACATTTCTTGGACAAAAGATGCACCGGTCCATCGGAGTCATGGGAGTTTGAGCTGCTGCGTTCATTAAAGATGGCCGTTGGTGTTCAGCAAACCATGTCCACTGCTTTATTTGAAGACAAGCAAATATTCTAGGCATTGCTGTGAGCGCTGTTTATCGGACTTGTATTCTGTTGTGAGCATTTTTAATGAGATGGTTGAAGGAGAAAACTGAAACTTGGATTCAAAAAATGTCTTGTGCAACCAAGCCTGAAGGTGCATTTTCGATAAGGCCAAAAAGAAATAAAAAAAAGTCTCAGGGATTTAGGAAAAATAGCCGTCTTGCTCTTTTTCCCAACCTAAACAAGATAAAAACAACTGTTGAAAGATGAAACAAGCAGTGCATGAGCAGTAAAAAGGAACATATCTGCACTTACATGGATCGAAGGTGAATCAGGCTTGCAGAACTGACCTAATGTGCCCTTTTCTTTGGCTAATTCAACACACTCTATGTGATGTATCAGCCTTTCTTGATATATTTAGTGGGGGAAGTAAGTTCATCACTTGATGAAAAATGAATGGATGAAAAAATTTACCTTTAGTGTCCTGGACAAATACATCCATAAGCCACTTACGCAGATAAGCTAAGTGGCAAACCTTACTCACTCCTTTTAATATGCCTGACTGGTGCTCAGAGAAAGAAGGAAAGCGTTGCAGATATGACGTACCCTCTTGCTCCCCCTCATTAATCTTAATAAAACAATTGACCCCTGAATAGCTTATTTCTGCCCTGCACCATTAGGCTGCATGACCAAGGCTTTAAATATTAAGCAGGCTTTGTAAAATTTGATAAAATGTTTAGTAAATGGCATAAGGCGCGGTGCACTCATGGGCTTTTTCTCCTACACCCTTTTGTAAATGATAGATATGTTTTTATTAGACAGAATGCTGTTTTAAGCAGCATTGTGCTATTGATATTTGCCTTCAGCTTGCATGATTTAAGAGGGCAGATACATGCAAGCCCATCAGGCTTTTACCTCCATGCAGTACCTTTTACAGCTCTGACATAATCTTACAGGGGATTTTCAGGATTTAAAAAGACAGAGACCATACAAGCTTCGGTCAGCGCCTACAAGGATACCAACGGCATTTCTCGTCTGGCTATTTTTGCCCTTTTGCCCCCTCTGACTGCAGCATTGCAGCACAGTACACCACACAATATACAGTAATTTGTCTCTGATTAAAATTTCTGCTGAGCTTTGAAGCCCATACTGGCGTTCTGCACTGAAGTGGTCTTCCTCGTCTGGTAAAAATTGAAAGCCTTTTCATCTCAGAGGGCTTAAGGGGTCAAAGGAACACCGAATAACCCTCCCTGTTGTGTTTCTCTTTTTTTCCTCTCAGAAGCTTGTAACAAACTGCACCTTTGTCGGACGCAGCCCCTGTCAGGCCGGAGCTCCGGGAGGAGGCGGAGGGAGGGGGGTTACTGCCCTCGGGTTCAGGCTTTGGAGACCCTGTCAGCTTCAAAATGGGGTCTGCTTTATTTCACCCTCTGACCTTAGGCCCAAAAAGAGCCACGCAGGAAAAACAGAGAGATATATGATACATCAAGGCCTAGTGAAACTCCACGGCTGGGAAATGAGAAGGCTGTGAAGTGCAGAGTGAGCAGAAAATGAAGGATCTTGTTGTATGGGGGGATTTTTTAACACCATGATTCCCATTTTGGAGTGAAAATTGAAACCCAAGAAGTTTCATTCCTACTTTCATCTCCCAATGTAACGCATGTATCTACTCTGTGAATAACCTGCAGTGGAAATCTCTCTGAAGCTTTGCATGCAATTAGCACCTTTCTTACTTTCAATCATTTAGGGCTGAATAAACAGATAGCACTGAAACAGAAATGAGCTAAATTCATTAAAAAGGAAGTAAGTGATCCACGCTTTTTTTTTTTTAAGTGTAAATTTAAAGATAATGATGAGCAACACAGAAAAAGAAGATTTGTTTGCATCCAAATGAAGATTGACAAACCCATTAAATGTTAGCTTTTCTGTTATGGCAACGAAATCGAAAGCCATAGATAAATGTGCAAGTTTGGTGCATCTCCATCAAATGAATGAAATTGATTGACTTAGAGATGTTGCTGCATAGCCAATCAATCCAAAGGAGGACAACCCAGGGGGTGTCCATGGGGATGCAGAGAGGAAGGGCCTCCTTTTGTTTTGGGGCCCCGATGTCACCCAGTCCTTGACCTTGGGTGGTTGGGTTGAGGGGTTGAGGGGGGTCCAGGTCCTCAGTGTTCCACTCAGGCCCTGGGTGAGAACGCCTGGGCCTTAGGTGCTCAATATGGGTGAGCCAGGGCTTTCAAGCTTTGAGGTCACGGGGTCAGCATCAATGCTCAAGAGTATTAATGAGTGACCTTCGGAAAATGTTGGAGGAGGAGGAGGACAGAGGGATGGATGGAGATGGAGGGGGGGAGAGAGGAGGTGGGCGGAGTGAGTGGCAGAGAGAGAACTGTAAAGCCCTGAGAGAATGGAGGGCTGAGACCTGTTTCTCCAAGATAACAGAGATTGGCCTATGAAAATGCATCCATCACAAGGCCACTAAGCCGGAGCCCTCTTTTGTGTGTCCATGTCGGCTAAGAGCGAGGGCCGAGAGAGGGGGCGGGAGGAGGATAGGATAGGGATGGGAGGAGGATAGGGGGGCAATCTGTGGAGATGGAAACTGGGGTTAGTGAAGGAGGGGAAGAAGGGGTCGCTCAGGCCATCCCGGTGTGGACGGGTGAAGTGGGAACGCTCCATTGCTTATTCAACAGGGAGCAGATCTCTAAGGCGATAGAGGCCCACCAATCTTTTTGAACTGGGGGGTAGAATGGAGGAGATTTCTAATTTTGTCTGGGCTGAAGGCTTTGTGACAGAGCGGTTTGGATGAGCAGAGGAAGAGCCATGGCTGAAATGCTCTTAGGGGTGAAAGGCTCGGGTGCTTCTCTTTTAATAAGAGCATCTTCTGAGGAAAATGTTAACATCAAGTGCATGTAACAATCAACCTGCTTATTTATCCCTGCCATGAAGACATCTTTTTCTCTTTGTAGAAGGAAACTCACTGCAGATTGAATTTATTATAGTAAACTCTTCTCCTGCTTCTCCGACAGAAAACTTTGAAGTCTTTCCTTTCCTCCACTGCTTTTGTGTTTTGAGTTTCAAAATGCTCTGCTGGCGTCTTTTTCCCTTTCAATGGTAACAACAGCGCATCTCCATCTTCTTTTATACATCACAGATCAATGCTATCAGCAGCAGCGCAGGAACAGGATTGTCTGCTTTGCACTGACTTTTTATCCCATCAACAACCTCCGGAATTTTGCTTAAAACCCTTGCTTCAGACTTAGCGCACATTTCAGTTCCTGGTGTGAAGAGTTGTTTGACACAGAAAAGCACCAGACCAGAGTTAGGTTGTACATAAAGAGGAAGGGGGGTTGTGCTGATGACTTCTATTTTGCATTGGAAGTGGCACATTCAAATTAATGCTACCAGCCTTCAACTTTTTTCCTTTTTTTCTCTTCGCCCTTCTCTTCTTCTTTACCCTCAGGCTTTTTAATTTTCACTGGTCCTCCCTGTCCATCCTCGAGACAGATGCACCATGGGTGCTTTAAAGCTCTGTAATGTATACATTATTCATATCACTCCACAAAAGGTGCTCATTAAACTTTACACGGCCAATGGAGTAGGCAGCCATAGATTGAAAGTGTTGCCCATATCACAAATGTCACGGAGGATTGACGGAGAAAGGAGAGAGAGCGTTGCTGGGGTTTGATTTGAAGATGGCTTTGATTTAACTCCCGGGTTATTTGCATTTGCCTTTATTCATTCTGCCTTTATGTTTGGCCTTCCAGCACTGCCAGGATCTTTAAAACACTTGGAAATAAATCTAGATTTTATGAGCACAAATGCTACTTTTACAGAAATATAAAGTATAAATGTATGTTTTGCCATGCATGCACAACAATAATACAATACTGCATAAAACAGCAGATCCATAAAGTGCCTGAGGTTGATATATGTATGTATTCATAAACCCCATATATAGTAATTCAACATCAAATGCATCTCTAAGAGTGGCTAAACCCCAGTAGTGTTTCTCACAACACAAACAAGCTGCCATGGAGGGCCCTTTGGGTACGACCTACATGCTTTTCTTCTCTCTGGCCGAGGTCTCTGCAGAGCATTCATCCCTTAATAATACAACACTTAACCCTCCTGTATTGTCCATAAAAAAGGCCCAGGCTGGCAGGTACAGTAAACTGGTGGGATTAACAAAAACTTGGCACTGAGCTGAGAAAAACATCTACACAGGGAAATGAGCTGTCATTACAGTAGCAAGCAGCACTCAGGCACTTCTACGTGTGTGCTCGTCTCTTCTGCTCACTACCCCCAAGGTCCTCTTGCACTCATAAATACATAATTACGCCCACCGCCCGCCATGATGATTTTCATTTTCATCAGCTGTCAGAAATGACCTGAATTACCCATCACTGTTTGACCCAAATGCAGCCGTCAGATATGCTAATCACAGCTTACATAACCACTCTGCGCTCTTTCCATCGACTTGAACTGTTCGCACACGCGTGCCTGAAACTCCCTTTAAGTAGCACCTGTCAGCAGCAAAACAAAAATAAAGACAAAAGGAATAAAGGAAATTTAGAAACTCCAGATGAGGTGTTTTGCTTCCATAAATTAACCTTGACTTTGACGCGTCTCAGCGGGAGGTGTGCTGAGCTGTACCTTTTTAATGTTTAACATGACAGGAGAGACAGGAAAACAGCAAAGGCTGATGTCCCTGAAAGCTCTGACCTGAACTTATCCAATATGTAGGAGTAAGGAAGAGAAAAACAAGACAAATGTTGTTTTGACTATTGCTTTTATATTTCTCTGTCTTTCAAGAAATATTTTGACAGCCGTAATTAAATATGTATTTATGTAGATATTGTCAGGACAGTTTTAAAGGGATGTAAACAATCCTGCTTTTAGTCTTTGTAAACTAAATTTAGCACTTAAATTTATTCTATTCAAGCTCTTCAAATAGTCTGCATGTCAATGACAAAAAAATCTTGTATGAATATTATTCTGGGAACTGGGACAGCCCTTTTGGACATCTTATCTGTGGAAATACTAATTTTTAAGGTACTGAAATGTAAATTTGTTTGCTACAGGGCACTGCCGGCTGGGTCTTCCCCAGTTGTCTCACCCCGTCATAACCCTCCTGGACTCCTTTAGAGTCAAGTGTGTTTGACATTTCCGTGTTTGTACTCGTGTAACCGAGCACAAGACTGTTCTCTTCAGACAAAACACAGCCGAGGTCACTGTGGGATTTGTAGGTACATTCTTCTAGACTGATGGCATTAATATTTCTTTGTAGCACTTTTATTGCACCAATCTTCACACTAGCCAAGAGAATTTACATCAGTATATTATGAAAAAATTATTGGCCCACATAAGTCCACATAAATTCATAGCTTGTGGTTATTTGCATTATGTGTAAAATGTTTGCACAGTGTAGCTAACTGATCATTTTGTAAAAGTATCTCATGTTCAAGTCTATTGCATTATCTCCTTCTTATATCTCATGTTTGTGGTTGTAATTAGATATACTTTTTTTTAATCAGATCAAGGTTTAACATACAAGTGAAGATTTTTGCTGTCAGCGCAAAACCATCACAGCAACAAGTTGCAGAAAACCTTTTTTTTTTTTTTTTTGCAATGTTATCTCATTAGCTGTAATTATAACAGATATCATCTTGTATTATTGTGTGAACCAACATATCCTCAAGCTAAAGTCCTTCCCCCAGCCCTGATGCCTGTTTCCACATAACACTGGGTAGATTTCGCTCTGCCGTCTTTTCTTTGCATAAACAGCGCCTGCAGTCAGAGTCTGCTCTGATCAAAGGGACAAATCTATCCAGGAGCAATCAGGTTGCTGCGCTAGGCCCGAGCTGCTGACAACTCCAGGCTCTTTGATCAGAAATACATCATCTTCAGCAGGCTGCCTGCCTGGGTGCCTTTGTCTGGGGCCAGGAAATAGGGGAAGTGATAGCTCCCTCTTGGTGCTCTTCTTTGCTGCTACGCCTTTTGGCAGGCAAGATGAAAGCTAGCCCAATTATAAGTGAAAATACCCCAAGTGAACTGAGCAGAGCTTCATGGGTGCAGCTACAGCCACCAACCTCCCGTATATCATCGCTAAATCTCTATACTCAGTCCATGCATGATGGTACAAAAGATATTGTCAATTTCTCTTCTTCTCCTTCTTGGTGAAATGAGACTTTGGTAGAGATAGTGTGCTGGTGCAATTGAGGTCACATCCAAAAGCATCGGTCTCCCTCCTCCCAATTTAGTAACTGCAGTTCTAATAACGTGGTCTTCTCAGAAAAAGGAAGAAGAAAAGTGAATGTCTGGGCTTCTAAGCACGACACCTCGGCACCCCCCCTTCCCTTGCTTTCAACCCTTCGACTGTGAGCTAAAGTGATTTTTTTTTCTTTGCACCCAGCTTCAAGAGGTGGAACAGGAGATGTTGAATGATGGACAGGTGTGCAGGCATTGTGCTGTTCTGCTCTGCACTAGAGGAGATCATTGATTTGCATTACAGCCCCACACATAAAACACAACCCTCCCCACACACACACACACACATACGCCCTCATCCACATCTTACTGTTCCACCCCTATGACTGCACCGCCTCCCACATGGCAGCCCACACCCCGACTCCTAATCAAGGAGTGAATGTTTATCTCACTTCCTGTTTTTTATAGGGGTGGAGAGTTATCTGGGCCTTCTGGTACCGGCCTCACCTGGGCTGACCTGAGGGGTAAAGCTATCACACCTCAAACACAAGCTTTACAAGCTGCCTCAGATGATGTCAGAGCCATACATTACCTTGCAGTGAATATACATCTGATTGGCATAAATGAGGGTTATTGCCGGCGACTTAACCTTTCTCACTGTCACGCTTGGCTCATATCGTGGCTCTAACAAATCAAACCAATTTCACTTCAATATATTACCCAAGCATTTTTTTTCTACCTCAAAGCACAGAGGGGGAGAAAAAAGCAACAACATCCAGGGAATCCAGCGCTGCTTAAAGGTGTAATCCCTCCCTGCGTCAACAGCCTCAGAAGCATATCAGGTGTCTTTAAGCTCATCCACCTGTCAGAGAGCTCTTCCAGCAATTACACATCTGTCAAGTGTCACCTATCTCAGCTCTCACTGACAAGGGTTATGTCAAGCAGTCAGCCATTACGGCGGCCCAAATGGAGTCTGCATTGTTTAGAGCCAGCAGGAAGTGGCTGCAGCATGGAAGAGCGAGCAGGATCTCCATAGTCTGGCTGGGGAAGCCAAGCTGTAACGGTTAGTCTCAGAGAAGGGGATGGAGAGGGTGGGGTAATGGGAGGGCTCTGTCCAGATTTTTCCCTTTTTTTTTTTTTTTTTTTTTTTCTTGCATGGTCTCATATTTCTCAGAGCTAGAGTCGCAGCAAAGGTGGTTTTTGTTCACTACACCGAGCCTGGGGACTCATTCGGGCTGGTTAAATCTTTGCCCAGGGCAACAGCTTTTGTATGCATGAGCTGGATTTGACCTGTCTTCAGGCTGTGGATCAGGTTATGCAAAAGAGAAAATCAGGCAGAATATTAAACATGATATCCGATTTAGCCTTCCTGAATGCTTTGCTGTTATTCTATTGATATATTTAAGCATATACTGTGAGTTTTTGTAAGCTTCATTGTTCTATGAAGTTCCCTTTGCTTGTGGTGAAGGAAAGATAAAGTGCCTCAGAATTTTTTTTTTTTTTTTCGCTAGCTGTTTGCTAAAGACTCCCAAATTTAAGCCATCGGTTGAACATTCTTAGACATGCTAGTTTAACTTAAGATATCTCCACTTTTGTATTTGCCTGTTAAAGGTACAGTCTGTAGAAATTGGAATATTTGACAACCTCTAAAGGTTAGACTCCAGATAGTAATGCTCCCCTGTTCACCCCTCCTGATGGTGAAGCAATGGTGGCCCTCGGGGACAAGAAGCTCTTGTGATGTGTGAGCTAGCTGTTAAGGGCTGATTATGCTTTCTGCATGAATGTAACATGCAGAAACTGGACTTGTGAAATCCGCATGAGAGAACACATGTGGCTTTTATGCTTTTTCACACACTGCGCAGCTTCCATTCCCAAACTGCAGGGGGCAGTGCATCACAAATACATGTCTACCACAATATTAAACTAGAGAAGAAGAGGTTGTTCACACAGTTTACAACATTTTTTCACAAATTCATGCCAGGAACTGTTGATCACACACTGATCAAAGTGATCTCTGTGTGGTGGATCATATAACTGCCATTATGTTTTATACTTTGGACATCAGGAGCCCCTGCAAGGGGACGAGGCTGTTAAAATGATGTCATTCATCCACATGAAACTGCGCGGACCTCGCGGACGCGTCAAGCATAAATCAGACTTTAAGTCATGTACGTCATGAGGTTTCAAGTCCAACCTGCAGCACCTTTCCTGCACGTCAGTCCCGACTCTCACCCCTACATCTAAAAGCACTAGAAGATAAAACAACAACAACAACTATCAACAAAAATCCTTTTGCTCACAACCACTACCATCTGCATTAAAAGGCTCGTTCTAGCTTATGTTAGCATTAAGCAGTTGCCGTCTCCCTGAATGTAAGATAGCTTACTAGCACTATAAATTTTACCTTGTTTTCATGTTAACTCTGTGATTAATGTTAAGTCTGGACAAAAAAAAACATCATTCTATTTGAAAAAGTGAGACGATAGAATTTTCCTGTTATGGTTCAGTGCAGGAAGACTTTCATTTGCGAATTCAAGAATGATAAAATTGTAAAACTACTTCTTTCGTCAACATTACCTCCTCTTCACTTTACAGAATCTGCAATGACAGAACTATCTGAATATCTAACTGTAGACCCAAAAGGCTAGTTATGCTAAGATGAGGTAAACAACCATTGTGTTCTGTTGCTAATATTGTACAAAAGATTGTCACATTTCAGGGTCTTCCAAATCCATTCCACAACACTTCTCAGCCCTCGTGAATTTTTCAAAGTGTGCGGCTGGCTGAGAGGATCATCAGATCGTGTCTCGTCTTTGTGGCCAGTTGTAATGGCTGTTAACACCCCATCTTTGTTGCCTCCTCGACTGAATTTTGTATCACAGGTGCTATGCTAAGTGTTAAAAGCTTGCAAGTAAAGGAAGAAAGATTGAATCTGGGTCACTTTAATGCTCTTGTCCGTCACACCACTACATCTCCTCAGGCCTGAGACGCAAGGCACATTGTCAAGTATTAATGAAGAAAACGTCCCTGTAGGGCTGGTGTTTGTCAAACCAAATTACATACATTCAGTTGGAAAGGTGAGGATTAATCTTTCAAATCCCTTCTGGATGTGTAGGATGCACCGTACAATCCCACACTGGAAATAACCGCCCTGATGTTGACGCGAATTGGCTGAGCAGAAGCATTGTGCTGTTATGGCGTACATACCGCAGGATGGGATGCTGGTAAACTAGTGAATATGCTGACAGCAATACAGTTCCTACTATAGCTGTTGCGGCTGGTAAATATGCACACACAAACAAAAACTGGGACAGGGAACACCATAGCAGCATTGCAGCTGCTGCTTGGTATTTTTCTTATTGTTTTTTTTCCCATTTTTGGCTTTTCATGTTATGAATAATTCTGACTGGTTCTATAAAATATAGAAAGATAAACAACACATTGAAGTTTCATAGAGGCTTTAGAATAAGGAAAATAAATGGTCTGCATGAACAGAATGTCTTGCTTAGGTGGTCATACAGCAGCAGAAAGCTTAAAGCACATGCATATGTTTCTTTCATACTTATTATAATCACATGAGCAAAGTGTGTTTAAAAGATTACATATTCAAACCCACTCATGTTAAACACCCTAACAAATAAACATGTGAGCAAAAAAAAAAAAAAAAATTAGATTCCAGCTCAGCCAACTGTGTGTCAGTTGTTTTGTATTTGTTCTTGTGAAAATGGCCTTTTTCTCAAACCACTTCAAAGGGACAGTTGCAGCTTTTGTCACACAGTTTTTATTTATCGGATCAAAACTAAATCGAAGTCCATTAAATTCCATTGATGAGATAGAGACGGGCTGCTGTGAGGATGCCAAAGCGATCCCCATCCTGGCTCATTTGTGGCGGGGATTTGGTGTGCCATGGGAAAGAAGGAGCACTGGAGGTGGATGTGCAGAATTTCTCCCCCGACATCTCTCCCGCTTGTGTCTTGCTGAGATTTAAATAAGCCTAAAGATTACTTGAGGGCCTTTAAATGCAAATTTTGGTGAATGTGCAAAGCCCCTCCTGTAAACCTCAGCCTTATCATATGCCTCCCAGATTAGGTCCTGTCTGAGATGGGAAGCTGGCTCCAGGCCCCCCAATAAGCTGCAGGCCAGGGGCCACTCCAGCAAGAGAGGCGAGGGGAGGCGGATGGAGAGCGAAGCAGCTTGCTGCGCCAAGGTCAGTGGTAGCTGCACTCACAATGATCAGCAGGTATCAAGAGACCTACATTTATGAGTTTGCTTATCTTACTGTGCGTCTGTATGCGAGTGTTTGTGTGTTTTTAACAACTTCAAACTCAAACACAGCCGTCTCAAGGGCTCCGAGCCAGGATCTTTGACAGATTAGGCTACAACGAATTAACAAATTAAGAAACACTGAGCATAATTGCCTTGTATCCCATGTATTATGGAACACTTTCCTGCATGGCTACAGCAGTTGGCCCGGTGTCCCGTACTTTTTTTTTTTTAGCAGGATAACAGATGTTGGAAAAGGCTTTGATAGGTATATTGGCTTGGAGGAAAATCCAAGAGTATTTATGGTTTGAAACATGAAAGGGTCCTGGCTTGTGGATGCATTTATATTTGAATGGCACCCACTTCATTACTTAATGATTTGAAAAGGCTGTTAGGGAGCTGAACCTGAGCCAATGAACCCGTGACCCTGCTGAGTCAATGTGCTAAGCAGACACAGGCTCTGCTTCAGGCAGCTCCACTTCTCACACCATGGAAACATGGCATCTGCACAGTAGATGAGAATACATGAGATGAGATTTAAATCAACCAGTTTGTACAGTAATGCATATGGAACTTGTAAAGCGAATGCTGTATATGTTTATCTGTGTTCATTGCAAGATGTTTGAGACAAGCTCAAATGAGGAATGAAATATAATGTATGACTGTAAGAGACAAGTAACTGCAAATCACATTAAATCTGCAATTCACTTTGCAGTGTTTTAGCATCTTTAAGCTCATTTTTTATTTTCATGGAGAGGTCCAAAAAACACATGGAAAAGCCAATAAGAAACTTACTTTGGAAATAAAAACAATGATTTTTAGAAACTCTAATTTACTTTAAATCCAGTTTGAAAACTCAACTTTTAACAGCTGCTTTTAACTAGACAAATCATTTTAACATCATTTTTTTTGCCACCTGTGACTTTTATGCTTATATTTTAAAATATATTTTAACATATTTTAACCTTCCTTTTTTGCATTTTACTTTCTTTTATTTTTTATTTTTTGCTCTTTTAATTATTTTTAAATTGTTTCTTTTCATATGCTTTGCTGACCTTTTCTATGCGAAGTTTGAATTGCCTTGTTGCCAAAATGTGCTATATAAATAAACTTGCCTTGCCTTAGAGCTGTACAAGAAAGTACATGTTACTGTGACAGGTAACGAATCAGAAAAGTTTCATTTATTTATTTATTTATTGGTTTGTTTGTTTGTTTATTTATTCATTAATGAACATACACAGGACATACATTTATCATTTAAACTTTTGGCATACCAAATGGAGCACTGAGTACCTAAGCAATACCTTAGAAGAATTTTTTTTAGTTTTTTGAGGTTTCCCAGTCAGCTCCTCCTCTTTGTTGACAAACTGAACTGGAACGGATGCTTGGCTATCAATGGAAGAATTGAGCTAATTTTAGGAAGTTGAACAAAAATATGAGTATCAGTGTAAATGTACACTTTTTTCAGAAAAGAACATTTTAATGCTTTAATTTGTCCACAGCATCATGTTTAGGTCCTATTTTCTCAACTGACTCTTTGCAGTGGTTGAAAGCCGAGCTTGCTTTCCCTGTGAGAAGTTCATTTAATATTGACCAATAGGTCATAAACCCCTCGTTCAAAAACATGAACCGACCATTTAACAGTGGCCGAACAGACAGACAGCCTCCAGTTAGTCTCTAATCACTCAGCATCAATTTGGTGACTTACGCAAAGTTAGCTAGTTAGCTATTTAGCTAGTTAGCAATGCCTGACAAAGGGGTGAAGTGCAAAGAAAAAACTGTTAAGAGAGACCTTTTTAAAGTCATGGATGACCTTGTGTGTATGCAGATATCACTCAAATGGATGGAAGTTTATTACACATCTTTTTGTCCTTGAGTTGCTTTTGCTTTTTCTTTGTGTTGTTATCTGGTTTTATTCCTTGTTTTATTTGGTAGTTCTTCATCCTTGTGTGTCTGGTTTAGTTTTCCTCCCCTCGGTTTATTACGTTGTCTCCCGTGTTCCCATAATTCCATTGTCTTTACAGTAAGACATTTTTGGATTTGGCCTTCTTGGACTTTTGAAGTTAACATTTTATTTGATCTTTTGCTATTATGTGTATAAACCTAGTCTGTGCATGGGTCCTCTCGTTTTTGTTTATCCCCATTGTGTCAGATATTGCACATTTTATTACAAATTATAGGTTTTCTTTCTTTTTATTTAATCTTTTTGTACAGAATGTTCTGAAGCCAGCACCTATCAGCCGTTACTCAAACTGCAGCTGAAGGCAATTCTTCCCTGGCCTCAGTGGTGAGCCATAATGGCTGCTGCTGCTTTCTGCTAAACAGTATGACTCAAGCAGTCTTTGCTAAAGGGCACCACCATAGTAGCTATTTGGGTGGGTGCATTAACTTTCCCTACTCTGATGTGTTTAAGCTTGGCTATTCATGCCCCTACTTTTGAAACCACTAAAGCAAACCCCCTTCCCCTCCTCTTTTAACCCAATATCAGGCTATCTTTAGCACTGGAGTCACTGAGCTGCACCACCATTCTTCACTCTACATGTACAGTATAGCACATAGTGTCACGTCCACCTCACTGTCGCTTACACTGTGTGCATGTGGCACAGTGTGTAGGCACAGCTGGTGTCAACAAGGACCTGCTCTGTCAAGAAACACCAAACTCAGGTCAAGGTCATGGAGGGAAAAGTTAGTGATGGTGGGAGGAAGGATAGTGGCAGTCTTGACTGATGATGTGGTTGACTGGTTTCCTTCTGACAAACACACACACATACACACCAAACCCATTCTCTTTTAGTCCCTTTTTCTTTACTATGTCCCCTTGTCATTCCACCCCCACCCAACCACCTCGTTTTTCCTCCCAGGTGCTCAGAAACGATGTGGATGAGGTCGAGGACATGAGGAGCCCACCGGAGAGAGAACAGATGTCATATGCCTCTTGCACTACACTCGGGGATATGTGTGTGGGTGTGTGTGTTCTGTTCGGTGACAGGTAGCGTGTCGTGGTTGAAAGGTAAGGCAGGTCTCGACTCCCTGTAGGAAACGGAATGAAATGGGGGCCAATAAAGGGGAGTATGGGGCGGTGGGATAAAAGAGAAATGTATGAAAATATGTAGTGGATGCAGACATCTTGTTGTCTTGTGTTCAAGGTGTGCCTTTCAAAAGACTGTCAGTCAAAACATGAGCTTTAAAATGTCTTATTGTTTTCTGATTTTGGAAAAAAATCCCAATCATCAATTAAATTCCTGTAACTTCAGTCCCTTCTCTTGAAGGAGCCGATGAAAATCAGAGACCACCACCTCTGTGTGCAGAGTCTTTACTGCTGCTGCTGCTGCTGCAGATGACAAGACGGGGTCTTTTGTCATGGCGGCATGCATGCTTTCATTTATCATTCATGGGTCATATTGTTCTAGATTGGTGATTAGACAGTTGGCAGGTTCAGAGCTACATTAATGGCTTGAACATATGCACCTACACAAGCACACACATCGATTAGAGGTTGCCTTTTTTTAACATTTAATGTTACGAGCCTGGCACTCAAAGCGTTATCGCTTGTTAATTCAAAAGCACAGTGTGTTCTTGATCAAGATATGGCTCCATCTTTGTCATAATTACCCATACTCACCTGTGAATTAACTCATTAGAAATCACGCCGATAAGACACATGCCATGTCCACCTTCCATGCCACATGGCGAGCGATCCCCCACGTCCCTTGCAATACCCCCCTCTGTGATAATGTACATATTCATTATTCAACACAGCCTGTCAGATTAACAGAATATTCTGGAGATTAGCTGGTTAGCTGTCTGGTGGTCGTGTCTTTTATCCAGTGACTAGAGTGCCCTGACTAAGCACATCATAATGGCAGCAATCCCAAGTGGTATGTAGCACAAGCAGAGGTGGAGGAGACCTACTTCTGCTACTTTTGATCTTGTCCGAGTTCCCTGAAAGGTTTAGATGGATTATGCTGTCTCTAAATGTTTGCACTGATCATAACTGCACTGATGTATGTGTATGAATATTTACATGCCATGTTTGGCCACAAGGGAGGGGAAAAAAAGATTTATCCTTCAGTTGGAGTCAGAGGTATATCTTTGAGCCAGCATCTCCTATACCTTCCAGGTGTAGACGTCTGTGTGTATCTGCTGGAGCTTAAGTCTTCAAAGCCACCTTCATGTTGTGGCCGCTGAGTCCTGCATGATAAGCAGGCGTCCCTTTCCTGCAGCATGGCTCTCTGTTGGATGATGAAGAAATCAGAACCGAATGGGTCTACTTCCTAGATATGAAGGCAGTGTGTGGGGACTGAGGTAAATGCATTCATGTGTGTTTGAAAATGTGTTTATTTAAGTGTGTTTGCAAGCTTTTTAATCTGAGTTTTGTGTGGTTTTGGCAGCTTTCTGCTCTTTGGTTTGAAGGTGACATCACTCTGAGGATTCTCCACTTGAGTGTGCGCGCTTTTAAGTGTGTGTGTGTGTTGCACATATGCTCATAATTATGCCCCAGTTTCCACAGGGAAACCAACGGGTTGGACAGAAAAGTGCATTTGAACCTGCGTTACATAAGTCCACAATCAGTGGGTATGGTAGTGATTCAAGCTATGGTAAACATGTTGGCAAGAACTAATCAGGGGATCTTTCATCTTCTGATGTTGCACTTTATTCATCATTCTGGCACAGTGCTGTACACTTTGAGGTCTAGAGGGGCCTTGTTGGGGTTGTACAGTGTGTACAGTTTTACAAAAGGAGGGAGAGAAAAGGAGTCTGAAGGTGCACAAATGTGTCTATTCCTATAAATAATTAACATCATCTATTTCACAGCAGCGCTACAGTCTGTAGCTGTTTTTTCCTCTCTTTTGCAGAGCAGATGAGGCAAGATCCTCATCAACCCGCAACAAACACTATGGTTGGTATCATTAGTTGGTGGAGCAGATTTTATTGGGCGGCTCTTTATTAATGTTTTACAAGAGGATTGCCTCATTCTCAAATTACTGTCAAGGCTGCATATATAGCTAATTTAGCCTTTAGCGCTAAACTCTCGGTTACACTCGTCGGGGCCCCCTGAGTGTTTACAATTGCCTTCCGCTGTTAAAGTCAGACTGGTTTGACTCTCTTTACAGTTGACATTTGTTAACTAAAAGGTGCCACATCTCTGCTCTGTATAAAGAAGAGAAGCAGCCCCCAAAATAGAAATAAAAAAAAGCAACTCAGGGGCATTGTAAAACAGCCTCACAGGATATTGAAATAATGACTTGTTTGCAAAAACAGGACTGCCCAACTAAAATCATTTCCTCATGTATTTGTCCGGAGCACTCGTAAAATCTTCCGAGAACACTCAAAGTTGTCTGCGGTCTCCTAATCGGATACTGAAGGGGGCACATGGAGAAGAAACATCACCTCTAACTACCTTGTTATCTGGCTGAGTCTGCCATGCGGCCTGAATCTGTTCTGATTTTTGGCCCATCAGTCCACAGAGCGAGGGCACAGGCAGTGAATTAATGGTCAGGAGATTTATTTGTTTGGTGTAATAAGGACTGTAAAACAGTAAGAGCTCTGTGCAGCCTTGCAGCCCCCCTTCTGCCCCATGGGTACAATCAAATGTTGCCAGTAAATCAATAGAGCTGGAAGAGGTTTTTATAACCCGAGTTTAACACCAGGCTCTAAGTGCTCCAGGTGGCAGGTCATTTGTTCATTATCCCAACTTATCACAATAAACAATGGCAACTCTGATTGGACTACTCTTCTGTGTAGAGGGGTGGAGGAATCAGAGAGGAGGAAGACCCACACACCAAAAAAAAAAAAATCTCAGGTGGGCAAGGAAGCTAATAAGGAAGGCAGAGAGTGGGCAGGAGACAGGGGAGAGGCAGAAGATTAAGCACTGTAATTACGTACAGGAGCACAGAGGAGGACCGGGACAGTACGAGAAACAGATAACGTGAGCGCTCTACAAGCTGTCAGCCTGTACTGATGACTCCTCCCATGCCACTGCCATCATTGTACATCTCTCTCTTTTTTTTAGCCACCAACAGGTCTAAGCTTTGAATGTTGTAAATGAAAGCAAAATTAAGGTATAGATTTGATTTAAAAATGTGTTTCCTGATAGGCTGTGTGCAGAAACAAGAGGAATTGCTTCAATAATACTTCAATATACAGAAGTATATGATGTTAACATACAACCGTGGAGCATGAAAATACATGTGATTTTCATGCTCTCACAGATGAGCTGCAGCTAGATTAAAGGAATCATTCAAGCACATAAAAAAAACTATTTAAAAGTAGAGCCCAAAACGTGCTTGTGCAGTAAAATAGTCCTCCACGCTGTTCGCAGATGGCTCTACCTGAGACCCTTACAGTGATGTGAGTGCGTTTTTTTGTGACCTCACTGGGAATTGAACTCCTCACCCATGATAACCACATTGTACCACATGTTTCTGCACTTTGTGAAGGTGAGCAACGTGTTTGCAAAAGACACCCCGGCATATAGGAAACACATGGACTATTATCACCATAAGGTACAGTGCAATAAATAAATAAATAAATAAATAAATAAATAAATAAAAAGAAAAAAGGAAAAGGCTCCGATCTTAGTTATTCAAATTTTGTGCGCTTAATTTATGACTCCTGTACAGGAGCGTGGCAGCTGGAGTTTGTAATTATACAACACACTCCACTCTTTCTATTCTGCCGACACACTGCTGCATAATTTACACGTCTATTAGCTCATCAATTACAGTGTAATTACTTAGAGGCACAACTAGCTTTTTACCATATTATAAAGCACGTCATCAAATGAAGAAGGCATACAAACAAACAAACAAGCAAACAAGGCGATTAAGACGGCGCTAAAAAAAAAAAAAGATGTAAATTAAAAAGGCTGGATTTTTTTCACTGTCACATCAACTCCTCCAACATAGTTTCCCTTCTTTTTGTCTGAGAGCGCCTTATCCCCGGCTTATCGTCTGCACTTGTTTATCCCCCATTCCTCTTTTGCGAACCGTCTCATGATTCATTAGTGTGATTAATAAGCCTATCATCTGAAACAAAAATACTGTAGCATTGCATCTCAGCATTCATTGTTTCTCCCATGAGCTTTTTTCAGACGTGCATACTCTCACAGCTTGAATCTGCTCCCTCTCTCTCTTTGTTTTACGTCTCTTACCGTCCTGCTTTCTTTCACTTTTTGATGAACTAACGACAGGCTGGTTTCAGAAATGCATTATGCATGATAAGAATTGGTTGGTAATGGAAACAAACACAGACAGTGGTGTAGGTTGGGGTGGCAAATCTATTGACCATCAGCAGTACCTCATCCAGTATGCATTACTTAAAGGGGTTAGATTTGTTTCTGTGCAGTGAATACTAAGACTTGTCCTACACATGACACTACAAGTGCTGAGGAGCTCTTTGCAATCTGACAATGTTTTCTTTGAATTCTTGTCATTTCAGGAACCAAAAGCCTGGCCACACTAAAAGGTCTTTAAAATCTTAACAGATGTTGGAAAAAGTAAGAAACCCTACACATGATGACAAGTAATGACAGATTTAATAGTTTTGTGTTGAGTGCAAAAATATGGCCAACACAGCACACCACACACAAAGAGACTCTGCTCAACATCAACCCGAGTCCTGCCACAAAATATCTCTCTGTAAAAACCCATAGTGATAGTGACCAATCAATGAATTTTATTTGTTTATTATTTGCATGCTGTTTACTTTTTGATGCATCTTTCTTCAGTTAGCTTGCTCCTTGATTGGCTATCATTTCATTCTATTTTTGCATATATCTGATAAATGTTGAATGTTTGATATTTATCATTCGAGACATCCACAGTGTCAAAGAAAAATGAAGTGAAATAACTTTTAACATACTCAAGAAAGTCTGGGAACGTAATCTTTAAAATATTCAGAAATCAGGACTTTGTTCGCTTTTTGTTAGAAAGGGAAATCTTGCCCCAAATCAATCAGATTATCTTGTGAAAAGGATGTGAAAAGCACAAGGTTCTCTGAGAACTTTCAAACTGCAACAAGGCCTGTTTGGACTTATATTGAGGACACACTGTCATTCCAGACTGATTTGATTGGAGTGAGTTTCAAAGGTTCTCAAATGTAAACGGAAATAGACATGGATGAACTTAAAAGAAATAAGTGGCAGCAATCCCATCATCCACTCAGTCACAGACATCTTTGCTGCAGCTCTCAAATGTTACAGAGTCATTCTTTGATGAAGACACAGACTGCACTGTCTAGACTCAGTTTGTGCATAAAATATCCTTGAAATATACCTTTAATAAACAAAAGGCTTATTTCTTTGCAGCTTTGAGTCTGCACTCAGTCAGAACAGCCCATTCAGCATTCAGCGTTCACCCTGCTGTTGTTTTGGCTGCCGCAGGTCATAGCAGTGATAAATCTGGGAAAGTTAGCCTTGGTAATGGACTCCAGAAGGGGTCTGGGATTTAAACAGTGATGAGCAATGGAAACTGTGGTCAGCAAGAGAGCAGCTGTAACCCTCTAACAGGCGTGGACAAGATGGGAGGAAGGAAACAGGCAAACGTTTCGGAGAGGCCCAGCGATGGGTCTATTTTCGGATATAGAGGGCCTGGAAGGAGAGGCGGAGGGCAGGGGGTATTCAGTTGAACAGCACATGTGGATTTGCTGCAGGCTGACTGTTGAAGAAGCAGAGAGCTCAGCAGGAGAACAAGAGCGCTGGAGATGAATAGCTTGTACAGAAGCGCTGTTAACTCCAAAAAAGTTGTTTTTTTTAATGTTGGGTGTGCCCTGAGAGTTTGTGTAAAGGGTAAGTGGAGCTGCACAAGTATAGCCCTGGAAAAAAAAGATATGTGGCAAGCCACTGTTGCATAATCCCCCAGAGACATGGTTAGAAATCTAGCAAAGACAGAGACACTGTGAAGAGGAAGAGAGGATGATGGAAAGAGAGACAGAGAACTCTGCTGCTTTTTTTGTCATTAAGGTCATAAGTGCGTTCTCACTCAGGTTCTCCTCTCCGTGTTTCACCTTTGACCTCAGAATGATCCTCGATTAATGCTATTTGTTGAACACAACAGATTCTTTGTGAACATGCAAAAGAAATGGCCCAGGTATTGATATGTATATTAGCCCCAATGGGCTTGGGTTGCTGCGCAGTTTAACCATTCCTATTGACGAATATTTGCTGCCACTGCAACTTACTGCCCAAATTATTGATATCATTGATCTGTCTCCACAGGAATCCACAAAACGACTGGTTTAAAAAGCAAAGATGTTCCTCTGGAATCAATACTGATTATGACTCAAAGGGGCCTCACTGTGCTTGTGAGATTGTCTTTGAAATAGTCTTCGCTGTTTACATTTTAATCCAGCTTTTATTTGTGTTTTGAGTTCCAAAGATTCCTGATAAGGGCTGAAGCCCTCGTCTGGCTTGTGTCTTGACAAAGTAAATAAATGATTTGGTACCCTCGCTGGTTGGGTTGGAATGTCAAAGGTTGAGAGGTCAGAGCTGCAAGCAGCCAAATTAAGTTTGAGGACACCATACGCTCAGTCCCCCTCTATTTGATTACTGCCTCCCCATGTGCCCTAGAACATGGACAAACAACCAAAGCACAGCTTGCTGGTGAGTTAACGTTGAGAATTTGAAGGAGAACATACAAGCAAAGTAATTCAGCTTTCACCTTTCCTCTTTTTAGAAGTCCTGTTTTGATTGAGACCTTATGTGCTTCGAACAAACGTCAGGTTCGAAGAGAGAACTTGGCAGTGTGGAGCATCTCAAAGGGAAGGAAAGAGTCTTATGTGTTTGTAATTGTAGAAAAGTTAGGCCTTCTCCTGTGCAATCTGTCATTTGTTTTCAGGGCAGTAGACAACCCACAGGGAATGGATCTCATTCCAACATTAAAGGGGCTTCCAAAGCACTTGAAGTAAACAAATTAGACCTGGTGGTTCAGCTGGCTCAAATGACAATATATCTCAATAATTGGGAATGATAAAGAACATCTTTGATATGTTGCAGGCTAGGCTGTGTCTGGAAAGCAGTACGAAGGGAAGCCTGTGGTTTCACTTCACAATCTCAGTCTCATTATAAATCTTCACAGCGATACATTTTATAATGCTGTGTTTGGCTGAATAAACAGTTATGATTTGGCACAAAACAGACGCGGCGGACGCCTCACTTCAGCGAGCTGCCAGCCTCGCTGTGTACTCGATGAAGAGCAGGCAGCCAAGGAGCCTCTCCGGTGGAAATTATGAATATAAAGTCATGAATTATAGATTTGCTTGTGAATTTATTTATTCTCCTGCAAAAGTCGGAAATGTAAGCCAGCCAAATCAATGAGGGAGAGTTCATCTCTGTCCACCTAATCATTTGCTAATGGCTACTATCAATTGTCTGCCCACGGCTTCTGCATCCAGCACTGTTGCAATTAAAGTCAACAAGCGCATACTGTACTGTCGGCTAAAGGTGCTTTAGCATGGGATTCCAGGTTAATGTATTGATTATCTTTTGCATGGTAAATTGGATTTATTCCACACCATCAGTCTTGTTTATTTATTTATAATCACATTGTAATTTATCAAAAATGAAAGATTTCCTATCTAGCTGATGGGCAAGAGCGTTAGCTGCCAAGGTAATGACATGTATTGTTTTATTTTTAGGTATAACTTGTTCTAACTTATGATTCATGCACAGAATGCTAAAAGAGGGGGAAAAAACTGAGAAAACCAACAGAATTTCAAAACAAAGTGAGTTCTAAGAGAAAGAATAACAGACTTAAATGTGCAGCGCTAAAGTAATTCAACACTGGACACTGCTTGTAAGTCACACAGACTTAACAACAGCTTGCACTTTCTCAACATGATACTTACTTATTTATTTGCTCGAGAGCTGGCCCTGCACCCACACTTTTGTGTCCCTGCCAGCATCGACAAATACATTGAAAACAAAGGAACGCTTGCTTTTTGAGTATTGTTATTTATTCATGATGCCTTAGAGTCCTCCTGTCCATTCCACACATTGTTTCAGTGTTTCTGTCACAGTTTTTGTAAAGACATGGGCATTGGTCTAAGTACAGCTCCCGACCACAAAAATGGGAGCTGTTAAAGCTCTGTATGGCATGTTTGCACCCATATAAGTTTGTCACTGTAAAGTAGAAAAAATAAAGGACAACCTCTGAAAACTTCCAACAGCACATAAGACAGAGACTTATTTTTTAAGGTATTTGTAATTGCTCATCATATTTTGTTTACATTTTTGTTGCGAGAAGATTCTAGGTTTCTTCAGGCAGCTTTAAGCTCAGGAGATCCTATATGTGCATTAAGTGGCGTGTGGGGGGCTTTGAAGTAAGCCCTTCTCCTCTGGCATTGATGTACACTAATGTACTCCACCTCCCCTTGGGTAGACCTGTCTGGATCATCTCATCAGAATCCTATACATTCATCCATCCATCCGTCCCATCGTGCGTAGCCATACACCGCCGTCATTGTCCATAATAAAATGGTCTTATAACCCAGAAAGGCTGTTTGATTGCCTGGCTGTTCACCATAATATAATATTCCCCCTGTAGTCTGCACTTTAAACCTGTCTCACACTGACAAGCGTGCATCATCCTGTGAGGTCAGCAGGGTCCCCCATCACTGTCCAACCACTCTGTCTGACTGACGCAAATCCTATAGAATTGCCTGTTTTGAGCGCGAGCATGCGTCCCCTCTTGACACTTGCAGCACGTCCACAGATCTCCAGTAACAATATCACCTATAGGATCAATCTCAGTGCTATGTTTGAGGCCTATGGAAGCCATTGATCAGCGCTTTGATGTCACGGCCTTTCATAAATTGCGACCTTTTTAGTATTGGCATGCCCCGTCAGCGCCGCAGACAGTGGTGTAATCGTGCGTCTCTCCAGTGGGCAGAGTGAGTGGGCTGAAAGAGTCCGAGGTGAACCAGCGTGTGTCACAGGTGTCAATGCAGCTGCTGCTTATTGACAATCAGGCTCCCCTGGCCCCCCTGAAATGAAATCTGAGATGGCAAGACCCTGACTTTGATCCTGACCTGACATCTCACATGAGAAATATGTTATTGTGGTCCCTCTTGGAGATTTTTTTTTCTATTATTATTATTTTATTAAGAAATAAAAACAGCAATGCCCACATGGACTATTTTCTGAGGTAGTTTTATAAAAATCAAGAAGACTGCCACTTTAGTCAGTCACTAAATCTATTCATCAGCTTTTATTCGCAATGCTCCAAATCACAACAAAAGCTACCTCTTGTCAGTTTCCATTCATAGCAAGTCGAGTTTGCAAATTTTAATATATCTTTTATAGACACCCGGTAATAATACAAAAACATGCCAGCAGGGAAAAAAACATAATCTGCCACAAGCAAACAAAAAAAGATTAACACTGTAAAGCCTGGCACATCAAAAATAGCCAGAAAAATCTATATTTTGAACTGAGATGTTTATTAACCCCTTTAAAAAATCCACAAAAGAATATTGCTATATCATTTTGTTTTGGGTTTTTTGTTTTTTTGTTTTTTTTTTGTATCATATTTGACACATCAGACGGTTTTGGCAACTTTTTTAGTTAGGTTTTTAGTAAATATGCATTTTCTCAATGCAGAAAGTACATATTTTAAATAATGAATAACAGTTTAGATGTTATTCTTACCGCAACTTGTTGAAAATTAGCAATGATTTCCCTGATAAAAGTGTGCAGATAATTTCATGAGAGCAGCCATTGAAAAGGGCTAAAATACAACTTCAGCTGCCTGTAGTGGACTGATAATCCTCAAGTAGAATACTTTTTTATAATATTTTTTTATTGAAAACTATTTATTATGTTGATGAGACAGGTCTTTGAAACTCATGTATCATTAGGATACATTTGGCACTATAGGGTTAAGCGCCTAGTCAGATAACAATCAATGTTATCCACAGAGTTTGAAAGAAGCACAAAGCTAATAGCTTTAAGGAACCATTCAGAAAACAGCTAGTGTTAATCACTGACAGCTAGAAACTAGTATAAAGCTAATGATATCTCTTAAAGGGACTGTGAAGACTTTCTAAGTGATCTTGAAAAATTCTCACTTCTAGATATGCGTGTCCCTAATCCACATTTTAAACTGAGATTATCACCACCAGCATAGGTTTTTCTCTGCTGAAAACAATTTCTTGGATTAATTTTGTAGTAATGGTGGACTCTCGAGTGGAACTTTTTTGAAGAATAAGGATATAAGAGCAGAAGAAAGCTAAATAGGAGAATGATAGAGCACGGGCTAAAGGCTAAAACAAGGGCTAAACTGTTTGTGATAAAGTTCATTCCAACCCACATGCAGCAGTTATACTGTAGTGATCTGATCAAACTTGAGAGTCTATCAATGAAATGAAGATTGAGGTTACGTTAGCTCTGCTTGGTAGATGAGCAGGACATAAGGACTTGCTAACATTACACATTAGCCTACAGATACGTCAGGGCACCGGGCTGTGAGTAGCACTAAAATAGCCAGCTACTAAATGTTGTCACATTTCAAACAACAGCACTGAGTAATTGTTGATAAATACATTACCTTTCTGTGTTTATCTGGTATAAAGAAAGTAGTGTTAAAAAGAAGATCCGCTCTCCACTGATTTCCAAAACAAACACACGCCTTGTCAAGAGTCGTGTCATACATTAACATGTCTTACATAGCCTACTTAAAAACACATCAGTGTGATTTCAAAAGACCATTTTTTCCCATGAGAGCATGGTAAATGATAAAAAATAATATAAAATGATACGCAAAACAACTGTAAAAATTTTAATGCAGCATCGTGGTCACTCTTATCTATTTAAAAACAGACATCCTACAGGCAGCATTACGTTTTTTTATGTGCGCCTGGGCCTTTTTATATTAGGCAGTCTCTTTCCATTCTTTCTTTTCTGACACTATGCTGTTTAAGGCAGCAGTCAGAAGTACTTGTGCTTGTTAAAATTGACCATAAACAGCTCATTGTTATAGGAGGGCCCAGACATGGTCATTTGATACCACCACTATACCAGCTTCTTTCCCCCTTAGCTATCCTCTTATTTTACTCTGGTGCTCATGGGCTTCTACAGATGAAGTATTGCCAGTTTAAGGCAAGTACACAGTGCTTGAAAAAGATATCTGTAGAGTATTATTTTACACAAGGGGAAATGTTAAGAGCTGGGGCTTAAAACTCATGGTGGATATTAATGTTGCAGTGCATTATAAAGGCCTCATTTTGCTTTCAAGAACAAGATACAAGATATTTTTTAGACTCTGCCTCCTTGTATTTGCATTTTTCTTTGAAATATTCTGCTGCAACAAATGAACTTAAAGCAGCATGAAGGAAAAACACGATCAGAGAAAAAAAATATATGGAAAACATACATTATTAATCCCAACACAGTCGAGGCGGATGTCTGTCTAACATGAGTCTGGTTCTGTCCGAGGTTTCTGCCCGTTAAAGGGAAGTTTTTCCTTGCCATTGTAACTTGCTAAATATTGCAAAGTGCTGTACTCATGGTGGGTTAAGATGAGATAAGGCTTCTTATCTTGTCTTGATGTTGGGTTTCTGTTAATAAAATTTTATTACCATTTACAGGTCTAGACCTGTTAACGCTTGGAAAGCGTCTTGAGATAACGTTTGTTATGAATTGGCGCTATATAAATAAAGACTGACTGATTGATTGATTGAAAAATCTAAGTTGTTTGTTTGGATGAATGCAAAAATTTTCTGTGAAGATAAAAGAGATGGTGCTTTCAGTACCCCACCTGTCTCTTTCCACAGCGCTCGCTCCCCACACCCCCTCCCCTCTCTGTTTCTCTCCTTCATATTCAGCCCATCATCAGCCTGCCTGACGGCAGTCTGATGTGTTCTCAGCGTGCTCCTTTACATGCACATGTCAGCGCAGTTGAATGAGTCACCCAAACTGACAGCAGATGGTGCTCTTTGGGTACGAGAGGCCTGATCCGTCCGCTCAGCCCACTCTCCGTGCAATCTATCATCATTCTACTTCTCTGTCTTCTCCCACAAGACCACTGAGGGGACTCTGGACCACCATCCTCTGTGCCATCATTTACCTTTGTGCAGGGGAATGTCAGTCTGTTCAGCCTTGGGCTTTTTATCCAGGGAGCTGGCGGCAGCTAGTCGACGTGCAGTTTAGACAGGGATCCATGGGGCACTTCTTAATGATGTGGTTCAGTGATAAACCTGGGAAGACTGACTGACTGACTGACTGAAAATTGTCTCGGTGTGTGAGGAAAGCTAAAAAAAAGGGAAAAAATAGCACACAGAAAAGAAGCTGCTGGAGGAAAGCATATAGGCAGAGGGTAACTGAAGTTCAATGCTTTAAACTTTCAAACTTGTCTCATTGCCCAAATGTTTGCATTACAAAGCGCAGGAAAGATAGTTCTCCCGCAGTGGGGATATCAATTTAACAAACCCTGAAGTGATGGGGACTAACCACATAAACTTTGTGAAAAACATGGATAAGCATACATTACAAGTGCTCATGAAGACAGATTTTGCTCACAGTGTCCATAATGTGATATAAAAGCCATAATCAATTCATTTGCAAACCTGATATACAGCTTGTAGGATTTAGTTGTTCACCGACTCTTTGACCCATTTCTGCAATGCAAATGTTTCAATATCCCAGAGTGTTGCATGGAGCCAATCAGGTATATTGCAGTGATTAGATTAAAATCCGATTTTTCCGTCAAGTCAGCAAAGCTGTATCGGTAGTCAATTAAGATCTGTCATAATGTGATGGAGGACAGTTTGAAATGATCCCTTGCTCTGCTAAATGTATGACAAGCTACTACTAAAAGGGTCAGTGCAGCGACCTTGATTCACCAGAGGCTTTAAATACACAATCTGCTGCTTTCAGCATATGCAATATTTCTCGTAGTCTCCAAGTGAAACGTCAATGAAGTGTGTCTGTAGGCGCCCGTGCAGACAGTTCTTTATACATTTCCCATTTTCCCACACAATAGAAATCAATGCACAAGTAATTCACATATTCATTAAGAAAGTATGTCCACAGTTCTAAGCCTATTTGTGAATTAGCTGACAAATTATTCCTTTTCACATTAGCGCTTTGACTGAGCAGCCGGCAGTGGGATTCAGACTTGGACACTTTTTTTTCTCTCTGTTAATAGTCCTACTTAATACTCATCAATCATAGCTGTCAGAAAATATTGATTGCCGGCTAGATTAAATCAGAGTTATTCCACTGCGATGGCTATTACAAAGTACAGCTATTACAGGGAAACAGTTCTTGATTTACTATGAAAGAGGATCAGCTGCCTTAAAGTTGTGTATTTTATAAAGCTGTGTGTCTGTGTTTGTGTTTGTGTTGTAAACTCTCTCTCTCTCTCTCTCTCTCTCTCTCTCTCTCTCTCTCTCTCTCTCTCTCTCTCTCTCTCTCTCCCTCTCTCTCTCTCTCTCTCTTTGTGTGTGTGTGTGGTGTTTGTGTGGCTCAACCCAGCTGATTTTTAACTTTATTCAGTGTTGGGAAATCATTTTTCTTACTCCACAGCACCTATCAGTATTTGTATTTATCTCCTGGGGACTTTATCACAAAATGTCAGTACATTAGCATAAACTTTGTACTTTTGAATTAAAATCTTTTTTGGGAAATACATGAAGTGGTTTCAAACCCTGTATGACTCCATCTCTGCAGAATGAGATGACCTATAAGGATGTGTCAGAATTGATGTCATCAGAAGTACTCATGATGGCATCACTAAAACCTGTGACACATGGCGATCATCTGTGTGTAATGCCCTGGTTTGAGACCTGTCATTTGTATAATGCAACTCTGCTATTCAGAGGACTGTTTGTTTGTTGGTTTTTTGTTTATTTATTTATTTGTTTATTTATTTATTTATCTATCAAAAATGACTTTTCTTTTTAAGTTCAAAAGCAACATGCTGTTTTAGTTTAGAATTTGATTTACTTGGTTGTTTGTTAAAAAAGTTATGAGATATATTTTACTGCAGAAAGTTCAACAGTTCCCTGGCTTGAAGAGAGAAGCTAACTATGCTAGAAAAAGAATCAGATGTTAATCTAAGATCTAATAAAACATCAAAGTAAAGAGGAGAAATGTTTTCTCATTTCTTATGTCAGAACATGTTCCTTTATCATGATAGCAATGTTATTTGTTTAACATCATACAGTATGATATGGTATTGCACTGTATTGTATCCCATTGTATCATTGTCGCATTGTGTTGCATCATGTTGTATCGTACACTATCACAATGTACCTCAACATATCCCATTGTATCATATTGTATATTTACGTATCATACTGTACCTTATCGTATCAAATCTCATTGAATACCATTGTATTGGATCAAATCTTATTTAATTAATAAATAATATTAATAAATATTTAATAAATTCTCTTTTCTATCATAATGTATTGTATTATACTGTGTTGTTTAAAATTGTGTCTTATCTTGTGTTTTGTATTGTAGGGTGTTGTTTAGTATGATATTGTAATGTATTATCCTATCCTGTCTGATGCTATACTACGTATATTGTGTATGGAATCATAATGTGTTGTACAATATTGTAATGAATTGCACCCTGTTATGCTATGGCATACTGAATAAGTATCAGTCTTTCTAACGCCTGAGTGACTCTTACTTTGTTTTACTGGTAGTAATAAACAAAGTTTTGGGTGATGGTTAAAAGATTGTTCAAATAAAATAACAGAAACTTGGTGTGAAGAAAGTGTTATTCTCCCTCTACTTTATCTCTCAGCCAAATTGACAGTATGGATCCGTGCTCTGTTGGAGATGTACTGTCTGCCCTGTTTGACCTCCATTGACTTCATCACCAGGGACTTATGAAAGCACTGTAAGTAGCCAGCCTGTTCTCTGCTGCAGTTGTGTGAGCTGGAACGCCTTCAGACAGGTGCTGCAGTGTGCCTCAGCACACCCAAACAGCTGGGGCCGGTCATCACACTCACTGGAGATGACATCACCTGACAAGTGTTCATCTGACTCATCTCCCGTTCTCTGGCTTCCACTCAGGCCCCCTGACACATGCTTCACCTCGGAAAGTGGGGCCAGACAGGACAAGCTAGACCCAGGTCTTTGCTGCGGGAAGTTCAGTCATGCTAGTAAACTCTGCCAAGACCAAAAAGGGGGTGAGGTAAGCGGGCAGAGGCAGGTGATGCAGTCTCACTCATCATCACACTTTGACAGGTGCGATCCTCTGCTTCAGTGCATCTATAGCTCTTTAATATCTGCACTCAGTGTGTCATATATTAGGGCTGTTAGAAAAGAAATAAGCCGGACACAAAGGGCAATTAAACTAGAGGAGTCAAAAGTAGAACAAGGCTATTCCACTTTAGTGTGTAGGGTTGTGAATCAGGGAAGGTCCATCCCAGCCTAGGACATAAAACAGTGATCTCCTTAATTACCTAGCATAAAATCCACAGCATAATATTCTCACCCCGGTGTTACACAGGACTGGAGTCGTATGATTCTCTGGAGGTGACTGTCTCGTTCGGTGGCAAGGGGAGAGATGAAGGTAATGTAAATGGATGGGCCCTTTTTGTAGGTTGCTGTAAAAAGCAATCAATTAATTTGGTAATTTATACATTTCAGTAGAAGGTGAACTGGATGGAATATGTGAATCATCATTAAACTGTCCAGCACATCATTCTTAACTTTAGATGGCTTTGCATGCTTGAATATCTGGAGGATGTGCTCTGCATGTTCACAACACATTTGTCATTTTACAATGTTGCTGTCGTGCTTCTTTTTTTTGAAGTTAAAGGCTTCAAATGGGAGATAAGGATGCTGTTTTTCCAACCAGCATATCCTTATTTAAAAATAAATTTATAAATTTAAGTTAATGTATATAGAGAGTGTTTTTTATAAAGAGGGAATGATGATGGTTGTAACGGTAATCAGGCTTCTGATAAGGATGACGATGCCTCGTAAAATCATAGCGGAGGTGTTATTATTGCTTTACTTCCTCAGCCTCTCTCTCCTCTGTAGCGCATCTGATAAGTGCGTCCTGGTGCCGCATGAGCAGCATTACATCATCCCGTCCTTCCCGGCAGGATGAGATCAGAGCCCTTTGCTGTCCCAGTAGCAAGGCAGACTGCTGCAGGACCCAAAGGATCCACAGTCAGGGTAAAATGTGAGACTCAGTGCTAGTCTGTAACCCACGGATCCCCTCCAAAAAAAAAAAAAAAAAAGAGCTGGGCTCAGGTTCATCTGCAGGTGAAGCCTCTATTTCAGGTGTGGAGCTGAGAAAATCAGTAGCAGGCTTTAAATACACATGCATACAAACAGATAGACACAAATATACACAGACATTTGGAAACTTGCAAATCCCCAAAACACCCTGTGGTGTTTGCTGTGTGATCACAGAGCATACAAATCATTTTCTACATCAAAGAATCCTTGTAACTGCAAGAGCTTATTCTGTTTAAGTCTTTTTTTTTATCTTTCTGAATGACTCCCCGTTTTAGTGTGAACACAAATCCAGACAGAAGAGTTTTATTTTTTGAGTAACAAAAACAGATTGTGGCCTCATAGCTGCTTCTCAATGAAGATTTAGCTTTTTCACATGTGTCGGTGTGGACACTGGTCTGTGTCCTTCCCCCCTCTGGGTCACCAAGTGCTCAGTTGCCATTTGGGATTCAGACATATGAAGATGAATGGACAGCTGATCTGATTCTTGAGAACCTGGGTGACTCCTACCTTGGCTCAGTTACACAGCCTCCACCCTCTGACTGTCCTCCCCTCACACCCCTTTTCCCATTCTGGTTATCCTGTCTGTGACACAGTAATGATGACAAAGACTAACAAGTAAACAGCAGCATCCAGCACCACAGAGGAGCCTTTTATGGTGCAATGAAAGTGAGGGATGAAGCGCGGTTGTCATCCGGGGGAGCTCCAGCAAATCACTGCACAACAGCAAACAGTCAGGCAGCCGAGTGGAGATGACCGTGGTGGCGCTGGCATTGAGCTGAGCTGTTTGTCAACAATCAGTCGATCTGTCAGCGTAATGCAGCGCAACAAATCAGCTCAGCCACCGCTCTCTGTCCGGGGCCAAGTGCTGGAAAAACAGAACTGTGTCACAGCTGCTGGAAGCAAGAAACCAACTCGCATACCTCAGTGTGACTCGGTCCTACTAATGAGGGACTGATCCTGCTTCAAAGTGCTGTCAGATTTATAGTTTGAACACTTGGATTTACCACATTAAAACCTGATTAAGCCAAAAGTGATGTGAATACGTTTGTTTTGTTCAACATTCTGGCCTTTATATCCTGATAAGCTACTGCTTTAGATCTTTTATAAAACACTCCGTAAAGTGGATAAATTACAAAAAATGCAGGCTGACAGCTTGTGGATAACTTAAAGTTTTTCTTTTCGTGCCCTGGTTGCCAATGCGCTGCTGCCTGCCTCTCCCATTTGTTTCTCGTCCCATGCCAAGTTTTAGCAGCTGTGAAAACACAGAGAGCAGGGACTTAAAGAGATATATTGTTAAACACAAACCCGTCACGCATGCTGCCTTTCAAACACACCCTCTAACTCGATTAACATGTTGTCTATACTCTGAGGGGGACAACTTACGTACTTTTCTGTGCATGCAAAAGGAAAAGTATTGGTAGGGCCTACCCTTTTCAGAGTGACTGGCACTTCCAAACTGTGCTCAACACTGGACACACCACACACACATGTGCGCATGATCACACACACTTTTCTTCTTTCTGCGCATGAAATCAGTACTTAGACGCTGTGGCCACGCTTGCAGTTGTCCCTTTTCACTGCTTTTACTATTGTTGAGCAAAGCGCCATTGTGCGCCCAAAACGGATTAGACAGCAAGGAATAAAGAGCAAGCTGCACACATTTTCAAACTTCTTTAAAATGCTGCCCACAGTGACACAATACACTACTGCCGGCGCACAATGCGAGAGGGAGCTTCAGGGGGGAGATGTAATCCCTCAGGTCACCAGTTACACATGGTAAGATGTTCTTAAACACACACACACTCAACCTTGTGTTTTGTAACGTGTGTGTGTGTAATTTTAATCTGTATTGTCAAGTGCGCGGTGGCACGTAGGTATCAATATTAATCATCAGCTGAACATATGGTCCTCAATCACTGCTTGATTAATCAATATATTGACATTATCACACCTGGGTGAGATAAATCACCCATGAACATGAGCTTGTTGTGGAGTTCATTCAATATACATGAGGGAATCATTCAAGAGGCAACATCAATGTAGTACAGCTGAGGACGGCCTGAAGGTGATGCAGCATGTAGGAGGTGTGTTTGTGTGTTCATTTATACCTCCCACCAGAAACACACACACATGCACGCACACATGCAGCACCGGAGACGGCAAGCGTGTGGAAGTGCATGCTCCACTCTGATGACATCACCGTCTTGGCTAGGTAGCAGGAGCATTTTCCATAGGCTGTCCTCTGTTGCTGTGGAGAGGCCTCCACCAATCCCCGCCCCTTCCACACTTAATGTATACAACACCGGCTCCCTGAATGATCGGTGACATCGCTTCCTTGGGCTGATCCAAAGACAACACCATGTGACTATTCAGAACCCCACCACCCTCCTTTACCTCCACCTACCCTCACATCCCCCCTTCAAAAAAGAAAAAAACCTTTTCAGCTTTCGGATCGCCTGATGTGGGGTGTTTAGGGCTATTTGTCGCCTACTGTGTGAGCAGCATACTGAGCGGGCCTCTTGAGGGGCTGATATGACATGTGACAGCCCATCATCTGAGGCTATTTATGTTAACTAAGCATTTCCATTTAACTCAATCTCTTAGTTCTTGGCTTGTTCATTTAATAAAGGTGTTCCGCATGTCAATTTGTTTGGGATCTTGTGTACGATACAGTAAACAGTGAGTGCAGCGGCCCGGAAAAACATTGACCAGCTTTGTACACAGTCTGTGATTTAACACTGAACAGAGCTCAGGCAGAGAAGTGCTGACAACACTGCCCATTACTCTGCGCTCTCTGCAGTCCATGCACAGTACATGAAGTGTGCATACAATAAATCCTCGGCTGTTTTGCTCGATACCCACACCTGACACCAACTGAAGATCTATACCTGTCTTGAAATGTCTCTCTACCCCCCCTTCGTCTCAATAGCCGTGTCCCTTGGTAGACATTTAAAAGAGGCGTGGGCAGCTAAAGCATTCTTTCTCCAGGGCTTGCGGAGAAGAAAGAGTTCAAGAGGTCAGAGATATGTGTTATTTTCCCACCGGTGCAACACTCAGGATGTGTCAGAGCCGTGTGTCAGGGAATGACAGCGGAAAAGAAAGACGGCAGGAGAGGTAGATCTGGCAGACAAAGGCCAGACTTCACAGAGAAAGCTTGAGATCAATGGATCGACGGGCTGTGCACCCTGCGCTCACAAACAACCGCACACACAAATACACACTCCAATGCTGCGGTTTGATGCTGAGATTGACCTATCTGGAGCCCGTCAGAAAAACTTGAGAAAGACATACAGACAAACACAGGAATAGACGGACGGAAACGAGACACTTCCACCTCTATACCTCTCTGAGTACAGTCGGAGTGCTCGCCGACAGTCCCCCTCCCTAAGCTTGTCATCTTGACGAATGGATCTGGGTAACTGTCAATTAAAATGAAATCCCATCTGTGGAGTGGAATGAGGAGGACACATTCAATGAAACACACACACAAACACAAACTGTGGTTCTGAGGACCAGTCTTCTGCCCGGAGACAGGGGTTGATCCACATGCTGGGCTTCATATGGGCAATACATCAAGCAGACAACATTATCACTGACTACACCTCTGAAAACTTCAACATGATTAATTATAATTAATTAGCGAAATGCTACATGTTGGCTAATTTATCATATTTGCATTATTCAAAAATCCATCATCAAAATGTAGCCAGCAGCAGGCCCTCCTGTTATTTTTTATTTATTTATTTATTTATTTTATGATGATGATTTTGCTGCATAGTGCTAAATCGGCAAGTTTGCACCCGCTCCCTAGAGATGACTCCAGACAGTCGTTAGTAAACAATTTAGCTTCAGCCTTTGTGGAATTCTAACATGCACCATATTCATCCGTTTTCGATGATCGTGTGGCTGCTAATTCATTTTAAAGCGCATTTGTCAGTTATATTGATCGCTGATTGACATCTCGTAACCTTGCTGAGTAAGGTGGAAATGTCAATTTGTGCTGTTTAATAAAGAAAAGCATTTACATTCCTACAAGAGTGGTTCTCTCATTCCAGTGCTCTAAGAAGAAAATAGATGAGCTACATCATAAGGCTGTATTGATGTTTCCTACAATATCTGAAAACTTTTTTTTCGAGGTTTCGCAGAGAAGCTGCTTGAAGCGTTCTCCATTTGAAGTGACATAAATGACAGCCATACATTACTAATGACCACAGCAAGGCCTTGAGCCAATCTCCTTTATGCAAAATCATCACTATATGATTGAGACTAAAAGTAGTGATGAAAGTCAGTATGCAAGCCTCATTACCCCAATTAATGATGGTTCTTATTGCATAAGCAAAACTCATCTGAGAGGGGAAGTCAATACCTTTGTCATGGTTATGATAATGGCCTTAAACGCTCATCTGTAGTGATACGTGTAAGGAGAACTTTGAGGCTTGACACTAAAGGACATCAATGCTGCAGTATGGGTAATTAAAATGAGTGCGTCTCAGCCATTGCAATTAAACAGGGAAAAGTGTGTCAGGGCCTGTGTATGATTTGTGTCATTAATTTTCATTACCAAATGTTTATTAACCTTTCTATCTTGTGTAGTCCTGATGGCAGTGTGTTTATTATGATGGTGATAGTGTGTTTGTGTGTGTGTGTGTGTGTGTGTGTGTGTGTGTGTGTGTGTGTGTGTGTGTGCATGTGTATGTGTTTGTGGCTCTCCTGGTATTTTCAACCTCCTACACAACGTTCTGATCATGGGAAATTTCACATGTGGTCCAGGGACCTGTAAATGTGCGTGTTTTTAATGCACCACGCATTCATCAGCAGCAGGGACCTGCACGGCATTAGCAGGCAGTCCAATGAAGGAAATATTATGGCTCGTAATTAAATTTGAAATTAAGTGATATTTCATCTCTTCTCGTTAATTAGAAAAGAGGTCTTCTGTGATATAATTATTTATTTCTGGCGATAGGAGAGGACAGCCGTAATCCTCTCAGCAATGTCAGGTGTTTTTACACATCAGGTGAAGGGGGGTGGTGAGGACAAATCTCAAATGTATTGGTAGTGTTGTGTGAGTTCCTTGTCATCCACATGTTTAAGAAAGGTTCCAGAGATTTTCAGAGCTTAGTGATGCTTGATAACCACGACCAGATGGGTGTATTTTGAAGATTAACCAGCGTTAGGCTCATAATATCAAAGGCGGGATCCTGATTTGGTAGACTATGGGACAAAAAAACACAACTGAAGGGGGCTGGTAAGATCATACTTGCATTAATTAGGCTGTAATGGTATTAGAACACTTCCTTTTTGTGTTTCCACAGTCAAAAAAAATTGTGTCAGTCAGTAGTGATTACTATCAAAGCTTAAAGCAGCAATCCCTGCTATAGATGCAGAGAGAAATGGATAGTGGTCGGTAAGGGATTAAGAACGCGATCTCTCATTCGAGTCCTGTGCATTCTCTTTAATGTCAAGAGGGGATCTGGAGAATAAATACCTTTGCCCAGATACATGGATACCAATGCCACCCCAGTCACCTGGTCTTAACTTTGATCAGTAATTTTCTAGTAACGAGATTTCTCTGATTTCATTAAATAGTCATTTCGCACCTGGAAGCTCAAGGCTTTGCCAGGAGATCAATGATCTAATCACGTTACCGTTAAGCCAATTGGCTTGAAAGTCCTTTGTGATATCCCTTTACTGTTTTAATGACTTAGTTCAGATTAAGCAGGTTTTAGGAGCCAGGGATTAGGGGACACATCCATTGAGGTGGAAAAAGCTTTTTCTGATGCATAATTTATGGCAAAGAAAAGGGAAAGGATTAACAAGGGGCCGTGTGCCCGCCACTCAACGTCCACTGGTCAGTGATTAGAAGAGTTGCCGCAGGACAGGAGAGATATCACTTGCTTTTTTCATCCTATTTTCTTAGAGCCAAATAAGACACATTAATAAAAATGCTGGAAGCGTCTCAGAGCTGTTTGCCTCTGCTGGTCCATGACTCACTGCTTCCTCCTCACGAAGCAGCAAGCGATGTGATCAAGCCCTTAATGAGTCAACATCATTAACCAGCAGCCCTAAACAATGATTTACTAACCATGTACAATGGTGGGTGATGATTACCTGACTCAGCAAGGGATCCACAATTTCTAATTTGCACAATTACCATTTTATTAGTTGTGTACCTAGCTTACCTGATGGCTGCCTAAGGTGTAGTAATTAATATGGAAACAGAATAGTCTGATTTTTTAGCATTGTGTTCAAATAAACGAGGAACAAACTCAACTCTTCTGAAATAAACCATCGGATTTTCCTTTCCAAGGGAGCTGCAACTCATCTACTAAACAAGTGTCTCATTTAAGAACTGCTGTATTTCTCCTGCAGGCAAAGTGTGTCAGTGTGTGTGTGTGTGTTTGTTGGCCCTCGCAACATGTGTTTCCTCAGACTACCTCATGTACAGTTGGCACCGAGAAAACATGTAAATAAACACAATAAAACACAGCCGAGTCACATCTGCCAGTGGAAAAGGAAAAGCTTGGCTGGCATGAACCCCACTCCCGTAGCTTTTTGTGAAGGTTCTAAAAAGTTAATTATGAATTGGAGACGTGGTTGAACACTTTCCAAACATATTTTGTCTCTCGCTGCCCTGCTTTCTCATCCCTGATTTTTTCTGGCTGTTGCTTCATCCTCTTACCAACTGTCTTTTTCTTGCAGCACTGTTTCATTCCTGGGCAGCGTTAATCTTCCTCTGGGCTCCTCAATTATGTGTCCATGGGCAGCAGGAGCCATTTGCTCCTGCCTGAATACCATGAATAACAATAACGGCACTTCAGAAACACATTACCAAACACAATTAGAGTAAACAAAGCTTCTATAACCTGCGTGGCCACTGACTTACATCCATGTAAACATGTATTTACTTTTAAATGAAGTTTATTCTCTGTCTGTGCTGGCAGGGCTCATTTTTCCATTTCTTTCATAAAATGCATGTTTTCCTCTTAAGAGTAATTTTTAATTCGTGTAAGTGGTTAGGGTGGAATTGTACAGAAATTGGAAATAAGATACAAGAACCTGGAACAGCCCTCAGGTAGGATGTTTAACAGAGCCTATTTCAGGCACTTGCTGTTAGATGAATTGCCTCTCTGTTGGCCTAAGGATGCCACAACTGAGTTTTTTTACTGGTTCACCTGGTGCCTATAAAAGCCACTGGTAGGCCTTTACTGTGTCAGTGACAAACGGCTGATTCACCATGCACTGACTAATCTAATGCAGCCGAGGGGGGTGGGGGTGTGTGAGAGGAGGCCTGAGAGCTTCATCTCCTTCAGACACCCTTCTCCAGTAAAACACTCCAAACACTGCCCCTGGCTGTGCAGGAAGCTGAGGATTATGAGTACACACAGATTCTCCTCTCACTTTGTCTCAAAGTGGGGGAGAGGTGAAGCAAAAAGTGGATGTGGCTGGCTAATTAAAAGAAGGATTGACTTATTACACTTTTAAAAAGTATGAGCCTTTGGTCATATCTTTTGAAACAATTGTATGTTCACACATTAATGTTGATGATGCGATAAGAGCAACTCGTCCCTTACCCCCCCCCCCCCCCATACATCAAAACAGAGAAGAGGGTTAAGTCCAACATCAGAATTTGGAAGGACATAGCTTTTACACTAGTTTATTATTTGCTTAATTGTTACTATAATAAGTATGGTGTTAATTTATCAAGGGGAAAAACTCCTCAGTGAACCCAGGAGTTATGTAACCAGAATTTTAAGCCTTCATGACTAATTCCTACTAAAATACAAAATTGACAAGTGGAGACAAATGATGGGGAGTTTTTGTTTAGTCAAAGAAAACTGTATCATGGCCATTGTAAATATATGAATGTATTATAGTCTGAAAAACATGTTACAAGCAACTTTTTTCCTATCTTTGAGATAGCCCTACTGTGTCAAGCTGTAGGTCATAAAAATCATTATGTAATCCAGACTACTAACCCGGATGTAAGTTAATGTTGAAATAACACTAAATGTCTCTCACTCTCTCTCTACAGAAATTTCTCTATGGTTCAGAAGTGAAAGGGTGGACTTTTCTGTCTTAACGTGGTTACTTCATTGTCAATAGACTTTTATTTTGAAACTTTAGCGTTAGCACTTCCGCTACTGCTAACGCACCTGTGGACGATGAACAGAAGTATGTTATGTACGCCATGAGGAAAAAAACGTCGGGGTTAATGGCGCGAAGAAGGAGAGGGACTGATTCAGCATTTCCGGTTGCCCGGTTTGTGTGTTTTCTGACAGAGGGGAAGGTACGCATTTCTCAGAGAAACTCTATTATCAGTCTACAAAGTTGCAGGTATGTTGGTTAACCTTATAAACGCTAATGCTATTTGGTACATTTTATATTTGTCTGGAAGAAACGTGCAAAAGATAGTTAACAGAAGTTTTTCTCTGCCTTGGACACAGATTTGAATAAAATTAACATACAAATAGTGAAGGACCAAGACTGAATGTGAATTAGAGAGCAAAATTAACACATGCAAGAAGAAGTAAATTTCATATTACTTTAATTACAAACACAACATGATGAGAAGTCCACAAAAGTGTCACCTCACATAGACCTCAGAGTGTCTGATGATTCTTCTGCACATGAAAATATTAATTCTATGAAAACCATGTCTGTTCCCAGCAAAACACAATTAGTTAAGACCAGGCTTAATCCACCTCAGGGAACAGTCCAAGATGTTCCATTAATGGATTCATTTTTGCTTTAGAGCACACCTGCTAATTTTGTATTATCACAAAGTGCGAGTGATTGTCAAACTGCATTATTACACCTGTCTGAAGAGCAACATACAATAGATGTGCAAGCTGCTGCACACCACCTTCTGTCGGCCTGTGAGTGTTCAGCTTATCTTGATTAATTATCATATTTAAATGTCCAAATGACAGTGTTGACTCTGAGAAACAAATACGAGTATGTCTTAGCAGTGCAGCTGAGTTTGACTCACGCAGTGAAGTTATTAATCTGATCTCCCAAACTCATCTCATTGTCCCCCGTATAATGACAGCCTGTGTTAATTGTGACTGTTTATAAAATGGAGCTCGACGTTGGAGCCAAGCTGCGCTAATCTCATCATCCTCGTTTTCTTTCCCTGCACCACTAGGTTTGAAAATCAACTATTGATGTTCCTTATTACATTAGGTGAGCTGCTTGATGGCAACACACAGCTGCAGGCCGTTTGTATGGATATCCTATTGATCTGATTTACATATATAGAGAGTTTGTTGTTTGTTGCTGAGCAGACACTGTGTGTCTGGAAGTGAACTATTGAAAATGTGACATTCTCTGTCACTTTGAAGAGGGTTTTCATGATTCGACAAGGGATAAAAGTTTTAGCACAGACAAACACTTCAGGGTAGAAAAATGTAGGAACGTAGTAAAAGAATTACGACTTGTTTATGAATTTAAAATAGACATGTGCACGTATGTGATCTTCCAAACCACTCAGGTATTATTAGTCATGCTTTCAATGGAAGAATAGTTATCAGATGAAGGTAAAAAGACACTTGTGAATTACACATAAAATTTTTTATAAAGGGCTTGCAAAACTCGAATGAACTTGTTTTTATATTTCAGAAAAAAACAGTGAAGTCCACTCTGAACCAAGGAGAGCAAAACCAGGTTGATATAGGAAACAACCGAAACAAGCAAAAGGAATGACAGGTAAGTGAAACTGATCATAACCCACAACTTCAAATGAGAATATCAGCACCCCTATAGGTTTCTGAATTTCTAAATGCTAGCTTAGCACCCTGATTGGGTCAGATCGGACAGGATTGATTTTCAGCACATTCAAATCTCTATGACAGCACCACATAGGCTGATGAAGTTTAGCAGTGGGAAGAGAGCTAGTTTAGCCCATGTTTAGCTAAAAGCTAAAACATGGGCTAAACTCTGATAATGTTCATTCCAACCCACATGCAGCAGTTATACTGCAGTGATCCCATCAAACTTCAGAGTCTATCAGTAAAATGAAGAGTGAGGTTATGTTAGCTCTGCTTGGTAGATGAGCAGAACATAAGGATTCGCTAACGTCCCACGCCAGCTTACAGATACAACTGAGAGTGCCAGCTACTAAACTACAGTACAAAGTGACAAAGTTTACTTGTCATGTTTCAAACAACAGCACTGTGTGACTACTTATAAAACCTTACCACGTCGCGTTGTATCTGCTAAAAAGTTGTCTTGAACAAGGAAAAGTAGTTTTAAAAAGAAGATCTGATCTCCATTAATTTCCAAAACAAACATACGCCTTGTTAAGAGTGTCATGATGATTCCAGTCAAAAGGTGTTGCTGCAATCCACTTCAAACAGATAGTCCTCACAGCCCCTTTTAAAATTTAAGTTGAGTCCTGCTTATAATCATACTAGGTTCCATCGCAGCAAGATGAGTAATGTGCGAGTTTGTACAACACACAAACTCGCAGGGTCCACAGGAGGCATGTGCATCGTCTTCTGTCAGTGCCATGGCTTTGACGTTGGTTGACGTGGACCACAGATGTGTCGGCCATTTGTTTCGGAATTGATTGGATGATATGCTGTTTAGCTTCCTGTTCAGGTTGATCTGCTCTGTTTTGTGCGGAATCCATCGAAAAAACAGACGAGCAGTGTTGTCATGATTACTGAAGCGTATGAGTGTAACAATAAAACTTACAAATGCCTCTTCACAATTACTTCCAGCTCTCACTCAACAAAAAAAGCATTCCCTCTTACTGCACATGGCTGTTAGGGCTGGCATTTATGAGTTATCTGTTTGTTTGTTTTTTATTTTCAATGAGTTTCATTTGCATAGAAAGGGGTTTCTTTGACCCCAAAATGAATACTAGATGACTAACTTGAATGCCTGCAAACAACACTAGTACACGCTGATGCATTTTGTGGGGCAATATCTGGTGCATCAGAATCAGAGATACTTTCTTTAGCTTCATGTGGGAAAGTCAGTTGTTACAGTTGCCCTTTAGTAACCTTTGTAACCCTATGTACTCTATGAGGCAGGCTCCTTTTCAGCTCATTTGCAAAGGTTTAGCGTGCCCAATTGCTGCACAGTCATAATCACGACTCAGTATGATCGCTACAATTAAACAGAATCAGACATTTGCACTCCATCTACCCTAACTGTGATTGTGTGTGTGTGTTGGGGTGTACAAGATTTACTTAAATTAACTAAACTCAAAGGGAATCTGCCTCAATTTCAACCAAACTTTCCCCTGTTCCTGTTTAATCTTGCTGCCTTTTTTTTGTGCTAGTACTCTCTGTCAGCTCAAATTTCTTGATAAGTCCGATAAAAATCTTTCGGGTTACACATAAAGTTGATCTTTTACAGCTTAAATATTCTTGTGTAGGCAGTCACGAGTGTGATTATCAGAGTGTCTTCATAACAAAAAGCTGCAGTAAACATGGAATGTTTTGCATGTTATGATCTTGTTCAGTTTAATGCATGTTCATGTAAAATGCATTCAGCTTGTTACGCTGCAACACTTAGCCAGTAAAATACAGAGGAATATACTGTGCAGACACTTTTAGAAGCATATTTAACTTTGCATCAGTTTGCAGCTGTGATCTGGTGCTTGTAGTAAACGATGCTGTCCTAATTTCATAGCTTTCCAGGGCGAGTGGAGGAATCCTGCCTCATTTGTCTCTAATTTGTTCCCAGTGCACATATGAGAGGGGTTATAAATACATTAGTCCTCTCCATAGCGCGGCACACTGGGGGGCCGCCGGGCAATCAAGCAGCTTGCTGCACGTATAGTGCTGCTTTTTACGCAGTCCAACAGTGGCGGTGTGGAGATGGGACAGCATGTACCATCTACCTCATGCAGCGACTGTGAGCAGGTTGTGCTGTCCCAGAGGTGGGCTGAACATTAAAGCCTTGAGCGACGGACAGATCGGATGTGAGCCTGCGCAAGACGAGAAGTGTAGGCCGTGCAGATACAAAACTACTCATATCTTTCATCCCCCTGATGTAATCCACCGGTGGTTTGAGTCGGCGGTGTGGAAACATCAATTAAAACATGACGATTATCACTAAATTTGTCATTAGCCCTGAGGAAGAAGCAGCCATGGACAGAATTTCTGTCTTTTTCTCCTGCAGAGGCACACACACTCAGACACACAGTTTCGCCCGCGGGACCTTGCAGAGAGAGATAGGTCTTAACTTGTCCTGCACTTGGGAGAAAATCAAATCTTGGTGCATTTTCATCAGCTGTCAGCGTCAGACAGATATTTCTGCTGGGCTGGGCAGGAAATTAGGCTATTAAGCTTTTCACAAGGCTCTTGTCATTTTGTCTGCTTTCCTACAGATGTTCTATCAGTGTACATCTATCTGTCCCTTGGCTAAATACTCTATTGCTGTAAACTCCTGTTCTCGTCTCTCTTGTCCTTTTTGTTTTCCTTTTCTTTCCCTGTCACTGTCTTTCTCCATCACTCTGCCTTTCTGCTGATATCTCGGCTTAATTTGCGCCTGCTTTGGGTTCAAGCGCAAAATCAATTCCAAGGAGGTCAGCAGGGGTGAGTGGCCAGGCCTGAGCCAGAGCAAAGTGGATTACTGATTATCATGCAGGCAACACGGCTTCCAGGTTGGGACATCCGCCGCTGCAGTATTATGCACCGTCTGAGAAGCAATCACAAGATTTGAAATGTGGAAAAGGAGTGGTAGCTACTGTAGCATGGAAACCCAAACACATTCATTCACATGATTCAAATCTTATTTCCAGCCCTAGAAATTGGTGTTGGTGTAATATTTCTCATCTCAGTACGAAGTAGGAGGCAGACTTATGAATTCTCAATACAACAGAAGCATAATGATGTTTTTTTTTATTCTGAGTCCATGCTCAAACAAAATTTAAGTACATAAATCCACCATGAACAAACATTGTGGGGTAAGAGGGTCTGAGACAGTGATTGTAAGTCTCAAAGAAAACTGTCACCACACATCAACACAGACTGCAACTTATATCGACTATAAATACACAACAGGACTATATAAATGTAAACAGTATTATTGGTGCACAGTAAATCTGTCTGAAGTTGTTGGCGATGATGGGATGGATCAAATGAGATGCATACTTTTGAAACTGAAACACTTGCCAACAAACCCATTGTTCAATGAACTGTTTTCAGAGCAGAGTTGGTTTTAAAAACCAGCAACTCTTAAAACACTGTAAAAAATCCATGTAGATAAATAAAATAAAGGAAGAAGGCTGCACATTTTCTTACACTTATTCAGTGCCTTTAATTTTCAGTAGCTTTGGGATTTTGTCAAAAGTACACTATTTGTATCAAAAATGAATTGGAAAAAATCAAAGTTGTAACAGTGAGGCCCATGATTGATGACTATTTTGATTGTCCACTACTTATTGAATGTTGAAAACATTTTTCAACTAAACAGATGTTGAATTGCACATTCAGTTCGTAATGACTCTCAAAACATGTCATCAAAATTCTTAAATCAAGCCACAATTGTCATTTCACATCAATTCTTTGGACTCTTTGTCTTCTACTTAACTGCTTAAGCATTGCCAATGTGCTTTCAGAATGGACACTTTACATTTCTACTGGCATCCTTCACTTTGCAGCACTGAGGGTAAAAATGTCCCCAAGTGTTAGTTTTATGCTTTGTTCACCCATCGCATTCTCCACTGCAGAGATATTAAGGATGCAAGATGGCTTACTCTGTAGCAGCTGAGCTGCAGGAAACAATGTCATCCCATCATGTCATGGCATAAAATGATGCTTGATGACTTAACCAACTTACTGCCAGTAATTAATCTATTTACGATGAGTTATGTTTGCTATCGAGAAGCAATTTAAAAGTTAAACACACTTTCCTCAGATTTTACAGAGTAGAAAAGTGTAAACTTGGCCTTCTTATCACAACTGTAAATATATGCCTTGTGTGGTTTATGGCTTGTTGAATAATATTGTGTTGGGCATTTTTAATAATAATATTAGTCTGAATGCATTGGCCACCCTTCTGAGCAAAATGAACCAATCAATTATCTGAAGATGTTCTTTCAGGTGAATTTCATTACCTTTGGAGCAAGAAAAGATAGTGTTTTCCATTTGTTATTGGACTAAATGCTAAGTCAAACTAGCCGTCTATTAGCTGAAGCTTTGTGATGACAAAGCAGAAAGTTGATTGTTCATCAAACTTTGCACCAGAAAAGTTTCTATGAACCGAGAACACAAGAGTGACACCTTTTGTGTCACTCTTCCTTCTAACCTGTTTTAAACAGTGCAGCAAGAAGACAGTTACCTCGTTTAGACTTGTCCCCGCTTGGACAGTTCTTTCTTTTATTAAATAGAGAAGGTTTTGTGAAAGAAATCATATTTGACATCAAGCAGCTGAAATCTCCACAGCAGAAGTGTTTGTGTATGTAAATTATGACACTTTTCAGACTGATTTATGAGTTTATGAGAGGACATAGCACACAAAATGAAATGTCATTTGGCAGATTTACACACATTCGCACGCCTATCATTTCTCTATTCCTCAGAAGCCCTGACATGCTTATTTCAGCGCTCTGTTCCTTGAGCCCCATGTTCTTTCATACAGTCTGTTTTGTAGGCCACAGACTGGATAATTGATTTGCCTCGCTTTTTATTTTTAGATTTGAATGACATTCCAGGGAATTTTTCCAATTGTCATGATCTCATTTGTACTTCCTCCCTTGCTTGCTGAGATGTCGATGGGGGATCTGGAGGTACCGCGGCATTTCAAAAGGGGGACACATTACGCAGCACTTTTATCCGAGCTTGATGGAACAGCAGCTGTTCCCTGGTTCCTTTTTCTCTTTATCTCTTCCCTCCCTCCTGTCAGGAATCCTCTCAACTAATCTATCATCCTCTCTCTCTACTTAAACTTGACTTTACTATTGGAAGGCAAAGGTAGAATGAAAGGGAAATAGGATCTCATTATTTCAGACCCACCGCTCACTCCGCTCTTGATTGATCGTTATCAAAAAAAAGCCCATTTGGAAGCAAGTGATTTCTGCTTTAGAGGAGAAGAACACATAGGTCTGTTTAAATAATGATATTCAAAGATTTCATTGAATAAAGGAAACCATACTTTTTCTCTGCACAGGTGCTGTGATGGAAATGATCAGTCTTTTACTGTGCACTTGAAACATTCTCTTGATTACGGCTTGTTATGATTTTATGAATTTTAAAGAGTAACTGTGGTTTGAGTACTTGCAAGTTAAATTGAGCTGCATCTCAATCTGTTGTACATTGCTTTCCGTGTCTGCAATCCACATGTTAGAAAGTTTGTAATAGTAATGTTTGATGCTCAATGCGCTGATTGTGAAAATCAGAGCTGAGACAGATTTTTTTTTTTTTACATCTTAATTCTTAAAGTTTATGTTTCACAGTTCAAACATGACTTTCAAATTGCATGCAGCTGATTGTTCTTTTAGATAATTGTGAATACCAAAGAGAGTGGCTGCCAAAGCTATCTTCAGGCATGCTTGCTTGAGTCAAGGAATATGGGAAAAAAAAGCTTTTAATAGTTTGGGGCAGAAAGAGGAAAAAAAATACAAACGGGGAAAAAACATTGAATGTTTTTGATTCTCATGGAGTCTTCATCAGGGCGAGGTGTGAGAGTCAAAACCGGTTGTTTGTTTTATCCAGTTTGTATTGTTTTCATTAGATAGCCCTGGCAGCTACTCCCTTTGAAGGGTTCTTTTTCTGCCTGATAAATACCTCTTCTCCGAATCAGCAATCAGGTGAACTAGCTTCAAACCTCAGTATCACAGTCACAATAGATAAACGTCAGCTGCTGACAATGGTGCATGGCTCATTGTGGCAAATATCAGCTGATACTGATGTTCAAGTGATACACTGGTGCCTAATCTATAACAAAGGACTGGCTTGGTTTGGTTTCCGAGATATCTTTCGGTGGGGATTGGCTGTAGATAAGATACTCCTTCATTCCTCCCACACCTAGAAATTTACAGTGTTACAGCAGCAAACAAGAAAGTGTACAATGCAAACAGTACAAAAAGAAAATATAACATATAGAACAAGTAATGTATATATATATATATATATATATATATATATATATATATATATATATATATATATATATATATATATATATATATATATGTGTGTGTGTATATCCTTGCCTCCTTCTCCTCACCTTGCGGGGAACATCAGGCCTAGCACTGGTTAGCATCAACATGTTCCAGGCTGCTTTAAAGATAGTAAAAGCACCACTGCGAACTTCACCAGCTTGGTATCCATGGCCAGCAAATGAGAGAGCGTATAGCAACAAAGAGCAAAGGAATTGCCATGCATTGGTATCAATTAGGGATGCACTGAAATTTTGGCCACCAAAAATTTTTGACCAAAAGTGGCTCAAAAGTGCATTTTCATTTTTTGGCTGAAAGGCTTTTATCACCAAAACAACACAGCCGAAATGGTATGTTGTGATGATGCAAGCAAAAACTGTGGCTAGCATGCTCTTGTCTGGATGACGGTGAAGAACCTGCTTGGGGAAGGAGACGCACAGAGTGCAGAAAAAAGGACTCATTGCTCTGATCCAGATGAGGGGCACTCCTCTAGATCTGGTCTATTTAAAGGACTCCCAGGGCATCTCTGTGAAGACAGAATTATTCTTTGAAGCATTAGTATTAATTAATGCCATGGTACTAATGATTGGAATAACAATTTCTTTTGGTATTTCAGTTTTGGATTTTCGACCTTGGTTTCTTCATTTTTGTTTTTTGCCAAGAATTTTCATTTTGATGCATCCCTAGTATCAATGCCACTCTTCCTGTCCATCAACAGTCATCGAATGACAGCTTGGCTTTAGCTCATGTCTGTAAACAGATCTCTGCTTCCTAGTAGGAATGCAACGATCCTGATCCTGGTATTGGGTATCAACTGGATTGAGCCCCTCAAAGCTGGATCGGTATTAGTTGGAAAGGGCTGATCAGAGGTGCCGATCTAGGCAACCAGCTCTATGCTTGTATTTTGTACTAGAATGTTTCTGTTTTTTTTTCACTTTAAGAACCTGACGCTAGAGACACTAGAGAGATTAAATTATGATTAAATAAAACAAGGTTGTTTGCACTATTTTCTCACAATTAAAAAAAAAAAAAACTTACAAGACATGGCTTTCTTAATTGTGTTTGTGTAGGAATTTTTAGTTTTCCCAACAAACTTCTACCACAAAGTCTGTTGGAACCATCTAGATTTTAGTTCACATACTTAATCCCTAAGGGGTTATTTCATTTTCAGTTTCCATGATATCATTGCCAGTTAAGGTTGTATACAGTTTGCTCTTTCATCATTAGTTTTTGCAGTGTTGCTGTTGAAAGATAGAAGACATTTTCCGGGAAAAGTTTCCACATAGTTTGAATAAAACCATGACCTCTGTTTCTCCCTTAAAGCAAATACAACAAGTCTGGAGCAATGTGTTCCCAAACTGTATAAAACATCAAAGCAGGGGAGACACTGATGACAACAAAAGACAAAAGGCCATGTGAAAGAGCAGTTTTATTCGCTTCTGTGTGCTCTCTAACCTGTCAGGCAGGGTTTTGGGGGTCCTGGCCTGTCTGCCAGTAGATATGACATGTCACCAGGGAGCATACCTTTTGGGAACAGACTCAAAATCCACTGTTGGAAGGTTAGACTTTGACAAACAGGAAGCAGTTTAGATGATAACTGTTCTTGACAACTGCTGTCACATCACAAAGTAACAGATTTGAAAAACAGGGGTAAATACACAGTCAGACACTCTGGAGTTTGGCAACTTTAATTGCATAAATCCCAAGTTTGTCAAGGATCACTGCCAACTGCTACTGCAAGCTGCAACTTCCACTGATATATCCCCAAAGTGGATGAGGGAAGTATTAAATGATCCATGGAAATGGGGCTCATGAAACCCAGAACATAAGTAGCCTCCGGCATGCATCACACTTGCTGACCTCAAACTCTAGACAGCGCACACGTATGCTCATTCATGTAAGACGCGTGCCTTTGCTGCAGCTTAATTTGAGTTCCCTCACAGTGAGCACAGCGACAGGGTGCGCCTGGGAGGGAGTGACGTACCCAGGTGACTGTTCGCCAGTTAAGAGGAAGTTCACGCCACTCTGGGAGGGCATTTATATGCGCTCAGCACATCTTCATCCCACAGGCCAGAATTTACAAATAGATTTCAAATTAGAGCCTCTGCTTTAATTTTCTAATGCAGTGACCCATTCTGCAGCAGTGTAATAGCAGGTCCCTGTGTGACAATTAAAATAAATCACGTCTGAACAGAATTCGCCATATGTATTCATGCCTCATCAGTAACTGAATTGACGTAAATGATTTATCCCAGGGAACTTAAATACCAATGCTCATACCACATAGAGCTACCACCCTGCAAGCGTTCAACTTCTACATGCTTCTCAACAGCCCTGCTGTGAGTAATGAAATTGACTTGTCTAAGATGAATGGATGGGAGTAGGGAGACAGACATTGGTGGTTTTCTGAGCCGTCTGGAACACACAGACTTTACCAAGAATAATGCACACAAATCCTCTGGAGAAATTTATCTTGGACTCGGTGTGAGCGCACATTTCATGCAAGTTGTTTCTCAAACAGGAACTTCTTGAATACTAAATTTCACTCTGCACTTTTTACTAAAAAAGTAGCAACAAGAGCAGAAAAGCTTGTCACTAATTAAGTACGACTGTAATGAATAGCCCATATTTGAACCTCACAAGACTAAAAAGAAAAAAAAAAAGTGTGATACTAGGGGCTAGCTTCACTATATATTCAGAATGACAGCCACAGTGTGCAGGAACGTCCTTTGATTAAAGCTTGGAAGCACACTTTGAGCTCTAAATATCATTATGCTCTCATGTGAGGCTACTCACCCTGTTTTAGTCACAGACCCCCACCAGCTATTAAAATACTGTGAATATGTTTCCCCACTGTGTATAACTAGTCACCTTCCTTCTGATTCGGACATCCTCATCCTCATGCACCGCTTCACCCTCATCAGCTTTACTTTCTCTGCTTTTGATTAATCCTGTCTCATTTGAGATTTTGAAACTATCAATGGGAATTATTCAAATCCCCGAGGTATGAAATAGCTATGAGGAGGCTGTGGAAGACACTCATTAACCCCAAATGGAGGGGAGCTCGTAGTAAATCTCGATGAATTCCCTCTGTTATAGAAATCTGATTAGTTACGGTGGCTGTACTTAATCCATGTTGAAGGTAGAAGTTCATCTGTGTAGCGCTTATGCAGTAATTCAAAACGGGGGAAGAAATGGCATGTTTTCTGGAACTGTTTCTTTGAGGTATATTTTATTTACATTCATAAAAATTCAAATCCATTTTACTGGTTTTTTTTTTTTTTAAAAAAGGAAAACAAACATTGAGTCATCAGCTGACTCTGTGACAGTTTTTACGAATGGATGAACCCAGCAGCCCAACATCTGAACCAATAACAGGAAGCTCTTGTATGGATTTAATCACTGGAATGTAATGGCTTGTTCTCTGCAGATTGCTTGTTCTATTGATCATTCCATTGTAGTTAGTTCTGCACTTCCATCCTCAGAGGCATGTCTTTATCCTTTCGGAAACTAATGGAGGGTTTTTGCATAAAGTCATGAAATGCACGACGGACGCCAGCCGAACTGATAGCGATCTTGCCACATAAACCAAAACTCGATGTCTTCCCTGGAGGGTCTTGTTTTAGCTGTAGCACCACATCCAAATTGGACCAACAGCTGCTGTATATGATTCCATAATTTGAGGCATAATATGTTCCATTAATGCCAGAGCACTCGCAGGCATTAGAGAGACAGTTGATGCAAACCTCTCAGGATGTGCTCTGCTTATTCTCTGCCTTATTTCCCAGAAACATGGCACAGACTGGTGCTGCTGCCATTCTCTTACATGCAGATGTCAATTATAGAGGTGGCAGAGACTGGTGAGCTGTGCACATCTGCTGGTGGATGATGTCTCCCTAAGCGCCGCGCGAACCAATGAAGCATAAATCTCCACCATCAGTTGGCAAGCTTCACCTTAACAAGCCGGAGAGTCTGGTAGGCACCATTCTTCTCACAACTGCTGGAGAAATATCATTTGCTGGATTATCTTTTACAAGAGATTTTCTCTTTCTTTCTCTCATTCTTTGATGTACACACACACAGTTAGTTTCTCTTTGTCCTTTGTCCTTCACGGGTCACATGGTCTAGAGGGTATATGGGGCATGTCTGTGTGTCTTCTTCTCTGTTTCTGATGGGGGGTTCTTCCTCATCACACCCAGACCTCTGCAGCCTGCTGTGTTATTAGGCAAATACAGTACATTAGGGACAGCCCAGCTCCACCGCTGTTGTCATCGAGAACATCTAGTTATCACATCTTGCGCTCAACCACCTGCTGAGTTCACAGAGCTATCAGCATCCCCCGTGACCCGCTTGTGTCTCTGTATCTCTCTGCTGGAGACCTTGGATATGTTAAACACCCCCATACGGCCAAGACCAAGTTTTTCTGCTCACAGCATCCCCCTCAGAAAATAGTTTGGCCCATGGAATAATGTGCACACCAACAAACAAACAAAGTATAATTTGTGAACATAGTGTACCTCCACTGAATGTTCTGACTTCTACTAGAATGACTTTGTTTGAGCTGCACTGTATCACAAGCTGTTTGTCATCAACAACACGGCTGTTTCCAAACGCATCGGGCTCTAAGTGTGTGGATTACAGCGGTATACATTTGTATAATGCCTGTGATAATGGGATAAAGCAGCTTCCGTGGGAGAAATCTGTATGGAGAATGGATTATTCCAAAGCTCTGCCTATGGGACGTTGAACCCAGGAGTTATCACAAGCAGTCAGCATCTCAAGTGGGTGCATTGCCTCAGAAAAGTGTTCTGATGCCGCTTTTCATGTCCACGTCCTATTCTCAGGAGAGGAAACAAGAGATGGGGAGGCCGCAGTCGTGTATGTTTTAGTAAGTAATTACCATAGGAGCACTCGAAAGGATGAGATATTGTAGTTCCGTTGCAAATTTGCATTTGCTTTACATTAGGACTGTGCACATTGCCTGTACTTATTTATTGTTCTCTCGTCCATGATACAGGAACCCACTGAACTAGTTTGTATGTTTCTCTTGATAGTCATTATAGAGGAAAATTAGCATTTCCATGCATACAAAAGCAATTACCGTCAATTTATACACATTTCATAGAAACATGTCCCCAATTAGAGGGCCATTTCAGGGGACTGATAAGACGAGCAGCTCTCACATTGAACATCTGAGGTCTGGACAGACGGTGCGTCCTGCTCTCTCCCTGATCCCAATCTCTGTCTGCAGCTCGGGCATTATGAGGAGTTCAGTATGCAGCTCTCACTCATTTCAAGCTCAGCTAATTTCATCCTTAATAAGGGTGCTCCGGTGAAAAACAAATGTTACTGTGCTGATAGTGAAGCTTTGATATTGGAACAATGGGGCCTGGACACTCAGTTGTCTTTTTTTTTAATATGCATCATTTGTTTATGATAAAGTTACTGGATGATCTTAACAAGATTTATTAAAATATGAAAGTTGAAACTGTAGATTCTCTAATCCTTATTTGGACTCTAATGGGTTTATGCTGCTGCCCTTCCTCAATATGTCCTGTTGTCTTTTTCAGGAGTAAGAGGAAAATCTCTGATGACATCTCAGAATCTGCCCATTCATTAGTCCAAACAGGCTTATCAGCTTTAAGACTTTGGCTAAGACCCCATTCTCACAGAGGAACGACTCACCTCCACACCGCCTCATTATTCACTAACAGCAACAGTTACGTCATCCCGTTACTGGCAGTTGGAGATTATGGAGTTATTTGTGCAAATCCTCTTTTACATGATATCAAATGCGCTGCCAGAGGTCTGCGCGCCAGGAGCAGAGGAGACAATCAGCCTGTCAAAGCTTTTAAAGAACCTGAGCGATTCAAGGAGTTCACCGAGTATTAATACAATAGAGGGAGGGGAGAAGATGACGATGAGAGGGATAACAAGGATGCTGACATCAGCTTTGTTGAGGTCAAAAGTGCACTAATGAGCACAAGCTGTTCAAAGGCAGAAGTTTATAGCTTTTATTAGCAAGGGCATGTTGAAGTTTTACATACAACGTGACTGACGTGGAGAGAAGATTGAAGATGTAATTCCTTCTTGAAGGGACAAGAGCACCAGCCATGAGAATACTGACAGCACTCTCAGATCTGTCTATATGAAACCTCTCAACAGCTGTTTGCACAGCTTAGCCTAAAGACTAAAGACAGAGAGAATCAGAGGACACGCTACAGACACAAGGAAACTGCTCTTTGAAAGTTTTCTAATTAAACCAAAACACATTTCTAATAATTAAAGGCAGGGCTGAACTAAGCATCACTGGAACTACAATGTGCGTTAGGCAATGTAAATCATATGACGTGAAACACTTGATGCTGTCACCAGTTTGTCAATGACTAATTCACAATAAAAGTCTGAGATCACCTGAATGCAGCTTCCAAAATAGGTGATTACTAAATGCTATTTCTCAGTTTCCCTGTCCAGGATATACCAGTTAGGGTTGTATACCAGTTAAGGTTGTAGACCAGACAGAGTTACGGCACGTAGAAGTCCCTATGACAACACTACACCAGTCAGCAAAGTTCAGCGGTCAGGAGCAAGATCTGTACTTTTTCATGAATAAAATATCTTGGATTTTTGTTGTACTAATGGTGGACACTGAAGCAGGACTTGCAAAAAGAAAAAAAGGACATCTGAACAGAAGCAAGCTAAACAGGAGAGTGATAGAGCATGGGCTAAAGCCTAAAACTGTTTACTAAGCTGTTTGTGATAATGTGCATTATAACCCACATGCAGCAGTTAAACTGCAGTGATCTGACCAAACTTTCAATAAAACTATTGATCAAATGAAGAGTGAGGTTATGTTTGCTCTGCTTGGTGAGGTTGTAGTCGGTAGATGAGCACTGGTAGGACATAACCAGGATTCACTAACATTACAAGTGCAGGATACGTTTCAGAACGCTGGGCTGTGAGTCACTAAATATAGCCTGGTACTAAACTATGCTACAGACAGATTTTACAAAGTTTGCTTCTTGTCATATTTCAAATAATAGTGCTATGTATCTACAAATAAATAAATTAACTCGTTGCTTTGTAGCCAGTAAAAAGTTGTCTTGAACCAAGAAATGTGTTTAAAAGATCTGTTCTCCTTTTGTTTCCCTTCAAAACAAATGCACACCGTAGTAAGATTCCCCAGTGCAAGTGCTCATGGGAAATGGAGTCTTTATCCTGGAAAAACACTAGCTTTTCCAGATAGTCCTCACAGCCCCTTTAAACATAGAGGGCTTACATGTGCTGCTGCTGCTGCTGCTTCTGTCACACTTAAGACAGATTTCAGTCGGTGTATTCTCACCTTCCTGATACTTATCAAAGTTGTGAGTAACAGGGATACAACAATTCTCAAAAACTGTACGGAACAGGAAAGCTTCTATTAAGCACTTATTAATTGCTAGTTTTTTTTTCTGTTATAAATAACTTCTGTGTATTATATTGACCTGACTGTTGTTAAATCCTCTGTAACAGGGTTTCCAAAAGTTTTAAGACCATTACCCCAAATAGTGGTATCAGATAATAGGCCAATCTTAAAACAGACACAAACAAGTGTATAAGATAATCTCTACATTTGTCTTTGAGTACAAAAAAAGCAAAACAAAAAACAAAGGAGATATATGTACATCTATTAAAAGAAGGCCTTAAAAGGGAGTGGAAAGGTTTTAATTTGACCTTTTGCTTAACACAACTGCTTTAAGTATTTCTGCATAGTTTACTCAGCCAGCTGATGTAACGACAGCTTGTCTTCCTCACTGCTTGATTATATCAAATTTGGCCTGTTACATAAAACGGGTATACCGAGAAATGAGTAGATATGGCAGAATAACATAGATCTGATGGAAGATATTATTGCCGATAATCAGATCTGCTCCACACTGGATTTATACCAGACTGTTACAGCTGCTGTATTGCAGTAGGGATCTCATGATTCTGTCATTTATTTATTTTGGAGCCATATATACTCGGGGAGGAATGGCACAGGATTGTGAACTCAATCACAGTGCGAGGGGATGTCAGTGCGCAGGGCGCTCCCCGTGAATCACATACTGAAAGGCTATCACCCAAACCTCCAAGGTCCACTGCCAACTCATCAGTCATCGTGGACCAGACCAGGCCACGGACTGATCAACCATGCACTCTCGGTGGTCACTTGGGACATTCACAAACTCCAGCCCCTCCCTCATTTCTTCTCCCTGTATATCCATACCAATATCCATACTCTCTGCTGAAAGCATAGCATAACATATTCCAAGGTCTGAGTGTGACTTTGGTTTTTCAAAATTCTGTCACTGCCTGGATCGCAGTATGAAAGCGAAGGCCACTGAGGCTTGTTTTGTCACACTGGCTGCTCTCTCTTGATGGATTTTCATACTTTTATTTATAGCTGTAATGTTTCTGTGTAGCTGTTATGAGACAATTTTCTGTGTTTTATATCAGTAAGGCTTTAACTATACAGTCAAATAAAAACTCTTACAAATATTAAACATAACAGCTATTGTGTTCTTATTTTGGCACTGTTAAGTTTAATGAGTTGAGTTAAAAAATATATATATAGCTTATTAAATCATAATGACCTTGTGCCAAAATTCTTTCCAAAAAAATGTAAAATGAAAGATTTTAGACTTGTCAGTTTCTAATACCTTATTTAAAAAATGGAATCAAAAAACAATACAGGAAATATTGTATTTGCCATGTTAGCTTAAATATAAGGTTGCTCTTATCTGGAGATGATGCTATTTCAAGCCAAAGTCTTATTATGACAACATTTGAGCTGTGTCTAAGTTTAGGGGTTGAAAGTCCTGTTTGTGCCAGCAGCTGTTACTGTGGTATAAAGTGCCAGCAAGTAACAGTCAGCTCGCTGGCTAACGAGCTAACTAGCTAACTAACACATGTAAGATAATTTTAGGTGCCAAGGTGTCTTTTTTTTACCATCTGTACTGCTAGATTATCACAACTTCAATGTGATACTAAAGTATAAATCTCAAGAGCTGTATTCCCATACTCATGAAACTCATGAAATTTTTTTGGTTTCTGTCGACTCGTGCGATTTCATCGCTTATTTCCATGTAGGCTGCAGCGATAAATGGCAAATTCCCAGTGAGCCAGCAGGGGCAGGTTTGAAGGTTATAGTATCATACAACCTGCATGAACATTAAAAACTAACGTGACAAGTTGTACAAACACATGAAAGGTTGAAGAAGATTCATTTTTTTAAAGCAGAGATGAGCAAAGATCAGTCTGCATAGCGCTGATATAATGCTGATGGATGGAAGAACCTACATTTTTGTGTTTATGTCTTAAACTGAGGCTTTTGTAGTATTTTTTTGATATTCTGCCCTACTCTATGAAAAACAATTCTTAACAAGAAACTTTGGAAAGTTTGGGGTGCAGAAATTTTCAGGAGTCCATATGAGAAAAACAAAACAAAAGTGACAATAACAAATGTCCTTAAAACTTTGGCATCCAGTGAGCACTTTTCAAAAAAAATATATTAAAAGACATCAATAATGAAGAGTCGAAAAGATGTTAAATACTGAGGGATAATAAACATTTTTTTCAAAATGTATTTAAGGCTTTTAATAAACCAGATTTTTACCGTTAAATCAGCTTCAGCAACAAAAGTCATGGCACATTCACATACGTAACGATTTTTGAGTCTCATTTCATATGAACTGTGATGAAATTGATTCGATGAGAGTACTTCACAGCCACCAACAAGAAACTCACAAACAGTGAACTCACAACTCACTGCATGACAGTAAGACACTTATCCTTGTCTCCCAGTCGGCTCTTACTGTTCCTGCTGTTTGTCAGGTGTTCATCAACCACACAGGCATCCAGGAATCTGCCATCAAAGTATCAGTGTATGTACTGTTTCTTGTTTTCCCCAGAATGTAGGGAATGTTTAAAACTACTTCCCTAAATTCCCCTGAACCTTCTTATTACCATTACACATCCAATAACTTGCTGTATTTGTGACTGTGAATGAAAAATCAAGATTAATGATTAGTTAAAGTGATTTCCTGTGAGCTGATTTTTTTAAGCTTGGAAACGTTCACCTGTAGATGGCGCTAGAAGAAAACAACTATGATTTAATAGTTTATATCTACACTATCTTATTACAATCCACCCAGTTGCTGAGATTGTAGAACAGCGGACTGATCTTCCCCTGATACTGTAGCACCAAACACACCTCGTATGTTTCTAAACTGTGTTTGTCCAACATGATGCGGGCGATGAGGTACGAAAGAAACATGCGTAAATGAGTGACAAGAGCTGTGTGGGACATGAGGGATAATACAAATTTGCATGATTATACAGACAGATGAGTGATTTACCTGCGCTGGTGTCTGACAGCCATTTTAGATGAAGGACGTATGAGTGGCATCCGATCCGGTATTCTTTAACTGTAGCTTCTGAACGCAGCTCGCATCATATGCTGTAATTGATGTACGACCATGCAGGGGTGCAAGATACAGGCAACGATGTTTATCTAGCAAATTTCACCACTGGGACACAGATGCATTATGGGATATGCAATGAGGTTGATCCGAAGCTTGACACAAGAAAACTACTTTGTAATTCAAACCACTTTTTTTCCCACTTTAAAGTATTATCTGTCTAGTTCAGTCTCTTAGGCTTTTCAAGCTGGCTGCCCCTGTGCACACCATACAGCCATGCACATCCTTCACATTTGGCACCCTCATGCCTAAGCCACATTAGAAAACAGATGATATGACAATTTCACACATATAGCGTTATCCTTTGCCTCACTCCAATTCACCTGTGGCCAAGCAATCTTCCTAAAGTAAGCACAATAATAAGTCATTACCATAATGTGTGAGTCAAAAAAAGGGAAGAAGACAAACTTTGAATGGAAGCAGAAGTCGGCGGTGTGGAGGGGAGGAGAAATATTTGATTAATCTTCTTAACACGTTTCATGTGCAGATTCTTTGAGTTAATTTCAAGGACCATGCCTAAAGGAGATTACCTCCCCATGCTCCTGCACATTTGCTCATGAGTGATTTTGTTTATTCATGTTTTATATTATAATGCTCCTCCTGCCGTCTGCAGCCACAGAACCAACGGCAAAAATGCAATTTATTTCCCGCTCTGCACACGATGGAGACAGCTGATAATGTCACCAGGAAATATGAAGACTGCTGGGACGGGACCAAACAGCCTGCTATTTATGTATGGAATATAAATAAAATATTTTGTGAGGGTTCTCTTAACCCGCACACACATACACACACACCAAAACACACACATAAAATCTACCCCCCAAAAAAAGTTGCAGTTTTTTTAACCAATACTTTTAATTTGTATGTATTTGTGTGCATTCTTGTGCGTATTCTTGTGTGTATTCATGCGTGATGTGATTTCCATATCTGTCATCTGTCAGGAGATCGGGATGCGTCCACAATAACATGGATCATTACAGAGAGTCATATAAAAGGTCAAAGATGCGTTCAAGTTCTCAAAGGTTGCAGATTATGCCTCTTCCTAGTCGCCAGTCACGCTTATCATCAACAGTTCACCCCTGGCAGTGTGTATGCCTCCCTCGTACCAAAACCCATCTACAGTATGTTGTCATGACATATATGACACAGCCCACTCATATTTCACAGACGCGACTGGGTTATGAGCATGCATCAAAGTCTTTTTCATCACTCCCGCTAATATGGATTTATCTCCCCCACTGGCAGTGATGGGACGGCTGACGTAACTGTTTACAGTGACTCCTCTCTGCTCTCCTCTGTGTGACGAGGATGATGATGATGACTTTTTTTTTTTTTTTTTTTTTTCCCCTGCCCGGCAGACTGCCCCGGATGGTGGGATTTATGGCTCGGGGTGCCCAATCCCCAGCACAAAACATCGCATTGTCTCTGGGTAGATCGTTCAGCCTGTCCTTGCTTTATTGATCCCACTCCTCACAAGTTCACAACTTCCGCGTTCCTGGTGCATCGCCTGACAGGAGAGAGATTTAGTGGAGGGATGAGGTCAGATAGAGGAAGAGAGATGGAGGGTAAAGAAGGTAAGAGAAGGAGAATGAGTCAAAGCAAATGGGAAATAAGAGAAGGAGAGAGAAGAGAGGAGGGATAGTGAGTGAGGAAGAAGGAGAGGGTTACTTCCTCTGGGAGGTTGCAGCTCCAGGCCAGGTCAGAGAAGATTGATACATGTGAGTGTGTAGAGGCCTGCAGAATTAGCCCCCGGTATGGTGCGAATCCACTAGTAAACACATCCAGCAGCTCTCAGAGGTGCTCGCATTAATCTCAGCACTCTCCTTTTGCACCGTACACACACACACATACACTCATATCTCCAAGTGTTTGACTCACTGAAGTGGTCAGTGAATGACTGTTACCCTCTGCAGTCAACACAAACATCACTGAGGCTGACTTCAGCACTTGTCCGGTCATCTTTTCACCTGCTCATTTCGCTTTTAGCACTTTTAAAACCACAGAGACGCCTCCCCTCCTGTTAGCATCTCTGCTGTGTACAAGATGTGTGCAACCATGTGTTGACAGGCGTGCACTGTACTCTGAAGTGACATACAGTATGTTTCAGCCATTCACCTATTGGCGAGCCTTCAGCAGGGAGTCCCTGAAATCCCCTTTCAGACATGACTTTGTATGACCTTTTCCCTTTCTCTTCTGCCTTTCTTTCTTTCTTTTTTTTAAGCTTTGGCTTGTTGTCCCTGGAGTCTCTAAGATTACATTAGAGACAGTTACTCTGTACTGTTCACTAGGCCCACAGGGAGTGTGAAGAAGGCAAGGGAGGTAACTTACATAAGGCCAGGCCGGACTCACATCCAAGCAGCCCTGAGGGAGGACAGAGACGGGGCTCTCTAATGTTTATGTCAACCCTTGTACAGCCTAATTGGCCTAACAGTCATGGAATATGAACTGTTTGTGTGCATGTCAGTAGGTTAGTGGGTGGCTCTTTTTCTGTGTGTTTCTATAATGCACTGTACATTTGTTCTCTGTGTGTCTACACTAGTCATTGTTAACGACTTGTCTGGTGACTCTTACACCAATCCACAGTCAGAACATTCATTAGAGGTGCATAAGGAGCCGCTCGACAGCGTAACCCCTTATCTTTTGAACTCAGACACTCTGATAAGGATTTCAGAATGACTCCAGATCAGAGTGCAACTCTATTCAATTACTTCTCCGTCATTTGAAAGGAGACAGACTTCTAAACGGAGCTCGAGAGCCTGAAACGTGCATCAGGTTGATCCTCTTCTCAGGCGAGGGGAAAAAAAAAAAAACAAAAGGTGGGGATATCTTCTTGAAGTAGTGAACAGGAAAATAAAATGAAAGCGGCTGTGTGCTGTGCCATCTACAGGGAGAAACTTTGATAATCAGACTTTTATTCTTTAACAGAAGTCGGCGAATGCAGCGTACACACAGAGAGAGCAGCACACATGGGAGAGGAGCACCGAGATTTGGGTTGCATGATCCAAAAACGAAATGGGTCATCAAATTACCCCTGTGATTGTGTGTACCTGCCCAATTATGATTGATCTCTGCAAGAGAAAACAAAGTGGTATATTTTATTTGCATGTTAAAAGATGCTCGTTCTTTCTCCATCTCTCAGCACCATAATTATCTCAAATGTGAAATGCTATTTAGGTATTCATAATTTATTTCTGTGTGTGGGGAGGACACAATAGACAAGCCTGCTACGCTCTGCCAAGCCCCAGATTTTTTTTTAGTTAATTGAAAATCTCATTTGCATGAGGAGAAAATCAAACACTCATTTCCATACATGAGATTATAAAAAGATAACTGCTGGTGTTTGTTGTTCCATATTTGATCCCAGCATTCCCACCTAATTGCTAAATGCTGCAAATAGGGTTTGAGTGTAACCTCCATACTAATGTTCACAAGTTGACTGGATGTTATGTTTCGGTTCAAACACCTCACCATGTTTTCTATCTCCGTTTTCCAAAGTTTGTATGCGCAATCAGGCGAGTGTGTATCTTTGTCGGGGCCGCTGTGATTCCATATCTGAAACCCAGTGAATGCATAGCTGCATAGCTGGGTATCTGCCAGACTCGTAAACAGCAGTGCCAGCCCAGCTGGATGTTGTGCAGAGAGGCACATGCAAAGAGCGGACTGCAGCAGTCAGAGCCAGTGATCTCCTCTATGATTTGTGTGTGAGAGATCAGAGGTGTCCTGTTTCACCCCTTACAAACAACCCCGTGTATTCGAACCCTCTTTCTACTCCTCCCTCCTCTCTCTTGCTCCCCAACACACACACACACATACACAAACACAACCCCGTCTATTCCAGGCGGACACCATTACAGACCTGGCCTCAGCCTCTGTTCCCTACTTGAAGCTCATTAATGCAGCCTCTGACATGGGCGGACACCATTTTCAACCCCTCCTTTCCCTCTCTTCTTCCCTCCCTCCCTCCCTCCCTCCCTTCTCTTTCTTTCTTTCTGGCCCCCCAAAAAACATGATTAATGGGATTTATGTAGCTGAGTGAACCCCCGGTAAAACTGACCTGAGCGTTGCTGGGCATGACTTAGTGCAGCGCTGACACATTTCTGTCTCACACATTATGAATCAGTTGGGGGTAATTTTCAGATGAGACCATAAACAGTGAAGTAAGCTGCTGTCCAAGGAGGATTTCTCTAAATATGGCCTGTGGGGATTAGCTGTTGAAGTAGCATGTTGCACAAATACTAAAAGACTAAGTTGGACCAATGATATTGTAGTTAGTTGCCATCTTTTATACCTTGTTTATTAAATATTTATGTTCTTTGTTCTTTTTCTCTTAGCTACCATCAATCTGCCTTGAATGGGTCCAATTTTCATTTTTTTTCTTGTGTGCTTGTGAGGAATAGGAATGGGTACCATTTTTATCACTCATAAAAACTGTTATTGATACTGATACTAATTCTTGGACTGACTGATTTAGTACAAAAAATAGAAGACATGACATCAGATGATGTTAAAAAGGACAACATCTTAGTTTTATTTAGTTTCTCTGGCCACAAAAGTGGAAGCACCCTACAGGTGATCGCTCTTCACAGTGACTTCTTGTTTAGCATGCCTAAACCAGCTGGACTCTACTGTGGTTAAAAAAAAAAAGAATCTTTAACACTAAACTTGACAACAGTGCTGTAGTATTCTGCATGTTTTCCCTGATTTTCTTTTTTTTCCCCATTTCTTTAGTGATGAAGAATTGGTTTCACTTGGGGTCTGACTACTGCTAAAAAGCTGGATCAGCTGCTCAACTGATGCCATTGATGAACGAAACTTGACTATAATATAATAAGTGCTAACAAGTGATGCTAAGAACTTTGACTTAGGTTATTCCCATCTGCAGCCTTGCTGTGGAAGCCACTAGGGTTAGCAGAAGCGCTAACAGTGGTGTTAGCATTAACAGCTTGGCTAGAGTTTTCAAACACGCTGCACTGCTTCAGACTTGGAGGGTTATTGTTATTTTTGACCTGCCAGTCACGTTTGTTGTGCCTCTGATTGGGCAAACTTGTGATCTTAATATCTTCTTAACTGCTGAGCCAGAAAAAAATTCAACCTCCATACAATGTTTGCTGACAGAGAATTAGCTAATCAGACCCAAGTTGTTTTTTAAACCAGGCTGTGAATATGTTTTTTAAAATTGTGAAAGTCATCTTTTTGGCTTGGTGTGTTTTTTCGGTCTTTCTGCATCCAGCTACAAGCAGACACTTGATGAACTGCAACCTTTAGCACATATATAGCTTCATATTTCAAACCAGAGTTTGCCACTTGGGTGAAGATGTAGCAGAGTTAAATTTGCCAAAACTTTCCAACACTGTAGCTCAGTTGGTAGAGCAGGCGCCCTGCGGACAGTGGCTAAAGTCACTGACCATAGAATTGACTCTGACAGGATTTGGTGAACGTCAACCCCCCACTCTCTCCCCATATTTCCTGTCTCTCTTTATCTCACCAGCCTCTGCAATAAAAGCTAAAAGCCTCACAAATTATCTTCAAAAAAAACAATAACTGACATTGAGTAAGACAGAAAGTTCACATTCAGTCCCAATAGGAGCACTGAATGAGCTTATCACTACTTTTCGTCACGCACTAAAACTACAAACTACCAGATACCCGTCCCTCATCAGGAAGTTTAAAAGAGTTCATTTTCTCTCTAATGTTTGTGTAAACAAGCATAAACTTGTGGTTTTCTTGCAGGCGACCTGCAGTGATGTGGTCTGGGTTTTTTTCACACCTCCTGAGGCTGCTGAGTCTGGATCCATACTGTTTTTATTTTCCAACACTTCACCCCAACATGACTGACTTGATCCATAAACTCATCTGCATTGACTGCACACGTCCACAGTTACTGTACACAGCTCCATACCACAGCTGTACACATGACGACCTCTACTCAACAGCCGGGAAAGGACAACTGTCAAATTAAATGACATAAGGTATATTTTATTTCTCAGCGCGTCTGACCTAAGCATTTTGCCTCAGAAATATGTGCGATGTATTTTCATCTAGGGCTCCAGCGCAGGTAATTGAAAAGCATTGCTCAGTGTAGCGTATGCACTCAGACATGCGATGAGGCCACCATTATGGCTCAGCATGGCCTGGAGGGATGAGCGCATGGAGGGATAGGAGGGCTGTGTGCCATGATAGAAATTTTAGATTAACTGGGACCCTCACGCTCCTCAATGTCAATGGGTAAACTAGAAATACCTGTCAGTGTGGCATCAGGAATCTCAAAACCACAATTACAGAGGTACTAAAGCCATAAAAGTGTCTTTTATTTTTATTATTGTTATTACTAAAGGTTACAGTTCAATCTTTGTCCACTGGCTAAAATTCAAACTGCAGCTCAAGTCTCCCTCTTTAATGACACATGATTTTTTTTCCTTATGGCCTTCACAGAGCGTGTGCAGTAAATGGGCAGGGAGCGTGAATACTCAGTGCCTCATGTAATAAGCATATAATTAAACCCCTCTGACAATTACATCATGCATTATCAGCCTTTGCCAGATCCATTACTCCTCTCGATCAATGGCTCGGCCACAATAGGCCTCCTACTCTGACCACACCAGGGACTGTCGGCCAGGCAGCTGCAGGCTTCTTCGCTGTATTGCAGGAGCAGTAAGTGCTGTTAGTGACATCCAACACCGAGGGTTTGAATGGAGAGAGGGAGTGGAGCCGGCTACTTAATGCAAGGTAAGGGGAAGAAGGAAATGGGGAATTAGTCGTGATGAGGACGGCGAGGAGGTGGTGCAGATACTTGCTGAGGCTCTAGAGCGTAATGATGAGTCATGGAAGAGTGAATTAGAGTGTGGTCTTTTTTTCTTCCTCTGCGGCATCGGAGATTGCTATCTCTAATAATGAAATCCTCAAAGATTACCGAGGTCGAGCAAAGGCTAGTCCAGCGCTGAGTTGCATAATGATTATGAATTAAACATCAGAGGAACTTCCAGCCAAGCATGCAAGCTCTCAGAGATACGTTTTAACTCAGGGTACATCAACAATTCAGATACAGAATAATTTAAAGTTCTTCCAGACTGTAAAAAATAGCAGGAGAAATAAACTCAGAGGGGGAGAGAAAGAGAATAAAGTCAAGCACTTAACTGAAAGGGGTCATCGACTATTATCACACGTTCAGTGGCAGGAAGAAGTTAGCAGAGCGACCACATGCGTGCCATCTGCCAATGTGATGTGAGAAGAGTATGAGATTATAATTTTGATCAGTCTGCCAAATCCCTGCTGCCTGTCGGAGTGGACTGAGAGGAACAACCACAGGCCCTGCAAATAGATTAAATCAGCCCCGACCTCTTTCAGGCTCCATCTGCTTTCCTTTCTCACTCTTTCCCTTCACCTCTATTCATCTATCCCCTACTCATCCATCCATTTCATCTTTTTCCTTCCTCCACCCTATACTCTCCTGCCCCTTTTCACCAAAAATTATTACATTACACATCCAGAGAACATCCATTAGCTCGGAACATGCTCTTTCTTCTCCTTCGTCGTCTCTTCTTCTTCGTCTTCTTCTTTTTACCCCCTCCTTTCCAGGAATTGGCTGAGGCAATGTTATTTCAGATTATACAGTTGTTAAAGCTCATTTTAAGCTAACAACGGGACATCAAAAGCGGTGAACCCTGCACAGAGGGAGAGGAGGAGGTGTTGATGGAGTTTCTGGGCAGGTGAGAAATGGAGAGGGGCTGTGAAGAAAAGACCTGATCAGATGGAAGGGGGAGATTAGAGAGGGAATTATTAATGGGGCCAGGGCCCTTTGGTGCAGGAGATTTGTTTGGAGGAGGATGCAAAACTGCTGGCGGGCTAATCGAGAGGGGTAAAACTGATTTTTTCTCCTTTAGCACAATGTGAAATAGGAAAGATATGAGGCTCCAGACAGACGGTAAAGTTGTTACCTCGTTTTATTCTAATCAAATGATACCGTATGAGGAGCCATGAGATTAAAAAGTACACTAATGCGAGAAATGGAACCTCGATGACTTGCATTGTGCAGGCGAGGAAAAGCTACCCCATGCCAACTTACCTTTTCTGGAACATATGATTTTCTTCTCTTTTTCTTTTCTTTCTTTTTTTTTTCTTTTTTGCTCTGTATGCTTTCCAGGAGCAAGCGGGTCACCCCAAAGGGAGCCTGAGTGATTGATGCCCTGGTGTCGTGCTGATTGACTTCATGGTTGCATACCCTGGAAGAAGGGATGAGGTACAGATGAGGTTCACCGTGGTGGGGCAATCACGGGCGCCCAGCACATACTTCATCTGTTGCCCCCTCCCCTTCTCCCCACAGATCGCTCCCGTCCACCCACACACCTTGCAGGTTGTGTGGGGCTAAAGGCAGGGCGGCTTGTCGGCGTTGAGATTGCGACCCCGGCGTGAACACACTTGTTTTGCTTTGGTGTTTGATGGGGAATTTAGGGGTCAGTTGGTCTTGAACTGTGCTCTCCCAGGAGGTCAGCATGACCATTGTGTTTTGACATGGAAGGGCTGCAGACGAGGGAGTTACCTGTAGTGTACGACTGTCAGTCACTTAGGATGTGGATTTAAGGCTCCTGTATATCATACAAACCAGACTCCAGAACACCACAAGCGCTTTCATTTTTCTTCATTTTTTTCTGTAATCTTAAGGGATAACTTTCTTTTAAAATGTTAAGCTTTAAACCTTCTAAAAATGTATGATTAGAGCTACACTTCAGACAAAGCATGCGCTGGAACTGTATGTTAAACACTAAGTGCCCTGTGCATGCACAGGCCTGGTACTGTATTTATATTGGGTTTTACTGTGATGAGAAACAGATGGAGTGTGTCAAAGATAAAAGGGAAGGAAGTATGAAGTATGACTAAGGTTATAATGATGGGGAGCCAAGACCCAGGAGACCAAATACACATTTTCCTCTCTCTCCTTCCTGTTCTCTGTTTTGCATTTGCTGATTTTTTTTCCTTTCTATTGGCTGCTCTCTAGATGTTTGCTTATTTAGCCCCAACCCAGATTCACACCAAATCAATCCGAGGTACCGCGGAAGAATAATTCCCCTTCTAGCAGTTATTGGTCCGTGCAGAGATGGGAAAAACCTGGAGGAAGGGGAAGTCTTAAGTGGCCGAGCGCTGGCTGGTAGTGAAGCCAGACTAATATCAAGCTCATTGCTCAGTTCTTCAGCCAGTATCGATCTACCATAATGTATGTTTAGCTGATCCTGTTCTGAACTCCTTTCAGTAAACAGGCCGCAGTCAATACTGTCACACCATGTTTGACTAACACCGCCATGCGATGCCAACAACCAGCACCTCTCTGACTCGCACTGCATGTCAAATGAAGCGAGTCGGAGCGAGGCTCGCCTCAAAATCCTGCTCCTCAAAGCCAGCCAACATTAAACTACGCTCAGAGTGGTCCTAGCAGCAGAGGTGGTGATGCTAATGGGCTACAAACTGTCATGTCGCTGTGTTGTTTGTGTCATCTCAGAGAGCCAGCCCCCCCATGTGCACCTGCTGCTGCTGGTAGGGTTCATTATGGATTTCTCTAATGGCTTTTAGAGTTTTAATAGCAGGGTTTTGCATGGAGCCGGTAATGAATAACTAGATGTCGTCCCTGTGCCTAATGAGAGAGCCCACTGTTTCTCAGAGACACAAGGAGGAGATATGCATGGCAGGCAGCTCCTGGACTGCATCTTTATTTATTCATTTGTACATATTTGTTTTTGTGATGGATTATTTGTGGAACAGTTTCAAATTTGGGGAAAACACAGAACTTTTAGTGGCTTGTTGACTTATTTTTTGTGTCTATTTTTGGAGAGCAGTGTTGTGCCTCAGTTTGTGGTGTTTTTAACTGCAAGCAGAGTATTCAAGGCTCCCCTTAACAGCCAATATGCTACCCAGTGGGTTACTGTGATGACATCGTGCACCTGTGGTACTAATAAGGCTGGCCCTGTCTGACATCAGTCATATCCACCAGCTGGCTTTTTTAGCTGAGAAAATAACATTAAAAATATGAAAGCACCATGTGGTTGAATTTAAACTCTTAACTTTAAATTGATTCTGCATGACCTTATATATGAAAAACAAAACAAACAAAAACAAAACAATACAAAACAAAACAAAAGAACAGATTAAGATGTATTTTGATCACACTAATAAGATTTTTTTTTTTTTAAGAGTCTGCTGTCAGAATAGCAAATAATATACACTTATCTGTTTCCATTACGGATGCACCAGTCTGATCCTGATATTTGGTCCAATACAGACTCAAAAAGTAAGATCCAATATCGGTGGCAAAAGCCAATTTTGCTTGGCTTTTCTGAAATGCTGTGAAGGGTGATAACTTCATCGGCTTAACAGTTTGAAGGTTTTGAACGCTTGTTTCGCTAACAACTCTGATGGCAACTTGCAACATTCACAAGTTTAATTCCTCATGTATCCACTTTGGAGAACTACTCACCATCCATTTTCACATTGATAATCCCATGAAAGAATGATGACACACTCACTTTAAATACACTTTTTTCACTTTGGCCTGAAGTTAACAAAACGCCAATCTCAGTCTCATCCTCATGTTAAGAAACAGAGAATTTTTCTGGTGTCAGATTGAATCAGAACCTGTTTTGGCTAATACTAAAGCCCGGGTGTCCTTATTGGCGTTGGGTTTCAAAAGTTGGATGGGGCATCCATTGTTTTGATTTCCAACTAGTGAAATGTGTTTGGTTACACTTTTCTTTAATAGCTTTGGTTATTTTCCCGCAACAGCTCACTTCATCGACCAAAGCCCCTTTTCTCCAACCTCACACAAAGTTATTCTTGTTGCAGAGTGATAATATAGTTCATAGTTGAACTGTAAATCTACACTTATTGACTTCCTTATGTCCAATCAGATTACTTGTCAGAATTTAATGTTGTGGACATTGTCTTACATCCTCTAAATCTTATACTTCGTCAGTCTTCAGGGACCTTTTTATGTATGTTGAACAAAAGTAGTCAGAACACCTGTGGCAGTGATAATCTATTAAAGAGTCCCAGTGCTGTTGTACTGTATATCAGCGCTTATTGACTTCTTCATGTCCAGTCAGATTACTTCTTTGGAGATTACTGTTGTATACATTGTCTTCTTTTCTCCAGGTGATCTTGAGCACTTTCGATCAAACTTTACATGTTTTCTTATGAGTTGGCTCTCAATAGGTTTGCACTGTAGGTTGAGTAGAATGCCTCTTTGGTAAGGAAGTAAAAAAGAAAAAAAAATAGGAGTTTACCTTATACAACCCCAATCGATATGACCTCTAAGAAACACATTGGCATAATCAATCACTCCGTCTCATGTTTTCAAATTCTGTCTTTCAGCAGCAGGTGACAACTTGGATTACCATTAATACCACTCATTCAGATACCTGCGCCCCGCTGCTTCATATTAGGAATTACTTTTTGCGGCTGAAATGTTTGATGAAAAATAGAAAGTGGGGGGGAAGACTCTGCTCGTCAAGCACTTTTTTTGATGAATCACTGTTATGTTGCTGGTGTTGTGTCTCCGTGGAATGAACCCGTTCGATATTCTCGCTCTGTCTCCTCCAAAGCAATAGACAGCTGTCTGTTCTCACAAATTGACTGCAGGTGCTGATGTAATGAAAGCCTAGTGGAGCTGGTTTCTGCGGGGAACCAGAGCAGAATTAGAGCAAGCAAAGGTCATATGCAGAAATGACATAACATGCGTAGCTCAGATGAATACTGTGTGCTAAATGCATGAAATCACAGAGGCTTTTACCCCTTTCATGAAGAACACCATTGAGGTAAATGCAAAGTAAGTGAGTTAAAGCCATTATCCCTTATTGATTCCCCTTATTGAATCTGAACCACAGCAGAATAGATTTAAGCGGGAGAGGCACTTACAGAGGAATGTTAAAGTTCTGGGAAAATTTGTACAGAATTACTTCCTGATATCGACATCAGGAAAATATTACAGATGTTTTGTGCTTCATTTGTAAAACATAAATCTGTCAGATTGCAGTAAAAGCTCTGTATTAAAGTGTACGCGCTTTACAGATGGAGAGAATCTAACGTGGATTTCAAACTAATGCTTCACTGCTATTCAAGGTGAAACGCCTTCTCCTGCATTATGCATCTCCTCTCATCTTGGTTTGGCAACAATCGCTCCTGTAGATATCGACCCTTTACCATTCTAATGTACTTCAATGAATGAAAAAAAGGCTTCCTCGAAAGTGCCTTCTGCGAGACAGACCCTCCACATTAACTAATGTGTGACATGTAGTGGTATGGGCATGTTGTCCGCTGTACAGCATGCGCACTTTGTCACAAGAGTTTTGAAATCAATCAGCTCGGGTGAGTTATTCACAGTCCAACATCAAAAAGGCATTACTTATCTAAGGCTTTTAATTTCCAATCCATCTGTCAAGCTGCTTGAAATATGGAATCTCATTACTTTGAACAAGTGGGGAGGGGGACAACATAAATCATTTTATTTTCATCTCACCCTGACAGAGTCTGTTTAGAACCGGACCAGAAAGAAATGGAGGAGAAAGTGGGAGTTGGAGAGTGAAAGTGACACACTCAGGAGAGGAGAGGAGAGAGGGGGGATTGAAGTGACTGCTGGACACAGAGAAAAGGAATCAGTGGAAGAAATGCAGCTTTCTCTCATAGCGATGTCCGTTCTTAAACAGACGATTCTATAATTTGAGAAATTTTCAGTTTAACTTGGAATTTTTAAAGTTTCAAGGAAAAAAACACAATATTAGACAAATACACAGGACAGGGCTCATCAGATTATCAGATTTGATATTTTTTGTAATAAAAGGGTGCAAATATCAATACAATGAAATGAAGCGAGTATTTCTCTCCATGTTTTTCATTCCCTTCAGAAATATTCACCTTCGCTCAAACTGCCTCACAGGAGGACGGCTTTTTTCCTAATTATTCATGTCACCCTGGGAGGGATTGAGACACAAATTGAGTGTAGCGCCCCTTTAAATCCATCACTGTACTATAGTCTAATAATTCATGTCTACTACAGACTCTAAATTATTAATTTGCCAGGATAATGAAAATATGCTAATTAGAGAATTGCTATCGAAAAAGAACGCATAACACTCCTTGGCCATCATAATTAGGATAAGTAATTATTGAAGCATTACTCTGTGAAGTTGAATTATGAGGGCCTGTCAGCATCTTGTGAAGGATCAGAACACCACATTGTGTTTGATTGACGGCCGAGTTTTTGATGACTCATTTAGAAAAACTCAGTCCTGACAGCTTCTTGAATATTTAAGTAAACTGAGAAAGAAGAGGAAGATAAATATTGGTGTTTCATGCAAGAGTGCACAGACTTGAAGTTCATGCACGTAAAGAGCTTTGATAATTTAAAACACAGCCCAAAGAGTGAAGCAGCACTTGTTCCCAAACTGTCGCCCTTCACTCAGCTGCTTCTGATTTAGCAAAAGGAAACCCTTCACTCCCTCTGCCCTCAGCCTCCTGTTTTTTTCCCTCCTTACTTTTTCTTCTTCCTTCTTTCACGATGGGGCCGCTGAGCCATTTCCAACAGAGAACTATTCTAAAAGTTTATCAACAGCTCCTAGTCAATCCGTTCCTCCTCCTTTGTGCTCTCTTCTCTGGGGTGCTTTTCCTTCTTCCTCCCCCCTCGGGGCCTGCTAGAAAGGAGAGCTCTGTCATGGCCCTGTGGAGAGAAAATGGCGGAATTCATCCCATGCTGTGTTGGTGATAACACTCCGGAGCGTGACACATCCCGCCTCAGATTACAAGCAGAGGATTCATTCCTTGCATTCTCCTTGTCACCTCGCCTTCAATGCCAGCATTAAGCAATTTGCCGTAGAATAATGGGCTCTATCAAGGAAGAGGCCCTGCCTGCAAAACAGTGCGTGTCTGTGCGGCTGTCATGTTACAGAATGACAGTCAGTGTGTTTTGCATACATAGGGTTTGTAAACACACATGTATAAAACCACATGCAGGCATGCTCTGGAATTGATAAAACAAAGCAAGCCATGCTAAACATACATCCACACAGAGCCCTTCTATTAAGACCACTATCTAAGAAAAGAGGAAGCATGGACACCATATTCAGTCCTGGCAATAGTCAATACAGCTGCCTTAGCCTCAGCTATGATTCTGTAAGTGACCCAGATTACAATAAATGACACTAACTATGAGTTATCAGCTGATCTGTGAAACCCCCGGATGCGAAGCAGTAGCTGTAGCCGGAGAGGAGTGAATAGTGCTGACTAATGGCTCTCTCTGTGTGCCTGGCTGGTGCCAGAGCTGATGTAACTCTGCCAGGAAGCAGTCTGTTAACAGATATTTGAGTCGCAGCAATTGCCAGCCAAGACTGAGTCACTCGATTATTCAATGGACTATTTTTTTTTTTTAACATGCACAATCTGCTGGATGAAGAAAGATAAAAATTCCAGTCAGCAACTAATGAATAAATGATGTCATTTGTTTGTGTGAATTGACAGTAAATACAGCACAGTGAAATCATGTTCTGTGTTAATTAACATACGAAATGTGGCATATGTTTACGTCTTATATCAAAGACCTAAAAACTTGTATTACATTGCAGGTCACACATCGCACAGTTTGGTAAAGATCACAATTCAGAATCATGGCGTAGATCATTTTTTAAAATGAAACCATTTTTACCACTTTGCTACTGTTCGTCAAACTGTGCATTTCAAGGCAAAACAAGTCTGAATGTGGCACATATGCAGTTTACTTCTAACACACTTTGTAGCTTTACCTGATGTAAAATGCCAACACTGTTAATAAGTTTCTCTGCTATATTTCATGTGTATCATTATTTACTTTAAAAACTGGCTTCACTTCCACAATGCTGTGCTCATGTTTACATGCAATGTTCTTAATTCAGTGAAGGACGCAACGCATCGACAATGAAAAAAAGTTAGCAATGTGTCGAGTAATCGTTTTTAATAGATTTTATCGAGTCGTCGTCGCAGCCCTGCTATGAACAGTTTGAAATATATTAAACATTGTACAAATACAGAACTTGAAAACAAAGCAGCCGCTTGACCATATTAAACATGTCACTGTGATAATGTTGCTATTTCGTTAGTAGCATTTAGCTTGAGAATCCCACACCCTGACTGTAGCACCATGGGGCGACCACTGGTGGCTGTAAAGCCTTGTTCACACATCAATCCATGAGTCTTTTAGAACATATTCATTGTGAGTAGATGGTAGCCTGTAGCTCGGAGGCTGCAGTACGTCCCTTTTTCTTCAACTATTAGCACAAAAACCAGTAGAGCTCAAAGCCCTCTCATCCTTCCAGACAACCTGTTCAAACCTCATAATAAACCTATTCACACCTTTCCTCCTTGCTCCATTCCTTTCATTTTAACACTAACACCTCCTCTGGTCTTCTCCCCTTCCTCCTGCAGTACTTTGCTTAACAACAATGACCCTTGTGACCCTGACACAACCTCACTGTCTTTCTCTTAGCAGCTAATAGCCAGCAGGCTTCATCTCTCTATTGACCCCTCGCCTGTACGGAGGTGAGTTATAGCACCTGAGCCGTGGTCTAATGCGGCAGGTCCTGACACTGAGACATCAGTCCAGGAGGGCCAGTTTGGCAGACCAATGATGCAGTGGTTGGTAAATGACGTCTGATGTTGGAGGGAGACAGAGAAGAAAAGAAGGAACAAGCTTATTAGGGCTGATTGCCTCATCATTGTGTAAGGAAGACAAGCAGAAAGACTTTGGAGTTCATTTCTCCAGGGTGACTGTTTCTGCCCGACTTCATCCCAGGCACTGATCAATGGATTGATTATGGACTTGATCTGGCTGATACCGTTAGCTGATGATTAGCTGATGTGACATTCTTTTGAAGTAATATCTCACCTTGCCCGTTATTTTTTTTGTTGGCACTGCACAGATAAAATGTTAAAGATCTTTGAAGGTCAGCTTTTCGCAGGCTTGATCTTGTTTTAATTTGATAGAAATTAGATTTTGTATCATGCCCTTTGAAAGCAAATGTTTGTGTGTTTGTGTGTTTGTGTGTGTGTGTGTGTGTGTGTGTGTGTGTGTGTGTGTGTGTGTGTGTGTGTGTGTGTGTGTGTGTGTGTGTGTTGAGCAACTGCATAGGCTCCTTTCTCAATCACAGGGTGGTACAGACTCCCTGCTGTGTAGAGTGCATACACAACATGTTTTTCCTCTGGGATCTGGACACATTCTGCCTCCTGCTGTCACACTGAGGACACCCACCTCCCTTCACCTCCGCCCCCTCATCCTCCTCCTCTTCCTCCAGACCCTCCTTCTCCCTATTACCTCCTCTTTTCCCTGGCCTGAGACACAGGACGTGTGATGACAGAGGTGTCAGCACAGGTCACAGTGATCCTCTCCTACCGTTCTGTTCCCACTGGCCCGAGAGTCGATACATTCCTCCTTGCTCTCGGCCTCCATCAATCTGCTCTCTGTGTTCCTCTGGATCTACATTCCTGCCCATCAAGAGTTTCCACTGTCCAGCCTCACAGGGGTCTAGTTACACTGGGCTATAGTCTGAGAGAGGCCTGTGTGAATGTTTCTTTTTCTAATCCTTCATCTCTTCTTCCAGTCGTCCAGATTTGCCATTGTGTGAGGATCTATTTGCTGCTATTCCTTTCCCTGCTTATCTGTTCTGGGCTGTGTGAGAATCATGAACAGGACATTATGTTAAACTGTCCATTGATAATGGACAGCAATCACCAATAGATGATATGCACATGCGGTTTGCCATGATGTTGAGAGGAATGGGAGCTGTATCTCAGTCATGGAAAGGATGTAAATTTTGGTACACACCATGAGTAGTGTACCTTTGAGTCATAGGGTGTTTTGGCCTTTCAACACTAGTCACCCTCAACAAAGGTGGCCAGCTACAGGGTGATAAAGCCCGAGCGTAAACTTGTAGTACCTCTCTGTCTCTGTTCCATGCCCATTTAATCCACCATTAATGATGAAACGTAACAACTTTATTACTTGCATCAGTTTCAGAAAGACAAACAATACTTTCAAACCAAACGTGAGTCCTTTGTGTGACCACATATTTTTCAGGGTCACCACAGCTTCATCTAGCCTATCCCAGCATGCTTTGGAAGACATCACAGCGCTCACGCATATAGATGGTCAAACAAGTTCACACCTACTATATTCACACCTAGGAGCAATTTAGCCTTTCCAGTTCACCTAACTTGGATGTCTTTGGACAAGCTGTTCGCACATCCACAGGATATCTGTGAAAACCTGCTTAGAGCCAACTTCTGGGCTTGTCAACAAAAAGACACCTTCTGTAGGTTACTTTGCTCTCTGACAAATTCAGTGGGTGGAAAAAAAGTTGTTAGTTTGGTTTCCTGTGATCCCGAAACTCTTGGGTGAATCCTTCCACAGCCTACATATGTACGGCTCTACTTTCAAATCAACAAAAATATCCCATTGAAGTAAGAATGCACCAGTCCAGCTCATCTGCTAACAAGCTTTTCTTGTCAGTGTTTCTTCATTAACAATTAGTCAAAGTACCAACTCTACAGCAAATGTTTTTTTGGTGCCAGCCTAAAGTTCTTAAGAGTTTTGTTTTAAGCCAGAGTGCAACTATTGGAAAATTCTGATAAAAAAGCTGCAAAACAATGTCACTATCTGAGATAAAGTACTTAGATGGTGGAATATACTGGGGCTGTACGGAAATATCTTTAAAGCAAAGTTTTTGTTTTCAAGTTAGCATATCAATTCTCTGACCCTTCACCTTACTACTTAGAGGATTAGAATATCATATTTTTTCATCTTGATTGCAAGAAAGAATTGAGGACACAACATATTGACTTTTTGAAAAGGGTGCAATAAACAAAAGGCAAAAAAATCAGAGTGATAGTCCAACAAAATCCATAAGAAACACCTGATATCATGAAGGGCACTGAAACAACCAAAAAGATGCAAGCAATGACGTGGAAGGACTCAGAGAAGAAAGAAACAAATGTAATGACTGAATACACAGAGCGTGATCAGACACAGGTGTGACACAGGTGAAACTCGTTAGTGTGCAATCAAAGAGAAGGGAAACAAAAGGGAAGGATTTATATCAAAATCAGACACCGAAAGCCACAAAACACAACAGGAAACATTATAAACTTACATAAAACAAATGGATAAAAATACATACACATGGAAAACTGGAAGACAAGACTGAGGCACAACACCACAATTCAACACAGGACCAAAGAAAAGAAATCAAACTTATCAAAAGACATTCTTTCCTTTTAATCCTTGTAACCACAAGAACTTCCCCACCTGTAGATGTGGCCTTTCAGCCCATAGGCTGGCTGGTTGTGCCTGAAGCTGCTTTAAGTTAGAGAAAGAGTAGTGATGGTTTAATTACATTGTGGGGGAGTTACAAAGTCGCCCACTGTTAATGACAAACTGAGAAATAGACACAGCACGTCTTATATGATGGAGGTATAAGACATGTTTTTTTGTGTGTTTGTGTAAATAATTGCTGTTGTGCTCAGAAGAACAAAAATGAAAAAGCAAAACAACAACACACAAAAAACATCAAAAGCTCTGCTCAGACATAAGAAGCTTAGTTTTGTTAGTGTGCACAACTAGCTAGTTAGTTGCCAACATGTTCACAACTCCCAACTTTACGGAGTGAGTATATAACATTGTTGTACAACTGTTTGTATATACAGTTGTATATGTATGTTTAGAAGTGAGTGGATTTTGCGTTGAAGTGGTCTTAAAAGGTTTTTAGTGAGAAGTGCAGAAGTTGGAAAATGTTGTACCGTCCACGTTAAGTCATTTTGAAACTCCAGCTTTCATCAGAAAGCGGTGAACATGTTTTATGCATCGATAAGAGTCTGCATGTCTACAGCTGTCCCTGAGTTTTATTCATCTACCATTTCTTTCTCACTCCAATCTTTTCCAATATTCCAGCCTTGCACTGTATCCCCTCGCCCTGGGCAATATTAGCGACAGTCTGACAGACGGTATTAAACAAGAGAGCTAAAATCAGATTCTTGCCTCCCCATGAGTGTTCACTTTGCTAAAGTTCTCATTACCTGAGGGAGACAAGGGCAAGAAAAGTCTCATTTTGGTGAGATTTCAGCAGCTAGGTGCCCAGACCTTATACCTCTATATTCAATGTTTCAGATGCAATCTCCTCCACACCCAGTTCTCTTGGTTATGAAGTAACCCCTGCCAAATACATTGGCTTTTCTCCCTTGGCTAATCTCACATCATCACATCAGGCCTGTTGTATTGATTTCTGGGGAAAGTAGTCCTAAATTGCTCTTCCTTTGTCAATCTGAGGCTTGTTACCAGGCAACAGGATGACCCAACTCCCCTTCACCCCCCCTTTTCTCACACACACAACCCCAAAAACACAAACACATGTGCACACAAACACACATGGTCAATTACACTCCTGACACAGTGCCAAAAACGCAATCTGAGAATACCTTTGCCCCTTCTAATGTGAGAGATGAAACAGGCTGGTGACAAATATATTTCAACACATGCAAACAACGAATCAATGTTGGAAGGAGAAACTGTTTTTTTTTTTTTTTTTTTTATTGGATTCACATGTCTTACCATCATCCCTTTCCTTTAAATGGCAGCTAAAAGAAGTGCAGCAACATTTGTTGACATAGTGTGAAGTTAAACATGCCGATAAACAGGCTCCTTATCCAGATGAAATGTGTTGTAGTTTAAAATGGTGGAAATAATCTGGGCTTTTCAGTGTGAAACAGTGGTGGGTCTGCAATTATTTAATAGCATGAAAACTGTGCTTGGGGCAATTTGGTTAAAAATTGGGTTTCACATTAAAAGTGATGACTGTCAAACCAAATTCCTCAGACAAATTCTAGCAAAGACAAATTGTTGCTGGCTTTTTGATAGATTAGCCAAATATTTAAACACAATTATTCAAATACAGCCCTTCGTATTAATCAAATTTGGACAATGCTCGTCTGCTCTCTGAAGCCGTTTTTCATTTCTAACAGTCGACTCATTGGAGCAGTTTCTCAAATATTCAATCTTAAATTCAACACACTGACGACGACGCACTCTACATGCATTCACAACCTCAGAGGGCTGGAACAGCGTTGGTACCCGGGGTGGGTTGGGGGGATTAAATTGCGGACCACCTGCTTCTGTCACCTGGGACATATTTTACATGATTGAGCCAAGTGCTTGAGATTGGACACACATGACAACATTTAGGGAGCTGCGCTGGGTGAGAATGTGATTTTTTTTTATTTTTTATTTTGGCAAGAAATGTGTGCTGTATTTGTATCCCTGTTCTCCCCTCTGTACTATCTTCTTAATGCCTCTTTGACAAATAAGTAACTCCAAAACAAGCAGACAAATGATGGATAGGGATTGAGGTTTTAATGAGAAAAAGACAGACACAAGCGGAAATGAAACACTGGTTGGTCATACAAATTGCTGTAATAACCACATCTACATTAAAGCTTTGTAATAACTTATCCAGCATTGCTTTATTGAGGTAGGGAGGAAAAGAAGAGAAAATAAATGCCTATCTGCAGTGTTCTGAATTAATATCTCATTATGCTTCTGCATCATCATTTTTTGGTCTCATTTTAAAAAGGCAGGGGATTACACACTAATTACATATCGCATGGTGGGGAATGTCTCTGCCCGTGATGAATAAAAGTCCAACTGCTCACAGGGAAGTGTTTCTGTTTCACTACAGAGAGCTGTTGCTCTTTATCAATCAACTTTGCTTTGCTTTAAATAGGATAATGAATCTGTGAAATACCTCTTGATCCCAGTTGTTTTTGTTGATTTGTCACTGTCTCCAGAAGCTCCTTGTTAGTCTTCTTTATTTTCAAAAAAAGACCCCTTAAGCTTACTCCAACATCCGCCGACATGAATGACATCCCCCTAATCGCTGATTTCCATCGTAATTTGGTCAAACTTGAAACAAATTTCCTCTCTGTGTTCATTAAAAGATTTCTGTATTCATGCGCTTTCGTTGACTCCTTCATGTCACAAGGGCTTTATCTGCTCTCCCCTGCACGTATTCAAAACACTAAACTGGAAAAAAAGAGCAATCCCTCACCATCACATCTTTCCACTGATGAAATTGGCTCCTTTTAGAAATGATTCCAAATGTGTCTGTGTATGCGCATGTGTGTGTGTGTCACATCCCAGGGAAGCTGCAGCGATAGCCTCAGGCTGCACTCCTCTGTATGTATCTGATCTAGGCCTAATGAAGCCGAAAGCCTGGCAGTTGTGAGGAGCATCTGCAGAGCCACAGAGTGATGGGCATCTCATTCTGCCGCCGTGTCCCAAGGGGGGGCCACACACATCTGAGGACCCCGCCTGCTGTTTGCACAGTGACTCGGTGCCCCGTGTACCCGTGCTGCAGAAGGTCATGCCACATATGCTGCGGATGCCATCTGGATGGTCTGCTCGACTACCACAGTGGCCTCTCACGCTACCCTGCATGGATGATATAACCGCTCAGAGGCTGACCAAAACATCTCTTTGGACAATTAAAATGCCAATTCTTTTGTTTGTTTTTATGTTTTCCACATGTAATTCGATGTCAGCGCAAAGCCCTTCCCACAAGAGTGGAGCTCACATTTCTTCAGAGGAACAAACATATGATAAATATGGACAAATATAAGATAACAATTGACATAAATTTGCTACAGCATTAAAAAAAATAATTATAAATGCCACAATATTTGAAATCATAAACTGACAATGGTTGCTATCAATTCTGACTGGTACATCTAAGGAGAAACATGACTCTCACCACATTAAGGTTGGATTGATGTGTGTATACTTTCATTTAATTAGCATTTGCACGTATAGGAACATTTGCGACAGTGACAATTGTTATACTCATGAATAGAAGACGCACTTATCCAAGGCCTTTAATTTCTCTTTTCTCTTTCATGCATAGCGACAGCAATTGTAGTCTCCTCCCTCTTCTTTTCCCTTCTGCCTTTTATTATTATTATTCATTCTTTCATGTTGACACTTCCCAATTTCCTCGATCTGGAGATGATTAAATTACTGGCATTAATATGGCAACTGAGTCTCATGCAACAGGGCCAGCGCTGCTTTACCCCATACATCTAAATATAGATTTAATAACAGTGTCTGTTTTTTTTCATCAGTGGCCTGAAATGCTTACAGTGCAGTCTGCAGCTTAGCCTCTTCTTCTCTGCATATAAACATCAAAATACTTGCCTGAAAAGAAGAAGTACTGTTGCTCTGCACTCCCTCTTTTTCTGTAATGAGGAGAAAGCAGAGGGATGGATGCCTGACCATTTGCTTTTCAAGCTACATTAAGCACAAAGCCAGCAGAGATGCTCCTTGGCAGATTTCATAACAGTTGTGTAATAAAAAAAAGAACTATCTAACCAGTGGTGTACTGCAGAGAAGCTATTTAGGCGAAATGACTAACTGATAGGCCTCCTTTCTTGGCTACTTTTCTGGTACTGAAGCTTCATTTTCTTGCTAGCGTCTCCACAATGTTCTTTTTCAGCTCGCTATAATGAAGCACGCTCATGAGTCCAGATAGAAGACAGACATGGAAGAAAACGTGGAACGTCTTCTTGGTAAGAAGGTGGCATGTTACTCTATGAGCGAGGTAGGCAGTCTCAACCAAACCGACAGGCATCACATGAGACGAGCGGTGATGTATTCGCTTCACCCTGACACGCTGGAAACATCTCAAACTGAGAACGTTGTGCCAGGAAGCTTTAACATCAGTGTGTTGCTCGCTCAATTCTTGTGTCAATTAGTTTAGATTACCTCATAGGAAATCAAATTACGGTCCCGATGCGAAGGTGTTATTTATCAAAATTTGCACACTTGCAACACAGTGAATTTATAATAGATCCACTGAAAACTGCCTCGTCTTGCTCTAAACCACTGAATCCCTGTGGTCTTTCTGCTTCAGTCTGCAGTGGTTCTATTTCTCTTTGACTCTATGCAGCAGCCATAGGCTTTATTGAATGTGTCTGACCCACTGTCTTTTATGGAACATCTTCCAGTGCTTCCTAATTACCTTTGGTTTTATGGTCCGACCTGTGTCAGTCCCCCCCGCTCAATTTGATTCTGTGAAATATGGCTCGGCCTTGGGTTCAAGTAGGGGAGAAAACACGACACATTGATTAATCAAGGCGCGCAGGTTCAACCTCTGTTCTCGGAGAAGTCAATTCAATGACATGTTTTCACCTGGGGCACATTCCTGAAGTCTGAAGTTGCTTCCTCCCCTTAATTAATTTCCTTGTATCTTGGCTTCATTTTTTTTCCTGTTTACTGATGCAATTGTGTGAAAAATGTTTTTTTTTTTTCTAAAAATGAAAAAAAAAAAACTTAAGACAATTACAGAACATTTTGCTTGTCCTGCATGGGACATTGACTGCAGCATGAGCGAGAGCGGACAAATGAAAAGAGAGTGGTGACTGGTTCCAGAATTATAGGACGTGATTCCCGTGGTGCCCTGAGAGAAGTACATAGCAGTGTTATATGTGGAAAACAGACTTTAAACACTGTATGTTTCCCTATAGATGTGGAAATTACAGGCCTGGTCGACTTTTACTGTCCAACAACAACCACAAAACTGCTTTGCATTGTTGTCGCACAGTAATAGTTACCATATTACTTTACATGCTGAAGGATCCACACCCTTTGGTGTCGTTTCAAAACAGAGGAGTAGACTATTTACATTAATTTATTTACTTTTGCTTTTTATTTTTTGGTGTTTGGATGTCAAATGGAAACAAACCTGATACACTCCATACATTGTTAAAAACAACCAAATGAAACAGGGATAGTTTGTAAAATGTAACAGTGAAAACATTTGTGGGTGCAATTTTCCTCTGCGAGGTTATCTAAGTGCCTTCGATGTCTCCTCAGTTTGGTTTATTAGGGAAGTATCTGGCTTACCATGAGCAGTGAGACAATTACAAAGACAATTTCACGGGCAGGGTTTCTATAATCATCAATGCATGCTGGGAGCCCATATCAGACTAAGTTCCATTTGGACTGAAGAGAATTCATTTGTAGTTTATAACTCACACTGCAGCCATTAGCAACCGCACTCAATCAGAGATTCTGAAAAGAGAGAGAGAGGGAAAAAGTGAGGATGAAAATGTGAAAACAACATGCAAATTAAAGCTTTTGAGCTCAAGTAAATGAGCGACTTAAATGATTTATCCAGCGTGCATTAAGTGCTGCCTTTTAAGTATGCATTGTTGAGTCTCTGGTCCTCACATTGAAAAAAAAAACATACTTATTAAATATTTCTTTCAGAACAACAGCAGAGCAATATATTAAATGCGAAAAGAATGCTTCTTAATCCCAGGATCTTAAACTTTACAAGCAGCACACACAAATCTGCATTAACTAAGCCTGAAATTATTATTATCATTTATTTATTTATTTATTTATTTATTTTAAAGTGATCGTTCACAAAGAAACTGGATCCAGCCATCACTGAAGCCTCTTACTGTAATGCTTATTATGTATGCTTACATCAGGCTGCAGTGTTGTTTTGATGAAAACATAACAAGTCATAATGAATGGAAATGAATGTGTGTTTGTGGGATCAAAATAGCACATAATTACACTATTACCCCTGACAATACAGGTATTCCCCCCCTCCTCCTCATCCAACACCACAAACATCAAGGTCTCACCAGCAAATATTTCCTTGAGGTTACTTTGTAAACAAATTAAATTCATTAAAGGTGGATGACTGGAGGTAAACAGCAACATGCCCTGTGTGTAGCTTGCAGCCAACAATGAAATTCCCTCCTGAGGTAGATATAACGCAACCTCTCACCATACATCGGACCTAAGGCTGTGCAGGTGATCTAACATTAAAGCTACAAGAAGCATAACGCTGATAATCGTTGCTTTGAAATATGACGTATTCCTCCTTTAAGCTTAGGGTTCATTGTGTTTGGAATACATAGTGTAAGTGATGAATGAGTTTGTGCCACACCATGATAGACACAGCTATTAGGGCTAAAAGGAGATGGGACCCACACCCACAGGAGCCACAGCAATTAGTTTCAGCCGGATCAGAGGGTGCTGGCATAATGACCTGATTCTGGCAGCTTATTCTATTCTGATCTCTAATCACGGCATCTTTCTCTCCTCTCTCTATTCCTCTTTCTTTCTCCTAACTCCTCGTCCGGGCATATGAATTAATGAAATAATAAAGACTAATGCGAATGTAGCGGGCCGAGTGACCACACACACGTGGCTCTCTTGCTTTAGCGAGTACAATTACACAGTAAGTTTGATCGGCGGTGATAGACAAAACAGCAGGGGCTCATAAATATGGATGGAGAGTCTGAGAAAATAAATTAACAGGGCCTGGCCTCTCGGCTGCCCCACTTAGACTGTCAATTACAGACCTGACAGGAGCCTTGCGAAGGAGCCACACAAGGATGACACACACACACACACTCACACACATGCACACATATCTACAGCCATTAAACTGTGCATTTGAGACCATTCTGAAGCCATACAGCAGTCACCTGCTTCATTATCAGCAGACAGAGTTCATGCTTTATGACATGTATCAAGAGCTTACAGTTATTGAGTAGTGTCAGCCGCTGCACAAAATCCAATGCAGGGATTGATTTAGGGGAAGAAATGACTGGAATTCTCATTTTCACATGATGCAAAAAAACAGCAACAACACTTGAAGCAGATTTTTGCAAGTGTCTAGGTATCTGTGCTGACATTTTGTGGGCAAGGGGCATTAAAAAAAAAACACCCAACAAACAAGAAGACTCCGTGGCAAAGTGAGAAATGCTCCACCTTTGTCAAGCAGGGTCACATTTTTTACATGTTTTTTTGTCTAATTTTTAATATGACAGTGAATTAAATTATGTATGCTGAGAAGATGAACACATTATACGAGAGAGGGCAAGGAGTGGAAGGACAAACAGGCAGGAATTAAGGAGCCTTTTTGGCAGAGTCTGTGCACTTGTCTGCTGAATTCATGTTCTGTGTGAAAGGGTCAGGCCTGCAGTTTTGATACAAGCAATAAGTCACAGTCCGACCTGGAAAAGCTGGCTTAAAGCCAATTTATGAGGATTTGCACAAAGAAGTGGCATACATCTGCAAATGCCAATATATCAATAGAGTTTGGTGCAGTGGTGCAATTAAGTTGCTCTTGTTTTTTTCAAAGAACCATACATAATTTGCACACATATTGTTGGCTTATACTCACATTTTGTATTTCTCTCTCTATGAAAATAAGTAGGAGGGTATGAGGGGTCATGGTTTGGGGGTGTGAAGCAGCAGCCTGGCAGCAGTATATTGGAAGGTATTGATTTTTCCTTAAAGACCCTGATGTTCCACAAATATCCCTGCCATAATAATCTTAAAGCAATAACATTTCTACTGCCAACCTCCTCCTTTTTATAAGGAGCGAGTATGTCTTTGTAGATTATCCTCGGCCTGCTTGGACAGCAGAGGGTTGGCGGTATAGGGTGCAGCCCGTCCTAAAACATTGTTCCACTTCTGATAGAAAATCCAAGCTCTTGTATACCTCAGGGGTCTGATTTGGATTCTGCTGGCAAGCCCAGCTTAGGAAAAACACCGCCCTCAGCTATTGCAAATAAGAAAATAATTTGCGTCTATGCTTTTGAATAATGAATCTCACAAGTTACCTTTGAGGATGTCGAGCTCTGAATAAGCAGTCAGGTGCGTGAACGAAGCAGCCACCAGAGTATTACACACTATACTGAATGAATGCATATGACTCTCAGCATCAAACAGATGGAAACTTTTAATTTTCTCCAGGAATCCTGTGAGGCCATGAGAGAAAATTAGAAAAACTAGTTAGAAACCTGTTGTTTATACATTTACAATATGATGCGTATTTAAAAAAGTTAGGATTTTTTTGAAGTGGGGTTATATGAGGTACTTGACTGCAAACAAAAAGGTAAAAGTCAGTATAAAACATCCTCTTGATGGTTGACATCAAACCTGTTAGATGCTGGTCTGCACTGCTGTGGGACATCATTTTAACTACAGAGCTTCACCCCCAAAAATATAAACAGCCATTCTTTAAACTTGCTGAAATGGCTGAACAATTTCCATTTCAATGCCAAAATTAAAATGCTGAATTCAGCCCTGCTTCATTCAAGTTTGGTTGAGGTAAAGGGGTGATCATTTGACCTGAGACATCTACAGGATTCCCACCTGTCAGTCAAAACAGCAATGCCCTTACATAGGTGAAGTCCTAAGTTTAATAAACATAAAAAATTGCCCCATGTATGATGTGTGCCAAAAGAAAGATAGTCAAGTACCCCAAGCAAGTATTCAGACCAGCTCCGTTTTTTTGAACCAGGCTGTAAATATGTTTATATTCACTGAAGAAAATGGCTTTTTTTGGGTTTCTGGAGTTTCCGAAGCAACCTCAAGTGGGATCTCAAAGAACTGCCACATAGACTTTGTATCTTTAGAGTGGATCTTGTTGTTTGTTCACCAATATAGACACATGGGTATTAACCAAGGGGCAACATCTGGTTTAGACAATTGAAGCTTATGCAGAAGTGCTAAAAGTTGCAGTTCATTGAGAATCCATTTCAGGCTGGCTGCAGAAAGACTGGACACCACATACACAGCAAGCCAAAAAAAAACCCCAAAACAAATCCAAAAAACAGACTTTTATGGCATTAAAGACCTATTTACAGATTGGTTTAAAAAAAGGCTTGGTTCTGAGTTGCTAATTTTGCTATCAGCACACACTGTACGGGGGATGATTATGATTCTTTTTTCTAACTCAGTGGTTTAGAAGATATTAAGATCACCTGTTTATCCAGTAAGAGGCACACTTCAGGTCACATGACTGACGGGCACCCAATAGCTGTTAGAAAGGAGACTCAACACCTGCGTCACTTGCAGTAAGGACCCGCTGATAATAAGTTCCATTATTGGGGAGCAACATGTGGGAAAGTCGCCAAAGGCCGGACCCGGGCTGCCCGCCCAAAGGCCACGCCATATGGAGCACAAACCAAACCACCAGTGTTGTTAACTTGCAAAGAGTATCTAAGACCGATGGTGCTAGCTCTGTTAATGTTAGCCTAATCCAGCAAACCAATTTAACATAATTAACCACAAATGAGATGATCTTGTCTTAAATTGTGAAAGTTATATGCTCATACTTGACTGTTCTTTTGAGTTTTTTTTTCTTTAGGCTAGTCGTCTTTTAAAATTTAGATTTCTGTTACATCAAAATCAGTTGCTTTGGGACATCCATTTTCTCAGGCTGATATTGAATTGAGAATGGTAGTTAAACTGTATGTTGAACATTTAAAAGTTCAATTTACTGGGCCAGTGGTTCTGTCTTTATTTTGTTAATTCTTTTATTTAATTTATGTGATTGGAGACAGAAAACACAACATACGGTATCACAGTAGCATATGTCAATCAATCTGAGAACACAGATGGCCTCTCAGGGAGGCACATTTTTCTTTCAGTTAGCCTGTAGGAATTATTCTAACTTTTCTCATATATAACTATCTGAGAGATCTTTTCGATTTCCTCCTCTGCTGAAGTAGAAGCAGTGACAGTTTTGGTCATAACAATAACAAAAGCTAATATTTTCAAAGTGTCATTTAAATTAAAGGCCCTTGAACATGGACTTCTGATACACATTAAACATAAGAGTACTGCTCAAAAGAGACCCAAATAATGATAACAATCCCTCTCTGTAGACATCACAGTTTAAACAAACAAAGGCATTGACTTGGAATGTAACATATCAGATATACAGAGCCCTTCAGCACTGTTGGTAGGGTTTAACACAAACTGAACTGCATACAACTCTTAGTGTGTAAAAAGGTTCCGACTCTCTGCTCACCTTTGGAATAAAATGAAAGTTACCTGTTTCCAAACATGGTTCAGTAAAAAAAAAGTCTTAAACTTTTGTTTGTTTAGTTTAATGGTTTACATTTTTTAGTCAAGCATATTTGCCCAGTGTAAAGAAACCAACACGTTTCCAAGACCCCAAGCAAGTGTCATTAGTTCAATCAAAAAGCATTAGAGATTTGATTGGTAGGGCATTTTTTTGTTATTATTACTTCTTGAAATACATGAGTGTATTAGTAAAAGTTGACCATCCATGTATTTTATTGTTTAAACAAGAAGCCCCTAACAACTTAGGTCACTGTGCTGTCTAAGAGCGCAGTCACACTGGTGCCCAAGCACAGTTCATCCCTAAAGTCCAGTTCGTTTGGCCAGTGTGACCGCAAGCGTTCTGTGCCTTGGCCCAGTACACTTCCCTGGCTTTGGCACACTTTGGAGAGGTGTGCGTCAGCATGGTACACTTCATGCACAAGCAAGAGGACACAATCACTGCAACCACTGCTCTCGACTGTTCTTTCAAGCAATAACGTTGGTGGTAAAGAGCTGTGTTGGACCAAAACAACTTAACACGAGCCAAAAAGTCATTAAAGTTGTAATCCTGTTCTCTGTCTCACTGTGCTGACTCTGATGAGTCCGCGCTGCATGTAAACAGACACTTCATGGTGATGTAGGCGGGCCGTGCGTGTGCATTAAGTCTGGTTCTTTTTGGCGTAGTGTGACCGCGGGCCGTACTGACCAGTTGAAAAGCTGGCAATCATGCCTGAGTTCAGCACGGTGCCCTAAATCCACACCTTACAAATCCATGTTTTACCTGATCATGAAAGTTTCTGTGCTTTAAACATTTTTCTTAATCAATTATTTATTATTATCCAAAATTTTCTTATTTATTTGACAAGATATAATTATTTCACTAGTTAGAGTATCACCAGAAATCCAAAGGGTCATAAAGCAGAAGAAATGCTTAAATTTATCGAGGAAAGACACTCTAACTACCGGTAGAAATAAACTTCCAGCCCAACAGTGTTGGAGGCAGATTTAAACAAATGCCTCACAGCAAGTAAAATGATTTCATTCCAGTCTCAGTGACTCTGTGATCTGCAGACAGTTCAGTGTCGGTACAAGGTCTTTGTTGTCACTGAGGGGAGAGAGAGATCAGCGCCTGCCAATAGAAATGAAAGCATTAGAGATGGATTGAAAAGCGTAAAACACTCTGCCAGTTCTCCATGATCATTAACTCATTGACAATTTTGTCAGCAAATTATGCGTAGTCTGTGTCAGGTTTTTCCAGGCAATTTCCTCGTGAGCCATCACATCATCATCATCATCATTGTTTACCCGCTGCGTTTGCTGCTGAAAAAAGAAACCGTTAAAACACACTTTGAGGGAAAAATCTTTAAGCCTCGGTTTGTTCATTACTGAGAACTGTCCATACCTTCACACACTTCCTCCAGCCTGTATGGTGTGTCCGCTAAAGGTCTCGGAAAGAGATTGTTGAAGTCCATATAGGGAAGTGAAGACTATTAGTCAGGAAGACAGCGGTGTTGACGATGTGCAGTATCGATTGTGCCACCTAGAATAAGTTGCCATAACGGGATCATATTGATCAGAATCATTGATGGTGTACAGTATGTTTCACTGCCCTGTGGACAAATTCAATGGTATTGATGAAAGCACGTTGTGAGGATCAGGCGCACAGCTATGCCACACCGCATGTTGGAGGGATCGGAGAATGATACACAGCCGATTAATCAAATTAAGTCACTCCCAACACAGTCTAGACTGCCTGCCTGTACACGTGGCTCAAGAGACCTCAAGGAACCAGAGGAATATACTGTAGATCTACTGTATGTTCCTCCACTTGTGTAGAGGTTTTTAAAATGAGGAATTAGTTAACTCTGCGTCTAATCCAAAGAGAATTTTAAATAAAACTGCAGAAGCCCAACTGGTTGTCTGAATGTATGCACAGATGGACAGATTTCAGGAGCTGTAACTAAAGAAAAGATTAGTGCTTAATCTCGTTGTAGGGGTTTCTTCTTTCACTCAGAATCATTCCAGGAAACAAGAGCAGATTTGAAATCCATCCAAATCTAATTAAAACGCTCAATACAAAGGACTGTGTGCTTTTTTGACAGTTTGATTGGAGGGATGAGAGGCACGGTGAGGGAGGGCCTATACTGTACCCATTTCACAGGAGGCTTCATGCCGTGTTGCTCTTTGGAGGGGGTGCCTTTTGTTGTTACTGGAGACAGATAGGCATTCCTGATAAATGTGAAAATGTGTCAAAACTCAGGAGGGAAGCCGGGGAAGTACCAGAGGTAAATTTGGCCTACTTGGGCATCATTACAGCTATTGTGTGACTGTCAGGAAGTTCACCCACAATTGTGCTATATTTCTGCTGAGGTGGAATGTACATTTTTCAGTGTTGCGTTGTTGCTATGCAAACTTTTTTAAAGTTAAGAATTACTAATTTTAAGGTGTTGATTTAAAATTTCAAGTTATTTTATTTTTAAGATTTTTTTTTAAAGTATAACACCCCTGAACAAACACATCAGAAACAAACACTGCTGACCTGCAGAATTCAAAATAACTATGTGTGAAGCCACAAGGCAATCTGAGAGAGTGGGTAGCTTCACGTGGACAGGACTTCACATGCTGTCTGACCACAGGCAAAAAAAAAAAAAAAAAAAAAAAATCAATATTTCTTTACAGGCCGAGGAGACTGAGGGCTTGCTCAACGCCCTAACAACATGCTTCACAGTGCTCTGTGTCCCGTAAACCTATCGGATCTCTGCGATCTCCAACTCTGCCTGGCGACAGGGCCTCCAAGGCCCCCTGCTTTTGCTTTACTGTCTGGCCCCTGCAGTCCCAGTCCTGCAACCTCTCGCTCTCCAGCCTCTATAGCAGCAACAGCAGTGCTGTTAGCATTGTTAATGGCTATTGTTATGAATGAGGACCTCTGCTCCTCTTTCTTCATTGGCAGGCCCTGGGCAGGCAGATGGATAGGCTGCTACTTCTTCTCTGCTATCAGGATGGCCCAGACACCGGGGCCCAGGACTGGCGGAACAAAGTAGGAGGAATGATGCCCCAATGGGGAGAAAAGGGCGAAAGGGACCATGGCAAAAGAGGAGGGAGATGGGGGTAAAGGGGATGAGGGAGGAGAGTCAAGGGAAGAGGGCGACAGCAAGAGAAAAAGCAGAATAGGAGGGGGCAAGAGACAAGGGTGAAGGAGCAAGGGAGCAATAGAAGGGAGCAGGTCTCTCCTCCCCTGAATAAATTTGGAGCTCCATTGTGAGGATGTAAGAGAGGAGTGTGGCTGCTGTCTGTGGCAGAGGCCTATATTCTCAGCAGCCTGTGGAGAAGAAAGAGGAGGGGTGAGGGGCACACACTGCCCCTTTACTGGCCCCCTGCCGCACCCCCCCTCCTTCTCCAGCACCCCTGCCTGGTGATGAATGGTGGTACTTGCTGAAAGTGAAGCCTGCTGGTGAGCCTTGGCTCAGGCTGGTAGGCAGGGGGAGACTGCTTGGAAGATTACAGGGACAAACTCAGCAAAAGGCTGCCCTTCAGTCGCTCAGAGACTCCCCCAAAGATGGCAGACCCGCTGCTGGCACACAACCACAGAAACGGGTGTCAGAAAAGGAGCCTAAACCTACACCCAAAGAGCGTTTCTGCTCTCCTTCATGAGGGACTCAGAACCTGAAACAAGTCCACCAAAGCACAATTTTTTTTTAGTGCAGTCTGAAGAATCTTGCAAGAGGCAGCACCATGTGTTAGTGAGTCATTAATTTAGTCCTTTGGTTGACAAAGACTTCATTCTGTCTGTTGGGACAACCTTTTTTTTATTATTGATCATGATCTCACCTCCATAAATTACTGAATGTGGTCACAAATGTCAGCCAAGACATTTGCCATAACCACAAAAACGGGAATTACTAATTGCTCACTCAAAGAATTTATGTGCTGTTTGCTGACTACATCACAAAAAAATGCTGTTCCGTTGATACTAGATTTATTTCAAGCACTGCACATAAAAATAATCCATGTCAACAACACCGTTTCCCTGCAATCTCTCTAATGAGTGTTGTCTCTGGCTCTCACTAAACACTTCCTTCCCTCACTGCCACACGCACTAAATAAGAAAGCAGACCCTTCTCTTTCTGTCGTGGAGAAAGACCCGCAGAGATGGAGAGAAAAGTAGGAGGAGAGATGGAGAGAGAGAGCCTGGGGGCTGGCCTCTGTCCCGGCTCCCCCAGCCTCTCTGGATCGCAGCCATCTGCCACAGCTGCTGCCTGGCTTTAACTGCCACTCTAATTGACAATGAACCCAGAGCCCTGTGATAATTGTGGCTGCTTGGTGACTTGGGCAGGTAATGCCTCCCTTTCAGGATTTATCAGGCCCCATCTGTTCCTCGTAGTGCTATATGTGGCAGAAAGGACCCCCTGCCCAACCATCACTACTCACTACTTCTACTACAGCCACCCCCCTTTTCCTCCCCGTTGCTCCATCCATCCCTCAATCTGCCCCCCCTTCTCGTTTTCTTCATGTGCATTGTCATAGCCAACCAATATCCTGCTCCCTAACGGCTCCTCCATCTCCTCCTCCAGTTGCTGAGCAAATATTGAGTTTTTTTGTGTGAAAGGATGCTTATTAGAGAGCAGCTCCCAAGCCAGGGGCTGCAGCCACACCCACCAGAGGGCACCGCTTGGAGGCGAGGATTGTTTGTTCAGTCATTAACTAAAAATAAAAGACTCCTTGCAGTTGCCTGAAACTCCCCCTTTTGCCTGTGTTTGTGGCATGAGTGTTGTGCATTGTGAGTGGAAAACAACTGGAGAAGGTGGGAGGACAAGGGGTAGGGGGCAAAACCTCCCACCCTCTGCCAACACCACACCACCCCTGTTCTGTTGATTAGCTACTACTCATCTTTTATTTTTTTTTCTACGATGAGGGAACAAACGAGATCTCTGCAGCGTTAGCAGGTGTTGTGTCCAACAGAGTTTGATTATTGCTATGCTCAATCTTGATCAAGTCTGCTCACCAGCCGTCCCCCATGTTCTGGTCTGTCACTGTCAACAACGTTGCACATTTAGCATGTCAGATGTTGTAACGCTGATAAATTGAGAGATAATTCAGGTATCATTCTTTATGTAGATAATTGACAATTTCAATATGGGCCTTATGAGTACACTCAGAGCAAACAAAAGAGGACAGAACTTCCAAGCTTGCAGCTTTTTGCACTTTATGTGTCAATAATCGTTGTTTCGGTGCCTTTGAAAAAGACAGTGACAACAGGTTTTCTTCCCGTTTTGACACCAGTTTAAGATTCTTTTCTGAATCTGACAAATACAAACAGATATGATCCTAAAAAGAGTATTGTCTGATGATGCAAACAGGAAACACACACCGCTACTGGCAGGAGAAGCTCCGCCAAATGCTTTTTTCTATTGCCAGATTAATGTCAGATACTGGCAGATAACTGGAAAATATGTCAGCTTTACTTTCCAGAAATGGACAGATCTTGGCCATGTGCTGCCTAATTGTGGGCAGTGTTTTTCCCATCTGTTAGGAGCAGATATCATTTTCAGACAGAGTGATCAGATATGGTTCAAATTTACTATCATCATCCTAAATGGAGGATTTGTATTTATTTATAGCACAATTTGGAGCTGACTCCATGTTCATAGTGTAGGTACAATATGTACTACAGCAGCTCATTTGGGAGAGGGCCATGTTGTGTTTTGTTGCCGGAAAAAGACACAAGACTGCTTCAGTGGTTTTTGATCACCATAAAATATTAAGCCATAACTGTTTATGGAACAATTTTCACAACTCGCAGTGGGAAACTTGATTTTTTTTTGTTCTTCCCTTAATTATTCTACGTTGCTTAAATGAACTGTAATTGTATTTCATGGGATAACACAGATTCTAGCACCCTTTTCTGTTTGTAAACTACGCACAGAAAACATGTTTTACAAACCATTAAGCTCACAAATTTATTCACACAAATAAAACCAGCCATCTGTAATTTAGCATTATTTCAGTGCATTAGGAACAGAACATTTAACTCAGCCATAATTTTAGGCTTTGAATTAGAGCTTGCATGAGAAGGCACTCTAAACAGAGTGCCGTGTGGACACAGGATATCACACCAGAGTGGGAAAATGTCATGTGGAGAGTGTATGAATATGAAACAGGGTTACAATTGAGACAGAAAAGCGGTCTGTGTAGCTGGCGTTCACTCATTTATCTCGTTGGCTGTAGTGGAATAGATATTTGAATATGGATGTGATATAATAGCAGTGCTGTAACATTGTGAGTGTGCTAGATGCTGCATATGCAATGAAAATAATACTTTCTACTGCCAAGATTTTGACGTTTAACAAAAACGAGACCTACACCTGATTTTCCAGTGCATCCCTTTCTAATACCACATCTATTTCAGGCGGATTTCAGGATTTCTAGTGCAAGGACATCCTTAGGCCCTAAAAGCCTCCCCCTAACAGATTCAGTAGGCATATGATACCGAAACAGCAAAGTTCTCTTTCTCTCCTGCACACACACACACACACACACACACACACACACACACACACACACACACACACACACACACACACACACACACACACACACACACTCACACTCACACTCACAAATGCATCCTGCTGACAACCCACCACTCCTAATCCCTCCTCATCATGGCTGCCTGAGCCCTCAGGGTTCCAGTCATTTGCGGTGTATCTTCCACGGGATACTGATGCTGCTGTGCAGCCTGCTCGTGTGCAGGTGTGTTTATTTGCAAGTGTGCGTGTCACTGTGTGTGTGTGTGTGTGTGTGTGTCAGTTTAAAATACGGTTGCATGATTTGAAACAGGAATTAGCCGACTAAATACCATATTTATCTTCAGAGTGCTCACCTGCAAGCTAAGCTTAATGGTCAACAAATGGAATTAATGCCCTTGGCAGTTACTAGATTTTAAAACCATCAGTGATTGGCTGGTTTGTGGACAGTAAAGAAGGCACTTGGAAATAAAAAAAAAAAAGAAAAATGAAAAATCTCCAACACCACCCCTGGTTACCCAAAACTTTAACCTTCACTATCAGTACATTCTGCTCTCTCCCATGGCTTTCTGTTTGTAATTTTCCCTTTCTGTTCTCTTGTTGCTGATTCTAAAGTCATGTCCCCACCGGCTTACCCTGTTTACATGATGCAACAACCAAACCACTGCCCATTCATGCTTCATGGCTAAAACAACAAATAAACACTCCATGCTGATGCTAACAGACAGCGACAGTGTCTGAAGCTGCTTCCATAGCCCAGATGACTACATAGGAGTTCAAAAGGACATTTTAAACTTGATGCATTAAATCATAATCTGTTTTGTAGAATAACACAAACTGGTGAGCTTGGTGTTCGTGAAGTGAGACCAAGAGAATTTAAGTTTAATTTTGAACTGTTTATTAAGAGACTTAATTAAGAGCTTTGCTGCATTTATAACCACTTAATTTCATAGCTTTTCTTCCAAATACAGCCACAACATTATCTTGTTACTTGATCCTTACTTGTAGATCAGTTCGGGGATGATATTGGGAGAGTATGATAAATGGAGACGTTAATTTTCTGTCAATTAAGTCACTTAATGTGGTCACCCTTGCTCGTCTGCACCAAATGTAGTGGTCATACAAAATCATTTTTTTGGGAAATAAAGGCCCAGAATGCCCGCAGTGCCCAAAAGTGTAGATGTTCCGAGCCCTGTGTTAACTGACAACTTTAAGCTGAATCAGTCTGCTGTGTAAAGATTGTCTTTTCAGTATGATGTCAATATTTACACATTGTGCCTTTCCACAAACGATAAAAAAAAATCCTTATTGACTCTTTTTGTTTTTATCTGGTGTTGGACAATGACAATCTTAGATCCATCGGCCTGAAGCCAATGTTGCCAACTATAATCAAATACATAAGCTCGTTGCTTTGCTTCCAGATTAAGTTTTCTCAAACATATAAAAAAGTTGTGTTAAAAAGATGATCCACTCTCCATTCATTTACCTCTACAACAAATACATGCCTTGACAAGAGTCACGTCCTCATGACAGTGAGTGATTGTGCTCATGGGAAATGAAGTCTTTAGCCTGAAAACCACTTCCGATGCCAAAGGTATCACAGCAACCAAGGCCAAACGTCTAGTACTCAGTGCCAGTAAAGAAAAAAATAACCACCAATCCCATGTTCAGTTGACTTAAAGCTCCTGAAAGCAACTTTATTTGTGTCGATTTTAGCGCCCTCTGTGGCAAAAGTAATTTTTCTTACATCTTTGCTGATCTTTTCCTGAGCTAGTTGAAGTCATGTTTTCTGACTGAAATATCTCATCCTGGTTTCTTGTTACTGATATAACACTCACTCTGAGAAAAAATTTCCTCACCTTCTGAAAACTCTTTAGTCTTACACCTACCTCTTTTACAGGTGTTACAGGTATAAAAGATTACTAGATCCAAATGATTTTTCGTCTGTCTTGTATGTACCAATTAAAAACTCTTCACAGGAGCTTGAAAGGTGATTTCATGTATTTCATTTTTGTTGCATATGTATTCTTTTCTATGCCGGTAATTGGTGAATTTTTCACTCAAAAATCAATATCAGTGATGACCTGAGAGAGTCAATACTTGTTATTCCACTATGGCTGCAATAAACACTATTAAAATTTAAGTGCTCCCACTGTACTTTTACTTAACCATCACAGCCATGAGTATAACATAAACATATTCACACAGACATGTTTAATACATACGCATATATTCCATTTTTAAATTTTAAAGCACATTCATGTTGTGAGCTGAGCATGTGTATGGCTTTGAGGATGCTGTGAGCTGGATAGGACTAATTAAACACAAAAAACTGCTCCCTGAGCTCTCCGACTCACATAATAAGTGGGGACAAAGGCAATGACATGATCTTAATCAAAATGACAAGAACATTAAAAATGTAGCATTGCTCAACACAGGCAAAGATAAGAATCGATTTGGGCTGCTGATGATGGTTATCACCATTAATTATTGAATTAGTTCTCCATCATCATATAAGTGCACTGCTGAATCCTCCGGGGCAGGGACAGGAGCATGTTTCTCTCTGCTAATGTACTATTTGAGTTCTCCTCTAGTATGCTGCATGTTACCCTTAAGCTAAATTCACACTTATACGTTAAGCATGTAAACACAGCATACTCTATTTTATCTCCGCGTCTCAGACGAGCTGTCTGGCTGTGTTGTTTTCCCTCTTCCCATTGGTCTTAATCTCTCTGTGTGAAACGTGAAAGTGGATTGGACGCTAGCAGTGTGATAGCACACATCTCCAGCCCTCTCTTGTAATAACTACAGAGTCCCGTGTGTTGTGAGCCTGTGATCCTGCGAGCCCGCGGCCCATCAGAAACACCATGTCCCTCTAGGTGCATTAATCCGGCAGGCGGGGCTTGGAGCAGAGGGCTGAGGCCTAGCTATCTCCCGCCTCGGCCTCCCAGGATGGCCCTGCTTAGGAAGAGGAGCTCCCCACTGACCCCCGGGCTACGGGGGTGCTGAGATTAGCAGCTTTGTAACTTTGTATCTGTCACAGGCCAGTGCTGTGGGGAAGGACAGGCCTGGATTAGCACAGGGGAGAGGAGAAAGCTATTCTACATTTCACACACAGCTAAGAGGGGATTCAGGATTCTGGTCACTGCCAGCTGGGACATGGGGTGTAGATGAGAGTTTGGGGAGGTAGTGCTTGTATGTGTATGTATGTGTATGTGTGTGGATCTGATTTAGGATGTTTGAAGTGGAATTAAAATAAAGATTAGAAAGTTAATCCCAATGTTTGAAAGATATACTGAATGGGCGACATGATCCTAATTCACTCAGGGGGATTTAGATCCTATGAAACCCAGGTGCCCACCATACTGTGATGTTCAACATGTGACTCACAAAGATCTTTTTGGTTTTACACACACTGGGACAATAAAAACTTGTGTTTTTTTAGCTCAATCACAACAACACCAGATAATCTATTAATCTCCTATTCATCTCAATCTGCTATCAAATAGCTTTGACTAAATGCTTCAAAGATTCAAAACTAATTGAGAATGTCTCCCTTAAAATAACCACACGGCAGTCACTGTGGATTAAATTTGCTTCATTCAGTGATTCACAATGTATTGGAGTGAATAAACCAGCAGCAAACATAATGCTAATCAGATACTCAATCACCCTAAACAATACACAATAGACACTAAATATGAAGATGGCTGCACAGTTCACATGAATAGCTGCCCTGCAGGTTTTAGGTGTCACTGATAGCGCTGCATTGTGATGGGCTATTACCATATGTTTTGGCCATTGTCATTAGCCTGCTATTTGTCGGTCAAGGGACCCCGACACGATGGAGAAGGAGGGCTCATTTATCATAAACATACAACAGTGATTCAGGCAGCCACAAAGAAATGTTGCACCTCTGCATTAATATTCATTGCTTCAATAGAGTTGTTGTGCTATCAATAATACTATTCTCTCTCTTCCTTTTTTTTCTCCAAGAGCTCTTTCTTCTTCTCAGCTTTCCTTGTAATTTTTCTATTAGAAGTCTTTTTCTTTCTATTTAGTGCCATTCTTCTCCACTTTGCATAATGGTGTCAAGGTTAATAGCCTTATAGTAATAGTGCTTGCATTGCATATTCCCAAATTCCCAGGCTCTGCCAGCCAAGAGAGGATCACTTAGTCTTCAAAGGGCAGCTTATGAGCAAATAGCAACAATTCAAGCTGAACTTGTGCGGAAGTAATGCAACACAGTTAAGACTGCAGAGGCAATTGAATTTTTGTCATGATCATGATTTAATCAAAGGTGCCATTTATTGAGTTGATATGCCCGCTCTTTGTGGTTTTTAATTCAAAGACGTTTTATTTAGAGAGCTTAAGTCCCTGTAAGGACTTTGTAACGTCTCACTTCTAGATATATGCCTGATCATAATTCACAGTCTAAACCAAGATTATTAGTGCCAGAGCGGGTTATTTCAAAATGCTATTTCTCAGTATCTGTGGTCAAGTTGTCCAAGATTGGTTGATTTACGGCACGTAGAAGTCCCTATGACAACACCACACCGGACAACATAGTTTTGCAATGAGAAGAGACATCTGCGTTTTTCTCTGGTGAAAAGGATTCCTTGGATTAATTTTGTAGTGATGGTGGACACTGGAGTTGAACTTGCAAAATGAAAGGACAGAAAGGCAGAAGAAAGCTAAACAGGAGACTGATAGAGAACAGGCTAAAGGCTAAAACACGGGCTAAGCTGTTTGTGATAATGTGTATTACAACCAAGTTTCAGCAGTTTTACTGTAGAGGCCTGTTCAACCTTGAGAGTCTGTCAATAAAAAAAGAGCAAGGTTACATTTGTTCTGTTTGGTGAGGCTGGAGTTGGTAGATTAGCACTGGTTTGACATAACCAGGATTCACTAATGTTACACATTACCAGGAGTGCGCATGGCCCATGGTTGAAAAACGTGTCAAAGTGCCCTCCTGGTTGGCATAACACACTAAACTGCCCCCTTGGCTCCTTAAAACATAATAATCATCAATATTTCTAATAAAAAAAATCTTATAAAAGTCAAGCTAAGATACTATATGATGCTGTATTTAATGAAATATTTGTGGCTTTTGTGAGCAAAGACATCCTTTGCAGATTTTTATTTTAGAGCTTAGCCTTGACAATCAGTGAGATGCAAGATTTTTACTTCAATTTAAGACATATATTTGAAAAGATCCTGAAAATTAATGGTTAATTGTTAATAATCTGAATGTTTATCAAAGTAATTGCGATTATCGTTTTGACCATAATCATGCAGCCCTAGACACAGAATTTGATATTTCAGGCTTTTCTGCACCACTTACAAGAATCAGTGTAAGTCAGTGTGAGGGACAGTCACAGATGGAAGGACAGAAAGATAAAACAACCTTTCAGACGACTTGGCTTAGCCCTGCTAAATGGCTTCCGACAGCCAGATTCATCAGTGGCTCATCTGTGCTGTTTACACTGTTTAATTGTTTGACAGTTCCTGTTTATGCTGTGTCACTTCCAATCCCCTCTGCTTCCATTAAACAGGTGAGCTTTCCTTCAATAAATGAGCAGCATTTAAAATTTGCCAGTAGCTGCACTGCTGGATGTGATCAAACAGAAATGTGGCCGCCCAGCTTCCTGCAGGCATCGCTCTCATATCCTGGAACCGAGACCAGACCAGGTCAATCAACACTTCAGGCGCAGTTTGCACGAAAGCTGTGCATAAGTGTGCATGTGTGTGCATGCATTTTCATGTTTATGTGTGTGCAACTGTCAATTCCCCTGCAGCCAGTTGGCTTTTTTACCCGACATCTCAAAGTGGGAGGCCTGATGGAGAATCAGGTGAGCCTTTGAAGTCTGATATAAATAAGACGGTTAAGGGGACCTGCATGGGCAGTGATCCTGGATCGCTACTCTTAAGAAGCTTGATATATACGGGTCATTGACTTAAGATGACTTATTAGCACACACACGCTGCAGGTAATGGAAGCGTAGTTATACAAGCTTGCACTTTGCATGCCACGACTATTCAACCTTCAACAGCTCCTATATAACCAAGAACAGTGGGCTCAGGGGAGAGAACGAGCGAGACGGAGAGAGAGCAAAACAGACAGCCAGAGGGTGGAAAGAGTCGGTGGAGAGAGTCAGAGAGAGAGAGTGCTCGACTGCAAAGATGAAAGACAATGCAATCAATAAGATATATAAGATAACAAATAATGCCCTGGGTATCTCATTAATCGTAACATAGGCTTATTATGCTGAGCACAGGTTTATAAAGCTGGGTCACTTTGGTTCCTTTTATTGAAATATCAGCAAAGGTAAGAGGAGGTAAAACACTACAGAGACTAGATTTTACTGTAGCTTCAGCAAAATATGTGACAGAAGGTCAGCCACTCAGGAAAAGAGTGAGGAGAGCGTTGTTTGCTGTAGCACAGTGAAAAATGTGAGGCAATTATTGCAGAGAACCAACTAAAGAGAATATACAATCAGGTTTAGTTAGACAGGCGAACTCATGTAAACTCTCCAGAACAATGATGTAAGCGCTAAGAACAGTTTGTTGTTGCAGATCAGCTTGTGTGTTGCTCTGTAAACTGCAGTGTGTTATTGTTGTAGACACTGTGATGACATTGGGCCCTCTGTCATTCTTCCCTTCACGCGTAAGAGGAAGAAAATGATAGCTTATCCCTCGATGCCCTTGAAGGCAAGGTGTCTCTGCATAGTATATCCATCACAATCAACACCAGATCATTTATATTAAATGCCGCCCTCTTCTTCTACTATTTTTTTTTTTCAAGCTGCACCCTGTAATACACTAAACCGAATGCAGGCGGAATTTAAACAGAGCAATAAACAGTGATTGTCGCACACAACTTGTCCTTCTAATTTACAGCCTGGAGCCGGGCACTGGGCTAAGGAGAGAGGAAGGTTGGGAGTCCAGATGCATAATGACCTACACATTTCCACCTGATCTCTATTCTCTAGGTGCCGTGGCTTTCTGCCATAAAGGTGCATAAAATCCATTAGCAGGGACGACGGTTTACAAAGAGTAATATTGTAATTTCCATAAATGCAATGTCTGTTGGTCTTTTCATTAATCTTGATGACATTTTAGCATGATAATTTATTTATATATACGTACACACATCACCACTTTTTAATAGCAAATTAATAAAACGAGCCGTTATTAGCATAAAATATAGCCTGTGGTTGTGATTGGGATTACAGTCCCCTGGCTGTCGGGTCAACACCTAGCTTAATCCTCATTTAAAATGGGCAAAGTATGCTGTCAGCATGCAACCACTGTGGCTGGAAAGTACTCCGCTCATCACATGCACCACTACACAGTCTCTACTTCTTCCTGGTCTGAAACCGAGCAGGTCCTGATTAATTTATACTGTTTGTGGTTTATTATTTGCATATTTTCTACTTTTTTCCACCTTATCTAGATGCATCCCAGTGCTCCAAAGTGGGTTTAAATAGCTCCAGAAATATGAGTAATCATGAGTCATCAAAACGTCTGCGGTGATACAGCCCTAAATTCAGAGAAAGCACCGTCTCAGACAAGGAAGCAACTCATGGTGGAGCCTTATCTGCATTACAAAGCATTTCAGGACTTTGATTAAACATTCCACAATTATTAAACACGTTCTGCATGCAAGCCTAGAAGGAGCTTTGAGACTGCAACCATGACATCACTGTGTAGAATAATGCTGATTCACACACTTTCTATTGCAATTGTCTCCCTCCACAAATCACTAAATCTACACAAATGTCACCCGGTGCACTGTGCCAAATGGCCTTCCCCTTCACATTAGTCTAGCAGCAGACAGAGAGGAATGTTACCTTCATCAGACACTGATCAGTGAGTTCCACAACATTGCCCCCAAATGTACCTCTGCATGTATATGTGGACCTATTTCCATGAATTGGAAATTTTCCATCCCTGAATTTTCATATGACTAATGGCATATTGTTTTCTGACTTACAGAGACAGATACGGTGCGAGCAATCCACTGCATAAATAGGTGCGCCAGACGTGGTTCATTAATAAACTAACTCTCACATTTTTCTTTTTGCATTTGATAGGTTGCTGTTGGTTTTATCATGGGATTTGCTGCATGAACTGGCAAATAGCAACTGCTGTTGTAGCTTCAGAGTGCTATATAATTGATTGAGATCCGGGCCCTGTTATTTCTAGATGGTGGCAGACATGAGGTATACGCAGGATAATACAAGGGCTGCTGGCACTGACCCTAAACTCTTGGCATGTCGCGACTCACCTATAAAATTTTCCATGGATGATTAATACAGGAATCGTGTTGGCTTATTAGGACTCAATTCTACAGCTAGTTGAGGGGTGTGAGTGTGCATGTTAAGAGCTATCCAAAACAGGCAGGAGTAAAACGGGATGTCTGGGGAGCAGTGACTTGGATATGACTTATGCGCACACCCACACAGAGACACACAAACACATAGAACCAATCTGAATCAGGTCCACCCCACCATACAATTTCACTGAGCACCGAAATGCTTGAATGAAGATGGATAGGATTTCCTTGAATCTAATCCGGAGGAGGCTGCTGGTCATTGCCGGACCCTATCTTGGTTTCCTTGCATGCTGTCACTTACTCACCCAGGCAGCGAGTGGTGGGTCTAAGTGTGATGGCCTTTACGTGCCCTTGATTCTTCTACAAAGGGAAATTATCAGGGATGCCGAACATGAGCCAGACATTCATGGTCATGCCTTTGCAGATGTCCAAAGTCAAGGTCTCGGTCACTTTGGCCCTCCACCAGTCCCTTCCCCAACTTGGCTGATCAATATGTCATAAAGCACAGCCCAATCAAAGTGAAATACTCAGGACACGCCTCCTAATAACATATTTGCAGCCATAAATGTAAAGATTAACGATAACAAATGACCAAGCCAGCCTTATGTATGCCCTGACGCTCTCTCAATGCATGAAATTTCAGGCTAGCTGCTGCTTGTCTTCAGGTTCATTACCTCCACATGGAGGCATGGGGGTTTCAATCATACCACCCCAAAATATAACCCCCACCCAACAACCAAATAGACCTGCAAACACACACAAAACACAGACACACACACACTCACACACACACACACCCTCGTCTTATAATGAAAACACAGGTTGGGCACACATTAATCAATGCAGACACCAAGTTCTATGAAATCTAAATGGGGTAAACATCCCCTGAGCATTCATTTCCATTTTGTGACAGGCTAAAGAAATGAAATAAAAAGATGTAGAAAAATACATTAGTATATTGATTCGTACAGTTTTTTTTCTGTTATAGGTGTCAGCCCTTAGAAGAAATGGGTTGTTCTCATACATTAAAAACAAAGTTATAGAACTTTAGAGATAGTCTTATAAGAACATTTAGAAGTGGAAAAAGCCAATTGAGTCAAGCCCATAAATGCAAATTACAGAAATAATGTGCACGTTACAATTGGATCATAAATATTGACATAGTAAAGTGTAATATGTATTGAAATGGAATCTTGTTAAAGCAGGGGTCGTGACCCTGATTGTAACGAGAGCATAAGATGAGAAAAGAGCAGATTCCCACCCACAATACAGCCAGTCTCTTAAATTTTAGAATCATCTCCCATCTTCTGATTTGGCTGTGTAGTTTTGGATTTCTAGAAATACTCATTATTCACCGTTATCTCACAATTTAAGCTATATTAATGCAAAGGAAGATCTCTCCGTCTCTCACCTCTTTCTTAAGATATTATCCGCTCTTGACTCCAGCTATCATGCGGTGTTAAGTCATAGCATACAATGCAGATATTAGAAATGCAATATACTAAGCACAGGGCTAACCAGAGGGGGAAGATAAGAGGAAGACAAGGGGTGAGGAATTGACATGCAGAGGCTCTCATTGCTGTTGGCCTACAACTTGAAGGGCCCTTAACCAAATGTGAGAGCTGGTCTGGATAGTTTCCATGGGCCTATGCAGGCCCATGGAGGCCAGGGCCAGGATGAAAGCATGCTATGATGTATCCACAGGCTCAGAGGGTTTTGAACATCCAGGGTCTAGAACAGGATCCTATCCTGACTCATCAAGATCTTGAAGAGAGGCTATTGGGAATTTAGGGTGCAGTCACACTGGCCAAACGTACTGTGCTCAATCACGCTTCAGTCCTAAAGTCCAGTTTGTTTGGCCAGTGTGACCGCAAGTATACCGTGCTCAGGCACGGTTCACTTGTGGCTGCCTGTCTTTTAACAGGAACTCACAAGCATGAACACATCACCCCCTGTTTTCGGCTCCCTCCACTGGTGCCCTGTCCATTTTAGACTTGATTTTAAAGAATCGTGCTTAAGTATGGCACAGTTTGGTTGGCCAGTGTGGCTTCGCTTTTTAAGGGGTGTGTGGGTGCTGTGTTCTTGTAGCACTACAAAAGGATTGACTTTATGTCGGGAAAACAACATGTAGTATGTACAAGGACACTGCTGCCTTTATTTCATGCAAGTGTTGCATGTTGCTGCACAAAAAAAAAAAAATTCATTCTGCTCTATTTGCATGATCGGTGATGTGGTCACTTCTCAGAGGAGAGATTCAGACCAATAAATAAACATCAGTGGAGACAAAGATGAGTGTTTATCAGTGTGCCTGCAGCCATGATGAGCCTACGTGAGAGACAGAACCAGTTGCCCTTTACCGTGGTGCAAATTACATGCAGAAGTGGCATGTCAGACATGTGTGACTGTTGGCCTATGAATACATAGGCAGTAATCAACATTGTTTAAAATGCTCATTTGCATATGCATGCATCATTAATTCTATGCAAATGAGGCAGTGGGGACTGCACTGGTGTGACTCTCCTTGTAACCCAATAGTATAGCTGTCAGAGGAAGGTTACAAAGAGAGGCAAAGTCATTAGTTTGCAACCGTCCTTCCATATAGATCCCGTCTTCCTCTTGATGATTAATGGAGAAGATGCATAAAAGTAACTTTTCAGTGATGTATGCTCTTTTGTATGCTTTTCCATGTCTGTATGGTGCATGTGCATTGATATAGACAACAATGAGCCACATGAGAATAAACTGTAAGAGGCTGTCTGCGAGCATTTGTGCTGTAAATGCATTCCCCCGTTATGAAAGACCCGAGTTTATCCCTCAATCCATGGTAATGTTTCTTTATTTTGAATTATGCATGCCTCACTCAAGAAGCATAATTTATAAGAGATTATTTATTTTCCTTGGGTGATCTAAATTGAACATCTTGACCTGATTTCCTATATCATGATTTAAATGAGATGTATAGTGGACTGATCTTTGCACAATATTCCTTCTAATAGTTAATAAATCATGAAAAAAGGCTATGAAAGCAGCTGCTTTTAGATTTGTTGAGATGCCAATAACAGTATTACTTTCAGAATAGTTACCAGTATCAGAAATTTTGCCAGGATCAACTGATACTAGCATAGGTATCAGTGTGTATTGTTACTAGTGTCATTATCAGTTTAGTTACCACATGGCTGCCAGTATCTGTCACAGTTTGGACACAGCATGTGCATCAGTAGAAGCAAAGGCATCACTGTCAGTGCAGACAGCAGCATGGGTATTCCTATGGGTAGAGAAACCTTACCTGTTTTCTCTGTGCATGTGTGTTCTTTCTGGCTTCATCTTGCAGTCCAAAAACAAGCTCATCGGGTTGATCTGTCACTATATTCCCCATGTGTGTAAGCATGTGCGTGTGTGTGTGTGCATGTGTGTGTGTCTGTGTGTGTGTGCGTGTGTGATGGTTGTTTGTCTCTACGCGCTAGCCCTGTGATAGGCTGGTGATTTGTCCACGGTGTTCCCCGCCATGCACCCATTGACAGCTGAGATAGGCTCTAGCCCCCCATGACCCTGAAAGGGTAAAAGCAATAAGAGATGATGTTGACTCCTTTTTTTGTTTTTGGTAATTCATTCGGTAAATGATGGTACAAGCAAGGAATTCAGCACTTGTTGGACCAACAACACTGGCCCTAAACTAATTCAGCACAGCAAAGTGAAATGTTGTTGAACGAATGTGTTCTAACTAAGCAGAACAGACTAAGTATGTTGCTGACATTGTGGTGTCAGATACTACAGCATACATTCATAGGTCTAATGAAGTCCATGACTTATCAGGTCAGGGATACTGAAGCTCAGACCTGAACAATGTGGGGAATACACAATATTAGGCAGGTGGTATCAGCATCTGTCCAAATACAATTGGAAATACTAGTATCAGTATGCTAGTATTTTTAGTAATACAGTATTATAATCTTTCCTGATACTAGTATAAACTTCAGTTTATAGTTTCAGAATTGGTATCTGTATCTTTCCAAATACCAGTTAATTATCAGTATGACTGCAATACTATTGGTATTTGTATCAGTATCTGCTCAGAAACCAGTAGAAATACCAGTATTGGTATACTAGTATCAATAGTTCCAGTGAAAATACCATAATTAGTATGCTGGCATTGATTATCATATCAGCGTATGTCGAATTATCAGTAAAAATACTAACATTTGCATCAAAGTATTGATATCGGTATCAGTATCTGTCTAGATACGAGTACAATTACCAGTATCAATACATTACTAGTGGTATTTGTATCAGCATCTGCCCAGATACAGGTATTAATAGCAGTTGCGGTGTTATTATTTGCATTGGCCTTGGATACTACCTGAAATACATTATTGGGCAACATGTGAAGATATGCACTTACCTAATATCAAACTAACTTTCCCCAAAAGTTAAACTGGTTATGAATAAAATTCAGTTCGACAGTAACAAGCAGAACTGGTGCCATGTTAGAAGAGAGTGCTAAGGCAATCCAAACAAACACTATTTTGTATGTCGCTTTGGACAAAAGCGTCTGCAATATAAAATAGTAGATTTGTAGTAGTCATAAGTGTTTTCACTGATACTTTGTTTGTATCTTTCTATTGCACCAGTATTGCAGGGTTATGTGGTTTCTCCAATGCTCATGTCCAGGTCATGAAATCTGTATTGTGAGAAAGTAGTGTAATCACTTTTTTCACAATGGGCTCAGATGAAACTGGGGAAACTGAAATATGTCAGCCACAACAAGTTTGTAAAAACCTCCTTTATAATCTACATGCTGGAGGTTCAAGAGGAAGCCAAAATGTTCTCATACTCATCAGTCGGTAAATGATGATACTCTCCATGAACTTTATATGCAATATGCAGGAGAGATGTTCTAATAACAAAAAGAAAAAAAGCAGCATCAATAATGTATTTATGTGAGAATGGACTCACACCTACTGCTTTACTGATTCCTCTGTCTCCTTTCTGCTCTGTAATGAATCAGTCTGGCGCAGTGTGGAGGGGAAAAAAAGGTGATCTCAGCAAATATAGATGAGAATGACACCTTCTGGAGTTCGAGAAGTTGAAGAGGCATCTAATAACACTCACTCCACTCCCCACCTCCACCTCCCTCCTTTTGCCATGTATCCTCTTAGTTGACGAGATGCTTCCGGAGGGGGCCTAAGAAGACACACGATGACAGCCATGCTCAGAGGAAGATGGTAACAAGATGTGATGCATAACACATGAGAGAGGCTGGGGTGTCATTACAGAGAGATGAGCAGGCTTCATCAAGCACATCACAAATACATTTTAGATGACACCTCCACTTGTGATGCGCTCACTTCAGAGAAAATAACATTTATTACCCTGTTATGTTTATTGCAAATATGCAGATGTATAAGACAGCTGCGGAGGACCTGGGGTGTAGATGAATTACTCAATTCCCATTTGTTTAACATAAACTTTTTGTATTACTTTTAAATACTTTTCCTTTGTTCCATTTTTTTTTCCACAGAATATTTCATATTAGCATTCTGATCCTGATAGACTGTCCCTTTCACTGCCGCGCTCAGAATAAATTTGATATGCCTGAGTGCTCGCAGTAGACTTTGTCTTCCTTCCAAAAAGCGGTTGTTATAGACTCAATAAACATCCATTCTGCTTTTTTTCCAGTGAGAGAGCATCCCAAAAACTGTCATGATTGCTTTGGAAAAGAGCCTATGAAAAGTTATGCAAATTAACTATTTAGTGGGTTACTCCTCCCTGTGACATATGGTTGTGGCCAAAACATTAAATCCTTGCAAAGTCAATGAGAAACATGTTTTCTCTTTTAAATCCTGCCCGACTTCTTTTTTTAATAGCTTTCCAGGTAGGTTTTAAACTGTTTTGAAGAAGTGCATTTGTGTCTTATTACACATTTGCCGAGCAATTCTTGCTCACATTTTTGGCCATATTTGCCCATTTTCAGAATTTCCTTGCTCACAGTGTAGACGATTATTTATAAAAATCCTTTCCTCCCACAAAAGGTTTGACAATTTTAGAATCCTACTGACCTGTGCACCCTGAACTGCTAGAGCATTACTTGAGACAATCCTATTTTTATATTTCCTGTATTCCGGCTCCAGTATTCCCCTGCTGAAATCTTCTCAGTAGTGTGCAGAGATGATGCAGGGAAACAGGAGAGGAACAAAAATCTGCTGAGCTACTTAAAGTTTAAACAGAGTAAAAGAAGGGGGGCTGGTTTCTTCTGCTTGGCTGTTAGCTAATAAAACTGCTTACATACAATGAGAGAAATATACAAGAGCAATCAATATTTTATGTAACAGCTCCGACTGGGCCTGCAGTACTGACAGAAGAGAAAACCAGCCAGGAGATGAAAAATAGATTGCATTAATATAGCGCTGTGATTTACTACAATTATGTCATCCTTGGGATAGACAGAGCGAGAGGAGGTTTGAATAAATTTGGATTATCATCGCTGTTTATGTGGCTATGAGTAAGAAAGCCAGACTCTAGTTAAAAAAAAAATCAGGAGGAGGGGTTTTGGCGAGAGGAGACAGAATGAGAAAGTGCCATCTAATGTAAATTCAGCAAACCCTCCCTCAGTTCCAGCTACCCCTGCCCCTTCCTCCGTCCCAACCCTGGAGCTCGATGGTGCTCGGCCGCCCTCCGCACCATGTCACCATCCACATTCTCCTTCTCTGCTCAATGTTCCATGACAACAAGGTGAGACGGACAGCAGAGGTTAGGCTGAACAGCTGCTTCCTGGGTTGGAAATTCCAGGCATTGAGGGCCATCTGTCTATATGTTCACTGATGTATATGGGAGCCATCTATCAGGCTGCTAGCCCTGCAGCTGCTGGGGCCGTCACAGCCCAGTCTGCCACCCGCCCGCCCGCTTGCCTGCCTGCCTGCCTGCTCTCTTGCTTGCTTGGCTGGCTTCTCCCAGCCTCAACCCCAACACAATGAGAGCTCCTTCTTCACTTTGTGTCACACAGAATGGGCTGATTTGATTAAGTCCTGGGCTCTCATTATGTTAGGTAGGGGTGTAGAATTTCAATGATAATCCATAATGCATGACCGGGGGTTTTGTTGCCATGGTGACATAAATTCAAGGTTACCAGCTCAGACGCATAATTGGGTGCGCATTGAGCGCTGAAGAGGTGCTGTTAAAATTCCCCTCATGAAAGTGGAGCATCAATCATGCTGTCGTAGATTGCAAAGTACTCATAATCAGATGAAATGCTTGGCGGAGAGAAAGCGTCACAACAGGAAGGGGCTTCCTGCTCTTTGAAGAATAACAGAAGAAAAATTGACAGAACAAGAAGTGAACATGTTTTTGTTTTCCTTCACCCCCCACCCACCCCTAAAAACCTTCTCTTTTGCGTTTTCAGCTGGTTTTGTACAGTAAGTTGGTCTCAGCTCATTTGGCCCTTATCTTGCTCTCCCAGGCAGGAATATCCCCTCAGTCTGTACAGCTCCCCCCAAATGATGGAAATCAATTCTCACAAGAGATCAGGACCTCTATGACAAGCAGAGCCTGCAGCTCCAGGCTCATCAGACCCATTTGAACGGCAGACAAAAGCAAAAGATTTCTGCCCCTTGTGCTTTCTCCTGAAATCCCATTGAAAATCTGCTCATGCCTTCTCCAATCTGCGCCACAGTTCTTTTATTGATGCTCGCTCTATTTTTTTTCTTTTTGGGATGGGAAGTGGATCGACAAGGGGATGTGCTCGCTTGGAGGCGTGTGCGGGACAGGGAATTGTGTGGGTCCCCTGGATAAAACCTCCTCTTCACCATTTTTTTTTTTTTTTTTTTTTTACATCTACTTCTGGTATTACTAACAATAAAAAATCAAAGAAGTGATGAGTGGCTTGAAGCTACTTGTTAGTCTGGAAAAGTTTCTTTTTTTTTTTTCTTTTTTAAACCAGTGAAAAGACAGTCGGGAACAAAAGCATGAAGTTTTGTAGGTCAGGTTATTGTGCAATTTACAGCCTACTAACCATGACTGTCTGTCTATAAGCTGGCAGGTTGGACCATTTCAATCACATGAGCACTATCCTGAAATACCCCCGTCCATCAATACAGCACCTCTATAATTCTCCTATGGTTAATAACCATAAATCAAATGAGATTCATAAACCATTAAGATGGTGCTTATTATCTCTTACACTAGGTAGTTCAGATATTCATAGCCTGGAGGTACGCGCCTTCAAACCAATAATCCGCTCCATCTATGCAATATTTCCCTCTTTTTATCACATGAATTACGCTTTGTGTCATAATTTACCAGAACATTTCTCATCACTGGAGTAATACGCTTTACTGAATTCATTTTTTTCACTGCTTGTACATCACACCAGCACACTCTACTTTTTCCACAGCCACTTTCCTCATTGATAAGTTGAGTTACAAGGTCACACATCAGTTGCAGAATCCGGCGCACAGGATCTTGCTCGGCATCCTCTTTTTGGAGTTTGAAAGTGTGGCGCCGATCTTAAGGACAGCTACATGAAAAATTGATGCCGCTTACTTTAACTCAAGTGAAAGTCTACTCTTTTCAAAAGGAGACAACAAACACATGAGGGAGTTTCCTGCGGTGCTCAAGCATCAAATTAAGGCCCAACAAGAAGACATCCATGTATGCCAGTCACGGCTTACCTTCAAAGGCCCCGTGTTCGACTATAGAAGCTATTTTGTTTGAAGGTACAAAGGGAAAACAGGTTATTAAGAGGAAGGCTTTATAAAATGGAGAGACAGACATTCCTTTTCAAGTCCAATTTTCCCCCGCTACTGTATTTGCCACCTATCATTCCGATGAGCGCGTTGCTTTAAAGCGACTCAACAGGGTTCCTGCCGAAGATCTGAATCAAGTTTTTAATGAGCCTGTCACAGGTGTGGATCTGCTGATGCTGTAGCTCTGTGGGACTAAACAGGCCTTACCCAGTCAATTAAAGAGGCTAGGCTATTCACACAGGAGTGAGCACCATAAGTATGCCCTGTGTAGCTTTGTTTTCCCCCTGTTGGTCTCATCTCTCCTGGAAGCAGTGGCCTGTGATGACAACACAGAGTGCACTCAAGTTTTAATCAGATAGATAACTTTTATTTCTTTGAACTGAACCCACAATTCACTTCATTTCCAGCTGTTCTTTGGCCTGTACTTCACATTTCCCCGTTGTTTCCCCAAATACTTTTCTCACAACTGGGTGAATTTTCAGAGGTTTAAATTTAGTCAGGGATTGGCTTTTTGCATTGACTTGTTGGGAGTGTGGGATTTGGGGATTTTTGCACTGTCTAGGGATATATACATTGTCTGTGTGTGTGTGTGTGTGTGTGTCTACGACAGAGAGCGCAAGAGAGAGAGTGGGTGTGTGAGAGAGGAAGGAAGCCTGTAATTCCCTGTCCTCCACATGAACCCTTGATACTGTCCCATATGTTATATTCCCCCATTTCACTTGTCAAAGGGCTGATGTGTGGCTTGTACGGAGAACAAACATGTGTTCCAAATGTGTGTCAGTAATGCTACGCAGTGACCTGACCCCGACGTCTATTTATGTGCATGTGCTGGAGTGTGTTTGATTCTGAATATGAGCAATATGTAACTGGACTGACAATGCTTAGTGGACTCAAGGCTACCCACGCAGAAACAAAATTCACCATAAGAAGAGGAAGAGGAGGATGAAAAGGACAGTGGCAGAATTAGGAGCAAAGGAGGAAGGAAGCAGAAAGAAGGAAAGGTGGGGAGAGAAGGGAGGGTGAGGGAGAGAACAGAAGGAATGTATTGGTCAAGCACACAGCGTGTCAACAAAGCGGTGTAAAGACTTGTCACTCTTGGTCACTGCGCTCACTGCCCGGCGACTGGACAGGAATGTGCTGGTCATTCAAGCCGCCAGAATAGGCAAGTGCTCCTTTGGCCCTTCCACCCTGTGCCCACCATTGTGTCAGCAAGAACATTGTTCAGGAGATTCCTTTGTCCCTTTAGATTTTTGGAGGTCCCTTTTCAGGACATCCACCGAGACCCCCTGTGCAGCCAGGCCATAGCTGCTCCCTGAACAGCTGTCTGGGATCAAGCTGAAGTCACTCTAAGCTGGCTCCTATTTGAGCCAATGCATTACAGATGTTTATCCTGCAGAATTAGACTGCTAGCTAGCTGTAGGGAGGATGATAATGTGACTTGGTCCAGTTATGTATTTCCGTATTGGGGTCTTAAACTAGGCTGACCCCTGGTAAAGATTTCTCTGTTCAGCCCCTTTTACCAATGTGATTGAATTCAGCCCCAGCTTAGGGGCCATACTAAGCCCTTCCCGATGCTCCACTGAGCAGATCTCCAATGCACAAACTGTGGCCTCCCCCCATTGTGCTGTTTACAAGGTCAAGGTTGCAGGGTCACTGTTTCTGGCTTAGTTAAATTGGCATGCTCCTTTTTTTTGGTAATGGATTACTGACTTGGTGATGGCTTGATGCTTAGCATCACTTTTATCAAGGGCAGGAGAATAATATGCGGACAAGCTAAGGATTTAGGGCCAAATGTAGACAATTGAAGCATCTCAATAGATATCGAACACAGTGTGGGGATTTGCATAACCTGGCCGGCCAGAGGCAGATAGGAGAGAAAAACACACTCTTGGTCCTGACAGTGTGAAGGATCATTTGAGTGATTTATGCAGGAAATTGTATTTGCGAAGCAAGGGAGATAATTTAATAAAGCAAGGCCTGGCCTAGTCCTCAAGAACAGGGGGCTCTTTGCTGAAAAATGATACAGCCTCCTGTCTGAGGGGGTGGCAGATAACGAAGGCCAATATTTACCATGGATTTGTGCTCCTTCTATTTCCTGTCATAGTCTTACTATTATCTTTCCTAGTTTCCTGAAATGAGCAAACATATTATATGCATACATATAAATGTTTAATATATGCAAATGCAACCTGTTTCATTTCCTTTATGCAAATGTTGTATCATTATTATTAGCAAAAATGACGAGAATATCAGTGAATCGCGTGGCAGCTTTAACTACAGCTGTGAATAATCACGCTATTACAGAGAGGAAAGAAAGCACCAAGAATCCTGATAAGTTCATGTACGTCAGGCTCATAACATCAATCCCTGACAGATAATTAGGTCCTTTATTTAAAACGATTCTTTGTGAGACACGGCGGCGAGGGACAAGTCTTGCAAACACATTCCAGTAACAAGACAAGACACATCATTGGAGATGAGTTGAATTGTGTTGAGGATGTTGACCTCTGCTCACGACGGAACATAAAAATGAATAAAGTGGACAGAGGCTGAGCGAGATTCCTCTTAGTGGAGTGCTTTGAGACCTTGCTTTTATTGCATGTAAACAACTGTGAAGAGCCATATAAATACTCCACATCCTCAGACCAATAACTGATATATTTCCACTAAGTACACTGTTTCACCTCGTTAGCATGCGCTTGAGCTTCAACCTTGCCCCTTCATCAATCCGCCACATGCATCTTCGCAATGCGCCCTTGCATACAGGGCCCTCGTCCTGATATTGTAGGAATGGAGAGAGAGTTGGCCCCGGTTAATGTTGCATGTCAGCAGAGTAAGGGTCTCTCTCACTCTCTCTCCTTCTGCAGTAGGTCTGTTAATGTTTAGAGTCAGGAGGCCCAGGGGACTCTAAATCCCTCGGACACAAAGAGCCTCTGTGTGCCGGCGAGGTCACATCTGCCCAATGACTCTGTGTGCATATAGGGAGCACTCTATAGGCCATCAGAGGGGCCTGCTGCAACTGCCCCACTTCCATAATACTACTCTGTGTGCACCACGCCGGCCAGTGGGCTTGATAGAGCTTGACATTTCACCACACGCACATTAAACTCGCTGTCACGTCAGACCATTCTCCTGAAGACGCAGGGAGAAATGGAACATCATAAAAAGCCAAGCATCTGCAGTACATAACGGCGGAGAAGCACTGAGACGAAAACATAAAATCAGTGTTTTGGTCATAATGTTGCAACTGACAATAAAAGATTGCTCCATTACGACTCAAACCAGTGTCCACAGACCGTTATGTTAATGCAAAGAATTTCTCTACTCCGCTGTTATCATTACATATTTAAAGCTGACATATAGAGTCATAGCAAGGACAACAGTGCACATTTGGTGTCACATTATATCTGTAAATAACAGATGTTTGCACAGTGACTCACATTTGGGGCTCCTTTCTTTAATGAAGGACCTTAAAGGTGAAACCAGAGCTTTGGTTTGATAATGTCATTTTTTATTAAGGTTGAAAATAAAACAGCAGAAGGACTCAGGGTTGTTTGTCAAGTCCGCTCACCCAGCGCTCCAATATTAACATGCCTAAGAAGTGATTAGCATTGCTATTGACATGGTAAACAGTGATTAAAAATATATGCCTCTTAATGGGCCCCAGTCTTGCCAATCAGATAGTGTGCAGGCTAGTCAGTGGTGCAATAAATCATTGAGTCTGGCCAGTGGAAACCAGGGCTATCCACTGAATCCAGGTTGACTCGATATGGAGATATCAATGAAAGCCTTTGTTTTGTCCACCGCAGCAAATTAGACACGCCACTGTGCCCGCTTAATGTACACACTGCAATCTTCCCTGACCTACACGGTCTGAATTTAGCACTTGGGATTTCTCATAAAGCAGAAGTTTCATTCCAGTTGGCTACACAGACTGAATGTGGATGGCTGGAAAGGCCATCAGCTGGAATGAAAATAATCTGTTAAATGAGACAGCAGTCTTGTCACACAGCCAATGAAAAAGCAGAGTTGGAGTTTAGTGTGTTTGGAGTGAGCTAGCCTGTTTTTAACCAGCTGTAAATAATGCTTGAAAAATACTTCAAGAAAAAAACATAGCCCGGTTGACCTTTGACCTTGTTTTTGTTGCTCATGATAAAGTTAAAAAAAAAAAAAAAAAAAGCTGGCCAGCAGTGAATAAAATGTACTCTGTACTCTGAGAGCAGTTGCACTCTGGGGATGAAGTGGAGGAGACCTTTTAGGAGGTGGCAATGACAGGAGAGGTGTGACGGGGTCAGGGTGGTTTGATACCATCCTATTGAGGCCTTAATTACTCATAGAGAGGCTATAGGGGCCTTCTGTGCATCCACTGTGAAAGGACTGAGCCAGAGAAGGTAATTTATGACTGGCAGGGTGAGGTTACAGGGGGGAGCATCCCCTTAAAAGAGAGGCATGCATGCCTGGTCCCTCTCCTGAGCTCAAGTGGCTCAATAGATGGCAATTGAGCTACTTGGGAGGTGGACCTGCAGTCTCCTTCTCTTTCCCACTCTCTCAGTCTTTCTGTCTTTTCTCTAACTCTCCGTCCAACTCCGCTCCACTGCTCCCTCCCATGTCCTCGATCAGCTCATCTGGGTGTGCTGCGGCAGGATATCAATCTTAATGAAGCTGCCAGGCCAGTGTCGTATCAACTTTAGACTACAGGCCTTGATAAGCATACCAATTCTCTGTAACAATACCCAGGGTAATAACCAGGACAATAAGGTCTCACAAAGGATGGAGTGTGGAGACATCTGAATTTTATGGGTGCCGTGTGTGTGAATGAGAGAGAGATAGAGAGCACATAAATTGTCTGTCAGGGTCTGTGTGCGTGCAGGAAGAGCATGTGTTTAAAGTGAACATGTACATACACTCTGCATGAGCATAAAATACAGAGTGAAGAGTTCCGACTTATTCAAATCATATGTCTTCCTGTCGATCGTAAAAGTAAGACCACATAGGAAGAGCAGAGTCATATTTTTGCTCCAGAGATTCAGCTCCACCTCACTCAGATTTGGAAGTAGTTTGAACTTTGTTGCATAAGCTACAGGTCACTCAGAGATTATCCTCCAGGTTTCCCCTCATCGCTCAGCTCCCCGGTCATGTCTCTGAGATGAGTCAAATGTTGTGTTTACAGTATGGTTTTATCTCCACAGCCAGATAGGTCTGGAGTGGGGAATGTGGGCGCCTGCCTGCTGGCTGCTTCTGCTTTTGGAGGGCGTTGGAGGACAAAGTGTGACTGTGCGACTGTGTGTCTGTTTGCATCTGGGGGGTTTTGGTCACATGAGGCCAATATGAACGCCTGTGGTCTTTAATTTATTGTGGTGGGTTTATGTGGCTGTGACTATCACACACATTAGCGACATTACTCTGCTTTCATCTGCTGAGTTCCTCTTGGATTAGAATGGGAAAGAAAAAAAAAGATGCTAACCACAAACTTATTTAGAGAGGATGGAGAGAGGAGGAGGGGGATTTCCATACTGATTTCCTCGCAAGGGCAGGCAGACATGTGGTTGGATGTTTGATGTCAGCCTCTCAGAGTTTTTTTATATATTTTTTTTGCTCAAATGGTTCATATGTCAACTTTACTGATGTCACTCAGCTTTACTAAGGTATCTTGCATTACGTGTTGTCACTATCGCCTAAATTAGCAGAACCAAACTAATCTCTGTGCATTCCGTGCAGACATGCAATTTTTTCCCCCCATTTACCACAACTTTTCTGAAAATAAACACTCCTAGACTCTCTTCTGGTATTCAAACTACTGATCTGCTTGAGTTAGCAGTGCGGTTACAACATCTTAAAACATTGTTGACAGTATTTTCAGAATCTTTGGAACACTGGATGCCAGAATTAGTTAAATACTAACTTAAGCTTAGTGTGAAAAGGATCTTTACACTTTTTCAACAGAGCTCCACCTTTATCAAACCTCTTGTAGGAGCTTTCTTAATGGCGTTTCAGACCGGCTGCAAGCTTGCTTCATATTGGCTGTAGTACGTGAAGGCTCCAGCTCCAGCAACTCAAGCGTTTACTACATGAGTTGCTGTTGTTAGCCCCGTCTTCTTTATATGTTTTACCTCCATTAATGCCATAAACCCTCTATTATAAATGTCAGGGGACTCTAATTCATATAAGAAAGGGTGTAAATTCTATTCAACAAAAGTAAATAAAATAGACATGAATCACTCTCCTCGTAACATTCTGTTTGTCATTCCTGTAGAGATCCAGTTTGGGGTTTTAAACTTTTAGAAAACAATGTTATTTACATTAAAAAAAAAAGCATTTATCTTTACAATACGAAGCAAAAACACCTGTGTGCAATGTCAGAGATTAGAACAAAACAAGTAAGATGAAGAGAATAAGAAGCTGCTTTGGAAGAAGCATTTCCCATAACCAGATCATACCATATTGTAGCCTTGTTTTCTTCTCTCTTTTTTGCTATATTATGAGTTTTTTTGTACAGGTAGTACTAGGAAAAATATAGCTAATGGTATTAATATTTCTTTATTGATATTATTATTTAAAAAATGGTTGTTTAATTTATCCACTGATGCCAAAAATAATGTATGCAGAGAGAGGGATAAACCATAAACCTATATGATTTATGGTGCTTTTTGAGAAACTTTTTTTTTTTCTGTGGAGGCAAAATATTGAGCTTTTATTTTGAAAACTGTAGACACTGTAGACATGTCACTAACTTCATGTTAACTAAACAACAAAAAGTAAGGCAATTTTGTGTTTGGTAGATTATTACATTGTTATAACAATGCTTCTTGGTAATAAATCTCATACCGGTGGAAAGCCTGTTTATTTCCCTTTTAAATGGTTCCATATTTGTAACATGCAGGAACATGCATTTGCAGAGCTGAGTATATAGGGTGCAATAATGAAAATCTTGCCGATACATCTCTGCCAATGCCAAACAGCTTATTCTGCCTTACTTTTTGTGTTAAGTTTATGAATTCAGACATAAACACAAAGTAATACAAGGTCAATGAACCGTCTATTTTGTCTGAGAACATGTGACTCATGAAAGAAATATGCGTGCCTTCTTTCTGCAAGATATTTGGTGGATGTAATGGACGTAAAGTGTGTGAGGTGTGAATGTCACACTGACTGTCCACATGCCACTCCAAATATGATCAGTCCCACAGCCATCATGCATTGCACATGCCACAGGTGTGAAATAGTGGTAATCCAGCCCCGAAGCAGAGTGTTTTTTAGAGACTCTATAATGGAAAAATAAATCCAATCTCCTCTCATTTATTTATTTATTTATTTACTTTTTTATTTTTAAGTGGCACAGACACCAAAAAGGAAGTAGAACATCATAAATAACTTTGAGATTCCCGATGCATTTCCTCATCTACAAATAAAAGTAGATTCAGTTGCGTTTTAATCTAGAACCTGACACAGTTTGGAATGTGTGCTCATGCAATTTGCAACTGAACTTTTTAATAAAGCTGCAGCAAAATCAGGCTTTTTACATCTCAACAATCCCAAAGAAAGGCAGTGAAATGGACTGTTTAACCCTGTTGGAATTCTTGAAAAAATAGGTTTAGTAGATGCAGCTGTAAATTAATTCACGTTACATTTGAGATGAACATGGAGACACTGTTCTTGGTTCATTGTGGTTAGATCAAAAGGATAAGTCCAACAGAGAGCAGACAGAGGGGGGTCATCCAGGAGCTTTAACACACTGAGAAATGTGATGATGCCTCTTGATTCATCCCTTAGATAAGAGGTTTAAAGCTGACAGACATGGCTACGACGAAGCTCACTTGTCACAGGTGGGGTTTTGAATGGCAGGTCCATTCTCTGGTGTGAATGCTTTCTGCTAGAGCTCAAAAGAGCTAATTAAAAGAGACTATGGACCAGGCTCCAGGCTGTTTCTCATTACAGTCACACACTACAGTATATACTCTGACCTGAGCTTCTGTGGGTTATATCTGCTGGTAACAGATCACTGGTACAACATTGGAGGCTCATTGCTCTTCTGCCTAATCTGTTTGACAATGATAAAGAAACAATAGACACAACGGTTGCAGAAACAATTCACACATTTATATGATCAATCGAAGAATAAGTAACACAGGGGGAGCAATTTCTTCTCGGCATCCAGAATTGGTGAGCTCACTTAATGCAGTCCGTGGTGTGGACAGTCTGGCTCAGCTGGACATATGAGATATTTATAGATCCAGCATCTCTATGGATTGGTTGTCTGGTGGGTTGTCCTTTATTGATCTAAGTTTCAGGAAACAAACACACCACAGGTCAGATGTCTACGAACACCTTGGGAATGTGGAACCTGGAAATATTGCACACATAGAGAAAGTGGCAAAATGCCAGAATATGGGTACAGTGTGTATTAGATTAAGACTTAGACTAGGATGCTCTTAATTGCCATATTAATAGTAATATAGTCTGTTAAGGAGTGACAGGCCAGGCCACAGAGGACTTTCAGAGCATTAAGTAGATTTTTTTTTCAGTAAGTGATTCAGTTAGTTGGACTCAATAGTTTTGGAGTGGCCCTAAGTTTTTATCTGCTGATATAACTGCAGTGAAGCTGTGAAAAGACATACTAACAATGTATCCATATGCTCTAGCATGTATTTAGAGGCATGTATAATCTTTTATCACATATGCACTTGTTCCATTTTTGAGAAGTTTTCCGCAACTCTGCCCAAGAAAGTTTTCCAAAGTTGCCTGTTCACACAGGTCCCTCAAAGCACTAAGTTTTCACTGTCACTGGGCTAATCAGCAGAGGAGGAAGATGGTAAGTCTGACCTCAAGAGTCACATTGTAATGTTTACAACTTGATGTTTGACAAAGCAACAGAAAATGATGCTATAACGACAGTTTTTGTATTTGTATCGATAATATCTGTTAGCTGATGTTTTTTTCATCACCCTCGCCCACTTGCTGGTGGTACATTTTCTCTAAAATGTCCTGCTATGTACTCACAGCAGCATATTTCAAACAGAAATTTTACAAAGTGGTCAGTAGAAAAAGTTGAGTGCAAGGTTTCTGTAAAATTTTGTTGAATCTACCTCTCTTGGAAGTTTTTAGAAGATTTGTCCATATTTGAATGGGACTGGTCTGGGTATTGAACCCTGAGGGACTCCCCAATTTAGTGAAGGGTTAATGGAGGCATTGTGGCCTATATAAACATTGGAGCGAGCGACACATGGAGGTAGGAAGCTAGATTTAAAACCAGATAAATTACAGCCTTCTGCACATGGCTCCTTTTGTTTTCACTCTTTTGTCCCTATAATGTCTGGGGGCCCATGTTGCTCTGGGGATGCAAGGTGGCACTATGTTGCATTTAAATTTCTCTTGTTTTAAAGCACCATCACTGTTAGTTTCCAAATAATAATGCTCTATTGGTGCACATGGCTCAGCTTGCTGAAGCTACTCAGCCATTAAGATGAGGTAGAGACAGAGGAAAAAGAAAGACCCACAGAGAAAGAAAGGGCCCCAGTGTCCCCGCTGCTATAATTTAGGGCACTCTTATCCATGCCATCAGCTTGGATTGTAATTCAAGAAGCAACAGTGTGGAGGGCCTGGTCCTTTTTTATGCACAGCCATTATTGAGGCCGATGAGATACAGTAGTGGCTTTTAGCACAGGAGAGGCCAGACATAGATGGGTCGTCCAAGTGTTTTACAATTGAATGTGCTAAACCACTGCCACCATGCAGCCACACAGGCAGCCAAGGATGGGCCCTGATTCAGGTCTTTCTCTCCCCCCCTCTGCTGTCCTCTGCTCTGGGCCTCAGTGATGGGCAGAGAGGACCAGGCTGTTATCCCCTCTGGTAATTACCACCATTAAAGCTAATCCTGGTCCAATTCAGGCTGCTTTTGTTTTGAGCTTTATCTCTTCAGTGCTGGAGAGTTTCTCCTTTCAGAGCAGCACACAAAGACACAGTTTTTAGAGTTGGTAATTATCTGTTTTATCCCCTCGGCTGGGAATAGGATGAAAAATACTCGAGATGGACAGAAGCATATCTGCTCTCGTTCTCTCACTCCGCCTCTCTCCATCTTTCCCTATCTCCATCTATGCCTGAAATCTCTCACCTCTCTCTCCTCCTTTCATCCCTTATTCATTCAGGATGACAAAAAAGATAATTGTTAAATTCTGTCCTGGATGTTATTGAGAGATTAACGAGATTGAGCTTGAATTTATCAATCTCTGTGACAATACTGCGATAAATGTAATTATATTCGCTACTTATTAGCATGATGGTAATGCTGGCCCCCTAATTTTCCGCTGTAATTGCGGCTCTATTTTTACGAGGTGTTAACTGCTATTAATCACATTGATGATTCAGTAAATGTAGCGCAAAGATTTCCATTCAATTCCATTTCCTCTGACCTATCTTGCCGCAAATCTGTCTCTTATCAAAGGAATAAAAGATCATTGTTACATAAAAGAGAGGAAAGGAAAAAAGAGCTGCTTTCCAGGCAGAACCCGTTTTAATGGATTTTTTCATCCTTTTTGCTCGAATCAAACTGGATGTCATAATTTTCAATTTGCCAGTTTTCACTGCTGCCACTTTTTTCTCCCCCTTTTTTTTAATTTTATGAGCTGGCAAATTGTCAACTGTCAAAGATGAAGTGACATCCTGTAGTCAGAAATAGACCATTTCTGGGTTAGGGATGTAATTTGACTGATGAATATGCCGTGTGCTTCACGCTAATCAGTGTGAATATTGTGACACCATGTCTTGTGCACCTTGTTAATGTTGGTAACAGTATTCTACCCATCGAACAAGTCTGCTATCACACACCCACTCTTCTCCTCTACCCCTATATGAGTAGTATAGCCTGTGCACATCTCTAATAAGCGCCATCTGACTGCGAGAATCAACAACTGAGCTGGTGTGATCGGCAGCATGAATCCAAACGCCCTTGTTATATCCAGAAACACCCTACACCAGTTTTCCTCCAGCATGTCCGCACTTTGTTTCACTTGCCCACTCGTAGCTCGTCGTCACTCCAGATGGCGCTTCACTTCCTGGTCCTTGGCCTGCTGTGCTGGGACCTCTCCGATTGGCCGGCGCACCTGCTACCCCCGCCGCTTGAGACATGATTGACAAGTGCTTTCCCCAAACAGAGGCCCTGCTGCTGCTGCTGAGATTCCATCAATGAGTGACAGCCCCCATAGAGTTGTGCTCCCCGCTGGTGATTCTGGGCATGACATCATTAGTTTCTCCCTATCAAACAGCTGTTCCGGATTCCTGGTGTTCATAACATCAGACGTCTGATTGTACAGATTGTAAATGACATTAGTTAGGGTTTGCAAGACATTGCAAGACGTACAAATCAGAACTGTCTGAGTGTGTAGCTTGGCTTTTGAAGTGGTAAATGCACAGCCTATTTATTCAAAAATGTGGTACAACAAAGTTATAACAACTCTTATTTTTCTCAGGTAACCCTTTAAGGAAAAAAATCTGCCATTTGACAACAAGTCTGGAAATGCTCTCAAGACGTACAGCTCCCTACAAATAATAATGGCTTTGTATAGATCTTTTTTTCTCGTAACTAATATTGAGGAGAGTTTCAAAAGCTTCCAACAGATTTTGCGCACAATTACACTTGATGTCTTTTTCCAGCCTTCCTGGTTATTTATTCTAAACACGAACATGTCAAACGACTCCAAAAACGTCTGTAGTGTCAAGTCAACAATATCCGCAGGCTATTTATTGCCAGCGCACTGTAATGTGTTACATTGCATTACGCTTTACAGGGGTTTCTGTTTTTCAGGCCAACATGTTTATATCCAGCCTACAGCTTGTTTCGGGTCTCTTTCCCCCACGGAGCGGGAATACGGGAATGCCACCTGCTCTGACAGCATCCTCTGACAAGGCTGAGTGACAGGGAGAGGGCTGAGTGGTCAGACCATCAGAGGCTGCGGCAGCATGGTCCTCAAGCCTCGGCCAGATGGAAGGCTTCAGGTGTGTGTGTGTGTGTGTGGCTGGGAAAGGAAAGGAAGCTGTATCAGTGTGTGTGTGTGTGTGTCTGTGTCTCAGAGGAGCAGTCTACACAGGTAGCTAATGGATATGCTGCCTCAGACACCTGAGGGCACCCTCGGGCGATGCACTGGCATGGCGCCAGCAGGAATCAAGCCTGTCATCATTCAGGCCACAGGCGGAGGTAGGCATAAGGAGGGTATTTAGTTTAATGTTATTTTTTTCTTTATAATTTCAGGGTTTTAGAGAAAGGAAGGAAGGAAGGCCGTGGATTGTGTCCCATTACTACAAAAAGTAAAAAATAAATAAATAGATAAATAAATGAATCCAGGACTTGAAATTTCAGGCAGAGTCTACATCAGCCCTGAAAACACAAATTATTCCAATTTGCACTCCCAGCCTGGAGCACTGGTGTCTGTTTTGCAAGCTAACCGGGGCCATTCCAGTGTGTCTAATTATTGAATTCGCTTCAACAAGAGGAGACTGTTTTATGTTGTTGTCACCTCATTCCCAGGCAACTTGTGACCACGAGGCATTTGAATCTTCCTTGTGTTAGTGTATGTTTTTTTTCCTCTTCTCGTCTAAATCTGATTATAAAGTATGTTCCTTATTCTACCGAGATTAGCCATCTGGCTGTGGGATGCAGGGAGGGAATCTCTCTCTCTCTCTCTCTTGCTTGTTAGCGACTGGCTTTCACATCTCTCCCTCCGCTGAGCTCAAAGCTTGCTGAGTGACACCGCTGCCCACTCACACAGACAAAAATACCCAGCTAACTGGATGGCATATGTGAGACATTCACCACAGGGGTACAGCTCTGTGTGTGTACAACAGAAAGACAGACCGTGGGTGAATGAAAAAGAGAGACAGCAGGAAAACAGACAGAAAAGTGTCTTTCTTCCCTTTCTGGGTATAGAAACTCCCTGTCAGCTGGGGCGTGAGGGAGAGAGGGAATTAACTTACATGCAGAGGAAACTTGGCCGATGCCTTTCTTAGATAAACTGAACCCCCAAGCTAAAGTCCAGAACATCTTCTCCCTCAGAGGGTTATGTGGGAAACTGTGAATTTTTGTCCAAACAGTGCTGAAAGCTGTGAGCAGAGTCCACATGTGGGAAAGGTGGGCTGAAATATGTCGAACAAATTGGACTTTGTCAGCTTGGCCCGCTCAGCTCCTCAGATGGTCTAATTGAACCTGACGTGGCTTTATGTCTGTGGCTTCCTCTCTGGCTCAGGCCTCTATTTATCTTCTCACTCATGTTAAAGTCATTAGCTGTGTTCTTCTCATTGTCCTGCTGTGCTGCTAAAACACACTGCCATTTGATAAAGCCTTCATTGTGAGCGATACCATAGCACCTCTATGATCGAAAATAAATTGTCTCTTTTACTGGAAGGTGTGAAGCTCTGTTGGAAAGTGTGAAATCTCCAGAAACACTGGTGGAATTATCTAAGTGCTACAACAAAGACTTCATATGGCTGTCGTCATTCTTGTAGCCTTTTTTTTAAGATGTTACTAACGCAGGAGAGTTTTTTTTTTTTCTTTTTTTTTTTAAATTTAATCTCATTTCAAAAACATGAACATATTTCTCTGGAGTGTAAAAAGCAGCAAACATACAAAAGCCTCAGAAGCAGGGGTGTGTCTAAGTGGTGGCCCATGATGCCCCCCAAGAAATGTTATCTATCTGATTATGTGTGTTGCTACAGAGGAAGCTTTGAAAGAAATTAAAATGTAGAACATTAACTTTTTGAAACCTTCTTTTGAGACCCTTAAAATGGTGTATTCATTTTTATAATAATTATTATAATCAGAAGAATATAAAGACTACAGAATTTCAACTGTTCCACGAAAATTTCATGTGTGCACATAAAACTAAGCTTCAGGCTGTTGGATTCTAGCCTGCAGCCTTGTTCCCACGTGTCACTCCCCATTCTTTCTTCTTGTTACCGGCTCCATCCACTGACCAAGTCTTGCCCAAAATTATTATTTAAAAAAAAAAACAACACAAAAACTGGCCAGACCTTACCCATCACAGCGTCATGTTGTGTGCTCTGTTGTCCTAATAAGAGTCAGAATAAGACAAATATGTTTAACTCTTTTGTCTTAAAAGAGCAGTAGAGCATTCATGCCAGGAGAAACGTTATATTTTTTGGGATGTACTTTGTTTTCAGTTTGGTCCTGTCACAAAAGCTTTGGAAGCCTATCTGGGGTACCCTTTTTGGTGAGTTTTTATTTTTCCACAGTCCGTTTGTGAATTGGTACATGCTTGTTTTGACATGAAATGATTAAATAAACTTTAAGCTTAAAAAAAAAATCCAGGTTATAGCCTTTTTACTCTTATAATCTAGCAAAACCTTAGCAATTAAACTCTATCTCCGCCAATTCAACAGCATTTTTGCCAATCCTAAACCAGTACCATTTGTGGGTTTAAAATGTTTGTAAAAAGGAATGTCATTTAGAAAAGAAAAAAACAATAAGAAGAAACTCGTCCTGCTTGCTCACTTACTTATTGTGGCCTAACTCTACCAGTTTCAACTTTTCTTTAAATGTGAGCTGAACACAGACACTGATATTCAGTATCAGAAAGTAAATAATCTCTACGCTGATTATCTCAGTTTACTATGAAGGCCATGAAGAAGCATTAGTAAAAGAGTGACACTAGATCAAACAAGTCAAAAACTCCTTACAGTGCAAAGAATTTGACCATTGGAAACAGGAAAAGTAACTACAAGGCATTCTGACATGTCTTTCACCCATATATACTTTATTCCACCCCCGTATCAGGCACTGTGAGGGTTGGGCCACCCCAGCTCAAATATTCAGAGCACACCCCTGCTCAGAGTGCAAAAACAGTCATGGAGCTGCCACAACTTGTATGGAAAGAGGAGGCCTGATTTTATGTGAAACACTGGCTTTTAGTAAATCATAATGTCTGCAGTTTATTTTAAAGGAAGCAGCCTTTCAACAGGGGGCGCCACACTGTAAATCCTGACTTACTGTACAACACAGTAAAATGGGGAAGTGCCTCACAGGAGGCAGCTGCTTTATTCATACACACACACACACACACACACACACACACGCACGCGCACACACACACACACACACACACACACACACACACACACACACACACACACACACAAGGCTCTCAGCGCCTGCTAAGAGTTAAAAACAAGTCACCTCTCTGACATTTACGCAGGGCTGCTGCTTCTTTTCAGATGCACTGTGGGATATGACAATACCCGCTGCAGGAGAGGCATTGAAAGGACTTCTGGGGAGACAGGAAGCCTCCACTAGCACAGTGCACCTGGACTACCTAAACAACCAGCACAAAAAGACCCACTTGATGGAGTGAATGTGGGAGGACAATGAGCACAATAAAATAAATGGAGTGGTGAAACAATGCCAAATGATGTCACCTGGCAGTCAACTGGACCCCTGCCACACTGTTGCTTTGGTTGGCCTGTGCTGTCTGTAACAAGTCACTTACTCTGCTCCTTGTTTATGCTCCAATTTCCCTCCTTCGACAGAGCACCATTTTCCAGATCTGGGTTTTCCCTTTTTTCCTCCCCTCAGCTGAAAAGGCACAGTGAGTGAATAGGCATTAGTTCTTGCTCTTTGGATGGCTTACCAATGCAATTTTTCAAAACACTCTTCACAGATACTACTGGTGCTATCAAAGACCCCCAGAGGAACATTAGCATAGAGGAGTGTTTATACTTTGCATTGATAGTCCATTTACCCTGGCAAACATCAAAGAGCAGAATATCAGCTTTGTTGAATGCCATTTACTGTGGCAGGAGATGTTTTGATGAAACATGATGAATGATCCATACCTCTTCTCCACAAAGAGGAAACTGGAGAGAAATGAGGGCCTACAAAATGGCATAATCAAGTAAGAAAAGAGGAAGTTGATCTTCTCGGAGGACAAGGATTCACTTTTGCCAAAAGAAAGAAAAAAAATATAGAACTATTACAGCTCTCCCTACAGTAGGTCTGGATGCCTCTTTTACATTTGCACAAATTCAACCAGTCCAGGTGCACTGTTCTGGAAATTTAGCCTGTCACTCAAATTCTTCCATGTGTGTGTCTCAAGATCAGCTTTTTTTTTTTCCTGCTATTGGTCTGAGTAGAAGTTAACTTTAATACTCATATCTTTGAAATGGTGCCTTCGAGAAACCTCATACAAGCTCATGTTACACAAGCACATAACTTAACACACAATTTCCTCACAAACAGCCAAATTTACACCTGACACTTTTTGGTAAAGTTTGCACAAGAAGAGAGGCAAAAAAGGAAAATACATCGAAAGCAAACAAGGGATAAAATGACATCATTTACATTGAGCTTAGTGTTGCTGTTTCATATACTTCCTGCAAATAAATATATTATTCACTACAGTTATGTATGTATTGCAGAAAAAGCCTTATACATGATGTTGTGAGATACACAGTCATCTTTTCAGAAGCTGCCTCCTCTTCTCCTGCACGCCATACCCAGCTGCCTCCCTCACTTTAACCAAATAGATTATAAGTTGTGAGAGTGCGTCCAACAGGGAAAATCTTCAGTTGTGAGGTGCGTGTGCGATTTAGAATTTTCTCAATTTCAGGGTATGAATATCTTGAAATTTTTATTAAAAAAATCGGTGTTTAGAAGTGACTCAGTTCTGCTAACATGCAGAGCAAGCAGCTTAGCAAGAGAGACTCAATACCATATATCCGCGATACCAAATCCAATACTTACCTATGTTTGTATCTTTTTGTATTGGATGAAGTTTTTTTTTGGTTATATATCCTTGAGGATTATTAATGTTCCCCGTAAAGAGGTCATAGCTGTCCACCTAGCCATCCTATGTAGCTCTATATTGAAACTGTGTTTTTAACTTTCCACCAACTAATCACTCTCTTAATGATGTCCATGTTAGCCCTGATCTTGAGGTAAGAAAGTAGTCCCTTTCGTGCTCTTATCAATTATTTTATACAAGCAAAAAGTCAGAGTAAGTGTATAAAATGACATTAAGCTACAACTTCAAAGACTACAAACCTTAAGTGTTGCATGAACTCAAAAAATGTATACTTTCAGCTTATTAAAGCTATGTTTAAGTTCTTTTAAGAGTCACTTCTTTATATATAAACAAAACGTGACTAAAAGTTGTTCGATTTTTTTGTTTTGTTTTGTAAGGATACAAGGTAAAAATCACTAGATGCATCTTTTTTTTTTTGCAATATTCATTTGCTAAAGAAAATGCATTGGGAAAAAAAAGCACCTCCAAGTCTTGCCGCTTTGAAAATAGCTGCAGCAGCGTCAGGAATCTTAGGCCTGCAAAACCCTGAATATGTGTTTAAAACTTCATTTTCTGTGCAAATATGATGATGGTGCAATTCTATTTCACTAACTACATCTAAGGAACATTTCTTAGTGCCATCATTTACTAATATATGCCAGAACCTTTCTAACACACTAATCCTCATGTAGCTGCTAATCACTGCAGCCACATTCTCAGCACTCTGCATGCTCTGCGTCCAGGTCTGCTGATTTGATGAGTATCAGATAGCCCGGACTTAAGCTTCCTGTGTTGCCTCTCCATTTGGTTCCCATTTAACCTGTCTCACAGGCAATAAAAGACCTAGTCAATTACAACAAACCGGGAACTTCATATGCAGGAAATAGGCCAATTACATTAAACCTGCAGAGCTCCTGCAACCAGCCAGCTAGGGGTTAAAAGGGAAAAAAATATGTAAAGAGGCAGGGAGTCGAGCAGGAGCGGCAGCAGTTTTGGGTTTCAATCTGCCAGTTAATCTTCAAACAGCAAGCCGGCTGTGTGCTGGTCACTGATAAAGGCGCTGGTCTGTCATCACACAGCCTCACCTCCAGTCACTCAGCCCTCCTGTCAGGACGTCATCTGGAATCTGGGAAACAGCTAAGGGCAAGGAGAGAAAGGCCAAAGGGAGAGGCGACGGGTTGGAGGGGGAAGATCTGTGTTTGTGTGTGTTTGCACACAGGCGTCTGCTCAGCCCCGTCTGCTCACGCACGCTCAACGTGCACCCTGCTTCTCTGTGTATTAATGTGCCGCTTTTGCTTGCATGAGTCTACCCCCCCCCCTCGCCACCACCACTTACAACACCCTCTCCAGACCTTTCCCCTCCCCTTCCTCTTGCCTTCTCCCTGTATGCACGCACTCACACAAATATATACATACCCACAGCTCAGGTCTGAGTCGTAAAATCAAACGCTGATTGTGTGATCATGGGTAATTGTGTGAGGAGAGGCTGTAAAGTAAAAAAAAAAGGGTGTATTAGTGTTTTGTGGCTGTGTTTTATGGGAAGGTGCACTTTTACGTCTGGGGATGGCTGTGCTGAAAGGTGAGAAGGGGAGGTATCAAAGAGCTGACTTTGTTGTTTAAAGGCAGTCCCCCCTGAGGTAGCCTGCTGCTGAAAGACAATGTTTACTGCCTGCTGATTGACACTGTAAAGGCACTCAGACGGCACTGAGGAACTAATTGGATATGGCAGAAAGAGTCGCACGTCTTGATGTCTTTAGGAGTTTGTTATTAATTTTGACATCTAAGGCTCATGTGTGATTTGGAGAACTTAATTCATTTGGCAAACAGTATTTGAAACTTGATTTGCCATAAACCTCAAGTGACTGGCTGCCCTAAAGCCAAAATTTCGTCTTAGGACTTTGCTGTTAAATAGAAAAAAATCTGCATGTTTTTGACTGAAGAGCTATTCACGCTTAAATAGAAACCCTAAAAACTTCCTGAAAATATCCAGGTGAGCTACATGTGCTTGATTCTTTAATGATTTTTGGGGTCACGTTTCAATTTAAATTACGATTCTTCTATGTTGGCGATTTTTATTTTATTTTCCCGTATCATGTAAAGTTGAATGATGATGATGTCTACAGACTAAGGAGCCATACCCCCCCCCCCCCCCCCCCAAAAGAAATTGTCAGTTTTTAAGATGTATTCAGGGGATCTGACATCATGTTACAAGATGTTCAAAGAAAAACATTTGCCCTCTGCTGGAGGAAAGTGGTATTTTTTTCAACCCAGCTTATAAACAAAGACTAAAATGAAGGATTTAACCTGACTGGCTAGCAGATGGAGGGAATGATGTATTATGCAACCAGAGTTCTGTCAAGTTTCTGCTGGATATTGTTGAGGAAATCAATCGTTGAGGTTTAGTAAGGACTTTTTTTCAGTATTTAGTCATAAACCAGGGTAAGTTAGGTAATGTGTGGTTACACTTTAGCCAAAATGTTTTGTTAACTTGCTTCATTTGCGCCAATAGTTTGCTCCTTTTACAAGCGCCCAAAGACACAAATCTTGTGGTCACTCCAGTCTGTTGTCATCAAGCAAGGTTGAGCTTTAAGTTGTTGTGTATTGAATCCAGTTATGCTAACAATCAAAAGCTGAAATTAAGTAACGGAGAAAGGTTTCACAATTTACCAGATAACCCAACGCCCCAAATCACTTTCCACCGAGACAGCTCTCTATAAAAACAGATGGTGTGACAGAGCTCAGGGAAGCTGCACACAGATAGTCAGATTGAGTCATGTTTTTGTATAGATAAACCTCCACCAGTCCATTCAGTCATACTTCAGTGGAAGATCTCCATGCTGATAAGCTATCACATGAGTGAGTATTAAAGTACTACAAACTACTTAGAGTAGCAAGTAGAGGGTTGAACATTTCTCACATTCAGGCAGATATTTCCCATCATTCTGATATTCCCATTGCCCAGTTCATGTTATTGGCACCACCCATCAGGAACTTTTCTTCTCACATCTTTAGATTGACTTTACATGTAATTCATTTAAGCAAACCATTGAAATTTGTGTTTAGTGTAGACGCAACATAAAATATGACAAGCATGTCTTGCTACTCTATCATGAAACTTATATTTGAACTTTCAGGTGAGGCGTATCTCAGTCCAATATATCCTTCAATGTAAACATACTGACATTGCCATATAGGCCTTTGTCTTTCGCTCATAAACATTTCCTTTTCCACTTATTCCGTCACACTGTGGATACATTCAATTAAGACATTATTAAAACTGTCAAAGCTTATGACTCGGTGTCATCTGACATCTTTTTTTAAACACCTTTTTTTTTCCCCAAATCACCAACAAAAACTCACCGACTATCCTGGCAAACGAGTCAGGAGTCAAGGTTAGGGTTATTAACATTATTCTACATTTTTCTAGCTTCTTATACAATATTTATTGTGTAAGAGCAAAAGAAGTCTCTGCTCTATATGATAAAAAGGGAAATCTTGGACTTATCATGCTTTTGCTTTTGTGTCCAACATGTCTGAATATAATGAAACCACAACTAAGGCTTCTTATAATTGTTACACCTTATAATAAGCTTTTTGTACCGTCTTCTTCATAATTTTCTTTTCACATGCCATTGAATGGGGCCTTTTATGTCTGCCTCTTGCTTCTTATACATGTAGCCTATTTGCATTCACTGAAGATTAGTTGCTTATCCTTGCTCTGTGACCTCCGGCGTAAACATTAATTGTGATACCTTTAGTAGTACCAATCAGGTGTGGGCTCTTCAAAACATGGTGCAGCACGTACAAATGATTTATACACTCAAACCAAGGTTGCTCTGTGTGTCTTCTGTATGTAATCTCCTGCTGTACATACACAAATGGTACACCTGCAAGAGATGGGATAAAGGCTTGATTTACTGTGAGAGGTTTTGAAGTGATGCCATGCTGCTACAGGAAGAATGACTGACCTAGAACTTTGAATACTGAGTGGTGTTTGGTATGTGAGTGAGTATGTTTGAATGTAGATTTATACGCATGTTATGCTGAAGCTTAAAAGGTCATCAATTGAAACTGTCTCAACATATGTGTTGTGAATTTAGATAGTGTCAGCCTTTGAAATCTATTTTCTCTGGAAGCATTAAGGCTGAAGACAAATAGATAAATAAATAAATAAATAAATAAATAAATAAATAAATAAATAAATAAATAAATGAAAATCTGGCAATCCATTGTGTGAGTCTCATTCATATTTTTTCACCAAAGATTTATGATTGAATGAAATATAGATAAGTTGATTTTGTTTTTATACTTTCATTAAAGGAACTGTAAGGATTTTCTAAGTGATCTTGAAAATGTCTCACTTCTAGATATATGCCCGGTCGTAATCTGCAATTTAAAATGAAATTATCAGCGCCAATATAGGTTATTTCAAAATGCTATTTTTTAGCTTCCTGATCGGGTCGGATTAATTTACGGCACATCAAAGTCTCCATGCCAGCTGACAGAGTTTAGTACGAAGAAGAGTGTTTTTCTCTGCTGAAAAAGATTTCTAGGATTTATTTAGAAGCGATGGTGGACACTGGAGCTGAACTGTCTGACAGAAAAAGAATGTCAGAGCAGAAGAAAGCTAAATGGGAGAGCAGTTTGAGCAAAATGCTAAAACACTAGCTAAACCACAAGCTAAGGGCTAAAACACAGGCTAAACTGTTTGTGATAATGATCATTCCAACCCACATGCAGCAGTTATACTGAAGTGATCTGATCAAACTTGAAAGTCTGTCAATAAAAAGAAGAGTGAAGTGATGTGAGCTCTGCTTGGTAAATGAGCAGGACACAAGGATATGCTAACGTTTCACGTTAGTTTACAGATATGTCTCAGACCACTATGCTGCGAGAGGCACTTAAATAGCTGGGCTACTAAATTACGGTACAAACTGACGAAGTTTTCTTGTTGTAATGTTTCAAACAACAGCTCTGCATAACTGTTGATAAATACCTTACTGAGTTGCGTTGTATCCGATAAAAAGTTGTCTTGAACAGAGAAAAGTAGTGTTAAAAAGACGATCCGATCCCTGTTCATTTCCAAAACAAACACACACCTTGTTAAGAGTCATGTCATCATAACAGTGTGCGTGTGATTCCAGCCAAAAGATGTCACTGCATTTTACTTCAAACAGTCCTCACAGCCTCTTTAATACGACATCTAACTATTACTAGAGTAAGGTTACTCTAGGGCATTACTCCTGTTCAGTGACTCTTTCTACTTCCAAGCTCATATCTATTAACTTTTTATTCCTTTCAGCATATTACACTGTTTACACTTCCTGAATATAAACTCAACTCTGCTGCATCTGCATCCCGTGAGGTTTTCCTTTTGTTTCTTTTTTATTCCTTATGCTGGACTTCCACCAGATCTGTGTCCAATCCGTCTCTGCTCTGTTGTGGTTTGGCTTCTTCCTCCCTTGTCTGTCAACCCCCATCGGCCACACAAAACTGGATGGCAGGTCAGCTGGAGTCACAAGTCCTAGGACTTCCTGCATTTCTCCTCATGTTGTCTTTACTGGCCTCTAAATGCTTCAGATCTGTTGGCTTCAGTCCCATCTCTGCCTACAAAGAAGGTTTGTTGTTGTGGTTAAGTGAAACACAACCTGTCACCTCTGAGTGTTTTATTTTGAAAATCAACCGGATGTTCTAATGCTTTTTCAGTGCTTGACTTCCTTTGTACTTCCTGCTTGTACAGCTCCGTGAAAATTGATGCAGTTGCTTCAGCTTCCGTCTAAAACAAGGTCTTAAGTATCTTCTCCAGAGGGCTGTGATCTCACTGTCTGTGTTCGAACATTTGCTCAACCCAACGTTTTGCAGAACAAAGTTTGGGTTGGTTGGAGTGAAAAAAAAGTGGTTTTCATTCACACATGCTACTTACTCTAAATATTTCTGAAATTTTACAGTTAAGTGCATGTGTGGATGGAAATGTTTATATATATATATATATATATATATATATATATATATATATATATATATATATATATATATATATATATATATATATATATGTATGTATGTATGTATGTGTATATATATATATATATGTATATATATATATATATATATATATATATATATATATATATATATATATATATATATATATATATATATATTTATATGTATATATTCTTCTTTGCTCTTCCCAAATTTTACTCTGATCTAAAGTGAGCTCTGAGATCACCCTCAATCCTCATGTCCAGTCCTACGTCAAAGCATCAGCATAACTAGACACAAACAAATCTCTTTCCATTCTGCTGAGCTGTTCCGCCTGTAGCACGAACCTACAGTTCACCTTTGATGAGTTCACTTATTGGCCTCGCAGTCAGACTGTGTTCTGGGATGTCCTTTTCTTCCTTCATCCGTAAGCTCCCCAGATCATTTCCAGGCCCTGCATCCAATAATATTTGGTCGAGCATACATACACGCTGGCATCATGAGGTGAGTCAGTCAGTCAATCTTTCATTAGGCCTGAGGTGAACAAGGTCACACGACACTCCTTCACAGCCAAAGACAAGCAGCACATCTGCTACGGGGCTGATGCTTGGAAAGATAATGCCTCCTTCTCCTCTTATTTCAGCATTTCTTTCCTCTGCTGCCTCCCCTTCCTTTCTTTCTACCAGTCTGTCTCTCCCTCTGTCTATCTATCTTCTCCTCTCATCAGGAGGCTAGCATGGAATAGGGCAGCAGCATTGTGTGGGAGGTGATTATGTGTGATCTGCCGACTCAGACTTGACCTTTTCCGTGTTATCCCTCAGATTGAAACCAGCACTTGTGGACTTGCCTCTTCCTTGTGCCTCTGCTCTGTTCATTTTTTTTTCTTTCTGTTTTCTTTAATGTTTCATACATATTTCCTAGAAAGGGGACTTCTGACCACATGCCTGCTGTAATTGCTCTGTTTCAGTAGCATTCCTTGGCAGGTTTGTGGTTTTTCTGTGGGTGCATGTGTATGTCTGTACAGTTTTAGCAACTGGGGGTTATAATTGCAGGTGTGGCATACATAGTGGACTATAAAATGAATAAATAATCTTAAATTGTAGACTTATGTAATTGGTAAGAACATAGACAGGCACGAGGAAAAAGGCTTAACTTTGTAAAGAGACCTTATTTAATCAGTTAATTATACACAGCTTACACACAGGCAACTTTTCTTCTTAAGAAAGAGGTGTTAGATTCTAGTTTAACTTTTGATTCATGTGAAACCATTCAAGCAGAGTTTACAAGACGAGAGTGGGTAGCTTTTTCAGGCGTTTGCATAATTTAGAGCATGCGTTCAATTTTAACTCCAAAGTCCATTGTTCTTCAAGCTGCTCCACAATCCAAAGCAAATGAGACCAACTTGTGTGCAATTTACTCTGTTGTCATGTAGAGATAGTGAACATACCTCTCTCTCTCTCTCTCTCACTCGTCCTCTGAGCTCTGCTGTCGCAGCAGTTGCTGTCAGTTTGAGCAGTGCCTGCCCCCAAATATAATAGGGTTTTCTTGACTGCCTCCCCAGGGATTGACTGGCGGTGAAGAATTCACCATGGCTCATTTGGAGCAGTGCAGGGACCGGGCTTCATAAAACCAGCTCCTCCATGTCTCCAGGCAGTGCTGTGGCATTCCAAAGAAGGTGTTAGTTTCACTGATAATACTTTCATGGAGAGACAGCACTTAGGTCTGCCGTGTTGTCCGATGTCTCGGGCTCTGTCTGCGGCTCATGTCATGAGGCTCAAGAATGAGACGATGGCGTGTTGACGTAGGTGCTGTTTTAAAGGCTGCAATTCATGTAAATAAGACGTCTATTAAAAGCGCTGGAGACCTCAAGGACTGAAGAATGACTGTTCTTGCTATGCTGCGTTTCACAGTCAGCCCACTGACGCTAAACAAAACTGGGGTCATGAAAAATAAATGACGGACCTATTTTTTTTTCATCATTTTTGGGGCTTTTCTCATGCATATACTGAGAGAATAGGGCAGCATATAGAGAGGAAAACAGTGGTAGATAAAGGAGTGGAGGTAGATTTACCAGTTTTGATGACTTAAGCCTCTGTTATGGAGCACACAGTTTTACTGCCAGAATAAACTGAACTTTTTAAAGACAATCTTAAAACAATACTCGTGCTACCATATGAACTTCTTAAACAGTTTTTAGCTGTAATTATCTCCTCTGGACATAAAGTCCATTAAAAACTCATGCCCTTCAGCCATTTCAAAATCCCCTTTAATCAAAGTGATCATGCAGTCATAACCTGGATGATATATAGACATAGTGTGAGTGCGTGATGTCAGTCATCTGTTTCTAATTTAGAGTTTTGAAGCCTATGATCAAATTTGCCATATTGGAAATGCTGAACTCAACCTAGCTTTGTTTGAGTTTGTGATTTGAGTTTGTTTGATGCAGAGGTGGGCCTTTTGCCTCTTTGCAGACTCTAACTGTTTGTCATAAAAAAAAAAAAAATCCCTTCCAGTTCAGTGTTTGCAGATAGAGAAATTAGTTATTCAGCCCAAAGATGTGTTTTGACCAGGCTTTAGACATGAGTATTTTTGCTGTAAAAATGTGTTTATTTTATTATTATTAATGACATGTTTGTGGTTTCAAGTGCTTTTGTAGCGAGCCTCAAGTGGACACTTGAAGACCTGCAGTTTTTAGCACTTTCACACAGGCTTCGTGGTCTTGATTTGTAGTTTTTTTTCCCCTTCATTTAGCCGTGTCGCTCGACAACAGATAAATGGCCAATATTTGGTGACATGTATGCAATGTAATCAATTTTCAAGAAATTAACAGATCATTTTTGAAGCGTGTTGAATGAACTTCAGACCGCTTTTCTGAATTATGAAGATCATTTGTCAAAGGGACCATTCACACTAAAACAGTTTTAGGATGAAACGCAAAAGTATTGTTGCGTTTCGGCCTCTCATTTACATGGAAACAGTGTTTAAACACAACTTTTATGAAACGTCCTCCAGAGTGGAATTTTTCTGATACGCTGCAGCCTCTGTTGCTGTGTAAACAGCAAGGCAGAGGTTTTAGTGGTTATGCTGACGTCATGCTCCGTTTTGCGTGTGTACATTCTACTCTTGTTGTGGGAACTTTTAATTGCCATGTGTGAACCAGACAACAATGACCGTTCAATGGTGGACTTACCGGGTTGTGCTTGTGCTGCTGAATTTGCTGACTGCCTTTCAAAAAAATGTGCATCTGTTGCTCCACTTCTGCACTCAGATAAGACGCATTTAATATACCCCAGATGATCAGCCTGTCTCTTCTTCGGTGGCAGACTACCAAAAGATTTTACAGTTGTATTGCTACCTATAGGCCTGATATGCATACTACAACGTTTTCAGTCCCTCAGCGTTTCCGTGTGAACACAATTTTTTTTTTCATACTAGTATGTAACAATCCCTTTGTAAGCTCTCATTGAGGCTACAAACAAGCCCTGACTGTTGAGTTTATTCACAACCAGTATGGGTTTGAGGCACTTACTTTTTCCACTGGGAGAACCAACTTTTTTGAAAGGCTGCTGTAGATTAAGGGCTAAAACTTCGGTAGACCCTGAAAACGCTTACATGAAATAAAGGCAGGTGATGCCCCACATCAGTTACATTAAATTTACTCCAAGTATGGATTTCATGGTAGTCAAAGTGTGAAGGAGGAGCATCGTGTTGCGTAATAATCATGTCATGCGTATGCTCTTTCAAGCTACGAACCAACAAACAACATATCACATCTTATCGCTTACTGTAGATCACTGCTGTATCCAGTGTGCTGGTGTTGGTTCTGGTTTAAGATGTTGGATAAGGAAATCAACAAGTATGACTTTGACTTTCTTTTGTTCAGGAGAGATAGTTCCCCTGACTATCTCATACCTTGCTTTCACCTGGTGCGATATTCATCAACAGCCCACTTTCACAAACTCAAACCCACATGTTCAGGCACACAATGTGAAACACACACACACACACACACACTCCTGAACCACAGGCCAGTATCTGTGGTATGAGGGGTTCTTGTTGCTAGACAGCTGCATGCCTTGGCCTCTTCACAGCGGTCGACTGAGCTCCGAGGAGCTTGACAAAGAGGCTTAAAGTCCTCCCTAAGTCTCCAGCCCCTAGGTCGTCTGCATACCCCGAGCCTGGCTCTGGAAAAGGCCTGAATGCAAGTTTAGCAGCTATGGTTACACCCCGACAGACCCCTGCCGCCGCTCTTGCTTGCACTGCCATTTTTCCCCTGAACTGCTTCAGTCTTATAGCCCAGCAACAGGTTCCTCTGGTGCGCTGCTCTTATTTCATAACACGATGAAAGAACTGACAGATGTAGTTATGCTACTGAGGGACTCTAGAGTTTCTCCTGTCGTTGTGTGAATGCAGATGTTCATTTGTGTCTGAGTTTGCGCCGGCCAAACGCAGACAAAGGCGCAGTCATGTTCTTCGACACTGAACTGAACCTGCATCTTTCTTCTTCTTGTGTTTGTTTTGGAGTTTGCTTTGGTGTTAGGGCAGAGCAGCGTGCTGTGAGGTGTGTTACTTGGCTGGTCACGCTCTGTGCTGCAAGTTCCTGTAACACGGCCACTGTGAGGACACTTGGGGGTTTATAATGCATGTATATGTTGACAATAAATCATCACCTATATCCACCCTGTCTCGGGGCAAAGACGCAGCAGAGAGGATGAGGGTGAAGACATGTGGGACACAACCAAAACATGCAAAAAAAGGAAAAATCTAACGGCAATGAGAACTGACTGTCGACATTTCAGTAAATGAGGGAGGTATGTGTATATGTTCATGCGTGCGGACATGTGTCCTATACTAGACCAGCTTGTACCTGTGAGTGTGTGCGTGTGTGGGAGGCGGTATTCAATGTCGGCAGCTGGAAATACTCAAGCTGCTGCTGCAGAGAGAGAAAGAGAGAGAGAGAGAGAGAGAGAGAGAGAGAGAGAATGAAAGAGAAGAGACGTCTGCACAAGAAAGAGAGGCTAAGAGAGGTACCAGCACAGGCTCCCTCTGTACAGGGCCTGAGCTCTTGCAGAGTGAAAGCCCCTATAGAAAGAAAGCAGGGTCATCTCAACAGCGCAGCGGCCTCCACACACAGAAACACAGCACACTCTCCTTTACACACACACATACACACACTGACATGCAGGAGCAGAACAACACCAGGGCCAGCGTGAGTGCACAGCAGTTCTCCTCAGGAAGCGGGTCTTGTTTAGACTTACAGTTATGTGCAAAGAATAATAAGGAGCAGGACAATGTTGGTACAGACATGCAACACTCCCCCCATCAGCCTTTTATGTCTGCAGATTTTCTCTCTTCACTCGGACAGATACTCCCTTTGTGCGATATTGTAGATGAAAGAGGATTAGGCATACCTATGTTATGGTCAGCGCCGAGGCTCCCACCCGGCGATGCCAAAACACTCAGATGAAAGATTTTGCGGTTTTTGAAACTCACTGCAGGTATTTTGCCATGCTTCTCCTGGAAGTTATTCAAGTTCACATCCTTTCTTTCTCCCTCTCTTTTCAAAGCTCACTGTCTTTTACCCCCCCCCCACCCCCACCCCTGCTCCTTTTTTTTTTCTTTTCCACGAAAGGTAATGAAGGGGAACCAAGTTTTTCGGCTTAGGAGTGCCAAGGCTGTGATTTTCACTGTGAAGTGTTAAAAGTTACAGTGCACAGCTGAACTTGTATATTCAAGTGTTTGGCAGAGTTACAGCTCCCCCAGCTAAGCCACATGTTTCAAAGTTTCAAACTTAACAGCAAAGTGAACAGGTGTCCCAGACAAGGTTTCTCTTCTTCTTGGAAATATGTGTTTGTGCATGTGGCTTTGTGCGTGGGTCTACTGGTCTCCTCTTCTTTCTGTCACATTAGAACAGGTCGGTTCGGCTCAAGGCCTCCATTTTTCTTCCCCTTTACACAGATCTTCACTGTAATGGACACCTCAAGTTTTGTAGGGGGGATATACAGTCCTTTACTTTGTGCTTCCCCTTGACAGAAACATCAGTGAATCAACCCCGCGATTTCAGTGGGTCATTCCGGAAGATTCTGTTACCTTTCAACAAGCAGAGCGGGCCCCCAGGCTGAGGCCAGAGAGAGGCCAGGGAAATATAGGTAGACAGAAAGAAAAAAGGGCAGGAAGAAACACAAAGACCACGACGAGATGGATCGTTTGTGATCAGGTTTGAAAAAGGAGGGACGTATGGAAAGAAAGAAAGTGGGAGTGAAGCTCAGATCGCTTAAAGACGAGAGAATCAGAATGTGGCAGGGTGAGAGGAAAGATCTTGAGACGTAGAGAGAGGTTGTAAGGGTACTCGACTCAGTGGAAATCCTTGAGTTCATACCGTGTTCCAATCAAAGTCCATTGACCTGGCAGGCCTGTGACAAATTATCCCAGCGGCTCTACATATGACTCAATCAGCATGGCGGTTAGCTTTCTGATGAGCAATAGGTCTCCTCGTATATCAGCCAAATCACCCCCTGATGACTTCATCAACACACAGCCTACACTTTTCTAAGAGGAAGGTGAAGAGGAGATCTTGAAATCAACTCTCACAAAGGTACCAGTTTTCTAAAGAGCACCTTTTGACCCAGGATAGGCATCTTCTGTCATTTCTTGGACTTTGTGCTGCAGTTAAGACAAAACTTTGACACACTGGTGAGCATATTAACAAACCTATTCTTATTTTTATGTAGAGTATTATTTTGAATTAAAATGTTAAACATTTCAAGTACAGTATAAGAGCACCTGTATGATATTAGTTGAGTAACAACGTTGAAGTGAGTAAGACTCACACTGGTACTTTGGGCAGCCAGGAGGACTTTAGGAAACAGAAATGCTTAATCATCATTTCAAGGCAGTTGTGTGATGGGAGGCTTGTGCTTTTGTTTTCCACGTATGAAACATAAAAACGTTGATTCATGATGCTAATTTGGAAGTCAGTAGTGTAACCATTAGTTGTCTGCTAAAAACATAAGTTATATCATGTTGAGGATGCTAATATGGTCCAAGTTATAACTTTATACTTAAGTCAGACTGTTGGCACCATGTGGTGAAAATGAAGGAAATATTTAAGAGCAAAAAAATCCTGCAGGTATATTTTTTGTCCATGTAGCTCATATATTCATACATCTACAGGTTTGAGTGACAAAAAGTTTCGTCCAGTTAGCATTTCCAGTATGGTGGCAGCTGTTATTGGACTACAAGCCATCCCTTCAGAAACCAGAGGATTAATGACATCACAGAGGTCGTATTCATGTTTTAATCTATGGGTGATGTTTGCTGTGCTGTCAGTGGAAGTAATGGTAAATGTAGCCATGAGAGCTAATATGCTTATATTACCATGTTTTCTCTGATTACTATTTGTTTTATCAGTAGTATTTGGTATATTATTATTATTATTATTATTATTATTATTATTATTATTATTATTATTATTATTATTATTATTATCATCAATCTTAAGCAGGTTAATTACTGATTACTTGTGTAAGGTGAAGGGGTGGGACTAGATATGTTTCGACTTCCTCTCACTCCTATTTTAACATGCAAATGACAGTCTTATTTGGCTCCTTGGTTGTTGTTGTTTTTTCTGTTTACTTATGTTTATGTATTTATTTCGTTGTATGTGAATTATTTGTTCGTGTTTAAAGTGAAAAAGGAATTAACAAAAGAAAGATGATTAGTTGGTGTATTAAATACTGTATACAGGATATGTAGTGACAGATTCCTACTTATTGTATTTCTGAGAAATGAACTTCTGGCATTGCAAGTATATAAGGATCTATATTTTTCTTTACAGATTTTTGCATGGTACTTAATAAGCTAAGTGTCAAGATCAGCACCATGCCATGCTATTTATTAAGTCAATGGAAAGCACTGTGTAGGTGTACTGAATATTCTCAGAGTTTTTTACAGTTAGGGTGGAAGAGGACCTTTTCTTCCTAATGGAACAGTGAGCAGTAATGTTTATAATATAGTGTTCAGTAGACTATTTGTTTATTTAAATAGAAGGTGCATTTGTGTGGGTTTTAGGGAGTAATTGATACTCTTTGCAGAACTGAGCCTAGCGCTCAGCTATCATGACAATCTGTTGTGTCACCACCTGTGTCAAAATACCCTCAGTGTATATCTAAAGTCAACAGCGTAAATGGAGATTCAGATTCACAGTCGAGTACTGACAGTGAAATATTCTCAATAAATGTTTTTCAGTAGTCAGCAATGTTTGATAGTTTGTAACCAAGCTAAGCTAAGTTAAGTTAAGCTATTTGTGTTTCGGTATTTCCAGACAGATTGTCAAACAAATATGAGACAAAAGTTGACCTCTACCGTTGGAAAAAAAAGATTTGTATTAGAGCTTTTGCAAGGTAATTTTTCAAGTATTGGCCCGCGCACTGTGCTTATTTGCAAGACAGTCGTGTAACCATCTGTAATTTCTAAAAATTACAGACTGTGACTGTGAGCAGGAAACATTCTGTAGTTTCTTCTAGCGATATGTAGCCATGCTATGCTAATGTGCTTGTGTTTGTATATTTCCTGTAAATGAATACATTTCTCTCCGAAACCAACGCACACCTGGAGGTCCCCTTTGCTTCCAAGTGTGCAGCATGTGTTTAAAGCAGAATCTGGACCTTTGAACGGATGAGAATTACTTCCTCCCCTTTAAGCACAGCGATCACATACCAGCTGCTGAGACATAGTAGCTGTGAGGTTTAGTTTGAGCCTCTGTTTGCCGTCCATTACATAATGTCTAGATTGAATGGATATTGGATGCCACCACATCAAGCAGAGTCTCATCTGCAGCTGCAGGGGTAGGTACACACCAATCACACAAGAGAGACACGCTAGAGGACACCTGATACGCCACTGAAGCCGAGTGGATGGATTTACTCTCCGGAGCCAGCAGACCTCGCAGATCTCTGAGCCATGAGTAGTGAACATCTAAAGGCCCACCTCTCCTCTTGTAATTGAAAGTGCACTCACTAGCACAGCAGCGAGAATGTGTGTATATATCTTGCTTGAAAGATTCTCCCGAGAGGGTGTCTATGGGGCGTTTCATTTTAAGTTGCTATCTGTCACATGAGCAAACTAATCAGAGAGACAGATGAAAGGTGGGGGGCAGAGGAGGGGTCAGCTACTCAGTGATGGCTTCCTCTGATGGCTGGGTGACCCCTCACCTCTGCTAGAGGATCCTGGGTAAGGGATAAGCCATGTGTGATGATAGAACTCTGAATGCTCCTGGAGGCTGTGATGACTTAACTTAACCTGCTTATTGGGTCTGCATAAACAGCGATCGCATGTAAAAGTGGTTCTCTGTGCATCAGGGGTTGTTGTTTTGTGCCCTTGCAAGCAATTACATGTTTGACACATTTAACCTTTAACACAGATTGAGATCAAGCTATTGGATTTAGCGGAAAAAAAGGATAAACAGCAGCTAGACATTTCTGTTACCCGTTTAAGCTTGTGTGTTGTTATGAACTCTCCATCTGCCTTCAAATCTGGTATCTAGTAGTCATCCATTTATGTATTTATAATTGGATGTGTTGCATAAACCAGATTCCTGTGCTCAATGGAGCCTTTCATGGAGCACTAATCAGAGCAGACGCCACCAGACAACAGCTATATTTACTTGTATCATGTTAGAACAAGCCCCACTCCAAACAGACTATTCTCTTACATTTTGGATGAGGTGTCTGCGGCAGCAAACAACAACAGCTCAGGTCAGGCGGTTCAGCGACATGATCGGTTTACTGTGACAGCACTGTCTCTGCATGAAGCACCATATTTATACAGCTACAGCGCAGCAGCCAAGGAGTTGTAAAAAGTTAAAAGACCCCCCCCCTCCCTCCCACTGAACCAAAAGCGGATTTTCACTGCCTTTCTTCTCAGTATGAACTAAATGCTCAGCGGAGAGGACATTAGACTGTTTACGGTTTATTAATTGTTTCTGAGGGAGTGGCAGTCCAAGCGTGACCTGCTGTTAACTACCATATAAAACATCCACATGTTCCCAACATCTGGGGGCTTCTAAGTAAACAAAGCAGTGAAATATACTTTCGACATGTAACCTTTTTTTGGCTCAAGCAGAAGGCACGTCTGTCTCTGCAGCTGCTTGGCCTTCTTAGCTCCCCAAGACATGTCGGCACATGTCCGCTGTCAGGGAGCGGGGCCAAAAACGGCCACTGTGTTCAATTATATTTCAGTAATTGTGTATGATACACATTAATCAAATTCAATAATCTCTTTTCAGCGGCATATGGTTAGCAGGGGCTGTGCTGTCAAGTGTTAAATATCTGCAAAGTACCAAAGTATTCTGAACTTAAAAATACATCAAGTTAGAATGTCATAATCAAGTTCGTAATTACCATAAATATAATTTCGGAGCCAGCTGGGGCTTACAGATGCAAACCAGCATAGTAAATAGTTGGATGAGATGTGTGTGTGTGTGTGTGTGTGTGTGGCATAAAATACGGAGGTGGAATTAAAAATCTGATGTCATTAAAGTCTGGCAGAGTATCACATTATTTACATGATGTAACCTTCCTCTGCCAGGACGTGTCACTCAGGACTCCATCTGCTGTGAGTGTGCTGCAGAGCATTGAAGAGTGTGTGTGTGTGTGTGTTTGTCGGGGGGGGGGGGGTGTGTGTGGACACCAAGGAAGTGTAGCAGACCTTTAGTACGTGACCTAAGTGATGGCCTAAAGCTGTCAGCTCCTTCCTGTGGGAAGAAAAGAACAGCTAAACAACTGATTACCGTTTCCAGTCACCCACAAATACTACGGACAAAACCTCGCTGTCAAGAGAAATTGGCTCAAGTTTGATGGAGGTAACATGTCACTGCGTTTGTGTGTGCTAAAGCGCTTGTGTCAGGGATAAGAGAAGCTCTATGCTTTATTCTTAAACACATTAACATCTTTCGGACCCCCCACTAAAGCAGACCGAGCTTTATTAACAGCATCCATGTATTAAATATATTAAGGTCTCATAAATTTGACCCTCATGTAAGATTTCTATTACAGTGATTTGTAATTTCAAAGCACGAAGTTCCTTTTTATTTGCAACCAGGAACAGTCCAGAGGCATTTATCAACCGATTGAGACTTCATCTGTTGGAGCTTTGATGTTTTCTCATTCTTTATTCTTGGCATTATTCTTTCATCCTGCTTCTGTTTTTTTTTTAGCATTAAATGGTTCCATGAAATGTGCTTCCTCATTGAGAACACCTGTGCAGCAGGAGTTAAAATAAGCAGACACATCTAATACTTCCACCATCTATCGTGCGCGTCTATCTTTGAGCGTCTTCTGTTCCAATATAATCAAACAGGAAGGCACACGTTTCCTGTCTTTGGGCCATATGGAGTGGAAGCTAACCATCAATATCCATGCTCACTGATGGAACTTCTTTTTTTTAATCTTCCTCTGGCTGTCTCCTACTTACTCACTCTGTCTGTCTCTCTAATTGTCTTTGTGAGGTGAGCGTGTGTGCTCACTTTCAAAAGAGAGGAAAAAAAAGGCAAAGTTTTCTCAAGCTTTGAGCTCTCCCTTGATCTGAGCACAAAGCTGGAAGGTTCATGTTGGTTCACGTTTGGTTTCTCAAAGAGCTAATTGTACTCAGCAACATCACAGTGTGACACCAGGACTGACTAATGCATTAGCCACCGTCTTGTTTGATGGAGACACTAACACACACACACACAAACACGTAGGACGCCTGGTGTTGCTTATAACCCACCTAAGGGAGCCGTGTCGCGGCTGCTCACTTGTTTTGATGGTGGTCGATGTTACGGCTGGTTCATGTGTTGTTTTGATCCCTGCTGTCAGAGCCCAGTGAGCGCACAGATAGACACGCACACACACAGCTGGCTTGGGTGGAGCCATCAGGGGTACACGAGGAGTTGAAGGACATGGATCGTTGCCAACACATTTCATACATAGCGCATATCTTACAAGTGCAGCTGAGAATTACAGACAGGGGACCCTCGCCCCTTTACTGCCCACCCTACCATCTGCCCGCCTGGGGACAAGGAGCAGGGGGGGGGCTCAGCCTTCTTATCTGCCCTCAATCAACCTCTTTTATACACACATACACCATCTCTTCTCTTCTTTATCCGTAATGACAGGAGTGTGCTTCTCCTTAATACTGGCCTTTAACGCCAGCAAAGACGAGGGACTATTTTCCCTCACGCCATCTAATTTGATTCTTGCTCCGAGGCCAGCAAAGGTTAGGTCTGTGTGTGTCAATGTTGGTGAATGTATGTCAGTGTGTCCCGGCGGAGGTTACAGGTCTCCGAGTGGATATAATTAGAAACTTCCGCGCAGCTTTCAGAAAAATAGTCAGCTTCCCCTTGCTTGTTTTCCTTTCACCATTTATCTCTCCTCTCTGGTGACACGATCGGGGAGTTAACCGCCGCGTCCATCTTTGTGTCTCAGCTTGCCCCCGTTTTTCCTCTGCTGGTGTAAATCTCACATCCTGTTCCCTTGTCAGCCAAGTAAAACAGCCGGACTGGATAAAACACATTGAGGGGAATCCCTAGAATCAGCACATGAAGCTTCACAGACTACGACTGGCTGGAGGGGTGAAATGTTCAGATGACTGATACGAGAGACATGAAAGAAAACAGTTTCTAGTAGCCTCCTGCTTTAACATGCATACGCATTATATGTATGATTGTTTGACAACTTTTGGCACCACTTTTTCCTCAGATTAGCAATTTCCTCAGGTCATGCATCTAAAGTTGAGAGAGTTGGAAGCAGTCTATGTTTTATATCAACCCAGCAATCTCTGAGATGTTAAGATACTGTACATGAAGTCACTCCTGCTGACATGAAAGCCCCTGTACATTTAGAAATGACAGTTATTAGTAGGAAGCTGTTGGCAGATAACTAAGAGAGAATCCTCCTGTGCCTTTCATCCTCCTCCAGTCAGCTATAAATAATGGCAGGTTACTAAGGATAGGCTGAGTGACTCATATACCTTCTCAGTGCTGCCACTGGCCTGTTTCTTCTCCTATAGCTGTCACAGAGGGCTTAAGGGGCCAGTATACTCAGTCAATTGCCTGAGAAAGCTCCTTCCCTCACAGCTTTCCGATGTCGGATTAGGTGAGGTCTGCATCTGATCATTTCTGTACAAGAGTGCAGTCAAACAGAAATACCTGAAAAGACCCTTTTATATCATAGAACTGTAAGGGCATGTGGTGTGTTAAATTATGAGCCAGCTCTAAGAAGTCAATGGCAGTGCCGAACTTAAGTGTACATTGGGTAAAAAAAATAAAACTGTACCAGCGTTTTCTTAATGTTGTAAAAATGTCATATTTTGGTGAGATTTAAGCACCAAATTTCTTGGTTAGGATTAGAAAAAAAGTGGTTTGTGTGTCCAACACAAAGTGGTCAACAAGTGGTCTTCCAGTCCTGTACACTGCTGTGAAAACAGGTGGTAAGTTTTAGGGATGTGCTTACATTGTAGATTATTGAATAAAATATTGATTATTCTTGCCATCAATTGAGTAATCTATTTAGAAATTCATTTTTTTCCATTAAATGCAATTAAATGTCATATTGTCATATGTCATATATATATTAGACTAAGTGATGCATATTTACATATAATTGATTTTTTTTTTTTTTCTATTAAAATCATACACTGGAATTTCATGGCTGTGCATTATTCTACTGATTCTGTGAAAGTCAAAGAGGGTAAATGCTAATAATCTGATTGTTTGTGTTCACACACCCTTTCTTGAAACCAATTTTTTGGAGTAATTTGATGAAGCCCTATTTTAGCCCTACTGTTTACTATTCACTACCTATGGTAGTTTAAAGTTTAAGTTTCATGCCGTTATACACCACGATGCTCCCTTCAGAACAGGTGGAGGATAAGGTGCGGAAGTTTAACGGAACATCAAAACATACACACTCGCACAAACGCACCGGATGAAATTCCGGTCGCCTATGCTACAGTTTTGGTCGCGGTCTTGAACCCTGATATTTTAGTTTTACAAAGCAAATTTTACACTTAGCCCAATTTTTTTATGGCAATGTCTCAAAATGATTTACCGACACTTGTGCTTTCTCATATTCGAAAGTTGTTTTTCAAACATGGGCTCTTTTCAGAAGCCCTACAACCACTGTCTGGTGGTAATATCACATTACAAACCTGGCCAGTAAAACAATTGAAAAACCATTTGTTTTTGATTTTGTTTTGTTTTGTTTTTTAAAGATAAAAGTCACATGAACTATTCATTTTTTTTATTATTAAATTATTATATGATAAGTGAAAATCAGAACACATCCTGAGTAAGACATCTTTGCTAGATCAAGTCGTTTCAGTTTCAGTTTAAAAAAAAGTGCAAGACATTAAACTTCCCATTTTTTTTGTCTTTTTTTCTGATGTCACAATTATTTTGATTGGCAAAAACTTTCTAAAACATGTTCCTGTCTTTATTTTTTAGTAGTATTGTGCTGCTTCCTCTCATGGCTATTCACATCAAACACTATACAAACCACTTCTTTTCTGCTGTGGTTTAATGGTCCCTTTGCATTATCCCCAGTAATAGGCTGCGGTATATACAGAGCAACAGTTAGCCAGTGACACCAGCTGATGGAAAAGATCCCCGCTGATCCATTCACAAAGGAGAAAGGATGTTTTCTCTCACTCTTCTTTAGCTTTGTATTGCACTTTAATTCAGCTAATTAAACATTTTAATCAAGGATAGAACTGTATTGATCCCAATCTGTGCTGGGGGTATTGGGGGGTTGGGGTGTGTGTGTGTGTGTGTGTTAGTGTTAACTATACCACTCTGATTATTCCTGCTCCAGTAGAGCTGTCACTCACCCTCCCAGTGATCCCATCAACTCTCCCTCCTGCCTGTGTCGAGAGAGACGACCGCTAAAACAATGAGTTGAAGTCATCCAGGACTCATAATTAATCTCTTGTCGACTTCTATTGACACGTCCACTCTTTGATTAAATAATTACCTAAGTGGCATAAGCCGCCATGATTGAGTCATAATCCTGAATAAGCTGTAACCAGCTATGGTCACCTCCGTCACTACGATTAGCTCATCATTTGCTTGGCTGCCAGAGCCGCAGCCCCCCCATCTGTTGTGCTCTGGTTGTGGGACGGCAGGTTTGGGTTGCCGCGTGTATAAATCCTGGTAACAGGTTCTTTTATGACTCCTGGCACACTTAAACCAACGGAGTACGCAAAGGTGCGGACACGTGCGCACACATATGCCTGTGTATGCAAATGCATTCACACGCATGTCTGCACAATCTGACATGTGAAGTTCCTCACATTCTACCACTGCTCGAACCCACCCACAACAATCCACACACACACACACCTCCCTTCTCCCTTTGCACAAGCACCCCACCTGCCCACCCAGCACTCCTCCCACACCTCACACATAAACAGCCTGGCATCTGTCACAGTAGAGGGGGTGCACATACACACACGTGTGCACAGACAAACACACACCAGGACACACAAACACAGTCTTGTTGTCTGCAGTGAGCGTAGCCTTTTGACCCCGTGACAGGTACACGCAGGAGCTCAAAGTGAGAGGAGAAGCCTCAGAGCAGGTCTACAAGTCAGAGACGTGCCCTCTCCATAGGTAGCTGTCCAAGTCCTCGGGCTCCGGGGGGACGGCGGTGCCTCTCCCAGGAAGCTATAACTCTCCTCTCAGGAAGTGAGGTGTGTCTGCAGTGTTATCTACATCTGTCTGGGTGAGAAGCAGGGGGACAAGAGGTCAGACAAGAATGGGACCACTTATATCATGTTTTATGTATGACGTGTGGCATGTGTTTGAATATTTACATGTGTCTGAAGGTGATGCAAATAGAGACGAAAAAGAGAGGGGAGGAAGTTTAGTTTCTTTTGTCAACAAAGACCTTCTATAAACATTTGAGGATGATGCAACACCAGAGCTCAACCTGTAATACCCAGAGTGCAGATCGTCTATCGATCAGGCTTAGCTTGTTTATGCTACAGGTTTTAAAACTCTCTGATTAAATCCAGACTCTTCATCTGATCTGACTTTTTAAAGGCATTTTCGACATCTTTCCTACTTTATTTGTTGTGAATCATTAAAGCATATTTCCATCTTATCATATCCTTTAACAGCGTCTTTGACCTTCATTTGCGACAGATTTTAACACTTTCCTTTCTTCCATTTCATTGTTTCTCGAACTCCCTCTGGTCCTAGGTATGTTGAACGACCCCTGAAATAACACGTTTGAAGAATATAAATGATAGCCCCCCTCCCCCTCTGCCAAAGTCGAGTTAAAAGCTTTGGGGGCGATCCTTGTGAACTCTTAGAACACTCCCAGGCATATAATTAAAAGGTAGTTTCTAATTTCTATGAGAGTAAATTAGCGCCCCGGCTTCATTGTTAAATCATGGCTGGTGGCACGTAGCCTGGGGAGATGGATTGAATGGATCAGAGAGGGTTGGACAGTCACTGGATAATTTTGACAATGGGGTCCGGGGGTATCATCCATCACTCACAAGCTTACATGAAAGTTTTGACAGGTAGAGGTCATGGCAATGTGGCAGGAGCCAACAGAGATGGATGCCTTTAATTTGGGTAATGAAGAGTTAACCATCTTGGGAGAGCAAGAGGAGCGTTAAATGGGAGAGCCATCCGCCATTAGAAGAAAGTCTTATTTAATTCCTCCAGCCCTAATGAAAGACATCGGAACACAATCCTTGATTGACAATGAGGCCCCGGCTGTAATTCCCTGCAGACAGTTCACTTAAGTTCCCTCCCTTGTTAATCTCAAATATAATGAATTGCAAAACTAAGGTTAAATGTGGCAGCGTGAATTCATTATCACTAATACATTAGACCATAAGATGATTTACAGTGCGGTCTCTCTCTTATTTTCATTAACGGTGAATAGCTTTGATTTAGCCGAGATTTCGCCGGCCCGTTCATCCTCGCCATCAATCTCCGCAGCTTGGTCATTGTCCTCCTTTTGTATCTGACCTCTTCACTTGAGAATGAAGCAAAGAATGACAGTATGTCGGAGCAGACTCCAGGGTTAAAAAAAAAAAAAAAGTATTCGGCTTTTTAGTGTGAGTACAAGACCCCTCTTTATCACATCCTCGGAAATTATATTCATCCTGAGCTGTCATTCAACTTCATCCTTGACCCCGGACTTATTGTTGCAGGCTTAATGGTCGTGCTTTCTCTGAGATAACAGTTAATGCCCTACTGTCTACCAGCAAAAGGCCTGGAAAGACTATCTCCCACTAAAACACCAGGGACCCTATCTGCATACTGAGCTGATAGCTATGTGGACATTCAAAATGCATGTTCCCTATCCCCTATCATTCATTAACCAAAGGAGACAGGTATCTGAAATGCATCTTTCAGTGCACTGCAAAGCTCTAATATGTTGCATATACTGAACCTTTCACAACAGTGTTGCCACTCTGCAGCCTGGGCATCACTTCCTGTATCTTCATATTTATACTTGGAGGACTGTCATACATAAACCAGCCTATTAAGGTTTAAACCCCCCCCAAGCAACATGGAATATGCCTAATTTGCCTCACTGCAAATTGTATATATGCATCTAGTTTTCCCACTACTTCCTGAATCACTCTTCCTCCGTCTATATTACTACGTGTTAAAACCCCCATGACTTTTTTGTTGCATAAATGTGACAAATTGCTGCAGTGCACTAAGTAGAAGCTGCAGCAGCTCCGGTGAGTGACAGGAAGGTTATGTGCCGCTAATGACAGGGTTTTAAAGCTATAGCTACAGCTAATTGGGGTGATGTGTCCGTCCGGTGTCCCCCCAAGACATGTCTCGCTACCAAGGATTAGCCATGATTAAGGTACTGGTCTTCCTAGTGCTTTAGGACCTTTCACAGTATTTATCCACAATGGTCAGATTACCCCAGTGATGGACAGATAGAGATTGCCGGGGTCGTGATTTATCTTGACAGTTAGTTTGAAGCATATTACAACCACCTCCACTAGTGTGACTTTGAAAGTTACATATATCACCCGACGTGATATGAGATGCTGCAGTATAAGCTGCAGACGGGAAGCCCGATGTAATATTTATGCAATCAGCTTGTTATAAGAAAGTAGTTCAAAAATAATGCCCGGGGATATTTTTCACATTTCTTGTTAAAAGAGAAAAGGAGGCAGTTCTCACACAAAACACATTCAGGGTTTAGAATCATTCCGCTCTGTTGGCAAACATTTTAGTTTCGCTTTAGAGCGCTGTAATTGCTCTCCCAAATTAACAAGACACTAATTATGACTTCTTCTTTTTTTTTTCTACAGCTTTATCTGGAAAACAATGTTTTGTGACTATTTTCTTCTCCAAATACTTTCATAGGACGATTAAATCATGTCTTGGTATTGATTTTAAAAAACAACTTTTTGGGGAGCATTTGCACTGATTTTAAGGGAATTTAAAGCTGCTGAAGTAAAAAAAAAAAAAGACTCCAAACAGAACGTAAGGGTAATGATTGTATTTATGAAGACAGAGACGGCACCATTAATTCTTGTAGTAGATTTTTTTTTTTTCAGGAAAACTCTGTCTCCTTACCCTAACCCCGTTCCAAAACACAGCAACGGTCACAATGAACGCCTCTCCAAGCTTAACACATCCTCATTTAGGCTGTGTTCTGTTTGAGTTTGAGATGATCAAAAGTGCTGAGCCTTCCTCTCGTCTCCTTGTTAGGACTCGTCTGTTCCACAGGAACCTCTCATGCGTTTTTATTTGAGAAGAACGCTGCGAGTTTGAAGGGAGCAGGAGAGTCTACCTTGTTAAAACGAGTCGTCATGTATGCTTGACAGACACTTATAATGAGATTAGCGTCGGGACATATCAAAAAGGAAATGTTGGAATTAAGAGAAGGGCTAATCCGCTCATGTGTTACGACTGCATTCATTCTTTTGCCAGACTTCCTGTTCGTTATGTGGATTGTTTTGAGCTCTTATTTTGTAATCCTGAGCCCTCGATTAACAGTAAAACTCAGACCCCTTCCACTCTGAAAAGGAAATCATGTTGAAATCTTACACTTTAAACACCTAATGTCCTGCTATTTCCACAGAGGTAGAATACTTTTACATGTGTGTTGAATATTTTACAATAATCTAGAACTTCAAAACTCCAGATGTTCACTTCGCAAAGCCCCCGAAGAAAACCTTTGACAAGAGCTTGAAGCTTTGCCACACTTGGGTTGGTCTCTGACTGTGATTTGACACAGTCATTATCAAACCTTCTATTATTGATTTCTAGATAGTTGTTAAACACTCTGCCATGCACACAGCTTAGCCTTTCCATATCCCTCAGTCTCCTCCAATGACCTTTACTGTTAAGATAGAGATAGCTCTCAGCGCATACAGAGGGGGATGTGGAGGATTTGCAAAAAGAGGACATTTATGAAAATCTTCCTTGAAGCCTGTCTAAGAAATCCTTAAGAGACATGAAGGAAAGGGCAGCGAGTCAGTGTATGGAGAGGACACACTGAGGCTCTGATATGGATGGAATGCCGGGGAAAATACCCGTCTATATGTGCATATGTAATGCAAAGTAGAAAAGAAGTCACCAGACTCCATTGAAGTTTGTGCCTTTTTTGTTGCTCTCCCCAGACATACAGCCAGAACATAAATATATTTGAGGGGAACTTTGCTTACTGCCTATAAAGGCTGATATTGAAGTAACCTTCACTCTAGATAGAGAGCTGTTGTATGACGGGATGTACGCACAAGACAATGCTTCTTCTAATACTCATCCGCTCATGTATGTATGTGAAAATGAAAGAATGATTATCAAAAAAAGGGAATCTGATTTCAGAAGAGAAGATTACAAGAACTGGCCCCACAACAGGAAAAAAGTATGTTTTCATTCTAGCCCACATGATTATGATTATGTTTACAAAGTCTTATAATGTTTACTTGGCACATTTGCTGGAACAAAGATCCTTTACATATTTCCTCTTTGGACTCACCAGTTTTTGAGTGAAGAAAGCTTCAGAGAGAACAGCTCATTGGGCTTCAGTTTTAGCTGGTTATTTGTCACTATATGTGGTTTGAAGGATTGATTTTCTCTCTCCTACCGCATTGATGAAACTCCTCCTGGAGCTTCCTCTGGGAATTCATCTTGTGCTGATAACTTTGAGCTATCTTATCTAGTCACTGTTCAAACAAGAGTGAATGCTCAGATTTGCTTCAGGTGTTTGTCTCCGTATGGGTTCCATTTCGTCTTGTTTTTGTTTCTCAAGGTTAAAGCCTGATTGATGCAGCTGATTTTGCGCAATGCCGTTGTTGTGCAGCCTGTAACTACACCTCTTTCTTTTATTTGTTGAAAAAAGGAACACTCTGGGGAAGGTTTTCGAGCAAGCTTTAGTGTACTTTCTTTAATTTGAACGATACACTCCCTCTCGGTTTAGTTTGATTACAACGAATCAAATAAAAGAAGGATGGGGACTGTGATTGGAAAATCATTCTTGGAAACAAAACTTATCAGATGGTAACAGCAATAAAATAAATATAATCATGTACAGAGCTCAACATAAGAGTCATACACTTTGTTTTGGGTTACATCTTGTGTTGCACAATCACTGTGTTACCTAAAGACACTTTACAGTAATTCATTAAGCTTAAGTATCAATAAAAAGAACGCGAGGAAGTCATTAAGAGCAAAATTAAACTAACAAACCCTGACTTTAATCCTAGGCTATCTTACCTTCTAATTATAAATCCTTAAAGACCTCAGACGGTGCTGCCTGAGATTTGTCCACAGGGCATGGATTCTCAATTTGTCATGCTGCTTTGAACTGTCACTATTCGACCGGCGGTGCAAAGATCATAAACCAGTAAAACTTCAGAGCACAGGATGCCACAGAGGCTGATGAGGAGCTCCTTATTCTTGGAAAGACTTGGTTTGTTTTTGCGCTTTATTTTTAATCACACTGGATTTGCTTTACCTGATCCAAGCAGCTGGGATTGAAGGTGAGGTGAAAAGCCAATAGTAACAGCATATCTGACTGAGTACACTGCCCCCCCTTTAAGAGCAGCAGAGGCCCCTCTGTAGCCTGTAGTCAACACTATCTTATCTGGTTAGGGGGGCAAGTCTGGGCTGGCGGGCAGGGGAGCAGAGCCACATGTCTGCAGCGGGAACCTTCTTATACTTCTTAGAAAGCTTGTGTGCAAATCCAGTGTGATCAGCACATGCACGTCCTCTGCACTGAATGTTTTTTTCTTTCTGTTTGACGACATTTATTGATCTATTTTATCTCTGCATCTCTAAAAAGATGAAACCCTCAACAACATGAGAACTTTATGCTGCAGCCACACATACTGTATTTACTTCAGCGTTCTTACAAATGAAACTTTTACATGCTACTTTCACACTCTCTGCACTTGTATGTTTGAGAGCAAGACCTGACCTGCAGCCATACAATCCATCAGCATTAGTCCTACACAGACTCCAGACTAAACACGCTCTCATTACAGCGGCTGCGAGAGCCTGCAGGGCTCTTCCTCCACAAGTTTATTAACACAAGACAATGTACAACACACAACTAGCTCCACCGGACTCTTACAGTAAACACGGCGTCGATGCTGCAGCTATATAATTAAAGGATTTAAATGGCCGGCTTATCAGGAGTGACATGGCAATATGATTACTGTAGAACACACTGTACTGTGTTAGCCCGTGTTGCTCAGGGATGATGTCATCTCCTCCAGGCCATGGTGGATTCCCGCTGCTTTGTAGGCCAGCGTCTGTGCCGCGAAGAGAGAGAAAGGGAGAGAGACAGACAGGAAGTGAAGCTGGAAACTCTTCATGCTTTCTTAAACAATTCAAACACTTGTCACCTGTATAAAGACCGGTTACATGTTGGCAGCTAATAAAAGTCTGATTCCCATGTCCTGCGTTCCTAAGTGCAGTAATTACCTTCGTGAAAGAGTGTTCAGTTACAAATCTACATGTGTCCTACTCCCACACTGATCCTCGTGTCTCACACTGACTTCTCTCAAAGTTTATAGTCTCCCTCAGGGTTTAATGCATGCTGGAGAGGATGGGTGAGAGTTGACTGGTGAGGTTGTTCAGTTTGGTTATGAGATCATGAGTGGTGGGGGAAGTGTTCAGATTGTTTTCATATACATGTAGTAAAAAGTTTGTAAAAAAAAGTACAAGAGAGAACTTTTTTATTGGACAGGCATTCATTGTTCATTGAGTTAGTGGTCTCCTCGTTTGACAAGTAAACATTTGAAAGAGGGCTGATTACAACCTACATCTATGTTATATTGAAAAGCATAAAGCTGATATGATATCTGCACAAGTATCTCAGATCTGTGCTTACAGCATTTCATTCAACTAAATACTTCAACACTAACAAAGCTTATCGGGAACTCACAGTTTACATTTTAATGGGAATCTTTTTTTGTAATGAAGCTTTTACTGATAAAAATCAGCCTTCTGGCTAACTCTGGCATATCACATGGATGTCAAGCTGGAATTTTCATTAATATTCACTGTCTCTTTAAATGAAATACACATGTACTGTTGTTTAGTACAGTGACCTTTTACACATAGTATTACCGTAATATCTAGAATATAAGTCACACCAATTTAGGCCCTGTTTATACGACAACGCTACTCAAAAACGCAAAAAAAAACGCAGAGAAAAAAAGTCTGAGTTCACACGGAAACGCTGAGGGACTGAAAACGCTGTAGTATGCATACAAGGCCTCTAGGTTGCGATATAACTGTAGAGTCTTTTGGTAGTCTGCCGCAAAGAAGAGGCGCGTTGATCGTCTGGTGGATATATTAAATACGTCTTTTCTGAGTGCAGAAGTGGAACAACAGATGAACGTTTTGTTGAAAGGCAATCAGCAGATTCAGCAGCACAAGCACAACCCGGTAAGTCCGCCATTTAACCGTTGTTGTTGTCCGGTTCGCAAAAGTTCCCACAACAAAAGTGGAATGCGCACGTTCAAAACGGAACATGACGTCGGTGTTTTCACTAAAATGCCGGGTTGCCATTTATATGGCAACGGAGGCTGCAGTGTTTCAGAAAATTTCTAGTCTGGAGGGCGTTTTTAAAAAGTTGCGTTTTAGGTTGGCTGAAACGGCATTTCCGTCAAACAAGAGGCCAAAACGCAACAAAATGTTTGTGTTTCATCCTGTGTAAAAGTTGTCTTCCTGTTGGACACTTTACATTGTGTTAACAATGTGCAGTTTCTATCCTGATGTGTAGCGCTTTCTGGTTAACATCTTTCAATTTGAGTTACTGTAAATTAGTTAAACTAATACTAACTTTGATAGTTGGGATGTTTGGACAGACCCACTTGCAGCTCTCTGTTTAGAAAGTGCATCTTTTCTACTGAATTCTACAGTTACTACTTTTACAGTTACATAATTTGAGAAGTGTTCTGTGTTGGTCTCTGTCGCATGTCCTCTTTTGTATTTGACACAACAAAAGCAAAAGTAGAATTTGTTGCAACCACTGATGCAAGACTTGTAAGGTATATTTTCAAAGATATCTGTACAAGGTGTAAGAGTTAAGTACAATTATGTGTAATTGTTTGGTTTGCATCAATTAAAACACTCAAGAAAAAATACGATTGCCTTAAATCTTTGCATTTATCAAGCAGTTAGAAAACTGACCTCTTAGATCCGTTGGATGTAAGTTGATTGGTAACAGCCCTAATTTAATGTCCTTCCTTCAAAGGTTCGTGTTCAAGCAACATCAAAACTGTTTAGCAGCTTTTGTAGTCTTGGTGACCAAGTTTCTGTAAGAACAAAAACTGACAGTAGTGTTTACAAGTAGCAGACTGTTGCAACTACAAGTGTACGCAAGGATCCCCGCAGCTTCGGCCTCTGATTGCATTTGTGCGTCTGAGTGACAAACATTCCAGCACAGTACTCAAGCATCAGCTGTTTACATTCACGACAAGATACTCCAGTCTCAAGTATCCGCTAAGCATCAGACCTTGAGAGACAGAGGCCACATCAAGGAGGTCAACAAACAACCTGACACCCTGGAGATACATTTGCATTGAGTTGAAAATGTAAAGGACCATCTGAGGAGGAGGGGGCATAAAATGGTCTCGGAGGCAGCAAACACTTAGGTGGCAAAAAAACAACCTCCAAACTGTTGTGAGATCCTCCTTATTGTTGAAGTGCTTCTTATCTCGAGAGAGGGAGAGAGAGAGAGAGGGGAAGACAGGATGATCTTTGAGGAATGAGACTACAGCGACAGGCGGTCGGCGAGACAAATTCTGAGCCAGCTGACATAGCTCGTTTTAGTATCATCTCACAAGTTAAGACAACAGAAAGGGCTGCGGTTACTCGCTTACAAAAATACGGACCATAAATCTTCAGATTCATAAGCTGATATCTGGTTTCATCTGCAGCCTCAGCCTGGATAGAAATTCTAAATCTGTATCTAAAGGGACATGGCTGGCTTTACCTTACAGTACTCACAAACGTGCTCTCTATAAATTTTAAGCGTACCACCAGATTACCATTAAGTGACTCCACTATATGGGCTCAAAAACACCTTCTCACAGCGTGGCAATAAACATTGCAACTTGAGTCTGCAGGACACTCCAGAATGTGTCTGTCAAGTTAAAAGTTAATTTGCGTTTTTATGTGCCCCCCCTTCCCTCGTCAGCTTTTAGCCCCCCCTCTCCACCCCCTTTTTTTTAACCCATTGTGAAGCCATCAGATAGCAGCTTCCAGAAGTCCACACCTGTCTCAGGGCCATGCAGAGGAGATGGATCCATGCATTTTGAGCATCAGATAGCCTCTAGCCAGGGTTAGTATTGATCTAACGCTTCACTGGCCCTTTGTGAGAGCAGCAGCTGCTTTGGGGGGCTTTTAGATAAGCAATGCAAAGGGGAATTGTTTTCCTCCCGAAACCCCTCTTTCAATGTTGCTACATGAAAACCATCACTTAATTCAACACTCCATCGCTCTGAAATAAAAGTGTCCTCTCCCTTGGCACACCAAGAAAAAAATGGCAAATAAGCATTAAAACATCTGCCTTTGGGGTATTGAGAAGCGGCTGGAATTAGAAATCACACAGTGATAATGCAGCTCTCTGGATTTTCGCTGTTTAATCATATGTAATCTCTGGAGTGAGAATAAAATGAAAACACAACATGTCTCAGTATCCCGCAACTCTTCCTTCCCCTCTCTCTCTCTCTCTCGTTCTCTCATCACAGCCGCAGCTCCTGAATGAGGCAGGGTGGGGTAGGAGGAGGGGGTCTGAGGTGGGTACATTACGGCTGCATCCGTGTGAGGCAGACATGGCGATGAGACCCTCCCTAAGATGACTCATATAGGCTGAACGGGCTGACACCAGCACCTCATTCACAGCCAATAATGAGCCATGCTAATGAGCAGGACAGCCGCCCTGCACGCTCATCATTAAGCCGTCTTGTGATTCATGTCCAGCATGAAACCGTCGTATAAAGAGATAAGGCAGGCTGCAGCAGGCTTGGAGAGATATGCATAGATAGGAGACAAATGTGGAAGCAGCAGGTGACACTTTCACTTTGTAGGATTTGCATCATCAATGCTTTTTTATTTATTTATTTATTTTTGCACACGTTTGTGTGTGAGGAGTTCATTACCTCTCATCTACCTTCATTAGACTTCCACATGCTGCATTCAAGGGCAGTTTCCTGGAATTCAACACAGATCTGTTGCAAATATGTGCGTTCAAATTCCACCTTCATAATATCCCACACTATCAGCTCATTTGAAATAACCACCTCTGTCCACGTCTGCTCTGATCAGATCAAATACCACTCAAATGAATCCATCAGAAAAAAGACACGCTGACAGTAAAATATGCATGTGCATGCGCCGACCTCCTGAGACTCCTGCTCCGACACATATATCTGATAAGGCTTAATCAGCATAGGGTGGTCATGATAAAGCATTTCAGCCCTATCTCAGTCTAAGAGAGAGACACAGACAGGGGGCAAGAAACAGCCAAGATCCACCCCCCAACATCTCTCAGCGTTTCTCCCTCAGTCTCCTTAGGCTTGTCGTCTTTCCCCCTGTGTGCCTCTTTCTCTCTGTCTTCTCCCTCTTGCTCTCCTCTCTTCTGCCTTTTCTAGCCGCTTCTCCCTGTATCAGTGCAGACACTTCTTAAGCCCCAGCTGGGGGAAAATACGGTGGCTTGGTGGGGGGAAGGGGGTTTCAAAAGGGTAAGTGATTGCCCTCTAGGGGACGAAGCAGAGAGAGGGGGAAAAAAAAAAAAAGCAGGACGCCTTATCGCCCCAGCCTCCAATAGCACTGCTGGCTACCACCCAGAGCCGTGGGGAGAAGGGGAGGAGGAAGGGGGGGGGGGTTGCAGGAGACGCCAGCTAGATGCTGCACTGCCTCTTGACACAGCAAACTCAGCAGGGAGCCTTCCATCCTATGCCTTGACTGTGTGGGCTCATGTAAAGCCTGCATAGCCAAATGTTGCCATTTGAATGAGTGTTATTGCTTCGCCTGTATGCTTTTATAGTGTACTACAAGAGCTAGAATCCAAAATGATGAAATGTGTGAGGTTTTATTTATGAGGTGGGATTAGGAAATGTTATAAAACTAAATTTATAATGTGTGTGTATCTACGAGTGTTTTCCTGGAGCTAAATCCTCATCATTTAGTATCCGTGGGATGCTGCAGATGTGTTTTGGATGCTCACACCCACAAAACAAGACCTACAAACACAAATGTACTACTGACCTATTTCCATCACAACAAATGTAGACGTGGAAACAAACTGGAAAGAAACGGTGGCAGTAGAATAAACAGGACATGAGATATGAGCTATCCACTCTGAAATGAAAATGCATTGGTTTATAGTACAGTTAATGAGAGCCTTCCTTTAAAGCCGTTACCAGCTGCTTAAATGCATCCGTCTACAACGGGCAGGCAGTCAGACAGGCGCACCGACGCATCCAGGCGCCTGCAACAGTGTCCAAGCGCCACCTTCAGTATCCAACCTAAGGGGAGGAGAAAAAGCAAATAATCACACAGCCCACATCTTTTTTCCTCCAGACACATCTGTACAGAGCAGTTGTCTGTCTGGAGAAAAGAAAAACACATGTTGTGTCGTTTTACTTTTTTTTTTTTTTTCTTTTAAAATGAGGAAAAGACCTTCAAGTCTTATGTGCGCTTTGGTACGCGCGGCTCATCTCAGGAGCGCATAGTGCTAACTGTGTGTTTAATATGCCTGTCTCGCCCGGCGTGTTGCCCCAGACACTGTGTACCACAAATCCCCACCTCCACTCCAATGAGAGTTCGGGAGGGGAGGGAGGAATGAAAAGGGTTAAGGGGAGTCTTGTATGGAGTCTGCTGGGCGGAGTGGAAGGGACCTGATTGGATGGCTGCGCGTGACGCAGGGGACATGAAAAAGCTGATAACTAGTTAAGAAGGCAGTTTGTAACTCTGGAAAAAGAGTGCAGAGCTTGAGACATACATTACGCAGTGGACGCGGACGCAGCCGGCGCAGAAATTCAGAGAGCAGAGGCTGAGTGAAAAGGGGGCAGAGAGAAACTGCAGCGTCCGGACACAAAGTGACTTGAAACAGAGGGACAATGGTGCAGCACACAGACAACAGCGAGACGGACGGGAGCATGTCCAGGGAGGCTACGGACTCGGAGGAGAGTGAATTTATGGCATGCAGCCCCGTGGCGATAAACCCGGACTGGTGCAAGACAGCCACCGGTCACATCAAGAGACCCATGAATGCATTTATGGTCTGGTCCAAAATCGAGAGGAGAAAGATTATGGAGCAGTCGCCAGACATGCACAACGCGGAGATTTCCAAGCGCCTGGGAAAGCGGTGGAAGATGCTGAAGGACAGTGAAAAGATCCCGTTTATCAGAGAAGCCGAGCGGCTGCGGCTAAAACACATGGCAGACTACCCCGACTACAAGTACAGACCCAAGAAAAAACCAAAGCTAGACAGTTCAAAATCATCAGCACCGTCTCCAGAGAAGTGCGGCAAAATTGCTAAGACCCCCAGCAAGAAGTGCTCAAAGATAAAGACTAATAAAAGCAGCTCGAAGTCCTCTCACGGCTACGGAGAGGACTGTGTCTTTCCCAGCTTCAAAGTTGCAAAGACTGTGAAAAGTGAACTCACCGACGAGGACGACGACGACGAGTACGAAGAGGACTACCGGATGGGAATTAATAAAGCGGGGGACGAGGAGCGCGTGAGGCCATACAATGTAGCCAAAGTTCCCGCGAGCCCAACTTTGAGCTCCTCGGCTGAGTCCGAGGGCGCGAGCATGTACGAAGAAGTGCGAAAAAACAACCGACTTTTTTACAATATCAAAAACATTACCAAGCAGAGCACATATCACGCTGCTTCTGTCTCACCAGCATCCTCCAGGTCGGTCTCCACATCCTCCTCCTCTTCCTCCTCCAGCAGCAGCTCCTCTTCTTCCGGGGAGGACGCGGACGATTTGCTGTTTGACTTTAGTTTAAATTTCGCCCCCAGCGCCCCTGGAACGGAGCTGGGCAACCCCAATTCAGGAAACCTCTCCCTGTCTCTTGTGGATAAGGACCTGGACTCGTTCAGCGAAGGCAGCCTGGGCTCTCACTTTGAATTCCCAGACTATTGCACGCCAGAACTCAGTGAGATGATAGCCGGGGACTGGCTGGAGGCGAACTTTTCCGACCTGGTCTTCACATACTGAACTGCAAAAAAAAAGTTGCTCTAGTAATAACAGAGAAGGGAGAAAGTAAATTATATATGTGTCCTGGTCAAAGTTGTCCCTAGCCCTGCCTCCTCCTCCTCTTGTGGGTGTTTTGAAGGGTCCTGGAAGGAGTGGATAGAGGACCTGGAGGCAAGGAGGTGAGGTTTGAGGAATGAGATGCTTATGAAGCTGGTAGCAAAAAAGCAAAAGTCTGCAGACTTTTTTTTCTGGCAGCATGACAGGGTTTTATGGATTTTTTCCTCCCCGTATAGGTCTGCATTTTACAGTTCAGCTTAAACGGACCACAAAGGGAAAAATACGTGAACTTCTATGCATCTTTTCCTCTTAAAAACAAAACTGCAGGGAGCTGAAAACGGACTGTGGACTGACTCAAAGCAAATCTGTGAACTGACAATTGTTCAGGATGTTACTTTACAAACGGTTTATGTAATTTCTTAATGCCGCAAAATGTTTGTTTGTTTTTTTGTAACTGATTCAGTTTACCTCCTGGTTTGGAAAATTAAGCAGCCTAAACCTCTGCAGAGTACAGGTGTGGAGGAAACATTTTGATACATAACAGACCTCATCTTTTTAAAAGAAAAGTAAGATATTTTCAGGCATATTTTTGTACAGTTAAAAGGGAATGTTCTTACTGTGCTTTCAGTGAGTTTCAGGCACTTCTTCCCTTTATCATTTGTTTTTAGCATGCAAGGGAGTCCTGGTTTTAAGGATTAAGTTAAATTAAAACTTGCATCAAAAATGCCTTGTGATTTCAAACTAGGTTTTGTACAGTTGTAGAGCAGATTTGTTGAGTATTTGTAGACGATACAATGGCATCATGGGGAACACATACCTCAGAGCTGGAACTAGTTTCAAGATTGTATATGTACTGTAATATAGTAAAGTTAGGAGTTTATGTATATCATACTCGTGATATGTGGATGGGTCCCGATCGCAGGTGTGAAACTGGATTTTGGTATTTTTTATGGCACATACTGTTTTTCCCCCCTCTCATTTTTTTGTGCAATATATACTCTTAAGATACAGACCATCAACAATTGTAGCAAGTGATGGAAAAACAGACTTGTGCACTGTCAACATCATTTCATGTTATGATGCTGAAGCCTGTCCAGGCAGGAAAATAAACAAATCAGCTGGAACTGATACAAAACAATATAATATGGCCTCATGGTGTGATGCATACTCGAGATGGTTATCACGAATTGAATGTTTTTGACACATATCTGACACCAAAACAGCTCAAATCTGACTGAAAATTGGGAAAGAGGAGTTCTGCAAAAAAAAGGGGCATAGTCTGATACAGTGGTGGTCTGGCATAAGTTTAACAAGCAAGCAAAAAAGAACATTCCATAGTCCTGTTTCATAAAATGAAACTTTATTTTAAAACTGAAGACTGCCTTCTTTTTTTAAAACATTAACCATAAACCTGTATTTTTTATTTCTTGCACTTAAAAAAGCAGATATTGTTTATTTTTATGTGGGTCTTACATATGAAGTCTGTTTGATAAAAGGTTTTGGAATATGACCTAATTATATGCCGAGACATTTTGTTGGAAGTTCTAGGCAGTAGTTACTTCACATTCCAAGTGTGAATCTGTCTTTGACTCATCTTTTAATAAATAAGTACCTACCACCATCAACTGTCCTTTCAGTTTGTGAATATATGTACACAGATGTGTTATTTGTTGCGTTTGCAAAGGATGTGATGACAGAATGATGCCTATTTTGTACATAGGCGGATACTCTGAAAATGATGGGCTCAAACTAACATGTGAATTCACATTTAATAAAAAGGAAAAAAAGGAAAACTTTTAAACTGCAGTGTTGAGATGCTTTACTCTGCCTGTTTCACAAAATGTCCCTGCTCAGCTTCCCCTCACCACGCCTCCCTGGAAAGAAACGGACGCTGCTGCTTTAAGAAATTGAATTGCCCGCTTGCCTGCGCCGAGCGCCGTGATTGGTGGGCTTTCTGGTCCCCTTGGAGACGGAGCTGGAAACTAGAGCTGCTCCTCACAGTGTGTGGGAGCTCTCAGTGTGTCTGGCTTCCATTCAGAAAAGTAGCACTGTGGCCGGCACAGAAACGACTCGAGAGCAGTGTGAACAGAGGGCTGAGAAAATGTCTAAATGTGACATATGTTCGCTCAGGGATAAACAGAGGCACTAACTCCAGACAGATAGTGTTTAATCTCTAAAAATATGCAGGGTTTTATTACAAGTATAATTCTAATATGAAAATAAACTCACAAGCTTGTCCTAATGGGCTCTAATCCTGCATAATGTCACTAGTTAAATATATGTGAGGAAGAGGGGCAGTAGGTCAGAGCGAATTTTAAAAATACCTTTGAACAACATCCCGGCAGTGGTGGTTTCGGTCCCCTTTCTCCTTATTTCTTGATAAATAGAACTGCATAATACATGCATAAGAAGGATACAGAATAAGCATTCAGATATTTTTGCAACTGAGAACCCCAGAAGTAATCTAAGAAGAAAAAAAGGAAATTGGGGTTAATAAACTGCAAGTTTTACAGCATGAAATAATAACATAATGCTCAAATAAGCATGCTGTCACAAAGTTTGTGAGTCACTCAGAAAAAAATACACCATGTGCAAACAGCCAAAAACATCACATCTATACGTGATGTCACATAACCAGTGTAACAATCAATCTATTGAAATTCATAACATCTAAATATTCTCATACTACCTGCTGTGAGCCTCCAGAGGACCAAAGTTGCGCTCTTTTGTCTCTCCTGATAGCCACCTTTAAGAGATCATACATAAAGAACCAGAAGCCTTGGCCACAGAGAGATTTGTGTTCATTACAGCAAACGAATCTAATGATGAATATTTGCCATGCATGGCTGCACAGGTACTGGCCCCCCCATTAAGTCAGTTTGCAAATCTGTAATAAAACATTTATCTAGCTATTACTTTACCTGACCTATTGGTCAAAGTTGCTAATGGGTTCCAGGGCTATTCCCAACAGAAGCCCAACATTGATTTTGTGCTCCTCTGAAATATCTGTTCAGGGCTAATGCCACCGGTACATGTTGAAATGAAATTAGTGACCCGTTGAAATTTCCCCCTATTTCCTCCTTAAATAAATAAATGGAAATGTGAAATTCTCAGGAGACGCTGACTGAGATAGCGTCCTCCCAGGGACGAAGGAGGGAGGGAAACTGTGGCGACAAAAGAAATAATTTTCAATCACTTGAGCGTTTAAATCATTCATATAAGCCAGGATGTCACAGTCAGATGCTGTACGTGACACATATACAAAGACCTGTGCTGCAGGAGTGAGAACTGGAGGCTGATCTGCACATGTGCAAGTTGCTTAGAGTGAACATTTAAATTATGCCAATACCATGTGAGAGCTTAAAGACACAATTCCTTTGTGACCAGTCTCTGTCTCAGTCTAACCCAGTTATAACACGACCTGTTATGTTTCTTCACATCTTTTCTCCCCTCCGCACTGACTCGCAGTGAGCTCAGATGCATTACATCACTGCTTAGCTTATGCCGCTGCGCAGTAAGATCCCATGTTGTGTCATCATTGATCCAAATGTGCTCCTCTTCTCCCAGTGGGAGGCCGTCTAATATTGCTAAGGGAATACTGATCTACGCCGTCTGAGCTGGAGGTTTCAGCACAACAATAACAACACAGCCTTCGCCTAAATTTAAACCTGTTTACTGTCTGTTAATTGACGGGTGGGCAGGATTTACGGTATCCGCTCCCAGATCTGCTGCCTGAGATTTGGACGCCGTTGCCACCCCCTTCTGTTACACAAGCGTGTCATGCTGTTAGACGCTGCCAGTGCGTTACAGATCCCGCAAGCGGTGTGACAGAGTATTGAAATGACACACCAGCAGTTGGTCCCTCTTGTGCAACAATGAGTCATGCGCTATGATCCAAACAGGTGAAAAGCTATTTGGAGCATGAATATCATATATTATCTTCTGAATCCAGATGACAAAACTACATGTTTATCTCAGGAAAAAGCCTGTCTAGCATGAAATCTTGCCTGTTATGACTTTATTAGTACTTTCTCCTAATGTTGTGCAGTTCTGGGAGAATTTGTCTGTAAAATTGCCTGCCTGAGCAACAGCCCAGTCCCCATGTCCTCTGCTCCAGTCTTGGCCTGGGGCGACTCCTGCTGCTGTTGATGGCTATCCATTTGCTCGGCCCTCCCTGTGTATGGGAGGGAGGCAGAGAGGGAGCATCGGCCCCATCTGCCGCACTGATATTTACTATCCCTTCACATTTGTGAGAAGGAGGGGTGGCAAAAGCCCAATTCCCTCATGGTGTTTTAGCACTCTGGCAGATGCACACATGTGCAAGCACACATTGGAAGGAAGTGAATGAGAGAGAGGTAGAAAAAAAAGAAAAAGAGTGAAACTTAGATTCAACTTGGGGTGTGTAAGTGATAATAAGAGCATAGCTGGAAGCGACTAACCCTGCATGCTCCTCTGTTGCCTAATTTCCCATTCAGAACTTCATTGCAGTTTTCATTATTTAGCGAAGGCAATGAGACATTGAAAATAAGTTTTGGGGGGGGTGAGCTGCCACGCTGGAAGCAGACACAGCAGGTTGTCGAGAGCAATTTGAACCGGCAGTGCTATTGTCTCGTCGACACAGAAACAAACAGTTCAATCACTCCTCACAGAATACGTCCTGACATGCAGTAACATCTCATTGGGAGAAGGTCACTTTTTTTGTGGGGATCCGCTGGAGGTCGCGCATCAGTCATTTGAATTAGCTGCCGAGAGAGCAGGAACTGGGATGTGCACCTGCTTCTCTTTTCAAACCCAACTCGGACTGATACAGTTACCAAATCGTGTGTCCTTCGTGTTATTTTGCAGATTTAGGGCTCCATATGTGCTTTTTCTTGTTTCCAATGTGCCTCAATAATAGCCTCAGTATGAAATGAGTGAACCTTGACATCTCGCTCTGCTTATCGAGCAGTCCCACCTTGTTGCATGGCCGGATTGCACTCAGTTTAGGATTTACATAACCTTGTTTTGAATTAATTCTGACTCTATACTTAATATTTATCACTGAGCTTGGCAGCTGCTGCAGTCGCCCTTTGCACCCTCCAGTAAGTAAAAGGACATAAGCCTACAATATTAGTCCAGCTGGGTCAGAATGGGTCATAATGTATGCAGGCTGAAAGTGCTAAATCAAAAATAATCCAGATTATAGCACAAGAGTGTGTTTTTTTATTAAATTATATACATTTGTATCTGTTTTTCAAGCGCCAGTGGTCCATATGTGTTTATATGTTGTTTTTGTTGACCAGATAATGCTGCTGCCCTCTAATCAAATGGAGTGGATCTTACTGTATTATTAGGGCTCAGAGCCCTCCTATGGCATGTGAGCATCTACTGAGGAAAGTCTGTTTGGCTTTTTGCCCAGATGCATGGATTTAAGGCAACAGAGTTAACCCCATCCCCCATTTTTAGAGTCGGGGATTGTGTGAGAGAGAGTGTGTTTATGTGGATGTTTGTTTGTGAGATTATATTGTTTTTTTGTTGGCTTTTGGTCTTGGAAGACAGAGAACTTTGCTTGTTCTGACAGCTGAATTTCTTTTTTGCACATGTCATATATATATATATATATATATATATATATATATATATATATATATATATATATATATATATATATACACACACACATACATATATATATATATATATATATATATATATATATATATATATATATATATATATATATATATATATATATATATATATATATATATATATACAATATCTTTGGTATGTAGACAAAACAAAAAGTTTGATGATGTCATCTTGGACTCCAAAAAAACACTGACATTTTTCACCACTTTCTGACTTTTTACGGACCAATAACTACTCGACTAATCAAGAGAGTAACTGATACATTAATCAATCATGAAAATCATCGTTAGTTGCAGCCCTTATTTTATTTTTCTTATCTGTATTAATTGATTTCAAATAGTCACTATTTTCATGCTTGTTTTCATGATGACAATTTTTCTGTAGATTTTTGTTCATCTGTTCCAGTGTGAAGCACTCTGGGCTTCATGTTTGCATTAAAACTGCCGAAAACTTAAAATCATGTGAGGAAAGGTTGCCCCTGCTCCTCTGCAAGTTTTCAATTTAATGATACCAGCAACAGACATTCATGACCCCCTACCTCCACACACCAGGATTAAGTCAGGCAGTAATCTCGATTCAAACCTGCAGCTCAAAGGGAGCCCATGCAATTCCCCCCTAAAGCTCGAGCAGAGCCAGCAGTTGGTCATTCATATGCATCTGAAATCTAATACTCTGCTGCCTTGCCCCTTAGTGGCCCCACCTTTCCTGACTCACCAGTGAACCTCGACTCCTCCACAGCACTCCAACCATTACCCCCACCCTCCCCACGCTTCCTCCTCTTTTTCTCTCTCCCTTTCTCGCCACCCCCGCCTTTGCCTGTCTTTCTCCTTCCATTTGCATGTTACCCAGGTTACACTGTCAGGGTACCCCTTCACAGTTAGGCGCGATGCAAGGTCTCATTTGATAGTCTTTGCTGCTTCAGTAAATAATTAGCACACTGAATCCTCTGGGGCCCTTTACAGGAAGCATGGCTTGCTTACCAGGGGGGCTAAGGTTCTAATGATTGCTATCCTGCAAGGTTTTTGATAGCAGGGGCCCCTCCTTACCTCCTCCTCAGCTCAGAATATGTGCAAAACACAGTTAGAATTAATAATGGATGTGAATGTGGATGCAGGAAAACAGACTTCATTTACATTCTGAGACTTTTCAAGCATTTGTCTGAGATGAGAAAACTCTGTATACGCTTTATTCCTGTGTGCACAAACATGGGTTAGACCTGCTGTAAGGAGATACACAAATCAACACAAAGCTAGGAGTATAAAAACTACACACACAGTGAAGATATCGGATATGATATTAAGAATATTCAACTAAACCAGAGGAAGTAAGAGGGAAAAAGAGTGGAATATTCTCAGACACAGATGTTTCTAGGTGCTTAGTTGAACTAAATGTGATTCTGCTCTGCAATCAGTCAAACAAATATGTTAATCTACATTTTTAGTCATTAAGACAATGAAAAATCTTGCAGCAAATTACACCAACATCTTGTGTAATGCATCATATGTTCAGCAGTTGCATTAAAGATTTATTCAAAATCAATCAGCAGCTCCATCCTTCTGAATAATCTCATCCTTCTGGCAAAGCAATACATATTTTACCAAAGCATAAAACATCAAACAATTGCCAGATGGATGCTTGACCTCACTGATTAGCAAAGGAGACACTCAGAGGAAGTAATGCTCTCTCAGGGTTGCATCTGTAAAATGACAACTCCTGCCAAAAAGTCCATTAACTGCATGTAGATTTTAATGGCTCGGTCCAACTATGGATGCAGAGACAACTTCAGATGTTATTGTGGACGATGGAGAGTAAATGAAAACGAGCCAGGGCCTGAGTGGGACTCAAAGTTCCCTCCCCCTCTCTTACGCCCTCCGGTGCATGCTGGAACCCCCCCCCCCCCAAAAAAAAAAGGGTGGAACGAATTGCTCTGTTGAATAATTCATATGTATGCGGATGAACAATTCATATGTTTCATGCTGAAGCTATATCTATTATGAAGAAATGTTGCGTTTGTGGAGAAAACGCCGTACCTCAGCATCATTCCAGTCAGGCAGATGGCTGTCTGTGATTTAGTCTGGATCTGCTCGTGGATTCTGCGTGATAAACATACGACTCTAGCCAAGTGTTTGCTGATTTTGAAATATCTGGTCTCTGTAAAGTTTGTGCTCTAGATCTATCATCCTTGTCATGATCTGATGCAATAAAAAGAACATTTGAATGACTGAAGCAAATGAACCTGTATTCTTCAAGAGTCAGGCATGCAGTCTTTGAAGATTTTTTTCTGGCTCCCTAGCTGTCCCATCGTGCACAGACTTTGAGAGCTGAACCAGATGAACAAGTGGCCTAGTCAAAGCAACATGCATGACAGTGTGAGGCCACATTTTACACACTAGTAGCCCATATGCAGCCTCTGTGGGAGGTTGTGGATTGTGTGTAGCCGGTGGGGACTGCAGCTATAGTGTCTGAGGAGATGTGACATGAAGCCCCACTCCTCACCACCGATACACACAAACAATGCTGACACACACACGCAAACACACCCTCGCCTTCTCTCTCCTGGCTGGTCGGAGTTATTCATTTCGCTGAGCACCTCAGCCGCCAGCAGAGAAGTGCTGTCACTGGGTCATTACAAATACCCACAGGCGGCAGAGAATGTCCTCACAGATATGGGAGACAAACGCGGGCCTGCATGCTGCGGCCTGAGAGCTGCTGCTGCTGCTTCACGGTGTTCTCAATGACCTACATTTCTTTCAAGATATGTCTTATTGGACCTGATGAAATCATGGATCACTAATCCCAGACTCTGCAGAATGTTTCACGCATTAGGTGAATGAAATACTCTGAGAACATGCTCTGTTTTTGTAGCTCACTCTCTAGAGTGTGACACATTTCTTTCAGGATAATTTTCAGCCGCAGATTGTTGAGTTAAGTGACATTTGAGTTGTTTCAAGCTAATAAATTTTACTTGAAAATTTTTAAAAAAATTTTTTTTATTAAATAAGGATTCTTATTCACAAAAGCCCTCAATGATGATTTATCCTGCTTGTACTACAGTCGATACTAAGGACATAAACAATTTGGCACAAAGAGTTGATTGTTACATGATTTTGACTGATTAAAAAAATCTTTTAACATCTTAAAAAAATAGTTGTTTTTTATGCCTGTCAAAGCAGATGAGAGTGAAATGTGACAGGTAGGAAAGTGGCTGCAGGTTGGACGCAAACATAGGCCGACCGCTTGAGGACTAACCTCATGGGGTACACAGTCTAACGCAGCCCTCATGGGGTATGTGGCCATGCTTCTTGTTAAATTTAAAAACATAGTGAACATTTCATTTCAAGGTCAGGCTAAAACAGCCTGAAAATGGACATTTCCATTAAAGGTAATATTGACCCTCATGATCAGCTCGCCAATGCACAAGATCCGCACGAGAGACCGCGTGTGGGTTTTATGCTTTTTCACACTCCACGTGGCGTCTGTTCCCAGACTGCAGGGGGCAGTGTATAGCAAACACATGGCTACCACCATACTAAACTAAAGAAGAAGAGTTTGTTCACACATTTAAACACAGTTATACAGATATGGTTATGTGAATAGTAACTTCAGCTGCCAGATCATTGTAAAACATTTCAGAAGCAGGACAAACTGGCCTAAATTACATGCTCACCATTTGTTAAAATTGTGCTTAAGTACAGAACTTGAGGAAAGCATTTAGTTACACTATGTCACACTGTCTTATGCTTTGATTCTGAGACAGTATGGACCCAGGGGAAAGCCAGTTAAGTTCTGAGGATGATATAATACAAGGACGTGGAGGGCCCAAATGACTGGGTCTGCCTTGGGCCTCGAAATGACTAAATATGACCATGCCAAGAGATGCACTCACCAGCTCTCTTCCTGTTATGTAGATTGCAGAACATGATCTTACTCCACATTTCCAAAGATGGCAGCTTTTGCCACAGTGTCAACAGGCAGAGTTTGAATGTGCTGGACTCCTTTCTGTGAACTGATTTGTTTTGATGATGTATGAAAAACATAAAGAAATAGGTCAGAGAAGCAGTGTGAAAAGCAGAGGCCAACATGAGTAGGTTCTTGTAACGCCAAGTATCCCTCAGAGGTGAATGTGTGTAACCGATATCGCTTCCCTACACACCTTCATGTATGGCATATATTGACTACAGGTTCAATCTACATTCAATCATTCACACCAGGCTCTGGGTGAAACCACTCCATCACCGCTGTACCAGGTCTTATACTTCACTTCCTCCATACGTGCGGCTCACCTCAGTGGCAGGATGGTCATCTGCTATTTTAACCAAGAGGTTAAGATGGGGAACACAACTACGATCAAAGAGGGCTGCTCATTGATTTTCAAAACCACATATTATGCTGCAAATATATATCAAAGGGAACAGCCTGCATGGCCCCTGTGATATGCTCAGCATGATTTAAACATGCTACGGCCATGTTTAAGCCTCGAGCTAACACATTTAAACTCAGAATAACGAGGTGTTACTGCCTCCATGCCTGCACAGGGGAGCCACTGAGGTAAAAAAAAAAAAAATCAAAACGATATTATGGGAATAAAGAGAGTGTAATTCTCAAAATTGTGCCACTGTGATTTGATGAATTATTAAACTCTCTTTTACAGATTTCTTAATTAGAAAGGGTAATCCAGTGATTAAAATGAGAAACAGTTGGATTGTACAGAATATCACCGAAACATATAATCCCTTCCCCTGTCATAAAAACTCTTTAATAATCCCATTAGGTCTTACTACAGAAACTATACTCTACTCATCTTTTTAAGCACCAACCTCAACCATGTAATTGCCGTGCATTTAAGGCAATTTGGTCAGTGGCGACAGAAACCTGCTTACTGCTGAAAAGTTAATGACACTGAAAGGCAATACTGTAGCCTGACCACTTAGCCCTACCATTTGACAGCATTTGTCATTACACAGTTCCTTACCCAAAAACGGATGGATTTTACATTTCCCACATTTTGCTTCAAAGTCTACTGAGGGAGGCATACAAGAGGAAAAAAACCATTAGCTTTCAGCATGAGTGTGATTGAAAAGACTGATGATTTTCCCCTGCATGGTAAAATGTTACAGAAGCTCAAGAATCAGAGTAAAGCAAAAGAAAAAGTGGTTAAGAGATGGATAAAAATGCAAATTGACAGCAATAAGATGCCACTATTAAGACAGCATTGAAACCAAACACAATTTTTTCCACAATTTTCACCTTTTATTTATACTGCTGATCCGTAGAAGTACAGAAAAATGAACCAGAATGTTAAAACACAAGTGAAACATTGCAAGGCATTATTGTATTATAAAAAATAACTTTACAAAGAAAGTTAGAACAAACAAATGCAAGGATACCTGTGATTATTTTTTATACATCTTCAAAAGTAATATTTATCGTAGAAATATACCGGATTCAGTAACCATATATAAATACAAACAATTGTTAAGTATTCAACGAGACAAATTGTCATCTTGTACTACATGACAGGAGTCAATCCTGGATTGTTGAGGCTTGTTGCCGTTGAGTAGTCCATGGTAAGTGGCAACAAAGATGTGTTCAAATTGTGTTTAAAAAGAGATACAAGTCATCAAAGTGATTGAACGGTCACAATAACAGATTTAGTTGTTTTCGTCCAATTTTCAATCTGGCGCCAGGCTTGTTCCTGTCATGACAGAGTCCCCTAGCACATTGGAATTGCGTGAGTGATATCTCATACACTACATTTCTCACTTCAGTGCACCCTCGAATCCAACCTGAACAACCCCACCACCCACACACCCGTACACCCACCCACACACACACACACTTCCATTCCCCACCCCCCACCGCCATCCATCCAAACTAAACCACCTTTATGGCCATATTTCTGTAAAGTCCATCGCCTTGATTTGCTTTGGCATTCCTGTCCTGATACATCCAGTGGGGCTGTGAGCTGGAATAATTAGGAGAACGCCATAAGGCCCTGTGCCTCCTGACAAGTGATCAACAAACAATGATTTATGAGGCCATCTCGTATCAGGGGATGACCATTGATTTAAACACACAAAGCAAGCACACACATGCATGAACACACACACGCAACTTCTGACACAAATGACCATACACATAAATCTGATTCAGAGTCTCTGCATTTTTTAGGTGGCGTTGTTTTGTGCTGACCAATCATGTTTACCTGTTGTTCACTTTAATAAACACCAAAACTCGTCAGCGCATGACTTGATACAGATTTGATGAGTGATCTGGGAATACTGTGCTGTGTTTAAAATCCCTCGAATGCTTGAACGAACCTTCTGCAAATCAATTGTGTGGCTCTTTTACTTTGTAGATGCTGATTCTGCATATTTTCTTGTGGTTGTTTTAAGTATTGATTGTCACAGAGGCGGACAATGGTGCAACGTCTGTATCTCCCTGTTTGAAATGAGTCTAGTATATCACGTTGGCTTGTCTGCTACTTTGGTATGCCAAGGTAGGTTTTCTTGACAGACAACATGCACACTGTGTTTTATTACCCCGCCAGCTGTGGGGTCATTACACATCGCTCTTCCTGTGAAATCGTAGGATCATATTTCTGTGTGTACTGGGAAGCGGAGGCTTCAGATACTGATTAATGAGTAATGAAATGGCTTTTAGTTATTACAGGATGAAAATATTAATATGGGAGATGCTGAGTGAGAAGAAGGGCGCCTTTATTATGTTACCGGTCTGTTCCATCATCTCATAGATCTGTCATAGGTTCATGGCGTCAAAGAGATTAAGAAGCCATATTAGTCATCAAACGCTAAGTGATCCTGTTCCTATTAGCATCAGCAGAGGCTGTCATCATCCTATAAGACTCCTTTTAGCACTCCATAAATCTTAGTCTGCATTCATTTTGTACTTATGGTATGCTCTCCTTTGTATAAAGAGTTCCATATTGTTGATTTATATTCAATCAATCAGTGTATTTTTATTTAGATTAAGCCAAATCACATCAAAAATTATCAGATGACACTTAACGCTCTGTATTTACTCTTCCCAAACACAATGCTGCCAAAAGCTACAATTATAAACTTCTATCAACAGGTAGAAACCTTGAATATAACCAAACTCAATGGCAGATGGTAACGACAGTCGTGCCAGAGTTCAGCACAGAACGTTTGGCCAGTGTGACCACGCCCTTAGTGTCTATAATGTCGCCCATTGTTTTCTTATAAGGCATCACAAAGCCAAACCATGGCAGCAAGGTTGCCAGGTCTGGGTGACAAAACTGACCAACAGCTAACAAAACCAGCCAAATGCAACAATAATTAAAAAATTAAAAAAGAAATCCATAAAACAGCACCATATCACCACAAAAAAACACTACTATTGCTCTCATTATCAATTCGATTTAAATTTTTAGAAAATTACAGCATTACTGACCAGTATACCAACACTCATATGCAGGTAATTCATTAATTTCAAACACAACACTGAATAGGATATTGCTGCACTTGCTTTATTTTTTTCTACAGATTGCATCTTGGTTTTGACCTTATCTCTTAAAAACTATAGAAAGAGACTTTATCTTGAGTAAAACCAAACTTACTGGTTGAAAGCTTTTTCATGACAAGATGTGTTGAAAAGTGTATTTAATTGAAATGAATTCAATTATTTAGTAATACCAGTCATAAGGGATGGAAATACTTTTTGCTCACCTTTAAGACATGTATGTTAAGTGCCCTCGAGATGTGTACAATGTAGGGATGAACTCTGCATTATTGTCTTACCCAACCACAGATTGATCGTAACTGCAGTCAGGTCGATATATGTCTAAACATGATGTTAATAAGGTGACTGGACTGATTGTCTACACCACAATACCACAGGGCATGGTGATGCAGAAGTGCGCTTCTTCTTGTGAAAGAGAGCTCAAGAAAGAAATAGAGTTAGTTTCTGAGATGTAAACAGAATTTATCTCTCATCTGTCGTCATTCCCCTCCCTTGGTGTTGTGATATGAATGGGTACCATTATGGCCATTGCAATTATGCTGTTGTTAGCGATTGTTGTTGGAAAGAGGCTCCAGATCAAAAGGAGCAGATCCACATTGATTAACTGCCACAGTAAAGGGAATGACCAGGTCGAGCTCCCAGAACCTGTGCTCTGTACCCAGTGATTGACTCCTCTATCTGCTTTAACTTGCATTGTTGCTGTGGAATAATCAAGCATGCAGCATGAATGCAGTATTAGAGGTTCATGTGTCTTACCCCACCTCTCCCTCTCAGGGCTTACTTCAGCTGGTGGATGATTGAAAGGCCTCTGGTGTCTCCCTGCTCTAGGTGGATAAGCAGTTGTCATAGGAAACATCAATACTTGAATGGATAGACAGTTTTATCCATTGATTAAACACTGAGTGAATGCACGAGTACTCGCCCTCGCAGAGAAATGACGTCCAGGCCAGTAACTGCCTCTCCTCCATTTTTGTGATTTAGGGTGCATTTGTGTGATGATCTGTAAGTGCCATGTCATTCTCCCTTACCTCGCCATATTTGCAAGAGAATAATCGATAGTTTCATTTGAGCTCCCCTACGTGAAGGGGGAGAAACATGGCAGCGATGAAAGTGATGTTTTATATTGTTGCATAAGGTCAAGCCCATGTTTCTCCTGCTCAGAGGATTGGTTGGAAAATAGCCCCATCAACATTGATGAAGCAATGACAGATGGGGATTATGGTTTGACGGGGCAAAAATTGCCACTTGGAAAATTCAAATCAATCACAATTTCCCTCATTTCACAGTGTAAAATGGACAGTATTCTGGCCCCTTTCACAAGACTTTTTATTTAATTTGTTTTTAATCTAATTTTTAGTGCCCCAATTTAAAAAAAGAGGGTTATCTCACATATTTCATGAGGGAAAAATCCAGCAGACAGCTAACAATGTTGTTTTCCAATTGCCTCCATTCATTCCACAATTAAAATTCTAATATTGTAAAGACAGGAGGCAAGCATCTGACTGACACTTGGGTCTCCTGCAGTGCCTGGTCAAATAGGACTCCTATTATGGTAGGGATCTCATTCAGATGGTCATTAGACAATCAAATGAGAATAATCGGCCTGGATCTCAATTAGGACAAGGAAGCCAATTCTCTTGGTGCGCCAATGGCCTTTCAGAGAAGCACTGAGCCTTTCCAGGTGTGTTGCTCTTACAGTGATTGCTAATTTGTGCCCAGGAGATCTTGCCGTGTGTGTAAATGGCCTTTGTGATGGCAGAGGAGAATGCCAGTGGGGAGGGTATTGTCAGTGAATATGGAGCAGAAAGCGTAAAAACAAGCACGATTGTTTCCTGGAATTAATTTATTTCTTTCTGTCATGGAGGGACACCCAGGATCCACTCAATGTTAGATTTCCCACCACAACTTGACTGAACCTCCTGTAATTTAAGTAAAGATGTATTAATAATTTGACCAGTATGACTGTTTGCCTTCAAAACAGCCTAAACTAGATATTAAATATTGGGTATAAAGTATCCGGTATCAGATATTGGCAATGGAATACTGGGTAAAAGGTGTTTGGTATAAAGTATCAGGTATTGGGAATGGGATATCAGGTGATAGGTGTCAGGTATTAGATATTGGATTTAGTTATAATCTAGCAAAATGTTAGCAATCATTGTCTTGATCCTCTTTTATATTTTGTCATCACACAAGTTACTCATTATTAGCACATACTCAACTTAACGTAACCTTGCTCAGCAAAGGAAATGTTGTGGTTCACTTACACTGCTTTCAAAAGCTTGTTGTTTGAACACAGCTGACATCCACTTTCAGTGATATAACTTCTGCAGCAGCACAGCCGAGAAACAGGCTAGCATTTAGCTGGTTAGCATAGCAGAGCATTAAGCAGAGCAATGTTTCTGTAAGAGGAAGGAGAAAATGGTATCAAAATATTAAATTTGTTATCACACTTTGTGAAATATGAGTATGAATATAAAATGGAATTGTACACCCCATTTTTAATGCCTTTTTTAAAGTCTTTATCCTCATTAACCCGACACAGAAAGACAAGCTTCTCTATGCCAGAAGTGACTCAAATGTCCTCTAGCATTCTGAGGTGTGTTGTTTTCAAGGGCAGCCATTTGCTCAATCCCAGGCCAGAACAGCAGTGGCCGTTGCCCTCAGTATTAACCCCTGCTGGCTCCTTAAGGTTGAAACCTCTTATTTGATTTACAACAGCCAGTGGACACAGCAGCCATTAAAAAGATGTAAATTTGGGCTGTTTGTAGAGAGAAAGGTGCATGAACCCGATGACAGACCACCCACTCTCTCTCCTTCGAACAACACTCTCCATGGCTTTGGCTCACAAATCAGGGGGGAGCTTTCATTTAGGGGAAGGTCATAGACCTTTTTATCACCTCCTTAAGACACCCTTTGGAGCCATCTCTCATGTTGCACAACTGGATGGTGCACTTCCCTTTGGTGTCCTGCAATCAGACATCAATGGGCCTCAAACCAATCAAAGGCGTCTCTTGCTATATTGGAGAGCATAAAAAGAATGACTATGAAATTCTATCAGTGTTAAAAGTTATGCTAGACCATATGTTTTACTTGTATTGAAATTCTTCCACGCTCCCAATCAACTCAGTGTTAACATCTACCTTCCAAACTGTGCGCACGCAAGGTTTGAACATCCTTGACATCTGCCTTTTGGCTCAAATGTGATAGATGGATTAAATGTCACGTATGACCTGGGTGTTTCCATCACTTTCTGCGTGGTAGTTGTTGTGTGCGCACTTGCATTGTTTGTTTCCGTCAGATGTTCGTGTTGTGTCTGTTAGTCTTTGCCGGTGCCTGTGCTCTCTCTTGTCCTGACGTGCTCTGCTGCATCCTGCGGCATTTGGCACCCTCTCAAGTCCCCTCCTCCTTTTGCTACACACACTCAGAAACACAAACACAGACACATCCACAATTAGCCAAGATAAGCTGGGATTCTGTGACTTCCTGTAGATTCCTCCTCAGATAAGGGAGAACAATTTAAAAGCCCTACTCAGACAGAGACATGAGTATAAAAGAAGTTCTCGGGAACCCTGAGGAAATGAGCCACACATACAAAAGCTTGAGCTGCCAGGCTCTTGTCTGTCGACATGATGATTGGCCCCAGCATCCTCCTGTCATACTGTATTACTTTTGGTTTTTGCACCCCTCAATAGCACTCTTTGCTGAAACTCATTTATCACGTAGCAGGGGATGGACACCATCATATCACAGGGGATGTTTCAGAAAATGTGATAACATGCTGTTGTGGAAAGTAGCAGACGGAGCTGATTTAAGTCTTTTTTGACATGTTTCCTCACAGAACACAGTGTATGTGATTGGGAATGACTTAAAATTTGTTTACATCATTTGCATTGTCAAATTATTTTTTTGTGCATTTTTTTTTAATTTTGTGATGAATTTAAATTCAGGAGGCTGAAAACTTTATGTCAGAAGACATGATATGATTGTATATGAAATGGTACAATAGAATAATATATGATACCAACCTTACCATACAATGTGATACAATATGATTCAGTGATATAATACAGTATGCCACAAAACAACAGGATATGCACCATTACATGACATGATACAACCTGTTACATGATACAATGTGATACCATACCATACTGTGACACATTGTGATACAATACAATACAATACAATACTGCATGACACAATAAAATATGAAACAACACAATATGATAATTGTCCTTGTTGGGAGATACTTCCAATAAAAAAAAAACACTGCGTACATTTACCTGACCAGACAGTTGTGAACTTTTTTTTCTTTGATGAAATTGAATAAAATCAGTGAACTTGATGGACGAAGAGTTTCATCACTAACAATAGCATTGTTTCAGCTCCTTGTTTTAGTAACCGGGCTCAGCAAATGAAATGTTCTGGTTCACTTACTCTGCTCTCAAAACTTTATGCGAACACAGCAGGCAGCAGCTTTCAGCATTACAGCTGCTGCAGCAACACAGCATAGAACAGGCTAGCAGTTAGCTGGTTAGCTTCCGAGTACTGTATTTCCCTGACTGCGATTCTCACTTTTTTCAAAGTTTAGCTAGTCCTGCAACTTATAGCCAGGTGCAACTTATATATCAAATAAATCAGGTGCTGTGTTATTGGATAACACAGCACTGACTGAGGCTCTGCATCTCTGGCTTGGACAGCCCAACTGCTCCCGGTGTTTAGCGCCTGATCATTTGCGTCTTCTTTGCTCTCCATTGTTGACAGTTTTTTGGGATCTGAGTCACAAACTAGTGTCAAAACTCTCGTAACTTTTTTAAAAATGAGGATGTTTATTAGAAGGAGCTCATTTAAGCTCACGCTGCACCGGTCTCACTGGCGATACACACAGTAGAGCGGAGGGGGAGGGGTGGAGCGGCACGAGCTTGGTGAATAAGAGCTGCATGTAGAGAAGAGAAACTGAAACTTAACTGCGGTCACAGATATGAGGTGCCCTAGGCAAAGTATTTAAACCTCCTGATATTCAAATACTTCCTTATCAAAGTTATACGTAAATAATTCTCTCCTGTACAGTTTTTACCTGAGATAATGTTTAGATGAGAGAAAGCAATCAACCCATCAGGAAATAAAATGAAGTCAGAGAAGTACCTCTCTCTCTCTCTCTCTCTCTCTCTCTCTCTCTCTCTCTCTTTCTCTCTCAGAAGAAGAAGTTAAAGTGTCTCTGATTCCAGTGAAGAGGAGTCTGTCCCTCTAGTGTGCATATTACTGCATCTCATCTCGCTTATTGCTGCCTAGAGTGCTATGACAACAGAAGTGAGAATAGATTTTATCTCTCCAGCCTTGCTAATAATACTACGTTACTGGCTGAGCGCCGAAACACGCACAGAGGCCTAATCATCTCTAGCACTGAGCATTTTTCTTACACATACACATTTTCGCTGCACTTCTCTGAGCTGTCAGGAGTAAAGAGATAAAGAATGGGCAGAAGGAGGGAGAAAAAAAGTCGGCGGTGGTGTGAGAAGTGTCTGCCACCACGGCGTCATTAACACCCAGTGGTGCTGCAGTGAGGGAGGGAGAGCAGACGGGGCCTCCAAGCACTGGGAGCGAAATTGCAAACCCAAGGTTCCTGATACAACCTGTTATTATTTTTGACACAAGCCATTTACAATAGCTATGAAGGTGGCAATGGAAAATGTAATATTGATTGTATGCCCTCAAGGCTTTGCTCCCCTGACTTCTAAACGTCACACGTCCCACATATGTTAGACGTGATGATATGTTTCTCTTTTTTTACTTTGTTTTGTTTCCCTCACTTCCACCAATCCTATTTTAGGCCCTCTGTTCATGCTTTATTTGAAGAGGTAATTACAGGGGTAGATTGAGGGGTATAGGGTGATGTTTTGGGAGTTGAGGAAATAATAGAAAACTGCATAACTACCACAATGCAATATAATATGGGCCTGATGTGACAGGTGTTAATATATCCTTCTGCAATCTGTATTTCATCTCTTTTTCATGAGGGTGCTTACTGAATTACTTCCAAATGATGTTTGGGAAACATTAAGAGACTGTTGCATGATGGGATAGTGGCGTCTGATTACAGATTTATTAAGATACAGCCTAACATACAGTAGATGCAGGGAGAAAAATCCAGTAGAAAGCACAGATGTGTGATATCCTTTCACTGTTTGTACAGTCATGAGAAAGTAGAGGAAGCTATTAAGCTCCTGAAACAGAGGGACTAACTAAACAAACTGCAGAACAACTGGGAAGATGGTCGGCCTTTGGATTACGCTGTCTCCGTCTGTGTGTGACAGAAACCTGTCAAAACCAGAACAAACACGTTTAACAAGGCCCTCAAAGGACTGGAGACAATTGTGCGAGTCTGTGTGAGGTGCAGCGGATGTCTCAGTATCTGGGGAGATTGGAGAGGTTATCTGCCAATGTGTTAATTACGCTAGGGCTTCTCTCTCTGGTAAGTGTGACAACTTTCCGCTTGTTTCTAAAATGAATGCATGACCCGCGCTGCACCCCTCTGTGTAGCTAACCACTGATTGCCGTGTTAAAAGCTATCTTTGTGAAAAGTGCTGTCTAAGAGCTCATTTTCTCTGGTGGTAGGCGCTTTGGAACACATAGTTATGGACTTACATGATGATTTAGATGACCCTATAAAATTTTGCTGAAAAGAAAATATAGGAAAGGGCAAAACCTTTGTGTTTTTAAGTGTTCATCATGTTTGATTTTTTTTTATATATCTGTTTAAAATTCTGGTTTTTAAAAGCATTACAAATTCATAATGGAACTTTTAGACTGTACTGTCACCATTAATACATCACACATTCACAGGAATTTCATCACAATGCTGCTTCAGTTTTCCCATTTGAACCCTACAATGTTGAGTCAGTCTATGTTAGCACTGTCATTATTTGTCCTGCTAATAGTGCCACTCATTCTCCCATGTACTGTACAGTTAGCCTGACATGGTTTTATCTCTGTCATCACATTAGGGTGAGTGGAGGAAAATCACTCTTAATGACACAGAGATTATTGGCTTTGTGTTTTGGTCTACCAGTAAATGCCGGCCGTGCCAATGGGATTTCCCTGCATAAGCCTTCCCTATCAGTTTACAATAACTGTAGCATTCTGCTGATATCCACAAGGATATCAAAGCACAATAAAAACCAGTCTGTGCTACATCAATCAATGACTGTCAAGCAAAAGTCTGAAGAATTCGAAACGGTGTGCAGATGTTTCTGTTAGTGACGGAGGACTGTTTTTGGAATATTAACTGTTGTCTAACATGCTAACTAATACTTGTCCAAAAAACTTTTTCCCTAACCTAAATTACACCATTTTTTTGTGGCAGTGCAACAAATAAACTTTTTTATGACCACTGTTATTATTATTGGCCAACCTTCCCAAATAACTGGGAGGGTTTGCCATGTCATATCATCACAGGTCCACAACAGTATTAAAAAGGAATGTACCAATGGGCTTTGGTATTGGTCAGTACCCTGCAAAATAAAAATGCATAGATCCAGGAGAGCATAAATCTGTCCTATAGATTGGCTCTTTATAACCAATCTAACTTTGTGAGTCTGTATCTGACTAATACCTGATATCTGGATCAGATCAGTATGGTGTCTCAATCCCTAGTATCAAGACACCATATTATTGCAATACCTCAATACCGTCGATAACAATACATTCCTATCTTTTTAATAATAACTTTCAATAACTTCATTTAATAGCCCATTGAATAAACTTCTTATGAAGTACTTTGACAGACACTGGAGCATGAACAACAGGTTAACTTATACTTAAAATTAATCCATCATCACAAAAACCCATAGGAACCCAGGATACATCAGAAACCATCAGGATGAAATGGGAACATGAAATGGGAAAACAATCAGTAACAATGAATTATCTCTAAGCAGTAAAAAAATATATAGTGTTATAATTCACACTATAGATAAAACATTTAAGGATAAAAGCAGTCAAAGAACCATATGAACCCACCATTTAGTAACCATTAGCTTATTAAAATAAACCATGCACGTAATTTTGCATGATAAGAACAAACTGCAATGACAAAAGTATAAACTGGAGAATATATTTGACATGCATTTTAATTTAAAAAAAAAAAAAAATTGAAATAATGTGAAAAAGTGGGGTTGTCTAAGAAAGGTCTAACCATTGACACAAGCTGATAGTTGTCTAAGGTTGCTATACGACAGCAACAGCAGAGAGTGCTAGGTTTTTGTAAAGCTAGTGACCTCACTGTGGCTACGGTGATCTGTCAATCACAACAAAGACGCAGTGACAGGAGATGACAAATGGAGAGGCGTGGTGATTGTCCAAAGCAAAGTGGATCAAAAGTTAACAAACAACTGAGGTGGAGTTATGATGCAAGTTTAATGCAGCAGAGACATCAAACAACCATCAGGCAGCCAAAAAAGATGGAGTAAATATAGAGTCACGGAGTGTAAAGACCGAAGATGGTGTATCAGAAAAGACTGTCTGAAAAATGCTAACTGTAAAAGAAAAGCTTATCATGGTCCGCAAAGTGGCCATTTCCAGTAGACTGATAGGAGGGCACATGAGTTTATTTTGGTTTTTGGGAGTTTTTTTTATTTTATTTTAGTATTTATTTGTAATTTTGGCTATCAGATTCTTTTTCTGAAGACTGGTCTTGAAAAGATCGGGGTCGTCTTTTAATCAGGGTCATTCCATATTCAGTTCAATCCATTAACTACAAATCATTAAAAATGCATGCTTTTATTTTGAAATTTAGTAACACAATCAAAATAATATGGAGCAGAGATTTCATAGTCATCACATTGGTGGACTGCATGCTCTGAGAGGGGAGAGGTTAAATGAAGTGATCGCAAAAACCATGGAAATCATCCACAATGACTCAGGTGTTGACGACACAACTAAAATCTAGTCAGCAATAATTGCTGCCCAGGAAGTCCCTCAGGCCACTGACATGTATATACCAGTGAATCAGCTATCCAATTAGCAGGTCTCTGGGTAGTTAATGTTATTGCAAAACTGATCACCAGCGAGCCAACAGAAATGTGACTTTACTAACATGGGAAAAAAATAGTTTGCACTGATCTTAAGTAGACATAATAATCTGTATTGAACTGATTCATAACTATTCAAGGGATTCTCTTGCTGGAATACAGAAAAGCTACAACAAAAGAAGTGAAAAAAGAAGGTTTTAGATTCTAAGATGTGTAATTCTTTGGGCGCTTAAAGAAATTGACTAAATTCATTGATTATTTAATGCCCCTTTAAAATGATTGAACTCTGTCGCGGGCACACGAATGATTCATGCGTCACACTGGAACGAGGATGACATGGAAATGACTGTCTTTTAAATATTGTACGAACTGTTTGAAGCATTTCTGAATATTTAGATTTGCATGGCTTTCATGTGGCTGGGTTGAAGAGAAGTTCACCACTGGATCTCAGCAGTATCCCTGTCCTCATCAGAGTCTCCACTGTCACACATGATGTCTGTTTCACGGACACAGAGAATCACATTTGCGCCGGGGCTTCCCATGGAGAGAGCAGACTAGAAGTTTTGATGAAAACTCGAGGAAAGGCTGTGAAAGAAGAGAAGATCAAATCAGCGGCTCTATCAACCCTCATAAGTGCTGATCCCCCCTGAGAGAGCTTGTGGGATCACAATACTTCCCATAAAACAGCGGGAGCTCGGCCAGCCGTCTGAAAGGGACCTGCCTCTCACTGTAGTGAGGGAGTGCTGAACTGGAGAAGGGGAATGAGTGGAGGGAAAAGAAAGAAAGGTTTCTCGTATACGCAGGTTGAATGAGGGTCTTAGTGGTCAAACCTATAGAAATGGAGTTGGAATGGTGGAGTGGGAGCTGGTATGTGGAGACTGAAGAATTAGAGGGAGGAGGGGGGCTTGTTGGTCATTATATGAGGCCTAAGTACAACACCGGCCTCTCATTCGGCCTCTCCTGAAGGTTCACATCCCTGCTGTGTTTACCACTGGCCCCCTATGGATACTCTTAAATCAGACAGGAATAAGAAGCATGACTGTGTACTCCCACTGCCACATATTACCTGGGGCTTACTCTTTTGACCTCAGCTCTTCTTGCATCTCAAAGGAACAAATTATATTCCTGATTAAGTTTCTTTGTCAGAAAAGGTTATATACAAATGTTGTTGATCAGTTTACAAAAAAGGGAGCTGTTTCTGCTTCTCTTTTACTCTTGTAATGACAAGCTTTGGTAAATTTCCCAACCAGAGGTGGGATATTTACCATGCAGTTTTACTGCCTCTTTTCAAGCAGTGTGTATTTAGGTTTTTAAAGATAGCAGTTACGAGCGAGAGGTAATTCCATGCTCACTCCCTACAGTGAGATAAAAACATCAGGTAAAAACATTGCGGTACAATGCAGCACAATGAAACTTGCACTTAAAACCCAGAACTAAACTGGTAAAATGACTGAGCTAATGAATTATTTCAAGCTGTATTGCTGTTACCTAGTCGAAAGGATGTATGAGTATGAATGCATGGAATAAATATGTCGCTGCTTTATGAAGTGTGAAACTGGCCAATGCAAAGTCTCTCCCTGTCTGTTACTCATTGTAGAGGTGACTCTACATTTATGGGCATTTACACTCCCGAATCTCGACAGTTTGGAAACCCAAATTTACGGGCTCACTGGCACTTAAGTTTTTACTAGTAAAAAATATTTCAGTAGTTGGTTCATTCTGATAAATTCTAATTTGGCTAGCTCCTTAGGGTCAAAACAAAGTGCTGTTTCCATCCAGATGATGGAATGGGATAATGATGAACACATTAACGAAGTGGCTGGGTTATTTACAGAGCTTATGACTGAGTCCAGGGGTTGCAATTAAAACGGTTCACACACAAGCCTGAGTCCTAATGACCGAACAATTCCAGACACTTATTTCTATTTTACAAGCTGACCTACTAATTCATCAACACTGTAATTTCTACATTTGTTGTTTCCTGTGTAAATAAAATCAAAAAACACACCTGCTCATTAAGTTATGCGAACATATTTGTTGGATCTTTTCTTGTTTCCCTGCTGCAGTTCACAGGAACTGCAATGCCGAGTGCTTCAGAATTATGTTGGGTTTTTGAAAGCTTTTTGATGGAAAAACAGCGTAGAGTCGAATAGAATAAATAGTTATTTGTGAAATACGAAATTGTTCTTCTTGATTTGGCAGTTTATTGAGACCTCACAGAAAAAGTCATCGTAAAACTTAAAATACAAAATATAATAATTTGTTGAAGATTTATAACAGTATGCGCAGCCTAGAAGTGTAGACATCTTTCTCAAAAACTAACTTATCATGTGCTAGCTTGATGCTTACATATAATGGATATAATGGAACCCTAATTTTAGCCTCAGTCTGATACGTTACTTTTAGCTTCTATCTCTTTAAGTGTCCCCGCTCAACACCCTCTTCCCTCTGATTGGCCAGCCCACTGGAAGCCTGTCGGTGACAAAGTTATAGGCAGACCTTGGTGTTTGAGGCCCATCCCTTCAATATGAAATGAACCAGTTAGGAGATCCATGTGCAGTGACCTCATCACAAGTCTCATGATGATTTCGTAACCATCTTCTTGTATTTAGAAAGGCACATTTTAAGCAGTTTGGACTGCAGTCTAAAAATTGGATCATGTTTAGTGTGGACATCCAGCATTATTTTATATCCAAAACAAAAACAAAAAAAGATGTTTTTTTATGTAACACTTTTTCTTTCTTTTCAAGTTTTCTTTAAGTACTCAGATTGCCAGGAACACTAACAGCCTGCTAAGTTGGTTAAAAGTTTGTGTTGCTGAAGACCAATTGACATTACATCCCAGTTTGGAATGTGGGACAACACCTGGTCAATACCTGGTATGCCACCCCAGATCAGCCCTTGGTCACATCCCTGGTACGTTAATCTTTTTGTTTATTTTGTTCTCCAACCTAGCTCCTCTGAAAAACCATCCATCTAATGAGGTCGGCCTCTGTACCAGTTGTCCAGTCCTTCTACCCCATTAGGAGCATTGTTGCCAAAGGCCAGGACCCTGTGTCCATTGATTGTGTAGGATCAAGTCACATCATGTGTGACCTTTAACCCCAGAGTCCTCTCTGGCTCTTGGCTTTAGTGTGCAGCTGTGGTGAGAGTTGGCATTCCTCCCCTGTAGGTCAGGACACCATTAGCCTTCACTGTAAAGAATGCAACAGCATTTGTAGCTACAGGACAACTGACAACAACAGTCTACTTCAGAAAAAAAAGTAGCAAACAACCTTTTTTTTCCCTTTCCAAATGGCAAGCTCCAGCAGTGTGGAAAGATGTCATTTCCTTCATTACCCAGCGGTTAAATCCTTCCTTATTAATCTTAAAAGCTGTGCTACTCATTTTACATCTCAAATTATGAAACTGATAAATTGTAGCAGAACCATTAAATGTCAAACAGCGTGCATCTTTATGCATGTAAATACATCATTCATGCTAAATTTACATGATAAATGGTCTTCCAGAGTCCTGGAGTCTCAGGAAGACTTGCGTTTGCTGTTGTTGCACTATGTAATGGGATTTTAATGGCTCTGATAGCCAAAACACATGTCCCAACTAAGCTGCTGCATGCAGGTTCAAACTTGGTCAGTGTGACCGACGCACATATGGCATGCTTTGTCAACATCATTGCAGTCTTACTCTGGTGTTTGGCAGGAGTCCAAACCTTTTTTTTCTGAGCACTGCTTTTATCTTTTCTTTTTTTATCTGTTTACTTCAAACTTCCCCAATATTCTCCTTGTTTTTGGTGCAAAGAACCAGACTGATATACTGCTGTTTTCTGTGCGGTGTTGAAAAGACAAGAGACGTATTTAAGCCTTCTGGGACCCTGCAGCCACAAGTGTCTGCAGGGCTGTCTATGTTGGAGTCTGTTTTGTTAAAGTCTGGGAAAAGAGAAAGGCCTCATAGTTCCTCAAACCCTTTGAAACGCTGTTTTTGTGATCGATCCACAAGACCAACTCAGTGAAACCCTGAGGAGCGAACCCCTGCTCCTGTGCTCCGGGGAAGAGTGCAGTTTTTGAAGCTGATAGTTTTATGCAGGCAAACTGTGAAACATGTTGATTTGTCCTGGGCATCCATTGCTCCACAGGCTCTGAGATGAAGACGTTTTTGCTTGCTCTGAACTCCTTGCCAATTTGTCTCACTGAGGGACGGGCCGTCTCACCGTTTTCCCTCTTGTCTTCCTTACCAAATCTTCTATCTTGCTAACTTGCCCTTCCACCCCTCTTGGCTCTTCTCCTCATTTTCTTCTTTTCATTTACCCCCTCAAATTCTTATAAACTTCAAACCCCCATCACTTTTTCGTTCCTTTTTCCCATGCTTTAAAACTTTTACTGCAAAGTGTAGCTCGCACAGATTTATCAAACCTGACTCTGAAAGAAAAAAAAAAAAACTTGGAGTCTTTTTGCTATCAATGTGTAATGCTTGTTCCTGCCTTCACAGCGCAGATGGCTGTCAGACTGTGCAATCCCAAACACTGTGTTCAGTTGGGGTACGTCTTTGATCTCTTTTGACTAATAGTAATGGTTTGTTTTTGTCTGTGGGGTGATCTTGGCTAGCTATGTCAAACAGAGATTTCATCATTGCAGGCCATGTGTCTTTTTTACATTGTTTTACATAGAGAAAAGGGCTTAGCTGAGTGCTGAGAGGAGCGCTGCCTCGACAGTGACAAGATGTATGAGCACTTTTTGTAGCTTATCAGTGATCAATGTTTAAGAAGCTTAGCCCTTGTGCACTTACACCACTCATATCTCAGTGAGGTACTTTTGTGTACACACACTTCATTGTAGTTAGTGGGAAACACAGAGGGGGAGTGAATAGATAAAGACCAGATAAACACTGTAATGAAGTAAAGCCTTTAAAAAAAAAGTTCAAACATTACAATGTTGGGAAATAAAAGTTCTCTTGCCCTTAAAGTTGTTCTTATACTGTTACCACTGAGGCCTAAAATGTTAAATAGTTTGGTGCAAGCACAGATCAAGTGTGAAATTTGTATGCCCCAAACATTATTAAGAAAGCTACTTGTTGAGGTGGTACAGTTGTTTGGGTATGAGTGCAGTGAACTAGCAAGAATTGTTCATTTGATTTGTAGATTTACTGCACTTTGATTAATCTATACAATTATAGTAATAACCCCCCTCCCCCCTTTACCAATGTGCAAAATGTATTTTAGCGGGGTTAAGGCGCTTTGATGCTGTATGTACAGTGCTTAACAAATTTATAAGACCACCATCCAGTATAACATGTTTGCCAACTCTGCCCTACATTAACAGTATATAGTTGACAACCAAAACACTTTTTTATTTTTCTGTAATGGTTAACCCACCAGGATGTGGCAAGTTCTTTAATCAAAATTACACATATAATGCTTAAATACTATTATGGTTATCTATGGATTTTCAAATGAACTGTTTCACTAAAAAAATCAGAAAAAAATTGTAAAGCACAGTATTATCATAGACAAATTGCACTCATTTACTTGTGTTCCTGAACATAGGGAAAAATTTGTTTAAATGGTTTTATGTTATTTTTGATTAATTTCTGAATTTGCATAGAATTACATTTTTCTGAATCAAATTTGGGAATAATAACAAAGCATTATTACATTACATTATCTGGGAATAATAACATATCTTTTTCTTCTAAAATCAGTTTAAAACTCCTCACTCCTGTTCAAAATGGTGAAATGTAGGGAAAATGTCTGAAAAACAGAGTCCGAGTTAAAGCACCTTATGATGCTGGTTGATTTTCCCATTTTTATGACAGGTAGTCTGGTGATTGGATGACTAATGTCTTTCAATGGACGTGATCAGTGTCTGTGTCAGATTTGATGAACTTAGACCAAAATGTGTTGTCTTGCTATTACAGAGAAGAAACATCTATATACGGTACAAATGGTGTCTATTGAGGAAAAACCAATGAAGTTCAAAATGAGATGTCCCAGCTAATATGAAATGGTTGGAAACCCTAGCCAGTCCAAAGGGTTAGGACTTAATCCAATCACATTTTTGAAAAGCTATGCACAAAGGTGAGTGTGTTGCATCATTTTCTTTCACACCATGTATTTGTACCTTGCAGTCGATAGCTCTCATGCTAAATAATGAATTACTGTTATTCGCCTTCTTCACTGCGAGTCTTTATCTTCTTTTCTTCTAAACTTCCTTAGTCTCCACCAAACTGTATTTTCACTTCACTGAACTCTTTTGTGTTTGTTTCCAACAACTGTTAGCTTAATTTAGCCATTAGCTTCTTAGCATTAACAGTTCAGTATGTTTTCCCAGTCCTTTTCCTCTCCTGGTTAGTGATGCTCCACGTGTCATGTTTAGCTATACCTTGTGCTCCTCGACGGATAATGATACATGAAAGAAATGTGGTTTGTTAATCGCACTGGAAGCAAGAGTCACTTTTTTGAAGGCGTGGCTCCAAAACAAAGCCAAATTACAGTTAGCAGCGGTAGTTAGCTTGCCCCCTGTAGTTGGTGCAGGCTAACCAAGCCTGTGTAGGGGACGCATAGCACAGCAACACATTAGAAAAGGTACCAGCAGGGATTTTTTGCTGTATAAATAAAGACTGATTAATTTCACTTGTTTGTGAACTTGCTATTTTTTTAAAAAGGCCAGCCCCTTTTCATTTTTATTCCTGACAGTTTTTAAAATATACACAGAGGTATCTGACTTCTGATAACACAATAAGAGCAATACTGTCATATTTAAATAAGGTTATAAGTAGATGGTATTTTAAGCCTTGAACTTAATCAGATCAGCAATAGTTATTGGCTGACTGGAAAATACAGAAAATGAAATCAGTGTCAGACACAGAGAGTATTTCATTCCACTGCTGGTACTGCTTTTAGAGAACTTAAGTTGTTCTCTACTCTGACTTTGCCGTTGGCTCTTCCCAACCCATGAAAGCGAATGCACCTGTGATAAATACTGCCTGCTATTATCACTCACTGAATCAATTAATTAAATCTTCCTTAAACATTTATGCCACTCGTTACCACACCGATCCCAACACGGGGTGATGGATTACAGGTGCTTCCTGTAGGCAGAAAAACGACTGATTAAAAATGAGTGTGAGGTGTTTTCTTCCACACCTCCACCCCTCATTTCTCAGCTCTTTTCCTCCCACACCAGTTTGTTGGTACACTTGACAGACACTTTTCCAGTTTAAAAAGGCCACAGTGGGACATTACCGTGTATGTACAAGCCAACATGGGATGACAGTGTGGGGTGCGGCGAAAGAAACAAATTCATGTTAAGTTATTTCTCTGTGAAGGGAGCGGAGAGACAGCTGACGGGGACGTGTTTAGACAGTTGTGCTCGCGCTGGGCATTCCTCACCCTCTACCACTACACTCACAAGTGCACACGGATTTGCACATGTGGTGTTGTCCTTTTGGATACCAGCACACATTTAAACAAATATACACCCACAAAATATCGGGCAGGGCTCTTGACTCATCCATTACCCCTCGCATACATACGCACACAAATACTGAACGACATTCCTCTTCTCCAGCCAATGTGCCAAGACGCACACACCAAGACCAACATACAAACACATGTGAGCTTGATTAGAAAGCAGTGGTTGCTTGACAAATGGCATGGTGTTCATATTTTGCCTCTGGCGTGGCGGTGGTAATGATTCCATAATTGTCCTGAGCGCTCAACACTCACTTCCAATCAGCATCCAGAAGAGCTCCGCAGCTGGCTACCCACGCCTCTGCAACCTGCACAGACACACACACTCATGCACAAGCAAAACAAAAAACAAACAAAAAAAACCCCAAACAGTTACGACAATAGTTAAAAAGAGTCAGAGGAAGAATGTGGCCCTCTTTTTCCTCCTGTGTTTTCAATGTGATCCGATCTGTTATTACACCTAGAAAAATGTAGCATCTGAGGTTGAGATGGTGTTGATACATTGGAAGAGGCAGCTGTTTGCCATTGCAGACATGCCTGCAGACTAGGTCAGAATAGCTTGGAGAGATGGGAATCAATAGAGTTGGCTGGTAACTTGTGATTCCCACTTCAGCACACTTTAACATATAATCGACACTGACCTATGGAGTAGATGTAGACTCAGAGTGCTGAGAGCCTGAATGTGGGGAGTATGATGCTTCTTTTTCTCTCCCTGTTGCATGTTCTGAACATGCTTTCCTCACGTTAACATGTACTATGTGTTGCACGTGTGTGGCAGGGTTGTTATCTGGGTTACAGTGTGAAGGCAAATTCAGAATCTGTCTCTTCTGTCTCTCTGCCCCCCCCCCCCCTCCTTTCTCTTTCTCTTTGCCTTTAGAGGGAAGAAAAATTCAAACAAGCAATCCATTTGCCATGATATCACCCGGTGCTTTCTAGGGCAAAGCATCTTGTCCAAATCACAGAGCTATAACTTTAGATGTTGGGGTTAGAGATTCTCGGAGAAGGATTCATCCTTGTACCCCATGCAAACTTTAATTAGTGATGAATTAAGCCTCCAGTCTGGGCTCGCTGGACTCTAAGGTTAGCTCTGCTCGAATACTTTAGGACTGACCTCTCTGAACGGCTGCCAAGAATGTCAGAAATCCTAGTTGCGTGGGAGCGCCTGAGTTGCTGAGTTCCTCCTGGGTTGGTTTGGTTGCTTGCCTCCTCCTTGTGCTCTGTGTTTCTGCTATTAGCAGTGCCCTCTGCAGGATGCCTGGACCGCATGTGATGATGTAAGCACATTTCTCCTGTGCTGTGCAACTGCCTGTGGCTATGGAGCGATGCAGGGCAGACGCTCTTTTTACTCTCTCTGTCTCTCTTACCCGTACTCTCTTGCTGAAAAAACAGAACTCCTGGATTTTTTTAAGGTTAAAAGTTATGAAAGTGACATGAGGTTTTGTCACTGTAAAAAGCTTATCCATAAATGCATAAAAGGACTTCTTCAAAAAGGTGCTTTTACACTCTCTCATGGAGTAAAATGTGCATAATCACTTAAATGTCAGATGTTGTGGGAGAGGAAATGACTTCATTGCTGGATTAAGATTGTGTATCCAAAAATGAGAGCCAAACCAGCCTGTATCCATGTGTTATTGTGGCTTTAAGGAGTAGGAGGAAGGCTTACAGTGAGCCAAAAGAACTGACAGCACATGTCAGAATGATTCTGAATGTACAGATTCTCAGCCTGTGTGTGAATACAAAATATGTCTCTGACACTGAATGCAAAACTGACATGTGGAGGGTATTCTGGAGGCATCCTTGTGTGCACACCAATGGGTGTGTGTGTGTGTTTTGTGACAGATGATGGTGGCTAGCTATAGTCTATCTATACTGCACTGCTTAGTAAAGCCTTCCAGGTCTGTGAGTTGGTTTGCAGGAGGTCTATATAAGGCTGCCTTGGAAGGCCTTCAGGGTCCTTTATGTTAATTAACTAATTACTTTGCTAATTGGACACGTTCACTGTGCCCCCCTACACACCCCTCACCTCCCCCATAGCAAACCTCTTCTTCTCTGCTATCTGTCCAGATGCCTGGTTGCAGCCTCTGACAAGTCAACATAGTGACTTTCCCTCCAAGCAAGTCACTTCTGGAGAGAGGAAAGTGTTATTTTTAAATTTCATATCACTGCCAGCAGCTGGAGAGAGGCAGAGAAAAAAGAAAAGTTCACCCGTTCAACATATTGACAGGGAGTCATGATAGGGAATGATGTCTGATTTTAGGTGGGGCAAAAGGAGTAAGCAGGGGGTGTTTGATTTACCAGTCACAGATTAGGCTTAGTTCAAGAGTAATATGTTCTTTCCATCACAGAGAATATAGGCCAGCATCCAGTTTAATCTCTTCTTAACCTGCAGAGATTCTGTCTGTGTATGACTTTGAGTTGCTCACATAGTTTGTATAACTTAACAACATATATTTAGAATTTAACAGTTTGATATGTAATTATTTTTGGCTTCTAATGTTTTTATTTTTTTTGGAAACCCCTATTTGTATATATATATATATATATATATATATATATATATATATATATATATATATATATATATATATATATATATATATATATATATTTATATATATATATATATATATATATATATATATATATATATATATATATATATATAAGCAAGTTTTACAGCAGTGACATAAGGATTCACTTCACATCAGCCTACAGACACGACTCACACACAAGTAGCATTAAAATCGTCGGCTACTAAACAACAGTACAAAGTGACAAAGTTTTCTTGTTGTCAAGTTTCAAACAACAGCACTGCGTAACTGTTGATACATCGCGTTGTATCTGTTAAAAAGTTGTTTTGAACAAAGAAAAGAAGTGTTTAAAAGAAGACCCGATCACCATTCATTTCCAAAACAAACACACGCCTCGTCAAGAGTCATGATGTTTCCTGGGGGAGCCTTCCACACTGGGAGCGGTGGTTGGCTGTGGTTGCAGGGGCCTGTCACATGAGTTCCTGGTGGAGGTTGGTGTCCTGTGGCTGCGGCCGACTCTCTTCTCCTGGTGCAGACGGCTCCTCTGATGGTGCTTTCTCATCTGGTTCAACTGTACTCAGCCTCATGTACATTAGCGTGTGCACGTGTGTTTGTCTGTGTGTGTGTGTGGGGGGGCACTTTGGGTGAAACTGTGTATGTGACTGTTGACTGTGGGTTGTATTCTTTTCTTTTCTTCTTTCTTCGCTGTGTTCCATTTTCCTTCTCTTTCCTTTATCTACTTCTTTTCTTTCTTTTTTACCTTTCCTTTCTGTTTTATCCATCTTTCCCTTCCCTTATCTTTTCTTTCCCTTCCCTTATCTTTTCTTTCCCTCCTGTGCTTCATTTCCTGTCTTCATCTCTTTCTTTCCTCATCTTTTCTTTTATTTCTTTGCCTTCCTTTCGTTTATTTTTCTTTCCTTAACTTCCTGGGCTTCCTTTCCTTTCCTCATCTTTGACTTCCTTTCTTTTTTTTTCTTTTTTTTTCTTTTTCTGAGACCCCCCTCACACACACACACACACACACACATACATTCACACTCACTCACTCCCATCTCACCCTGCTTTGGAACAGGGAGTTCTGGGTTGGGCGACAGCAGCAGCTGCAGAAGGAGCAGCTGCTCAATGTGTGTGTGTGTGTGTGTGTGTGTGTGTGTGTGTGTGTGTGTGTGTGTGTGTGTGTGGGTGTACATGCCACAGCTTGTCCCCTCCACCAGGCTGCTCAGGCAGGGTTGGTCCCAGCAGGGTACCACAACCCTGCCAACACCCCACCAACCAACCAGACACACATACACACACACACACACATACACGTGCACAAACACCAACAAGAACCATATGCACAGCCGTACACAACACAATTTTACACACATTCATATTGAAATACATTCCTTTTTCAATGAGACAACCAGTGAATCACTGTGTTATGAGCTGCGACGAAATGTATGGAAATATACGCTCACAAGTTGCGTGAGTCACTCGTCCCCTTATGGAGTTTATGACAGACAGAATGCAATTTAGAAACATTCTGCTCATAATGTAAAGAGATGAAAAAAGGCAGGTGTTTTTATGGAAGAAAAATATTAAAACAGTTTATAAGCGTTCACACTTTCACACTGCAGGCTCCAAGGTTTAGTGCCCAGGGCAATGTTAAGCTGAACTCTCTGTGTCTGAAGGTGAAGGGGGATCATCAAATTTCATAGTCAATGGATAGTCCTCAGAGGCTTTCATCCTGTACAGAGGCGATTTCCATCCCCTCACACACACACACATACACACACCCCATCATCATATTATAGGTATTTTTAAAGCGTTCTCAGGTTGCTGTTGTCTTTGTTTGGCCGCTCTAATGAGAGATCGCCCTGAGGCGGTGATTTTTCACAGGTAAACAAACAAAGCTATAGGCTAATGTTTGCTTTAGATGGACGCTATGTTGTGTGTAGAAAGGGTTAGGTTGGATATGACCTCATCTGGGGAGAAGAAAGGTATGAAAACCAGAAGAAAATAAAGCAAAAAAAGGGAAAAAAAAAAAAAAAACAGAATTAATGACAGTGAGCCAGACACAGACAGAAAGCGAGAAGGGTATAGCGAGAAGAAAGAGATTGGTGCTATCATCCAGTTAGCGGCTGCTGCTGAGGGAATACTGTCCTGTCATCGGAGCCAGCCATGCAGAAGGGGAAGCAAGCTCTTCTATTGCACCTTGGCGTCTGTCTGCGTTTGTGCAGCAGCGTCTTATTGCTTTGTCGCTGCTTACACTCCCAGCAAACCTCTGCCTATTTTTTCTTCTTTAACTCTCTTCTTGGCTTTTTTCATTTACCCCTCATATATCTGTTCTCTTTACCGATTTCCTCTATGTGAGGAAACATCCATCTCTTGCTCCTCCACTTCATTTATTTCTCCTCTCTCTGAAACCTTAGCCTCACACCTCCAGTTAATTCTCCTGACTTTCTATCTTTTTTCTCCCCGCCATGCTTCAATGCTCATGTGGGAACTCTGGGTTTTATGCCTGTGGTGTTGTGGCCTTGGCCTGGGGGGGTCAGTTCTAAGGTGCTGTTCCACTTGCCTTTGCAAAAACTGGGGGTACTGAGCCGGACTGGAAGGATGAACAGCTGGAGGGTTGGAGGCCAGCGGGGGCCCGGCAGAGGCCAAAGAGGTCAGGGCCATTCAAAACCTCTGCTCCCGGCTCAAAGGTATACGGGGTGAAAGAGGATCATGCTTCTGGAGCAGAAAAAGGGCTCTTGTTTCCCCTGCGGAGCACAAAGGACACAGCAAACCAGACTCCAAACAACAACCCTATCGTTCTCTTGTCATGTGATTGCATTTCTGTTTTCATGCACAGCAACAGGAATTATTACATTTGTGCAGCAGCGTTGCAATAATATATGATGTTTATTTTTAATAAACCATAGCAGTGTCTGTGTACATCTCTGCAGCCGTTTCCAGCGACATATAATACTGGGCTGTGGAGTGTTCATCTTTCACATTTATGATGCTCATATAGGTAGGGGAAGAAGTCAATAACTTTCAGGGTCTAGTGCTGAGCCGCTAAGCGATTCCAACGGTCGTATGGTATCGAAAAAGCAACTTTTTTTGATTAGTAAACAGTGGAGCATGCCCTTCAGGGTACTTCCCAGGACTGGGAGGGACGTAAAGGTTAATCTTCAGTTTATTGCCACCAGCAGTCAGACTGATAGTATCTTTTAAAATTCCTCGTCAGGCGCTATTGATCCGCTAACGTCAGAAGCCCCCAGACATGACATTTCTTGTTTCCCATGCTGCCTAGACCATTACATGACTATCTTTGTGTTTACTATTCAAGATCTTCTGTGGCACCTGGCTAAATACTCCACAGCACTGCTAACAAACTGGCTTTAATAGTTGGACATTTGGGGCTTAAATCCTGTGTTTAATTCTACTTTGCTCGATTCCCCTTCAAAAGCAGAAAGTCCAACAAGTTATCCTTCCCCAATCGATCCACATTATCAGGCCTATTAATCTGAGTATGTATTTTATTTGAGTTAGACAATGGGGTCAGTTATCAGACCGCCGAATGCTCTTCCATTTCTTCTTCCTCTCCTCTCGCTTTCCACTCTGCGTCTTCTTTAGATCCCAGCCCGTGATGGGAAATCTATATGGTGCGAGAGGCCAATTTAGGTGGCTCCAACAGCGTTTGTTTGAAGAGTGAGCAGCTCCGGGTAAACACGGTGAATAACGCCTCCACTCTCTAAATGATTCCAGCACGAGGAGATGTGAGAGGATGGTATTTTTCATCAGCTGTTTTTAGCCGAGACGTGTGTAATGTAAGGGGAGAGAGGAGAACTTTTCCTTGCAGCTTGAAGCTTGTGTTGTCTGCTAAAGCTGCTTGGTTATCCATGTACTTGTGTGTCAGAGCCTGTACAACCTTGCAAGCTTTTTTAGGCTTCGTCCGATGAGCACAAACATTTCCCAGAGTGTTTGTTAGTGTTTACAGTTCACATTTTGAGCAAAATTCCCCCTTTTCAGTACAGGATACAGCCCTTCAACTCATTTCTATTTAAGATATGGAGTATCAGGCTTAGTGGGCTGCAATTAATTCACCGCCTCCAGGGCCTCTCTGGCTTTGTATGAGGGGTCAGTCTGGGTCAGGGCAGTTTTTTCTTTTTTTTTTCTCTCTGAGAGTAAGCAGCACTAGGTTTGTGTTGGATCAGATGAGACTGGGCTAATTCTCTCCAGCAGCTGGTCCTTTTCACTCACTGTTTACCCACCAATGCAAAATCTTCTTCTTTGCTCTGCCTATAAAGAGATCTCTTTACACTTCAACTGACCAAATTTAACAATCTGCTTAATTAAAAGCAGAACTGATGCCTCCCTTTCCAGAGTGTATTGATTCAGTTGGGGGCATTTGGACTGAAGTAAGCATACGCTCTAGATTGGATTTGGTTGAATCTAAATTGAGTTGTGTCATGGATCTCCCAGCCAAGCCACTTTTTTTGGTTTTCGAGACCCGTCATTATCTCTGCTGTCCCTTGTTTTTTCCTCCCTTCATTGGCAGATTACGCAGCTTCTCTGGTCATTTGCTTCCCTGCTTGGTGGGTCAGCCAGTTCTCTGTGCTTGCTTTTCATGCAGCCACCACTTCTGCATCTGGGACTTGTTTGCTGAATGCTGTGTCATCAGAGCTTTGCTGCCTTGCCCCAGAGCGAGCTAAGTCTAAACACAGCACTTTGTGGCTGAAAGGCCATCTGTCACAGGGAGGGAATCCGGCTTCTCTCTCCAAAAAAGCATAAACAGGGGCGGGCTGTTAAGCTGCGGCACAGCTCACTGTCATGGAAATGCCCCATCTGAGTATGGCTCAGGCCCTAATCCTGCACCCTCCCATCCACGCAGCTGCTTTTTAGGGCTCTGTGGCTGCCTGCGCATACTCACTGCCTGTTTAGTCCAGAAAGAGAGAAGGAGAGGGGCCTTATGAATAACACTCAATCAGAGATGGCTGCTCAGCTTGTTAGCTGCTGGTTTACACTCATGTGTATGCATGCTAAGCTTGTCATCACCCATAACCTACCCTCACATGATGGGTTTACCCACAGATTGACAAGTGATGCATGTAAATATACGTACAGACGTCTATCTTAATTGAGGATTTCAAAATCACTCTAACATAAAGAAATACAAATATATAAATATATATATATATATATATATATATGAAATCAAAAATTGAATACCAATGTTAAGATTCTAAACCAAATTCAACGTTTCAGAATCATAAAGATAAATATTAAAGCTCCTGTTTATTTTTTTTTTATTAAATTTAACTAGTAAACAAAACGACTAAAACTGAAACAGATTCCTCTTTATGAGCCAGAAAAGCAAATCAATCCATCAAGAGAAAGATTCATTATTTTGTAGTTTTTTAAGGCCTAAGAACGCAGCCAAGGAGGTAGTTGTCAGACAAAGTGATCAACAACAGCACATGTTCTTATTGAATGTTACATTTAAATGTTCCAACAAATCAAGATGTCACTTTTTTTCTTCAAACCAAAAAACTTTCATGTGCAAAAGACAAGGTCGGCAAGCAGATAAGAGTTTTCATCACAGGAGCTTTAAACGACGAATTAAACACAAATTAATAATAATAAAAAAAACATGTTTAACATGTTCGTAGGACACATACTATATATATATATATATATATATATATATATATATATATATATATATATATATATATATATATATTGCCATTACAGACTGTTTATTGTATTTTTTAAATCCAGACAATCCATAGAGCTAGGACAGCAGGACTGAACTGTTCATGATAAGTCACCATCCTTTCTCTCACCCCACCATGTCTGTCTTTATAAACATCAGTACAAGTGTTGTCTCAGCTCCAAAAGGAGCTCCTGAGGAGCAGCAGGAGCAGCAGCAGCAGCTGAGAGACGAGCTGGGAGCAGAAGATCCTGACATTTCATATGTGATTGCGGAGATTTACGTGAGGTAATTATTGGGGCTGTGTCTGCCAACCCAGAGAAGATCAATTCTTTCAATCAATTCCACTTTTAAGAGGATAGGCCAGATTACCAGGGCTGAGGGCCGATGTGGACGAGGGGCCCATAATGCTCTTAATAGGTCACTAAAATGTGTGTTAGAACCTCTGGTAGTAGCCAATGGAGGATTCCTTAGAGATCAGCTATTTTACCCTCTCATTCTTGCCTATCCTCCCTTTTTCACTTTTAACCCCTTAGTTCCATGAGAAATTAATCACTAAGACTTTCGCTACATTATTGAGAAACTTGGCTACTAATATTTGTCTTCAGTAACTTTATTGGCATGTTTGCAAACAATCAATAATTTCTTTTACAACTCATTTAAAATCGATCACAGCACAGATCAAATTTTCAAGTGCTTTGGTCAGTGCTATATAATGGATTTGTGCATGATATGCAGCAAGCATGCAAAGCTTAAGTCCAGTTCTGCATAGTATAAGTAATTTGTTGAACTTTTTTTTATTGAATAATGGTATTGCCCTGAATTCTTCTCTTGAGGGATATCTGTTTTACATTAGCGCTCACTGCCCAGGGGTCAAAAAGTCAAAGTGCAAGAGTAAGCACATTTTAGTTATTACACAAAATGGCCCGTGAGTATCGATCTCTGAATGGCATTCAAAAACATTTATGAAAATTACCTTAATTGTTGAGAGATTTGTGCATGGACACAAAGAGAGGAGCGTGTGTTTGTGTGTTTATTGGGAGGAGATTTGGCAACATAGTCCAGTCTCTACAGCTTACATCAGATAAGGCTGAGGAATAGTGACAGCGTGTAGACGGGAGAGCCAGCCTAAACCCAGTCACTGTTTATTTAGACATAGCAGAAGGCTGAAAAGTCAACAGTTGGAAGGACAGCAAATGCACACCAGCAACCAAAGAAACCTGAGACCAGAGACCCAAGCTGGTGTCAAGCTTCCCTTAAAGTTTCTTCTGGCCTGGAATCAGCTCTACGTAGAGTGAACCTGAGCTGAATTGGAAGTGATTGCTGGTCTCAGATCTGCAGCGCCTGTTCTGAAAGACCTGTAAACACAGACCCTGCCCATGGTAGCCTGTCCAGTGTCTCCAGCACTCACGGGGTGAGGAAGGTCACTGGGTGGCTGTCAACAGTGGGAGCTACAATTCAACTGCAGCCTTGTGTGAGTAACAAAAGAAGGAAAGAAAACACAGCACGAGGGGTGAACGCATGAAGCATCCCCCACGGAAAACAGTCCCCCATGATTGTATACCCATAAACATGACCCTGCTTAGACCTGTGATATTGGGAATATATTGATTAACACCCATAAGTGTTCATGCAATTGAGTTTAAACATACCTATGATTGACACTTTATTTGTTATACATTGATGTATGATATCCATCTGTTCCTTTAACATGTGGTCAGACCCAGTTATAGAATCAGAACTTAATGACACTCCTGAAGACAACAACATTATCATATTGGGAAATTTCTATAAACACAAAATTAGCCTTTCTATTTTATAATATCTGAACAACACAATGTTCATCACAGCTTTATGCAGACTTTTTCCAGTCAGCATGTTATATATTTCCACACGAAGTCAGGTAGGCCAGTGTGAGAACACAGAGGGTGGATGTGCTAATACTTTCTGAGTGGAGTGACAAATTGAAAAAAGTAAATATATCACAAGTTGAAAAAGAAGAATCATTTCCAAGGCAGAAAGATGACAGAAAATGTCATTGACAGAAAAGGACTGATGTTTTGTTGTAAACATTTTTCTGTGGCCTCCAGGATGTGCTTTTGATGTCATGTCCTGCCTTCCTCTTCTCAATTTCAAGATATTGTCAGCAGTGCAATAGTAAGCCACACATCTGACAAACAAGCTCAACCTCAGTATTTTTGTGTATTATCCAAAGTAACTTTAATGTAGTCATACAGACAGAAATGCAGCAGCACTCACTGTAGACTGAAAGATAAAAAGGAAAAAAAAAGAGTCTGTTTATGTACTCTTTCTGTAATACTTTTGTCCATATGATTTCAAAGTGAGGGAGTTTGTTCGTGCTTAATGAGCATTTCATACACCTCCCAACAGCACTCAGCATCTACAGTACTGAACAATTAACTGGTCCAGGATTTAGTGCCTGGCCCAAATGCTGCTGAGAGCACTACATTCAGCAGCAGTTATACTCACAGACATGTTAATCACAGATCCTGATGACTCTGCCATACGTTTGGTATAGGACTTCTGTCTGGGTTCTGGCTCTGCACAGCTGTAAATAACTTCTAAAGCTTTCTGGTGATGCTCTGGAAACTTCCAGGGATTGTAGAGCAGGCTGCCTGCGGTGCCAAGTTTGAACCGTCTTTAGGAAGGCCCCCCTCCTCTTATCCCCCAGCCACATGAAGGTGAATCATTTCCGTACTTGTTTTTTTTTTCTTTTTTTTTCTCATGGTTAATTATATATGAGCGAGTGCAGCTCGGGTGCCGGTGATTTTCCTGTGCATTTGATTCCTTTTTTTATTCCTTTTTATTTTTACCCCCTCTCTGTCACTCTACAGTCACCGGCACATACCTCTGAGACATCTGCAGAAAGGTTGGCATTAGCATGTGAAAGGGTTCATGCAGACAATGCTATGCATTATGTATTCACAGCATTTGTATGAAATGCAGCCGCTGTCACTCTTGCTAGCCTGTAATCTACTGGCAATATTTCAAGCAGAGCAGGAAGAACAATCTAAAGAAGCCACATAGGCAACTAGTTCCCTCACAGTACTATATGTTATGAACATGACAAAAAACTAATCGTGTCCTCCATATCCAAGAAAACATCAAATGCAAGGAAGTGTGGGATCATGTCTGAATGGTTTGAGCCAACTGTCTGGGAGCAAGAGAAGCTACCAAGTGGCCTGTGTTAATGAGGAGTAGGTTGTTTTTCTTCTTACCCAGAGGCAACACAGGCAGGCAGTAAACAGAGCATTTGATCCTTGAGACTTGTTGTGTAGTTGTCACCTTAAAAAGTCAGCCACGCAGTTTTCAGCACAAACCCCTGCATGAGTGTAAATCATAAATCCTGGGTGTTTGGAAATCTGGGGTGAAAGTGATGGAAGACACTCAAAGCTATTTTTTTAGACAAACATAAAATATTATTTGAAAAGTTGAACCCTCTGATACTTCTTTCCTTGCAATAAGAGTTCTTCTGGTACCAGCAGCGATATATAAGGAATGTTGCAATTCTGTGAAAATATGTCAGTGTATTACAGAATATTCTTGTCTATCCTTTGATCTGATACCAGAATTAAATAAAACCACCATAAAGTGAGCTTGTTTCACCAAAAATGTATGATTCTCTGCTGCTGCAAAACAGTATTTAATACACTGTGCATGAATTTCTAACTGCTTCCACTAGCAACTAGTACTAGCAACCTAGCACACAACAACAATGCAGTGCTAGCAGGGAATGTAATTTTAGCTTCAGCAAAGGAAACATCTCAAGCTGCGGCTAACATTAGCTCAGCTAGTGTGTTGCTTTCTGCTTGTTTAAGGTTAGCATCCCTCTAATGTCCCATCCTGTTTAGTTAACCTTAGCATAGAGGAACTTCTCCTTTCCTGTCCTGTCATGTAAGAACAGTTTAAAACAGGCTGCCGCTAGCAAAGTATGTGACATTGTTCAGAGCTATGCTAATTCAAACAGTATCAAGTTAAAAACAACTTTGTTTGACTTTCTTCAGCAAAAACAGCTTATATGAGGAGGCTGGATTCTTTAGCTTAGCATTAGTACTAGTTCAGCTTGCTTTTAGGCACTCTACATATCTTAGGTAGCATTGCAATATCATCCATGTGAGTTCTTCTTCTCACCCTTCTGCAAGTAAAGTCAGTAGCTAATACAATTTACAGTACTGAGAGTATTTACATTACACTGTAAAGTAGTTACAAGCTAAAAACAATGTTCATTTGTTATTGTTTAGCAAACAAAAAAGGTCTAAATGCCATGGAAGCCTAGTTACTGCTGTTGTTAGCTTAGCTTGTACCCAGGTTGTTTCAGGTTAGAATTTCTCAGCTACCATAGCAGAATCAAAGGGGTTAGTGTTCTTTCATCCCTGCTTTTCATATGGGGTGCAAGTAGTTAATGCTGTGCTAGTCAGATTTAACTAAATAACCATAGTTTTGCAAAATTTTATACAGGAAAATCCCACCAGAAAAACCCCTATGTTTGGAGGTATGTTGCCATGCAGTGTTAGTGGTAGGTCTATCAGGTGACTAATGGTACGAGGAGTTTTTCATCCAAACATAATGAAAAAGGCTCTGTGCTCATGTGATTCACAGGTTTAGACTCAGAATCAGGAAGTCAAAATGGCATGAAATCAACTTCACTTCTGATCCAACCATTAAAGACCTTAAAGACGGTTCATTCAGTCAGAAGATATCCAGCAGTTCTCAAGACAGGACTTTGGGCAGCTCACTTTGCTGAGTTATGATTCATATGTCATTCTATTACAATATTATTGCTTTTGGATTGTCTAAACACTGGCACTAGCTTATTATCTGGAGCAACTCATCATAAGCATATGATTAATGAGCTGTTTATGTACTTTCAATGGGCTTTCTTGTATAGTTTACACTCCCCACTTGGTTATGGCATATCATATAAAATACTTGGCAATATCAGACAAAATATCCTCTGTGGTTACAGCTGAACATTTCATCTGAATCACATAGCTGACTCTATAGAGTTCTGCAGAGGTTAACACACTTGTAAAGTCCCTGAGCCTGTCTGAGTGCTCTGGCTGCCTGTCATCAAGCCATCACACATCACAGTAAACTTAGCATTCAGTGGCTACAGTGGCCATGGGCTGCCACAGCTGCTGCTTCTGCTTCTGCTGCCTGAGCCAAGCAATAGTCGTGTTTACCCAGACACAGACAGAGACAGGGACAGGGTGGGCCCCCTGTGAAACACACAGCCCCAAATTGCCATCTAGTTTTTGAGCTTTTATCCCAGGCTGTGACACTAGCTCACAGTTTATCTGTTGCACCAGCTCCAAGACCTCCAAACAGATCTGTCAGTCCTTTGCTCTGTTTCTTATATTGTGTCTCTTTTTCTGCGCCCTCCTCAGACGAGGCTCTTTCTTCTTGAAGTAATGATGGACGGTTTTGTGCCCTTGGATTTTAGTGTCACAGCTAAATGTGTGTTTGCATGGCTATTAGTGAGGCTCGCTGAGGGATGAGCTTCACACTCTCCTGACCCCATCGCAGTCAGTGACTGAGCACCCTCTCTCTCTCTCTCTCTCTCTCTCTCTCTCTCTCTCTCCCTCTCTCTCTGCCTCTGTTGTGTGGTTCAGATTGTCCCAAAGTGTTATTGACAGCTTTCCATTTTTGCATGCGATTTGCGTTTTCACAGGACTGAACACATAAAGAATGCATCATCAAGGCAAAGCTGTAATTACAAGGCAAGTGTGGATTATAATTTAAAAAGTGAGAAAGTTTCTAAAGTGCCAAGAGTCAGTTTTATTGTAGATGCGTGGCTGGTTTGAACATGCATGTGAGACACATGGCGTCCAGGTCTAATTTCTCTCCTAGGACCCCCCTTCCCAACCCTCATTACCAGAGAGCTGCTTAATGACAACGTCAATATTGATCACAGCTCAGCAAAGCACCCGAGGACCGTGTGGTTAGTGGGCCAAGCAGGGGGAGGACTAGCAATGATTTTCTTCTTCTTTTTTTTTTTTAAACTTCCCTCATCCCTCATTCATTCCATTTTGCATCCTGTGGAAAAGCCCAGACTCAGCAGGTTTCACCTCTTACCTTCCATCTTTTTCAATTTCTCTCCAATCACTTCCTTCCTGTGGTGTCGTTTTGCGCTTTAGTTTCGCTGTCTTCACTGACTGAGACGCTTCGGCACTGGCGTGAACGTGTTCTGTTTTGTCAGCCCGGTGCCTTTGCCGTCTTTAGTCAGCAGATAATTGCACAGTAGTGTGGAGTAAACATGAGTTAGAGAGGCGAGGAGAGAGAGAAGAGTTCAATATATAATCTGTTAGGAGGAAAGCGTCCTGTATAGAAGCAAGGCAAACTGATTAGATTACCCAACATGTAGCTCTGCAGTAAAGAGGCTTCCTTTTTCACATAAGACCACAAATGTGCTTCCACTTGCACCAAAGATAATGCACCTGCGTGTTGATCAACAAGTATTGATTATCTCTCTTGCTAATTGGACCCAAGTTAATTACTAGCAATTAAAATCATGAATGATACATTAGCACAGATGCGGTAGATGTTGCGGTTGAGCATGCACAGACACTCACGGAAATCTATGCATTCAAAAACACCTTCGCAACTCCTCCACCAGTGTGTCGCCAAGCTGTGAAACTTACAGTGCAAGTCGCCTAATTTGATCTGCGTCCCTTTCAGTGTGACCCACTTCAGCTGAGGTTAAGAGACAGTGACATATAGAGAGATGAAGAACAAAGAAAACGGGTTGACTTTGCTTGATTCCAGGGTAAACAGGGTTTCACCTGAAGCTATCTGCTGCCTGGGATCTTCTCCTCCCAAAGCCTCGCTGCTGGGGCCGATAAGCTCCACTGCCTCCCCCAAGCCCAGGTCGCATTCCTTTTTGATCAAGCCTGAAGTTCAGCCGAATGTGGCTTTCACCTTTTAGCCCCTTGCTGTCCTTAAGCTGGTGACTGCCTTCTGCTCCCATCCTGCAACAACAAGAGGAAATGAAGGAAGTTCCGTCGACTGGCACCTTATCTGGTCGGGGTCAGTGCAGTGATCCTCGCAAATTAGCCCCGGACCTGGTTGAGTGTGTGTGTATGTGTGAGCCTGCTCTCCTGCTGTTCCTCAGCCTCCGACAGTTGACAAAACGGTCGGGACTTTTCTTCTTCTTCTTCTTTTCTTTTTTTTTTTCTTTTTTTTTTTTGTGGTCAAACATCAAAGCCATCAGATGAAGACTAAAGACGTATTTTCCCCCAGTCTTTGCAGCATGTGCTTGCAGTTTGTTGGATAATTAAAATTTTTGGAGCAGGATTGGAGTGCATTTAAGTTCATGAACTCAAGGATCTGTGGTTCCAAACATTTTTATAGTCAAACTACTGTGGTGTAGAGAACGACACCTTTTGTCACTCTGCAGTTAACAAAACAGTCAAATCTCCACATCCAGACAGGATCCAGGAGCTCTGAATTGGCCCCAAAAATGCCTTCATTCTTGCACAGCTTCCGACCACTGAAACTCAATATAGACTGTGACAATACGAATGTCCATCCCAGAATGCCTCTGAAAGTGTCTATAGGTTCAAAAAGCCTCTGAGTGCAAGGTCCATGAATCTGCATTCCACAGCTACTAAATGACACTGCTGCAGCTGGGAAATTGGATTCATTACTCTGGCCACTGATAGAACGATTACCCCATGACTGATTCTCATCCCCACTCCTTCATTCCTTTCCTCTTTGATGCTTAACATTTCTCTTTGTTCTTTCTGTTACTCCACTTCCTTAATGTGATTCTGTCCTGAAACACACAAGTGATAAATATATGGATTTTACAGAAAGTAATGTTTGCTTCCACTCTCACAGCTGCTTTTTTCTCGACTTTTTGTCTCCTTCCACAGACTGGATGATATATTCAGAGTGGAAGAGGACTGTTTTTATTATGCTGCAGTTGATATACCAACGCAGAGATGACGTGGTAGACGGGGTGCTACAGAAAAAGAACTCACTATTCCCCCTCTTCACAGGGCTCTTCTTGGCTAATTAAAGATTCATGCAAAGCAATGTGGCAACTTTGGCAGATCAGTTGCAGACGGTCTGAGATGTGCTGTAATGCCTTTTTTAAGCTCATCTCGCTGTGGATTTTCCTGCAAGAAAATGATGGCAACACCCACCTGCAATAATAGAACCCAGTTTAAGATGATTGATGCGTCTCGGAAAAATCCATCCTATAATTTCACCTTTTCACCTTGGAGATGCTTGCTCCTAAGACCCATATTAAAGCCTAATTCTGCCGACTAGAAGCAGGCGGTGTTTTAGAGAGGAGAACACATGTCTGAGAGGCCTGTTCTTCCTTATCTAGCTGCTTCAGCCACAGCCAAAGATAGATGTCTGCCATGCCAGCGTGTTTATTTTCCTTGCCGATTAGCTTCGATTAAAAGCAGACCATGTTGTCTCTCTCTCTCCCCTCCTATTTTATTCTTTGCATTTGTGTGTCTGCCTGTGAGTGTGTGAGTGTATTCGCCAATCCTCCCTGTGTGGGTGTGTGGGTGTTCGTGTGAGAGTCTCCGTTATTTCATCTCCACTAGGCTGCACATGATAATTAAGCCATGGGGGGCTGGGAGAGAGGGAAGGTGGGTTACAGCTTTGAGTAATTCTGCGCTCCCCCCCCCCCCCCCCCCTCCTTTTCCCAACCCAGTCTTCCTCTGTCTCCTCACTGGCCTACCTTAACCCTCCCCACATCCCTCCCTACACCCCCTACACCTCAGCTCCAATCCCACCTCAGGCTGTGGGAATTTTCTTTAGTCACACTCGGCTTACCAGGTAAACAAGCCCTGAATGGGGGGAGACGCGAGCAGAGTCCATGGGAGCAAATAAAACAGGGGAGGATGTAAATGGATTTATCACTGAGCCCCGTCACCCGCCTGCAACCCCCACCCGTCCCGTTTTCTCCCAAGTGAGGTGGCACTCTGCTAACTTAGCAGAACGACTCAATTGCACACCTCTGGAACCCAGGTACTCGGAGTACTCCGATATGACAAAGTAGGGACTTTTTCTTGTAAATTTCTTTCCCAGTCACTCTTGTCTGCAAAGGATTTTTCTCTCTCAATCACTCTCGGTGTCTTTCCCGCAGAAACGGCAGTGATTTTTCTTCAGAGGCAGCTGTGTCAACTCTGTCTTCAGTTGGACTGTGAATGATAACAGACCACTACCTGTAAGCTCTTCAGCTCAAGCAGACACACACACACACACACACATTCCCAGCTCCTCTCCTCCCTAAATTATCTGCCGCTAATCCAGATCAGAAAGTTAAAAAGCAGGTCAAGCGTGAAAGCCTTATGCTGAGTAATGAGAGCGAGAGGGAACCACGTGAACTCATGACTGCGAATGTGTGTCAGGATCCGAGCAAAGCCATCCAAGGCCTCGTTTTCAAAGGGGGCCTTTCAATCTGAGGGCAGGAAGAGCAGACTTAAACCACGACCACCATAAACAGACTGTTTTATAACAAGCCTGGCCTGCCAAAAACAGCTCCCAAGCTTTCCATGCTCTGTGAAAGGAGGGAAATATGGATTCAGTACAGTATAGGGGTCAAGAAAAGAAGTAGGAGAGCCAAATTTACGTCCCCCCTGTTGACAGCATTCAGGTGTGTGCAAAAGCAGAAAATCTATTCCAATCGATCTGGACGAGCGAGGCTGAGGTGGAGAGATTGGGTTGTTCACTGCTCCTGCTCCTCGAGGGAGCCTTGATCACGGTTATAGCCTCCTGTGTTAATTAAGGTGCTTTGACATTTCAGCATTAGCCCGGTCTCTCATCTTGGCACACGGGCAAATCTTTTCCAGACTCCTGAGAGGTTGCGTTGAGAGGGATGAAAGGGTGTTATGGTACAGTTGTTAGGGTGGATGTGTGGGCCGTGATGGCGCACTACCCACTGGGAGTGTTCCATCCAACTGTCTGGAGCTGATCCCGTGTGCATGTGTGTGAGACTGCCGCTAATCGATTGATCTTCCGAGGCAGCCTTATCCGTCCTAATCCCAGGTTGTCATTAACACCCGCAGTGTCATTTGTTATGTATTGATCTATTGACCCATTGATTGGATGGTATACAAATGATAACAAACACATTGAAAAGAAGAGAATGAAAGTCAAGGAGAGCGACAGGAATTAATGAGGTTTGACTTTTCCTTTTCTTAAGTAGTTTCTCTCTTTGGGTCGAAACAGAGAAACACAATACTGCACTGAATCAGTGGTCGAACTGGAAATCACAGCTGCTGGTTGGATCTGTGCACCATTTTTAGGGACCAAAAATCTGTCACGCATTTGTCTTCATCACCTGATTATATAGCATATTTCTTTCTAACCTCCTTTCAGTTCACCTCTTCTAACCCCATGAGTCCATTCCTCCGTGTAGAGCTGATGTTTGCAGTGCCTAAGCTGCAGCAACATGCTGTTCAGAGTGCCAAATGCATTAAGGCTCAGTACAGGGTTAGTGGAAAACAGACACCATTTCAGACTTTGCCGCAAGCTTTGGATTTGCCAACTATGCCTGTTTCCTTTCTCTAAACTACCACTGACAGGCAGGATGGAGGAAAGTAAACTTCCTTCCCAGACAGTTAGTGTTGTATTCCTTTAGCTGAATGTTAAGCTCGGTGCACTGTTTTGAATATTGTGTCATAAATCCTTCAATAGTCCAAGCACATTCAGGACAGAATATACAGTTTTATTAGCCTAATTTGATCCAAGAACACAGAGCATACTTTTGAAACTTTTAACAAGGACAATTGATTCTTAAAGAATGATGATTGTTATATCAAATAAATACAAATGACAGAGTATAAACATCAAGGACTCAAAGAAAAAAAAAATACAGCTTAAAAAAGGATAGTTTGTTTCTCAGTTACATGTACTTTTAACATTATATTAAAGTAAACAATTCAACAATATCTTCTTTTCAGATCAGACTTTGATCTGGTAAGCAATAAATATGTGTACTTAAGATGTGTTCTTTAAAAGACTCAAGTGATTCCAGGATTTTTACTTTACAAATATCCAAAGATTTTTCCCCCATGTACAAAAAAGTAAGTTGGAGTATTTCAGTGACTTGCTTTGCTGTCTTCACTTAAATCAAGTGACAGGGTTTGTGTTATAAATAATGTTTTGTTAGCTAGTTAGCCAACGCTAACCCCAGTGCTGGACACGTTTTTAAAAATAAGCAATCATTTACAGCTTGAGAAAGTCACTTTAGTTCTTCTTTTTGCATCAGTACCTTGCTGTTTTTATTCTAATCCATTCTCTGGAGCTGTGGACCAAACAGTTGAAATAGGAGGCGTGTCTTCAACAGTGTCCTTTGCAAACATTTTCTATGATGTTTATTTTTTTTTTTCTATTTTTGTATGGTTTGTTGTTTGTTTTAAAATCAAGCCTTGGCTGTTTGGATGAAGTGGCTCCTCATGGCTTTGTTTGCCTTGCTAATCTGAGTTATACTTGAGTCACTACTGTTTGCTGTACTGAGCTCTATTGCAGCTGCCTTAGGAGACACATGTTGTTTGGCTGGGTACCTCATGACAATAGAATTACTAGTCTTGGCGGTGGATTAAGTATTCCCTTCGAAATACTTTCTACACTTCACTGCTACCTTATCTCTAAAGACAGAAAAGAAAGTTAGGCCGGAATTTACAAGAGGAAAAAGTCAATATCCGAATGATCATCAGCCGCTGTGTGTGTGTGTGTGTGTGTGTGTTTCAGTCAGGACAACTATTGTAAGTAACAACAACAACAACAACAACAACAACAACAATAATTACATGAAACAAGATAAATTTCAAGGAAAGTGCTCTTCTAGGAACTCCCTGCCCAGGCAAATGACTAATCTGAGGTCGTAGTTTTTTGATAGAGTAATGAGTTCTATGAAGTCACTGGAGTTGAAAAGAAACTAGATACACTGTTAGATACAACAGAAGTGAAGTTAAGGTACTTTGTTATAACACTAGCTAACCCTACATTTGGGACTGGACATTGTGTGGATGTCTGAAATTATTTAGGCAGCTGTTATTTCCCTTCCTCGCATTGGTGTCACTATGTTGCTATATGTGTTGGAAAATAGTTGTTGGGTTTTTTTTCAGTCTCATCACTGCTCAAAATTCTTTAGTCATTGGTTTTTTCCAACTTTGGGAAGTCTAAGTCAATAATCACAACCAGACCCACTTGAGTCATTGAACAAATGAAAAGTGCAGGAGGTTTTGCAGAGGTCTGGTTAGAGACTCACAAAAGTGCCTTCAAGAAACATGGTTAAATAAAAATATGTTTTATTTCACTGTCTTTAACTTCAATGAAAACATGCAATTTAAATTACTATAAAAAAGTCTTGTCAGTAGGAATTTTTTTCATGTAGATTTTTCATTGACAATGTCTTTTAAGCTGTGATGGTCCTCAAAACACTTGGTTCTTAGAGTAACCTTCACCCTCTCCAAAGACTTATTTGAAAGCCTGTTTCCCCAAAGTGCATTTTAGGTAAACAAGAAGCAGCTAACTAATGTTCAGCCACTGGATGGTCTAAAATGGTGTTAAGATATTCAGATTGTCTTATGTTCCTGAGTGTTCCCTCCACTTCATGAGCCCATTCACAGATTTTTCATTATCTGAGAATGCACTTTGTCCTGAGTGCTGGTTCTTGCTGTATGCAAGTTGTGCTGATACAAAGAGGGAGATCATTGCACTGTGATGGACAGTCCCCCTCCAGATTTCCAGCTCCTCGGCGGGGTTACTGGTTGCTCACATTCATCTCTGATGAAGTCTCATCATAAGGCCCTGTATAGTACCAATGATAGACCAGCCTTTCCATCGCGCTACAAAATCTCCGGCTCTGCTTGCTCCACAGAATGTCTGAAGCTGTGTGGCTTAGAGTGAGCCAGGAAGGAGGCAGGTCGAATAATTTATGGGGTAGGAAAACAGTCAAAGCTCTAATCAAGGTTCCCACAGTAGGTGTCCTGATTTAGGAACACCAACCACCGGCTCAGCAGTCTGTCTCTTGACTCTAAGAAGTCAGGGCTTACAAATGTGCAGTCCGAGGTAGAGAGTCCTCAGATCTATGCAGGAGAAACTATGGAATCATTTGGTGATGTAGGTGCTGAATAGCTAATGTGCCATTTTAACATTTACACAGCTGAAAGTATTTCAGATTCATACAACCTCAATTCCCAAAAAAGTTGTGGTGGATAAAAGGTTAATAAAACACAGTTTGATGGGTTGTAAATAATCTTTTAGGAGAGAAAGATGTTGTGTCCTTGATTTCCAGAAAATGTCAAAAAAGTTTCTAGATAATTTTATATGGTTATTCCAAGATCTGTGGTTGCAACAACAAACTGTGTTCACAGAAAGTGGTTTGTGGGACAGATTTTGAGTCCATGCAGTGACTTCCACTACAGAGTCATGTTTGTTTTAATGCAGTGCTGCCTGAGGGACTGATGATCACAGCCATACAGTGTTTGTTTTCAGCTTTGTCCTAATTGTACAAAGATTTCTCCAGATTCTCTGAATCTTTCTAATTATTATTTTTTTATGATGATGATGAAATGCCCAAATTCTTTGCAACTCAATGCTGATAATTTTTTTTTTTTGTAAAAATGCAATTATTTGCTCATGCAGAGCACATGAGTGGTAAACGTCTTTGAAGCTTAACTTCTGAAATACTCTGCCTCCTTGGAATATCATTTTTATACCTAATCATGTTACTTTCCTGTTCCCAGCAACTTTTTGGTGTTTTTCTCTTTCACAAGTATTGTAAAATATGTTGCTGGCATCAAATTTGGAACAAGTACTTTTTTTTTCTTGAAAAAAAAAAAAAAATCACATTGTCTTTTCATTATGTTCAATTTAATGTGGTCATTCAATAACTTCAAAGGCTCAATATCTGTTTTTGGAATTGGGGTTGATGCTGACAATTTTTGAATCAAGTTGGAACTCTCTTTCTTTTACCTATTCCACTGGTATTTTTACTGAGCAGCAAGTAAGTAAGTAATGAAATAAGGATTATTTCTCAAAACAATTACCGATTCTTTAAAATCATGGACATGGATTATTGTCAAAATCCAAAAAACAAAAAAAATAGTGTGATAATGTTAAATGTTATTAAAAGCTGTCATATTGTTTTATTGAGTAATAAGCATTACAACAAAAAGAACTGGTCATTTATTTAATACTGAGCTTGAACATTAAAAAAAACCCTCAAGGGTAGATAGACAGCCCATAGTTATACCCTTTGCCAACAAAATGGGTTTGTTTGCTGCAGCATACTGTGTATTTTTTGAATTCACTACGAATGTGGCTGATGTTTTTAACTTGTTCGTCAGGGACAATTTTTAAAAGATATGAGATTGTGTTCCACTTAAAACTGTCTTTTTAAGTCCTACAAATATTCAATTTAACTGGCATCAGTAGTAGTCTACTTGTAGCTATCTCTTAAATACCAGCTACAAAAGCAAGACTTAATTCTTGCTGTATTCACATATGCTGAAAATTCCTGAAAGCTTCCTGAAATTTTCTTTGGGCCACATGTGTGAACACAAACAGACAAAACATTTTCTGATCACATTGTCTGATGAAAACATTGGTGATCATTGTTAAGACTAGATCAGTAAAGACGTTTACGCATTAAAATGTAGCATTGCTATACAGGCCAAAACTGGCGTCCTTTTGATGCCGTGTCCTGTCTCCCTAGATTCACCCCATCCCTCACCTTCCACTCTTTGTTCAACAGAAAGACTTCAGGCTGTGAGAGAAATTTCTAAACAAGCAACTCAAGAAATGTGTTGGTTATATATGCATGTATGAACAAGGTCTAGTATGCCTGGTGTTGCAGTATGCAGTGTTTGAGCATTGTGTCATGAGAATATCTGTTGCATGACTTAACCATTCATTTCCACATGTTGCAAATACAGTCACATGGATTCATCTTCTCTGAAAACAGGAGCAGATTTTTCTCCTTGTGCATGCATGGCACTTAACTGACTGGCTTTCTGCTGCAGCTCATTGAAGAGATCAGTGCTTTCCTTGGGACTGCAAGTTTATTACCTACCCTGTAATAACTGTCCTTAATTTGTTCCCTTGAAAATCTCATGTAATATCAGGTAATGAATGTTGTTTAAGTGCAGCAAAAGATGTCTCTGTGAGACTTAATGAAAGTCTGTGAAACGTTAGGCATTGCACCAGTTTAAGACAAACCCTGTGGTTTACAGAGTCACAGCAGGTTTCTCTCCCTCCTCCTTGTCCACGACTGCACTGCGTCTTTGTATCCTCAGTTGAACGCATTTCTCTCAGCACAAATCTGTCGGCCTGAGGCTTGCCTGTCAATGTTATAATGAGAAAACTTAGACGTCCTGCTTGCTGTAAACCTCACATCTGCTCCTGCCACCAGTGCAGAGGCCTGGATGTCAGCCGACATCACCACATGGCCCATGACTCTCTCTCTCTCTCTCTTTCTCTCTCCCTCCCTCTCTCTCACGAGTTCCCCACAAACTGGAAAGAATAGAAACACCATCCCATAGCCCTGAGGTTTTAGCTCAAGCTTTACGAGTTTACACAGGTGGAGGTCCTGGACTCCAGTCTCGTTTGTGTGCACAGGGTATTAAATATTTAGAGAAGTTAAGATACCCTGCCTTTGGAAAATATAGTTCAGAGAGACATTTAGAGAAGGAAGACAGAGATAGTCGTAGTAGTGATTAGTCAGTTACTTGCTCTCTATTTGGAGGGCCCTGCCTGAAGGTGTATGATCTGTTCATTTAGCACAGAGTCCTGGATGTCCATCTGTACCATAATGTAGACTGACTACTCCAAGTGCCTGTCTGCATTGAAATTAAAGCCACATCAAAATTGCTTTGACATGCATTCTTATGGTAATGACAGTTTCTCCCCCTTTCTATTCATTTACACGGCCGCCTTAATGACTGTCAGCCCTGTAAGTGCAGCAGCAGCAGCAGCAGCAGTATCCAATAAGGCTTCATTTAGAGCCCACCACCATTCAGAGTGAATGAGGGGGAACAAGGGGCCCTAGATGTGGAGCACTGGGCTGATTCTTCATCAGCTCCGCGTGGCTGTTGGGCTGGTAATTACGCACATTATCAGTCATTACCGGAGTCTGCCACTGTGCCGTGAGACAGGCAGTGAGGAAGGCCGCGTGTTGGGGGAGACGGTTGATGGGGGACACAGGGACATAAAGAGAGCTATGTGGTAGATATCTGGATAACTTGCTGTATAATACACAAAATCTTCATTCACATCCAGTTGGAGGTCTTTTGCATCTTTTCTTTTATTTTTTCTCTCTCTCTGTATTTTCTGTGTTTACCCCATCTTTTTTGTTTTCCTTCCTTGTCTCACACCTTTATCTCCCTTAAGCATTCTCTCTGTCGTACGTGTTCCCTTCTGACAGTGTGTTTCCTCCCCCTCTTTTCCTCCCTCTTCTTTTTCTATTTCTCAGCCTTCTCAATCTCTCCCCTCTCTTACCCTCTGTCTATTAAATCCCATTCTCTCTCTAACCCCCCCCCCCCGTCTCTCTCTCTCTCCTTTACTCTTTGTGTATATCTTCTGGGCTCGCCTGAGATGCAAATGACACAAGAAAGTGATAAAAGTTGCATGTTGGCACCACCATAATTAAATATTAAAGACTCTCATTTTTTCCCCTCTTTTTTTTTCCAAGTGAAGGGATGCCTGTGGATATTGCTTTCACATTACAGTAGCAAGTGAGAGAGAAAGAGGGATAGAGAGAGGAAACATTTATGAGGGAGTTGATTTAGACTCCCAAGCTTTCAGAATCCCTTTTTATTCACAGATTATATCATAAGAGATGAATAACTGTTTATGGGGAAGCCCTGTTAATTGTAAAGAGTTAATAAAGTGTGATGACAGGCTGAGAGTTGTTATACCTCACTGGAACTTTCTGAGGCAGATTCATTGGCTCCACATATCACTGGAGGTGTGAAAATGAGAGGTGACACATGCAGTAATATTTTCGGGGACTTCGGTGATGTCACTTTCAGATTGTCTTGAAGTAACGTTGTAAGTCTTTAAATCTGACTAATTTCTGGTACGAACGTCTTTTTCAGTTGCTGTTGGGTTGTTACATCATCGTTACATACGTTATTCTAATGCAAAGTCTGACCCACTTTCTTCACTTGTATTGTTCCTGGGCTTAGTCCCAGCAACCCTGTTTTCTATTCACCACGTCAAAATGAGGATAAAAAAAAAATCATTGTGTGCGTGAGTGTGTTTGTCTCCATGCGCCCCTCTCCTTTGCTCTTTTGCACACACTCTGTGTATTTATGTGTCAGTGTGTGTTTGCATCATCGCTGGGATTGGTAAGTGTGTGTCATGACTGCAGCCCTACATGGGGTATAGGGCCATTCTGCTGTGCTCATCCAGGCACGGCTAAAAAAAGCGACGAGGAGGAGGAAGAGGAGAGGGAGGAGGAAGATGGGGCTTGTTGCTTTTAATTGAATTGTAAATGCGTGTGGAGGGGGAACGGGCCTGCTCCTAGCTGGGACAGACAACAGATGGAAGGCAGGGCCTGCCCTGCAGGGCCAGAGGGGTGAGAGGGGAGATGGGTGGGTGGAGAGGAGGGCAGATAGATGGATGGATGGGGGGAAGGGAGAGGCAAAAAGGGCCTGCTGCATGAAAATGACCGGGGTCTGTGGCCTCTGTGGGGTCTATGATTTCTCTCTCTGCCTTTCTCTCTCACAATCTGTCTTCTTTTATCTCAGATTATTCCACTTTTATCTCTCTTTCTCTTTGAAAATAAAGTTTGTGTGTGTAAATGTAAGACCTGATACCGCTGGACTAATCAATAGTGTTAGCAACACAGCAGTCAGTTGAATAAATTGAGCTCCTACTGCTGCCCTAATCTGTTTGGCATATATTATACCTTTGAAACAAATATAAATTAAAAAAAAAAACATTAAACTGGAATAAATAAATTCATTGTAAGGATATAAGACTCCCTGTTCAGCACTGTGTTATCGCCCTGGTGTGCTTATATGGTTGTTAATAGTACAAGGAAACATTAACAAAGACTGTTTCTCCATCTTTTATCTAAATAAGAAATCTCAGTAGTCACATGGACACAAATGGGCTTGCTGTGTAATATAAATGGAGATTTTTCTCAGTGGGAAGAAGAAGAAACAGGAAATTCAGCCTTCTCTCTCTCTCTCTCTCTCTCTCTCTCTCTCTCTCTCTCTCTCCTCCTCCTCTTCTTTTCAAAGAGAGCAAAATTACCCCAGTCTGCCCTCCTCAGGTGAACAGAGCTCAGGGATTCTGTCACTGTACCAGAGCAGACTAGGTCAGATACTGAGACACACACACACACACACACACGTACAACATCACTAGGTCAATACAGGCTTTACCCCTTGACTAGATTAAGGGTATTTGGGTTGTTTGTGCATTTGTGATGATAATAACTCCACATGAGGTTGCTTCTCATTTTATTGAACTGATCAACATCCCCTGTTAGATTTACCCGGTCTTATCTCTTGTATTGATTTACTTTTTTAAATGAGGTCCATGAAAGGATGAACTTCTGGTTTAGGGAAGACACCACACTCAGTCAGATTGAAATCATGATTTGTTTGCACCAGCTGAAGCATTCATTTTCTTAAGAGTGCACCCATAATTACAGTTACCACATACTCCTTTCCTCATCTTGCATATTTTATTTCTTATGCATCATTTCTAGATATAATTCTGCTTTTCCCTCCTGCTTCTATTGCTTGCAGACGATGCCCGTGATGGATACTCCTCATAACTGTCTCTGCAGGCATGATGTCACCCAGCTGCCTTAGTTAATCTCTTTCCTCCCAGACAGCATATTCACAGCCTTGGGGCTAGACCCGGCTCCCTACATCTATCTGAAGCCAGCACATGCACTGTTGCTCTCCAATAACTCCGCTCAATTGCCCATCATTCCTCCTCCTCCTCCGCCAACCTCTCTCTCCCCCCACACACCTTTCAGAGCACCGCCGTCCACTGCCGCATTTTTATTCTGTTATTAATCTGCAGATGCGTCTGCCAAATAATTAACCTGGACGAGTTATTTATTCCCAGGGTGATATTTCCCTACCTGTGTTTGGGAGGCAGAAGAGAGGACAATGCCATTGAAATGTCCTCTTGCAGCTGAAGGAGACCATGGTGGGTGTGTGTGTGTGTCTGGGTGTTGTAAGGGGTGTTAGCAGGGAAGGTTTGGGGCCTTACCTCCTCTATATTAAGGGAAGGTAGATGGGGGGGGGGTTCAGGCAATTCATGTGGGGTATTACAAATGCACCAGTAACCTTTTCAGTTAATGAAAAAAGAGGATGTGCTAATAAAAGAGACCAAGCTGGAGAGGGACTCTTATGAGCAAGACATTTGGGCCTGGGTGTGATTCCCACTGCATTTCCATTGGCAATCAAACACCCTGCACACATGCTGTATGCACATAACACAGAAAAAAACACACCCCACACACCAACTGCTCACATGCCCACCATACAGCCATGCAGATAACACACAGTCATAGACATAAATAGAAACACACCCTCACTCACTCACTCACTCATACACATAGCAGCCAAACCTCGCCTCTCGCTGGGTGTGATTATATGCAGGAGAGAGGTAATGTGTTGCGCCTGAGGTGGGAGGTGGTAGATGGAGGAGACATGAGTGCTTTGGCCTTGAATTTCACCCAGGACTGCCTCCACATCTCCCCGTGCCCATTTTTCACTCTTCGGGGAGAGTTCGCTGTGGGCTGCTGGAGGTGTGGAGCCATGGCACAGTGAGCTGAGTGTTCAGGGACCACCTTGTTTTCACCAAATACTCTCCACCTCCCAAATGAAAACCCAAGGGGGAGGCAGTCTCATCTTTTTTTCTCCTTTCTCTTTTATATATAAGTCGCAAGCCAGGTTAATATAAATATTCTAGATCAAGATCCATGAAAGACTTACTGTTTAGTTTATCCTTGGTCAAACATTTCCAAGAAAATGAGGAAGACGTTTTTGAAACATACATAATAAAAGTCCAATCTGCTATGTGAATTTTCTCAAATTAAGTACTTTCAAAAGGATTTGGCAAGATTACATCATTATTTCAGCATCAGTCACATGAATTTGGTTTATTTCTCAAAAAATCCACATTCTACATTAATCCAAATAAATTCTTATGAGCCACATGACCTTATTAATTTTTTATAGGCTGCTAAGGTTAAAAAAGAAGAGGTGAAATAATCAACAGTGTAAGTCATGTGATTCTTTTCTTGCTGGCCTGCTGGTGGTCCAAAAACTGTGATTGGGAATTTTTTAAACTGATCTTTTCATCTCCTCGTCTTGATGTCAGTCAATAAACAGACTCTTCCCTAAGCACTGCACTTTTAAAATGATTTTATGTTCACACTTTTTGCTTATTATTATTCCATGAGTTTAGAAACTTTTAGGTTTGTGAGAGGTCACTGGGATAACAACTGTATAAAAGAAGCAGACTTATACTAAAGGTCAAAAAAAGTGAAGCCAATACTGGAGGAACCCTAAACTTGCATTCCTGTTTTGGCCACCAGGGGATGACACCACTTGTACAAAGAAGTCTGATCATATAACAACCCAACTTACCACCTGATATTCTACCTTGGTAGACATTTTTCCAAAATGAAGTTTTGATCTCAACAAGTGGCCTCAAGTTTTATCAATAAGACATCTTTTTTTGGACATGATACCGAAAATTTACATTGGTGTTTTGGAGGTGTAAATTAGCAGTTTCTGTGCTGCTCTGTTGCTCATTCTAGCTCTGTTTCTGTTGTCTGGAACTAGCAATTCGTCTAGCTGCTGTAGACAACAGTAGTTGAGCTCAGGATACAGTAACATTCATGATTAACACGTCCCAACCAAATGCCTACTTGTATGAGATCAAGAAGTCTTTTCAGTCAGCCAGCAATCCACAAGATTTATTAAAAAAAGGTATTTAAAGTGCATCCTATATACTGGTTTTTACCGCAAATGATAAAGCAGAGTTTACCTCATCAACCCCTCAATCACAATTGAGTACAGACTAAATGCTTCCAAACAGCTGATCTGTCCACTGCTTTTTCCCAGTCTATCCAATGGACTCACATGTACAATCCCAATTCCAATGAAGGTGGGATGCTGTGTAAAACATAAATAAAAACAATACAATGATTTCCAAATCCCATTTAACCTATATTCATTCGAATACACTACGTAGACAAGGTATTTATTGTTCAAACTGATATATTTTTTGTTTTGTTTTGTTTTGCAAATATTCACTCACTTTGAATTTGATGCCTGCAACACGTTCCAAGAAAGTTGGCATGTTTACCACTGTGTTACATCACCTTTCCTTTTAACAATAAGCATTTCTGAACTGTGGACACTAATTGTTGAAGCTTTGGAGGTGGAATTCTTTCTGATTCTTGCTTGATGTACAACTTCAGTTGCTCAGCAGTCCAGGGTTTCTGTTGTTGTTTTGCGCTTCATAATGCGCCACACATTTTCAATGGGAGACAGGTCTGGACTGCAGGCAGGCCAGTCTAGTACCCGCACTCTTTTACTATGAAGCCACGCTGTTGTAAGACATGCAGAATGTGTCTTGGCATTGTCTTGCTGAAATAAGCAGGGACGTCCCTGAAAAAGAAGTGGCTTGGATGGCAGCATATGTTGCTCCAAAACCTGTATGTACCTTTCAGCATTAATGGAGCCTTCACAGATGGTCAAGTTAGCCATGCCATGGGCACTAACACACCCCCATACCATCACAGATGCTGGCTTTTAAACTTTGCGCTGATAACAATCCAGATTGTTCTTTTCCTCTTTGGCCTGGAAGATAAATCCATGATTTCCAAAAACAATTTGAAATATGGACTCATCAGACCACAGCACACTTTTCCACTTCGCGTCAGTCCATCTCAGATGAGCTTGAGCCCAGAGAAGCCAGTGGCATTTCTGGATGTTGTTGGTATGTCTTTGTCTTTGCATGGTAGAGTTTTAACTTGCACTTGTAGATGTAGTGATGAACTGTGTTAACTGACAATGGTTTTTTGAAGTGGTTCTGAGACCACATGGTAATATCCTATACACAATGATGTCAGTTTTTAATGCAGTGCTGCCTGAGGGATCAAAGGTCACGGGCATTCAATGTTGGTTTTCAGCCTTGCTGCTTATGTGCAGAGATTTGATGTCCAGATTCTCTGAATCTTTTGATGATATTATGTACTGTGGATGATGACAATCCCTGTTTTTATATGTTTTATACAACATTCCAACTTCACTGGAATTGGGGTTGTAACATGTCAATACATTTTCATCTTTAATTATAGTACACTATCTCTGTACTGTCTGTAACAACAAACGTGAGTTTTCCCCCACTGAGGAAAAGCATTCAGTTGCTCGTCATACTAAACAAAGCCCTTATATGATATCATATGACAACATGAAAAACACCCTGTGTGATGTTTTTTTTAATACCCAGCCAAGTCCAGACAGGAGAAGGAAAAATAACCAGCAAAGACTGGGCAGCTGTTGGAGCCTGTCGACCTTGGGTGTCAGCCTAAGTGTAATTATTTTTCACGCATGCCATGTTGACCAGATATACACCACTTGTGTTCTATTTATCAGGCGTTTCGTGTGAGGTGAAGGCACATACGGGAGAATATTTATATGTATCAACACTGCTGATTCTTCTGTGTAGCTTGTGGGTCGTAGATAAATACAGAGAAGCACTGTCCTCAGAGAGAACCTTCAGAGACATAAATTTAAGTCCAGATCTGATTTTGGTTTGAATGGAGTTGGCATTGATTTATTGGAATTTTAAGCACATGGAATAACTCCCATAAGTCACAGCAGCAGTTGGTTTGCCTCGTGCCAAGTCCATCATCTCTTGCATCTCAATTTTCCTCCTTCAGTCTGTTGTCACCCTCTCTTTCTATCTGTCTGTCTGTCTCTGTCTGTCTGTGTGTCAGGATGTCTGAGCTTTAGACATCCACCGCCTTCACGCCTGTCAAACACCATGATACAGCGTGGTATCTTATCAAATGTCTCTAAATGCCAGTCGGGGAGACAGGAGTAATATTAAAAAGAGTGTAATTAAAATGGAAAGGAGCAGGTCATGTTGGGTAAGACCTTGGGATTAAAAAAAAAGAGCCTCAGAGCAAGCCAAGCAGTTTTTACCGTCCCTCCTTCACTCCCTCTCTCCTCCTTCGCTCACTCTCACTGTCTCTCTCTCTCCTCCCTCGTTCACTCTCCTGTCACCCTGAACAGAGGATTGACATTCAGTCGAGGACACCCCTGGCTGGCGGTTAAAAGAAGTGGAATTAATGTGCGAGTTGAAGAGAGAGTGGAGCAGGGAAGGGTACGGAGGGGGGCCATGGGGGGCATAGGGTAGGTGGGGTGGGGTTGGTCCGTGGTAGTGAATGACTGACACAGTTTTTGATGGAGTGCAGACATGGCTGACTCACTCTCTCTCTCTCTCTCTCTCTCTCTCTCTCTCTCTCTCTCTCTCTCTCTCTCTCTCTCTCTCTCTTCGTCTCCTCAGTCAATCTCTCTATCTCTGCCTTCTGCTCGCTTTGCTGAGGTCACCACCCCTCCCCTCCCACCCCTCCTCTTTTTCCTTTCCTCCCATCCTCTCTGGCCTTATTGTTTTACATCTCTTCATTCAGCCTTTTATGGCTGCTTCGTCCTCGCACAGACCCATCTCACCAACCGGATGATGGGTTCCTCCCCCAGTTATCGCAGCTATTTATTATCCACGATGATCCACAGCACATTTCTCTGACTTTGGGAAGATGGTTTTCACATTGGAGTGCTTTACTGACTCGCCATATAACAAATCCAGTGAGAAGAAGAACACTTGTGCGCTTGCACAGAAAGTGACTCAGCCAGAAAAGAAACTTCACATCACAGACTTGGTGCTAAAATACTACATAGCATTTTAATGCTTCAAAGTGGAATAGTCTGACAGCTTTCTGAGACACTTCTTTTCCTCACACTTATTTCTCTTTTATATTTGGAAGTCAGTGTTGGTATCTTGATGGCTTTTACTGCTGGGTCAGTGATTATTTTTAGTCATTCCTAACTGCTGACACATGACTGCAAGCATGGATAAATCACATTTCAGGGAGTGAGTCAGTCGGTCTTGATGACATCACATGGATGTCTGCAGATAGAGGGAGTCTGAGGTGAGCAGGCTGTTATCAGGTCATGCTGTTTGAAGTCAGCTGTAGAGATACTTCGAACCATGAAGGATTCACTGTGAAATACTTTTCAATGCAAATGATATTGCTTGAATCTACCAGCTTCAGATGTTCTATTCCTTGCTGCAGCCGCCCCCACATTTTACCCTGGTTTTAATAAACCTATTCATGAAAAAATGTTATCAAATCATCACCTTCTTTAGCTTTCGCCTCTCTGTTGCCCTCTGACAAACGCACACCACTGTAAGGTAACTAGAAATCCATCGGCGCTATGACTCTGTGAGCCATGTACTAAGGGGGGAACATGTTTTAGCACTTAACCTCCATAGCAGGAGCAGCTGTGGGGCCCAGAGGGACTGTGTGTTTTCAACAGAGGAAGGCCCTCTGGATGCCTAATTAACCAGGCTGCTTGGTGATACAATGGGATCTTTTAAAATGGCTAAACCGTTTCTGGAACGGGCTGGGGCAAAAATGATGAGGATATGGGGTCAATTCAAGTATGTATCTATACTGAATATGTGTGGACACATACACTTTCAGTATTTTGTGTTATAGCAACACTACAAACAGTCACTTTGGATTGTGAAGTGTAATACTTCCAAATTCAAGCTATAACGTTCATTTTTCATGTATTCAGCATGCACATATTTGCAAAGACTGAGTAATTGGCAGGACCTCAAAATGGGATACAAATCACAATACATGGCTCATGATACAATACATGAAATGGATCATGATTCCTAAATTTCACATTTTATATTACACTATAGTGCCTACAAAACTATACAAAACTTATTGTATCATGGTAAATGCAATATGATACAAGAAGTGTCAAAATACATGGGTAACAGTTCAATACATATCACTATCCATTGGTCATGGTAAGATCATAGACTGTATATAGAATGGACAGCGTGGCTCCACCTTTTACCATTGTGCGGTTTTGAAGCCAAAAAGCCTCTGAGCCGCCATTGGCCGCCATTGGAAGCCAGAGTCTGCGCAGTTGAGACTTACAAGGAACTCTGGGAAAATCTGAGTGGAAGCGGGTGACAAAAATCATTTATTTTTTTTATTTAGACCATCTAATCTCCTCTTAACTGTCCTTCTCAGTCTATTTTATTATTCCTGAAAAAACTACACATGAACGGCATCTGACAATCATCGTTAAACGAGATGTAAAACTCTGTTTTTAACCTTTATTAAATAATGAAAAAGAAACATTTCAGGAAAAAAAGGGGACCTGAACACAGTGCAGCCCAATAATATCTAAATATCACCACAGCATACGGATGTGAGAAACGTTTCTACGCGGTGTAATAATTTTTTAAAGTTTGACCACATCCCATCTAGAATGAATAGAGAGGTTTTGTCTCATACTGCAGCCAGCCACCAGAGGGGGCAGTTTTTGTGGTGACCTCAGTTTGAGCCGAGCGAGATGATGTCAATTTTTTTTTACAGTCTATGGGTAAGATATATTACACAATATATGGGTCATGACTTGAAATCTTATATGATATATGGGTCATATATATGAATACCTACTTTTCAGTACATACATGATTTGATATGTATCACAAACACGGGTCTCTATCACAATCCATGGATCATGACATAATCATCCCAATAGAATCTACCCTAATTTGTGAGAACAAAGGGTTGAAACAAAAGCATAAAATTAAACTTTTTTGTACTATTAGTTATACTTGAGTGATACTGATACCTGTTTTGATACAGCAGCCAAAAAATAAGAAAAACAAACCAAAAAAACAAGAATTTGAAACAGTATGAAAATAATGTTTTCTTTTTTTTTTTTTTTACCTCCTTCTTTCCATTCGCAGCAGTCACTGTTTGAGGCAGCTGTGGCTCAGTGGTAGACTCATTGGTGTACTGCCATCTGCCTGCACCAGGTGTTCCCAATCCGACTCAATCATCTCTCAATTGACAGGACGGGGATTCGATCCCAGTTCCAGCAGTCACATTACAAAGTGTCCTAGACGTTAAAGGCTGACCAACGAGACACTGGTGGTCACATGGGGAGGTCGGAAAGACAAGAAAAACTCAAGACCTTTTATCATTTTACTGTCAATGATGACGCGATAGCTTCATTATTGAAGCTACCAGCCTAAGGAGGTTCTGATCCTGTGGTATCTCATTTTAGGTCTTGATGGGATAACTTGTTTTTCAGTAATACTTTTCCCAGTAATACTAGCAGCTAAAACAGTGTTTCCAATTAATGGTTGTTTGTTTTTCCATTATTTTAGTTAGAATTTGGTCAGTGTAGCAGTGATTCTAAAAAGCAAAAATAATTTAAAAAGAAAAAAAATCAGAAAAACATTTCCACATGGAGGGTTTTCTTCTTCGTTCCTGAAAAAATGTACTACAGCAAGTTGATGTAATCAGTGAATGTAGTAGGGATGGCAGATTTGCTGGATTTGAGGAAGCTGAGAAGAGACGAGCTTTGAGTGGAACCACAGGTAGGGCTCCACTCATTATGGATCGATCCCCCCATCTCCTGTGTCAGGTCCTCTGCAGGCCTGATTGAAGTGTTTTCTCCCAGCTTCATGGAACTGTAAAAGCAAAAAAAGAAAGAAAGAAATCCCTGCCTACTATTGATTTCAAAATGTCAAAACCTAAACCTTAAGAGGAGCAGAATACACTCCAAAAGGCTTCAAGATGGGCTTAATGGCTGCCAGAGAAAAGCTGTTGGGAAAGTTTTTACTCAGTTTATTTTTTCTGTAAAGCTTCCCCTTTGTCTCGCTCATCAGAATGGATTTTCCAGAGGAAGAGGTAGGTGAAGCATATCACCCTGCCATAACGAGGCAGAAACTGTCAGTTAGGATACCATCCCGTCTGCTTCGTTAAGGATTAGGCTGGTTGGGGGAATGTTGTGAATTAATCCAGAGCGTCAGACATCACACTGAAGCCTTGCGCTGGATTAGTATTAGCTTTTGTTTGATTCATTGTGAATTAACCGACATAATCCACCTGGTGTCAGACACAATAAAAACACAGCAGCTGACACAGAAACAGGATTAGGTTTACAGAGAACAGCAGGCCTTACTGCCATCAGTCAGTTAACCTGGGATCCTGTTCAATCAAATTAAACAAATGGCCTTATCTGCATTATAACTGGCATTTTGCCATTTAATGCATTTTGATCCTCTTTCCCCAGCAGTGTAGTGCTGCTGTACACTGATTAGACTTAGATGTGTTATCGCTGGCCTTCCTGCAGAGGTTTATTTGATACATTATGAAAACACCTGGTACAGGCAGATGGCAGATCACCAATGAGTCTGCTTCTGCCTGAGGTTTCTGCCTGTTAAAAAGGAAAGTCCTCTTTCCACTTGGGCGTAGCAGATATATGTTGTGTCTCTTGGACACCAAACAAAAGGTTCTGTATGTTATTCATATGTTTCATCCTTTTTGCTCTCACACTGTTTTCCTTCATATAGCCACAGCTGAAATAGGAAACAACCCTGATGCAAAAATGCCAGGATACCTTTGACCTTTCAAAAATCTTGTCCCTCACCTACAAATTCTGTATTCATAACCCTGAATCTGTTCATAGAGGCTGTCTTTGGGTTCAATTTGCAAGAAGATGAGTGGTTGAGGTATGTTTTGCCCTTCGGTAACAGATTGGTTCCTGGGTCTTCCAGTTACTCGGCCTGCGTGTTTGGCAGCAGCTGTATCGTCATTCCCCAGGCTGAGGCTGAGTACCTGCAGCAGAAGAGGCAGACGTTCTGGGAACACCTGCTGGGTTTCCTGCCTCTGTTTCTCGCCTTGCTTCCATCTCTCCACCCGTCCCTTGCCACCTCTCTCCTGAATCTGTCACTGCCTTTTCTTTCATCTGCATCTCTTTTCCCCTCCCTTCTCTCTACATCCCCTTCCTTTCCATTTGGCTTCACTCCTCCATCTCTCCATCCCTACTTCCCTGCATCCACACTCTGCCCAATCACAGGTATGACAGCAGCCGAGCTGAGCAAACACTCCCTCAGGTGCTGGTCTACCTTACATACAGTAATGTGTCATCTCTGTATTACACAGGATGTGGTGAGAATGGCACTGCTGGCTGGCGTGTATTGCCAGCAGACATCATGTTTACACTCTTTCTTTCAAGTAGACATCTTCACCATTCCCAAAATCCCAACAAGTCCTCTTATCTGCAGAACAAAGTACCTTAAGTTGTTTGTCCTTGACTTTCTCAAGGACTCAATTTATTATAAGAAGAATGAGTGTTAATTGATTCACCACTTCTGTTGGAGAATAATGGGTAATGTAGAGGTCTTATGAAAGAAGAAACACTTGGGAAACACTTTGTTGCTCTCCTTTGAAAACTGGATGATAATATCAGTAACTTTCTCTTGTCTGTGTGACAAGATGCTTGTTAGCTTAGCTTAGCCTAACAGGAAAAGTGATTCAAACAAGCTCCTCCAAAAGCTGCAAAATTGTCTACCAGTGTTGGGCAAGTTGCTTGCAAACAGGGTTGCGTCTAGATGGGTGGCAACTGGTGGCATGGGCCACTCTTGAAATCTGATTGGCCATCCCAGGTGCAACTCTAAAATCCTTAGCTGGGTTTGGCCATTTGCCTCATCATAGGCATTGTGCTGAAATCAACTGTTTGAACAGTGCTGTGAAAAAAAAAGATACAAGTAATTGCAAAACATCACCAGACCAGTATAGGCCAGTAAGACAACAACAAGGGCCATAAATTGATAGATAGAAGGATAAGACAGGTTGTCATCCTTATGTGAAGTTCTTCAGTTAGCCTTTTAGTATTTTGGACATTTAGCCTGTGCTGGTTTTGATCGATCGTACTGTATTGCACTGCATATGGATTTGTTGACACCCAGAAAGAGGTGAGTGCCAGTGAAGCTAGTGACCCTGTTGCCGGTTGAGGCAGTTTCAAAAAGCCGGAAACAGCTTTGGCAGACAAAACACTGGACCACTCCCCCATTGTTTTTCGTCCCAGGCTGTAACTGTTTGTTTTTTTTGCAGTCAAGATTGGCTCTTTGTATCTGTATGATACTTATAGACATCATTTGTGAGACAGAAAGGATAAATCAGCAACATTCAATCTTGGGTGCACTTAAACGTTTTCCGGCACCCCAGTCAAACACAAATATACTAATAAAAATGACCTCTTGATCAATAAGTAACAATACTTTACCATTCTCTTTTCTTGATGTGATTTAGCTTTTTTTCCCCAAGCGTGCCTTTATTTTTTGATTGGCTTCCTCTTAACATGAAAATTAAATAAAGGTGTATGAATTTCTTCCTCTTGTAGAGTTAACCATTGGCTGGCAATTACCAGTAGATCGGTTTTATCACCACCAGCTGGACAGGGTTGGAGTAAGGGTAGAGGCTAAGAGCAGATGACAAATCTTAATAAAATTAACAAAGAGGCCCTCGGCATGACCCTGTTGCCATTTCTGTTCTAAAAAAGCCACCAGAAATAATTGTTTTCAAATAATGACTTGCTAGTTACTTCAACTTTATCTTTTTGCCCATTGAAAAAATGACATTAAAACTGAAGGCTCTACACTTGTCACAATTTGTATATTACATGTGGTAATAGACAAGCAGAATTTATGCAGGTGACTGCAGGCAGGAATAGTGCAACCTGCTTTAACACATTCCACCCTAACCTTACTCATAGGCTTTGCGTCACTATAGCAATGTCACGCTGTGTCTGAAAGAGGTAATTTCATTGTTTAAGCAGAAGACCAATTTATGCCTCTGAAATCCTGTTGGGCTTGTAGAAAATGGTGAGTGAGAAAGATTGTTTTTATTTTTTTACTCAAATGCTTTTAGCAGTCAGTAAGGACACTGCAGGGACCCAGCCGAGTGAGGTCATTTCTATTTGTAGGGTCAAAGCCTGCAGATGCAGTCACAGTCAAGACTCTGGGCACTCAGACTGAGCTCTCTCAAAGCCCTATCACTCAAATGTGGAGGCTCGTTGTCCTGGCAGGATGACTGATAACTATTGCTGTTTTCACCATCATCATGTTTAGACAACCTCAATACATTATGCACGATCCAATGTTGTGTGCGCATGCAATATGGTCATACATGTTGTAGACAGGAAGTAGATGCATCAGTCACAGAGGGCATGTGAAGGATGACTGGCTGTCTCCCCATGTGTTCTGAATGGAGGAACTGTCATAGATTTCTCAATTGATTACGCATCCTCACATCTCACATGTAATTGCATAAGAGTCAAGGCAAGCTGGGTTTCCAACCAGAACGCTCAATCACTTTTTGTCTATTATGGAGGATATACTCAAAATTCAATATGGAAAGGTGCCTTATTGAGTCTGAAGGGTTTAAAGAAAAAAACTGAACCAATTTTGTTTTGTTTTGTTTTTAATGTTTTTCACCAGTTACCACAGTATTAGACCATAGTAAAATAACTCACTGTGTTGAAGTATAAGCCAAGGCTGAAGGTTGAGAACTACCAGAACCATAGCTCAACAGCCTTGCATACTTATGCTACTGGGCTTGAATGGGTGGTAGCAGGGACAACAAATGTAGCATTATAACATGCTCAGCATTATAATGACACAGCTTGCTTTATACCCACACAAACAAGTTATAACCATAGACTGTATGAAACGTGGACATAGCCTCAGTGATTTAACTCAGTGGAGAGGCATTTTGAAGCCCAATAAGGGCAGAGGCCATATTGGAAAAATGACTCAACCTCACTTCAAGTCAAACATTGTAGCCTAGCAAACAGCTTCTGAATCTCACATGTAAGTCAACTCAGCTGTACCCCTAACTACCCCTAATACAGTGTGTATTTCTCCTAATGGGGATTCCTTGGCTTTTAAAGCAGCCTCTAGTGGATGTTTGAGGTACTGCTAAGGTTTTCACATTGATTTCATTTTTCAACAGCAGTTGCCACTTCACAAGAACATGGGTGGCACAGCAGCTCCCCAAGTGAAGCCAATATGTTTAGAGCTCCCCCTAGTGACTGGCTGTATTACAAGTCATAAAATCCATCTCCTTCATTATAATAGATGGAACATAGGACCATGATACAGTTCATGAAATTCTTAAAGGTACTGTGAGGAATTTCTGAGTGATCTCGAAAAAGTCTCACTTCTAGGTATATGCCTGATCATAATCCACAATTTAAAATGAGATTATCAGCACCAATATAAGATAATTCCAAATGCTACTTCTTAGCTTCCTGATCAGGTCGGACAGCACTGGATTGATTTACGAGATCTTTGCTGATCTCTGCTGAAAACTCTTTGTGGGATTTAGTTTGTAGTGCTAATGGAAACTGGAGCTGAACTGTCAGACAGAAAAAGGACAGAAGAGAAGAAAGCCAAACGGGAGAGTGATAGAGCACGGGCTGAAGGCTAAAACATAAGCTAAAGGCTAAAACATGAGCTAAAAGCTAAAACATGGGCCAAACTGTGATAAAGTGAATTTCAACCAACATGCAGCTGTTATACTGCAGTGATCCATTCAAAATTGAAAGTCTGCCAATAAAATGAAGTGTGAGGTTATGTTAGCTCTTCTTGGTAGATGAGCAAGACATAAGGATTCACTAACATTACACGTCAGCCTATGAATACGTCACAGACATCGGGCTGCAAGTAGCACTAAATATAGCTGGCTACTAAAGTACAATACAAACTTACTAAGAAAACTGTGTAACTGTTGATAAATACATTACCTTGTCACTGCTGACTAATGTTTACGTGCTCACTTTCACAGAGGGGAATGTGACATCATGATTGACAGCCCTTTTGACTCGTGTGTCTTCTGCTGCATATTTTACCAGATAAGCAGAGTAGAGAAGGAAAAGTGGGCAAAAACAAAAATCATTACACATTCCAAAATTTGGTTGTCTACTTCGACGCTACTACTTCTTTGCTGTTATAGATACATAATCAAATGTGACGTCAATCGGCCCCTTTAGCGAGACCACCTCAATGCATGCCTTGCCTGCAATAAATTTGGAAAGCTTCACTTTTCTTTTCTTTTTTCGTTACCATGAGAGGAAATGGAGCATGCTATCAATGTTATATTATAGACAAACTAGTACAAACTAGTGTGCTAATGCCTTAGCTTAGCATACCAACAACAGCGAGTAAAAGATGCCATATTCAGAAAATTTTAAAACCGCCTAACGTTTCACTTTGCATTTGTGCCCATTCTGACTGCCAAGGCATTTAATCTTCTCTACATTGTGCCATCCAGACCTCTTGAGAAAGTGTCTTTCCTGTGCTCACATCCATTATGACAAAATAAGGACATCTCTTTCTGTGCTCTAGACTTATTGATGTGTGAGGCTTTTATACAGATAGAAGATGAAAGAAAAATAAAATGTCTGCAAAATAGATTCCCAGTGTGCTTCACAGTCTGCTGGGTTATCACATGGATCATAGGAAGACGCTCATAAAAGGGTCCAAGCAAAAAAAAAAAAAAAACACGTATTTTCTCCAAACGGACCAAGGCACAAATAAGTGTGAGTGCTTTGAAATGCAGAATGGCCAGCCAGTCAGTCAGTCAGTATGTCCTCCCCTTTCACAAAGTGCACCAGGGGCGAGATAATGTCAGCCCCCACGTCGTTTTCTGACCCCTCCTCTGTGTTCAGCAGAGGCAGACTGAGGCAGGTTGCCAGAAGCTTTCAGGGCTGGTAGAACAAAAATGTCTCAGCGGGTCTTGTTTTATTTCCCTCAAGTAGCATTCAACACCTCCCCATCATATTCGCAGCAGACAACCTTCCATTACCATACGATTCAAATCTAACATCAGCTTACATTCATTGTAAAAGGGCACAGAAACATGTAATTATTTTCCCTCTCCCCTCCCTGAGATCAAAGCCCAAACAGGAGTGATTACAGAGAGTCAGGTTGTCTTTGAAGACGCTCTTCGGGTTCCTCTCTTTCTGTTTGGTTAGTGTATAAACAGAGCTGGGAGAGACGCCACAGCTCTAACCTCTCCTCAGCACGCAGACACTTGCCGATTGGCAGGTGTGCTTGTGTTTACAGGCAGCCGCTGTTCGCATGGTGCACTTCAACCCTGACCCTTCTCTGGGTTTCTCTGATAGTCCTCTCTCCCCACAGCTCACTTTCTCTGTGTACCATCGTAAAAGAAGCAGCAGGCTCCTCTGCTTCCCTTCACTTCTCTCCTTGAACCCTGGCTGTAAAGCATACTTTTACGTGATCTGTTTTTGGTTTGTGGGGTTAGACATGGCAAGAGAGAGATGCGCTGATTGCAGTGTTTATATAGAGAAAGCGAAGTATATGAAGAGATTGAGAGATGAACCACACAGAGGATATACTCTCTTGCGTGTCATAGGAGCCCTGCTGTTAGATTTCTTTTTAATTTGGCAGTCCAAACATCACTGTTTGCCCAGTGCTTTGCCTTTTTCCAGCTGTATATTTACAGTAAATGGATGACTGAATTACAGAGAGGAACAGAGATCAGTTCCTGTCCTCTTTCCCACTCCTTTTTTTCCCTGTATTTTTTCGATGGACAGCAAACAGTTTTCACAGCTGAAAGTGAACACCATGCAATGCTGCTTTGCCAAGATTTTACTAAGACCTTGCAGCTGTGAGAGCTACAGCACGAACTAATGAGACAGGGTAACGCTCTCTTTATAGCCTTGGATTTACATGTGTTTACCATGGGAGCTCAAGATAAAATGGTAATTATTGGGGGACTGCATACTGTTCAACAGAATTTAAAATATGCTTTATTTTTCTTTTTTGATTTTTGAGAAGCTGTATGGACACCATATGGTTCCCAAGCATATCACTTCATCTTGGGGTTCACTGTTTATAAAATAATTGTTGAAAGATAAAGCCCCAAATTTATCCCTCATTGAAAGAGAGACTAGAAAATCTGACTGTCGAAGAATCCAGTGAATCAAAGTAATGGTGGATTTTTCACATTTGCAATGAGTGTTGGGTCGTACAAAGTGCCTGTGATTCATTTTAGTTCTTTTGAATGAAAGATATTCTTTATAATGTCATGAACAAAAAGATAGAGAGGCCCTGGACCTGGTGGTCTTTTTCAAGCGGAAAAAGACTTCAGAACTTCTGACTGACCACAATATTCCTGAGTTAAGTTGCAGATTGTTGCACTTAGTAAAAGAAAGGTCACGGGGAACTTAACTGAAGTGATTTTGTCTGATGCCATAAAGAGAAATGATGGCCTGATGAGCTTTTTGTTTGAGTCAGTTGAGCACAAACATTTGTAAGGTCATTCTCTGAACTCTTTTTTTATATAGAGGGAAAAAAACAAAGTGAAAGTTGCTGGTTTGATCAAACTGAGGTTTGTGAACACAGCCTGGCAAGAAGCCAGCTTTTGCTTTCTGACCTTTGCTGGCAAGCAAAATGGAGTGATAGTACTACTCACAAATACAGAAACTCCATTAGAACTCAGGGTTGAGTTTGATGTGTGTTTGCCAGTTGCCCCATAGATTATCTGCATGTGTAATGCGCAGCTATGAACCGCAGCACAGAGATAGTCCAGAATATTCAAAGTATCTCCACTGACATACAGTCACACTACAGTCCATCTTACCTCTGCAGGAGCACCAGCTTACATCAGCTGAGCACAGTAAAGGCCAGTCAAAGGAGGAGCAAGGTGCTAACCATTAGCAAATTTACGTCATCCCAAGCGCAAGGGTCAGTGCGGTCAGACGGACCACCCAACAGCTTGGTCATCAAGGACAAAGACAGAGGAGGGGTAAGGAGAGAAAAAGAGAGGAAAAAGAGGGAGGGAGGAGGAGTGTGGCTATCTCCTTTCAGACTGTCCTGCAGAAATGTGCTGAGATGACACAAGCTTTTACATACCCAGTGTGCACTCAGTTGTTAAGCCACATGTACTGTCAGCACTGTTAAGGTTTTGTTCATTGTTGCATATGTGAGTATGTGTGACTTTAGGCATCTGATTCAATGCACCACGGTAGCCATTTTCCTCTGATGTCACATTCAGATGTCGTCATAATGCTGTACTACCTGGTTCCAGGTTGTAATTTCTATAATCCTCTGGAATCGCACCTATTATCACCAATTTGTAGCAATCAGACGGATCAGCAACTGTTAACATGAAAGAGCAAAGAGGAACACATGGATACATTTTTTAAAATCATTGTCAAGCATTGCATTTAGTTACCACCTAGCTACTATACTGTAGCTAGGTGGCTACTATGCTGTAGCTATTTTATTTTGAAAGTGTTATACGTTAGAATAGGCAACTTTTTTGATTTTCACCTGATCAAAACAGTATCCTCGCTAACCCCTTAGCAACCATAAGAAAGAGGTTTTAGTTAACATTCCACCTTTGGTGACCATATTTTCAAACCTTCAAAAAGGGATAGTTTTATTTTTCCCCAAAAAACACTTGGATTTTTTTTATCAGTGCGTCTGAACAGTATGCCCCTCAACAAAGCTGACTGACACATGCACAGAAAAATCTTGTGAAAATTTAATTCACTATGATTTTTTTCTTGGATAAAACATCAACAGCCTTGGTTATGACACTGAATGACTTACAATGCAGTAGATAGTAACACAAATCTGAACAGAGATTCTTCAAAGCTGGAGAAATCATTATTTTATTACCTATTTGTTGGGATCTTGAAAACTGGATGGTCTAAGCAGTCCACCTTCAAGTTAGCATTATCAGTCACCACCTTACTTAGTGTAATATGTAACTTCTTTAATTAGCACTCTTGACTTACATATCCTAGCTACAGTTAAAGCAGCCAGTAAGTATCTGTACGCTAAGGAGCTAATACGTTATGGATTATCTTGTTTTATCTCAGATATGACCCAAAGTTCCTCTAGCTTGATGTTAAAAACGGTATCTTTTGTTGCTGATATATCTTGAAGCCTTGCAGTGATCATTTGTCAGATTCCTTATGAAACTACGGCTAACGACCCAAAACCCACGTTTACACAAGAATTCCAAAAACACATCCTCACTAACTTTACCACTGACTGGAAGACTTTTATGTACTTTATATATTATGTAATGCTTCAAAGAGTAGCTTTAACAACTTATACTTTTCGAGCTCAGGTTAATGATAACAAAAACAGCTGTTTCAATATGAACATTTTCTGCTTTGTGATGCTAGCTTATGGTTGTCAAATATGTTGTTTTACCTTAAAGCACCCTTCCACAATCTATTGTTTTATCTTTTTGGTTGCTGATCAAACTAGAGGCACTGAAATGTTAATGATAAGAGATAAGTTGCCTTGCATTCACCTAAAACGCGGAACAAAACGGATTGCCATCATGGCTGAATTTTAACTTTGCACCCTGAGCATGGTGATGGTAATATGTTTAATGAGGCACATGCAGAAGGAGTCTGTGTGTGTTCTTATGTCTGAGTGCACATCAAGGAGTGCATTCTTTATGTGAGTGTGTTGGTTTTTTCCTCCTCACAGAGTGATGACAGTGCCCAGTCTGCTGCTCAAACACCAAAGCATCACAGGCATACTTTCAGCTTCATATTTTTCAACAACCCCAGCTTGGGTTATTTGGGTCGTCATGACATGACAGAGTAATTGGTTTGCACAGATCACTCCCTGTATTTGACAACCTGCCCCATTTACTGTCTGGGCTCTCCGGTCAAGCTGCTTATAAATCTTTCACCCACTTGATTAATCGTCTCAAAAGTACCCCTCTGCCAGGTAAATAAATAATGAGCAAAGTGATGATTTCTATTGTTGTCCAGTCAGCAGGTTGACCTGCCAAGAGGTCGACTGTGAAAAACACTTCTGATGCTGGAGTGGAGCAAAAAAAAAAAAAAAAAAGGAATATTTAACGAAATGCATAAATTGTCCTCAAGAGGTGTTTATGTTTAATGGTGTTTGTTTGAGTGTGTTTGTGTGAGTAAGACACGGTGTAGCCCAACATACATGTCTATACACAGGTAAGGACAGGAGAGCCACATAGTACAAACTATTTTTTTTACCTCTACCCTCAACACTTAAACACAAATTTCCCTTTTCTTGTGGAGTGAGGATACTTAAAGAGACAGCAGCTAAAACAAAATGTTCCAGGCTCCGTTTACATGACAATGTTTCACAGCGTTTCACTTAAATACACAGAGAAAAAAATCTGTGTTTACATGGAAACGCTGAGCGACTGAAAATGTTGTAGTATGCATAGCAGGCCTATAGGGGGCACTGTAACTGTAGACTCTTTTGGTAGTCTGCCGCCAGAGAAAAGGTGGGCTGATCATCTGTCGTATATATCAAATGTGTCTTATCAGAGTGCAGAAGTGGAGCAACAGATGCAAGGAAGTCAGCAGACTCAGCAGCACAAGCACAACATGGTAGTCCGCCATTGAACCGTTGTTGTTGTCAGGTTCGTGCATGGCAGTTAAAAGTTCCCACTACGAAAGTGGAACACGAATTCTCAAAGCGGAGTATGACGTCAGCATTTCTACTGGAAACTCCAGCTTGCCATTTACACGACAATGGAGGCTGCAATGTATCAGAAAAATTTCACTCTGGGGGGCATTTCGAAGAAAGTTGCTAAAACGCTGTTTCCGTGTAAACAAGAGGCTAAAATGCAACAATACTTTTGCGTTTCATCCTAAAACCGTTGGCGTGTAAACAGCACATCAGACAGTGTTTCAGAAAACTCTTTTTCAGCCTCTATTATTGTTATATAGTAAATATTAACATAGGGCAGTTTAAAATACTCATACTTGAAGTATTTTTTCTTTAACTAAAAGATATTGTGGGGAACATTTCTCTTGCATCTCTTGTGAACATGACAGTATGTCTTAACTATTTGCTAAGCCTGACCTTTACATGTATGTGTACTATTTTTACCCCAATAAAATTTTTATTATTACTTTTGTCACTGTCAAATGCAACCTTCCCTTTAACCAGGGATGGAAATGTAAAGAAAAACTCTTAAAGGCCATAAATGTGCTTGTCCGACACTGACCCAGTGTTACATAAATAAAAAAAAATAGCCTTATATAAATCTGCAGTTTTCTTCCTGATGATCTTGTTTGCTTTTATAGGTCAGTGAGACACCACTTTAGAAATCCTCAGAGAACATTAAAGTGAAAATGAGTGTTGTTTTTCCATCTCTGCCTGAGGATCATCTGTGCTACTTGTTTAAATAGGAAATACATTTTTTAAGGGACACTTTAGTCATACATTTATGTCAGCCAGCCCCTCAAAAAAGGTGCAAACATATCTTCCTGTGAAAGAAAGGCTTTCTTTTTAATTGAGACTTCAAGGTTCACCTTGCCTTTTTTCTTTCTCGTGTCAAAGCTTTCTATTTCGTGCCCTGTCATTTCTAGCCATGAGGATTTAAGAGACAGTAACGACCTGCCCCCCTAGTCCTGCAAACCAGCAGGGGGCAGAGGTGTGTGAGTGTGAGAGTTGGTGTTAGTGTGTGTTCTTGGAGGGTTTTATTCCTCCTCCACATCCACTTTAATGACATCAGAGAAGAGACAGTATAGTTCACTGCTGGCGAGCATACCAAACAGGAAGGCTCTCTCGCTCCCTCTCATACAGTGTCTCCTTGGGTATTACAGCTCAATATGAGCTGTTCTGTTTGGCCTGGCTGGGTTTTAATAAAACCTGACAAGGATTTATCACCTGTTCATGGCTCTATGTGCTGCCACTCTGTCAGACAGAGGTGGTGGAGGTGGTTGGGGGGTGGGCTCTGCCATGCAGCAGTCATATTCACCTCATATTAATGTGTTTGCAAGAGAACTGAACTCGCCCGGAGGAAGAAGGCAATGAAGCCGGCTGATGAAGTGAATGTATTAAGGAGCAGGCCATCGCTTTCTTTCAATGAAGCTATTTTTGTGTGCACATCCCTCAGAAGCCCTTCCTGATTGAGACACATTCAATTTTCATGCATATTACTTCACTGCTCCTCATCATGTTAAGTTTTAATGAGAGGAGAAGCATTAAACTTTATTAAAACAATGACTTTCACATACCAACACTCAGATTCATATTTTAGACACATAAAAAGTCTTACTTCAATCGTCATTTTCTTAAAGAACATTAAACTGAATTTTTTTCTCCTTTTCTTTCCTCTTTGTTTTTTTTTATTTATTCATTTATTTACTTTTATTTATGCATGGAATCATTTTGTCTGTTTTTGTTTGCATTTTTTTTGACCTGACTCTTTGTTTACGCTGGATTATTTTGTAACAATATTTCTCATAGTGCAGTGCCATATATTTTTTTTGATAGTTTTTAAGTAAGGTATTTTTTTCCTCCCATATAATCAAAAACAATAACCTTGTACTACCAACACACTTATAAATGGATATAAGACTACTGACTATTTGTACGACAGCCAAAATACCACCTTGGTAAATGGAGATTCTGGGCTCGTGAAGTCACTGAAGTGACATCAGCCCTGCTGATGATGTCTATTTGGTGCTTCATATGGCCTACCTGTTATATCTTGACTGAGTCATGAGTCATCTGGTCAGACACCCGCACCCTTGCAATTGTAATCACGATATAGAAATGGTCAGTTACTTGGTTGCTCACAAGCAGCAACCTCAGGTCCAGAGAAACAAAGCTGATGTGGAAGTGCTAAAAACTGCACTACCTCAGACATCCACTTGAGGCTGGCTGTAAAAGCACAAGGAGCCACAAAAGCCTGGTCTTACTGCAAAAATGATCATGTTTGTGGTCTGGTTTAAAAACAAGTTTTTGGTTGGAACAGCGTATTTATTGGCACACTCTGTACAGGGAAAAATGCATTTATAATGCATCAGCTTTTAAGAATAAGGTTCACAGTATAGCATAACTAGGGGCATGTTAGGGGCAGACACACTGTAGCTGTTGGGGAGGAGGCTAAAAGCTCTTTGCTTTATGTTCAGTTGACTAAAAGATGGGTTGAATCAACATTTCTAAAATGGTGACTCATCCCACCAGACATTTCAAAACACAAGAACCAATGGGGTCAGCATGGCTTAATTTTTTTAATTTTTTAAAATTTTTTTGTATAGCATCAAAGATTCCTCAGGTCAGCTCAGTCGACAGTATATTGGTATATATTTTAGTATATATTCACAAATTAGAAAATAAATTAATAAACTGATTCAAATGAAACTTCATGGAAAATGAGTACTGGGGGTCTAAACCAACATGAAAAGAATCAACTTCAATGACCAACATCATGTTTGTAAAAGAATGAATTGGATGTGTATTTTGAATTGTGTGCCTTCTGTTACCATGGGTGAGTCAGAGTTTTTGGCCTATGTTGCAGGGAGAGCAATAAATGTGTGTTTTGGCCTCACTTTTTGGGTGTTGTCATGTTGGCTATTTTTTTTTTTTTTTTTTTATACAGAAACCTGAAAGAGTTTCACTTTAGTCGTTAATCGTTCAGACACAATGACACATTTCATTTCTTTTTTTTTTTTTTAAATGGGGCATTATTTTGGATTAATCTTGTCTCATCTTTCCCCTCTCTTGAAAAACACTGTATGTTTGTTTTGTTTTACACTTTGTTTTTTTTTTTTTAAATAAATAAATAAATAAAATAAAACTTCATCAAAGGGGGTTACACACACACACTCACATACACACACACCACTGTGGATACATAGGACAGTGAATGACTAACACCCAACCTTCCTGTGGACAACTGTTTCTTTCTTTGAAATATCTTCTGGGGAGATTTCATTATCCTCTTTTAATCTCTTATCATTTCCTCCCTCTTCATCCCTCACTCCACCTCCTCGTCACTTCTGTGTGCCTCACACCAGGCATCCCTATTGAGGACTACCTCAGGACCGTTGCTAGGTGATGGCCCCCTGATTAACGAAGGTTTGAGGATGGGTGGGGTGTGTGTATGTGTGTCTAAAAGCGTGTGTGTGCGTCTCTTTCTCAGCAGTTATCACTAATTGACAGCTGCCGGCCCTTGGGGCTGTATTCTAACCTTGCGCCCCCCAGTGTAATCAGAGGGCAGGGCTCTGTCGCCCCCCGTAGGAGAGCGTGGAGCTACTTTGGTTGTGGCCTTAAGAAGGGGCAACACACTGCATGAGCTGTTTGGATAAGCAAAGGAGATGCAGGAAGACGGGGGGAGAAAAGAGGGGGGAATGGGCTGAAGTGAGATTTAGGGGGTCAGAAGGGGACTGTGGGTAGAAATAGTGAGATAGGAAAGAAAAGGAGAACACAACATTGATGGGACTATAAGGAGAAAGGGGTGGAAGGGTGAGGGCATGGCATGCTGTTTGAGGAAGGGGGGTCCCCAGCTTTTCCTCTGTGCCAGTCTGCCGGCTCAACACCATCTGGATTTATTCTCAAACACCGGCCAACTCTCCACCACTCCAACTAGGACAATCTGATTATTCAGCCCCCCCTGTGCCCCCTCCTTTCTGCAATATAACTCAAATTAAAATGAGATTATTGTGATCATACTTTGAGCTCGGAGGTTGATAATGAGTTAGGGGCACATGTGATCGTGGCTGTATATGAGGTCTGCGTGATATACACTGCAAATGTTTGCCAACTTTGGTCTGGAGTTTGCTTTAGTCTGAAAAGGCTTTCAAATATTTGCTCAGGATGCTTTGAGAAAAAAATTGAAAAAGTGTCAGAGCTGTTGGAGGGAGTCAGGGTAATTTTGAAATTAACTTCAGACTAAAAAGTCATTAGTGATTATTAAACAAAGGCTGTCCTGAAATTTGCATTTAATATAAATCCCATAACATTACACTCGTTCTCTTATCAAGTGCCTCTGAAGCTGGTTAAAATGAGTTACACTTTTTTATTATATCACTACAGATGTCTACGTGCTGCCTCGTACTAAACATTTCCCTCCTTCTCAAAGGCAAGCAATTAAACAGACCCCTTGTCAAATATTAACTGTGCTTAAATTTATTGCATGACACAGAAACCGCAATTTCTCTCATAAGTAATTAGCAAAAAAGGCTTTTGATGCATGTTTTCTATCCTCATCACAGCTTCACTCATTTGAATGTGCTTAACAATAGCACTCCAAAATGCTTGAATGTAATTAAGATGCATAAAAGTAATTTCTGCTTAATCCCCAGACACATAGCATCGGTTTGCTGCAGTAAAATATAGAAGGCTCAAATTCAAACCCCATTGCTCGAGTAGAAACACAAGATGCAATAGCAGCTGTGTCATCACCACTCTCTGTAATCGGAATGAGTGATTATTTTCACAGGAAGCATAAATTGAATCACAGTATAGGACATGTTTGTCTCATGATAAAGCAGCATTGCCTCCACTGTAATTATCTTCATATTACTGTAATTATTTGAAAGTGTGCAAAACGGATTATTCCCATTGTCCCGCGCCTGGATACTCTGACTGCATGCGCTGATGTTCTCTCAGCCTGTCACCCACAGTCTGCCTCTATGTCTTCATGCAGACTTTGACATTGTGGAGCAATCAATAGATCCTGAGCGCAGAAATGCATCTCACCCTGATTATAATGAAGATAGCCGGTCATTTAAAATGCTAATGGCCAATTTCACCTAATAAGAGACATTCAGGCAGCAGTTCATTAAAATTTAGAGGTGGAAAAGTCTATTCCAATTAAGTTTCACCCTCCCCCCCCCAGCGTCAAACCCATTAGGATTTTAAGAAATGTCGAAACATCCCATCTTGCAGTCTCAACATCTCGCTGAGGAAGTGGGTTTAAAACTTGAGTGGAAGGCACCATTGATGAACATTAGTGGTAGTTAGCATATGACCTCATCTGCGAGTCATTCTGCACAACACAGATACCCGTGTCAGGTTCAAATCACTTCATTCTCATCAGTTGTCAGTCCACTGAAACATGGTTACACATCTGGGTTGACTTTCAAAAAAATTCCCTGGCCAGGCGTGAAGTCAACAGGTTTAAGTTTTTAGAGTCCAATTAAGGCCCCGTTTATACGACAACGGTTTCAGGATGAAACGCAAAAGTGTTGTTGCGTTTCAGCCTCTCGTTTATACAGAAACACTGTTTCAGCCGACCTGAATAGCAACTTTTTTTAAACGCCCTCCAGAGTGGGATTTTTCTGAAGCCATCGTTGTCGTCTAAACAGCAAGCTGGAGATTTTGGTGGAAACACTGACGTCACACTGTGTTTTGCACATGTGCGTTCCACTTTTGTTGTGGGAACATATGCGCAAACCAGAGAACAATGACAGTTCAATGGCGGACTTACCATGTTGTACTTGTGCTGCTGAATCTGCTGACTGCCTTTCAGCAAAATGTGCATCTGTTGAACCACTTCTGCACTCAGATAAGACGTAATTAATATATACGCCAGATGATCAGCCCACCTCTTCTTCGGCGGTAGGCTACCAAAAGACTCTACAGTTATATCGCCATCTACAGGCCTGATATGCATACTACAGCGTTTTCAGTCCATTGGCGTTTCCGTGTAAACACTGTTTTTTTGCGTCTTTGAGTGAAACGCTGTGAAGCGTTGTCATGGAAACGGGGCCTAAGACAACATGAACACATAAACGAGGAGAGGCTCACCATTAGGGTGGGAAGTTAGTCATGTGACTCCAGCTGACTGAAGATGCATGTTATGTCCCACACCACTTTGGAGCAGGGACAGAATGACCACAGCATCCAGCATAAAGCAAGAAAAGATGTATTCTTTTCCTTTAGTGTTTCATATTCAGCTCCCAGTAAACCTGCCAGTGAAAACAGGATGAGATCCTTGCGGGATCAATCGAGGGAGACATATTGAAGGTTGTAGCTGCTCACAAACACAGATGAAAACCTGCAGATCCACTGGCAGAGAACTTTGGGTTGTGTCCAAAAATGACCTTTGATGATACTTATCACTCCTTTAAAGGTTCTGCTACATTTGTCTGCAGAGAAAAATGTTCTGTTAATTCTGGATGAAAGGTCAAGTGACATGTAAAATGGTTCCATCTGTGACATAAGCAAACCAGAGGAAGGGGGGTGCTCAGATCAGATAAGTTCAATATAAACAGTCATATACACAAAGTATCTTCTTTCTTTTCAAAAATATTGCTTAAGGTGCTGCTTTCTTTCATATTGTTGTTCCTGTTTCATCCAACAAAAACTGTTCTACATTTTAACAATTATAAATATTTTCCAAAGACCAAATATGAAATCCAAAAAGTCTTTTTTTTTTGTGCTTTTTGTAGTTGGCTGAACCTCAGAGATAAAAATCCATCAGCACATCTTTAATCGTCGTTCACACTATCTGTTTGACTTTGCTAGTGTTACTTGTGACACAGCAGGTGTCACATTTAAGAGGCAAGACGTGTTGGGGAAAAATATAATCATGCTGCTGGCGCTGTTACAACATTATTTTTTATAACATATTGACTTCAGTGGAATAAATTTTGTGCTAGAACACGTCAACTGAAGAACGGATTCTTAAAATGTGCTTTTGAATCTCGTTTTTAATTACTAGCATCATTAAAACAATTTTTAGTGCTGTCAAGAAATGCTTTGCTGGAAGCTCTTTCACACACACACACACGCACGCTGATACACACACACTCATACTCATAATCCAGTCTTTTCGTTCCTTTTATTTTGACACCTACAGCAAGTTTACAGGGAGAGGCAGATAGCGTACATCAGTTGGTGTGCAGTGTTTCAGTGCTCTGTGTGTAATCTGAGAGGAGCCCATATTAGCATAGTGAATCAAACAAAACAAAGGCTCTGCCAGTGATGTAAACACGGGGAATTAAGCCTCCTGCAGTTCACTACTCGGTCATCTTCAGCTAATTTGACTGTGCAAGAAATCAAGTCTCTACTCAATTACAGCATCTGCTTTCCATGCAGAACTATAAGAGTGGGTATCATTTACAACCAGAGACTCTAAGCACTGTAAGCCCTCTTCAAAAGGGATTTAAATTAGAGAAAGTGTGCCTTATGAAAGTCTTCTCTTTTTTCTTACACAAAAAGAAAAGGTCTAATATATGTGCATAATACTCATACAAATGCCCACCGGGATTACATTACAGATGCAAGATGTGTTCTTCCCAAACTCGCCTGTTTTTTTTTTTTCTTCTTTTTGTTGTAAGAGTTTTTCATTATATATTTATTTTTTTAGTTATTTTATTTTTGACCTTTTCTGGTCAGAACAAGACTTGGTGTACACTCTCACAGCCAGATAGCCATTGACAGGCCTGTGGTGGGCAATTACGCCTCAAACTGCTCTCCTCCTGCTTTTATTCCAACTCAGACATGTTGGGCATCTACCACCCACTGCACTCAGAGAGAGGTCTCAAAGCCATCAGAGGAAATAAAAAAAGAACTTTGGCTTTTGAGTTCATAGATGGCTGCTGGTCTGGAGATCTGAAAACTATTCACTCTAGACTCCTGAGCCAAACTTTCTATGGTTCTTCCCAGTCTACCAACAGCTGCGTCATCAATAATGTTGAGATTCATGCCTCAATGAGTAAAAGTCGACACATTATTTGGGGCGTGTACGGTCACACTGGCCAACCATATTGTGCTCAAGCACGTTTCAACCCTAAAGTCCAGATTATTTGGCCAGTGGGACCGCATGTGTACTGTGCTCAGGCAAATTCATCTCTTCTCTTTGGCACTCTTCGAAGAGGTGTGCTTCATGATCCCTGTGACCACTCCTCTCAACAGTCATTTTAAACAATTGCGGAGCCAAAAAGTAACTAAAGTCGTAGTCATCTTTTCTGTGCCTAATTGTGCTGACTCTGGTGAGACCACGCTTCTTGTAAACAGATGAATTATGGTGATGTAGTGTAACAACCAGTATTGATATAGATATTCTATGGCAGTGCCGAGTGGCCCACTAGGTGGTGCCACCTCTCTTCATTTGTTGTGTGATATGCATATGTTCAGAACCTCAGGACCCATTTAGACAACAATGCTTCACAGCGTTTCACTCGAAAACGCAAAAAACTCAGAGAAAAAAAATCTGCATTTACACGGAACAATGATGGACTGAAAACGCTGTAATATGCATATCAGGCCTGTAGGTGGCGATATAACTGTAGAGTCTTTTGGTAGTCTGCCGCCGAAGAAGAGGTAGGCTGATCATCATGCGTATTTATTAAATGTGTCTTATCTGAGTGCAGAAGTGGAGCAACAGATGAACATTTTGTTAGAAGGCAGTCAGCAGGTAAGGTAAGTCCGCCATTTAACCATTGTTGTAGTCCAATTCGCAAAAATTCCCACAATGAAAGTGGAATGTGCATGCGCAAAACAGAGCGTGACATCAGCATTTTCACTGAAAACGCCCGCTTGCCATTTATACGGCAATGGAGGCTGCAGCATTTCAGAAAAATTCCACAGGTCGGCTAAAACTGAACAAAACTTTTGCGTTTCATCCTAATACCGTTGTCGTATTAAACGGGCTTCAGGCGAGTTGTGATTCAGTTGATGTTGCATTCCCAACTGTGGTGTAGGTGTTATGCCCAGTTTCTGCAATAAAAGCAGTTGTGTGGAAAGTCCCTCTTGGTCCTTTAGTTGGGTTTTTGCTGAGCTGCTGTCCGGGGCTGAACCTGTAGCTCTACACACCTGCACCCACAGTGTTACATAAGCAGGCCATGCATGTATGTTCAACGTCTGGTTCATCTTGGATTAGTGTGACCGCAGGCTGTACTGGCCAGTGGGGGAACAGCACAGTGGGGGGCAATTGTACTTGACTACAGCACGGTTTGGATGGCCAGTGTGATCGCGCCCTGAAGTGAAGTGAATCAGCTCTGTTTAAAAAGCTCTCTTTGGTGGTCATTTCTGATAAACAACATTGCAGTGCCAAAGGATTAAAAAAAAGTCATTATATTGGCCGTGTCCATTTTATAGAGTGCGCCCTCTCTACTACATTTCTTCAAAATATCATTTGAGATTCTGAGAAGAAACTTAATGTTGGCCCTCTGCATTTTCTAATAGTTAAGCCGCTTTTTCACAGGATTTTCAGCAGATTTAAAGCTGAGTTGAAAGAACGCAGACTTTTCCTTACATCTGCCTGCTGGCTGATCGAACTGTGAACTTCCTCTTAGCTCACTGCAGCGGACAGGCCAGTTGTGTAAAACCTCTCTCTATCGCTAATGAGTCCCAGATCGATCACCCCTGATAAAATCTGCATATTTTAATGTTGGAGCAGTGGATTCTCTGTTGCAGTAAAATGAAATGATTCATCATTACTCCGAGCAACATTTAGTGAAATTGTCCTATTGGGTTAATCTTCTGGAACTGATTAAAGTGAGCCTTTAAAGCACAAACATATGACATGATTCAAGTTAAGCCGTTTTCTTCTCAGTGTTTGCTACAATTTTTTTCTTTGAGCAAAGCCATGTACTAGCAGAGTGGGAGGATTTTGGTTTACTCTCAATTTTTCTTCTCGCTGAAGTCTGAAAAGCAAAAAATATGCCCAGGCGATAGCTTCCCTGCAGTTTTTAATATTAAACCAGGCCGGGTGATACCCAGCAGTATTTAGACCCTGTGACTCAGACTCTCCAAAGAGGCTTCCCTTGTCTCAGTGCAGCTGAATAACACACAAGGAGGCAGTTAGTGACCCAGTGACCCCTTCGACAGAGAAACAGAGCTGGGTGGGATTATATCAACGTTAGCTGGACCCAAGCCAATGCTTAGCCATAACATTCTGGCTAGAGATAACATACTTTTTAATTACATGTGGACTACAGCTATGTTAAATTTCTTCTGTGAACCCTCTCCTGGGAGGTCACCACTAAACTTGACATAATACATCAAACACTGCTTAATGTGATTACAATGTGCAGAGGTCTGCAGTCCAGCCGGGAGGGAGGGAGAAGTTGCCAACACTTTAGTCTCAGGGCAAGACTTCATTCTGCTTACCTTCATGGGAAAGTCATTTTGTAAATGCATCAAACTGTTACCTGATGTTTCAGGTTTCCAGTGTGTGGCTGCACATTGTCATCTGCAAATATTTGCATTTCAAATAATTACATACATGCATTTTTCATTTGCTGTGGAATGTATGTTTGTGGAAATGAGGCACAATCAGAGTCCATTTTTTTTTTCAATGTAATTGTTTAAACATTTAGTCAGACGTAAAATTAGTATAAACACAGTGTCCATACTAAACATTGCTTCTAAAAGATCCATTAACAAAAGCACCAAATGTGTTTTTATAAGCAGTATGGCAGCTAAAGTATGATTAAACATTGAGTATTTGTTCAGGCAGCTCACAAATGCATTCAGTTACCATTGACTAAATAAGACACAGATGCAGTCACCCATTAGTCTTCGAAGACAGATTTGTCAGGTAGCCTTGTTCACCTTGTTTAACCTCACCATCAGTGGCAATGTTCAGTTCAATGTAAGTTGTAACAGCTAAATAAGTAAGAAGATTGTAAAGCTAACTTTTACCTTAAAGGCAGCGTTGGTAATCAGATTTAGATACACTTTTTGTTATTCTAGTTTAAATGATCTTTATGTCCCGATGGCAATCAATGCATGATGTGTTCCTAAAATAGGGCCAGAAATATCCACTGTCTCTAGCAGGAGTAAACCTGGGAAAACACCAACCAATCCTAGCGTTTGGCATCCAATTTGTTAAACCAATCAAATCACCTTCTAAGCATACATTTAGCTGGCATGCTCCGATCTTCATTCATTTCCAAAACATACACACGCCCTGTTAAGAGTCTTGTCATCATGACAGTGTGCGCGCGATTCCAGCCAAAAAGTGTAGCTGCAATCCACTTCAATCAGATAATCCTCACATCCCCTTTAAGTAAATCGAGATTTAAGAATCAGGGGGTCTTTTCTCACTAGTTTCTGTCACTAAGCCAACCACACACCAGACAACTTTAAGATCTTAACTGTTTTTCAAATTGTAAGAGATCACACACATAAGGACAGTTCAGACCTTCTGTATGTTTAACACCACAATCCTTGGATCACACACTCTGACCAAATTCGTACGACCTCTACACCGTTTGGGACAACGGTGATAGACGTGAGAGCTCAAAGAAGCTTGTGTGATCAAACAAGCCATCCAACAGTGCAATCAATGTCATTGGTCGCGTCCTGCCGTAAGTCCTGTGATGCAACAGCAACAATGTCAGCAGCGAAAATAATGTCACAAGCACGTCAGCTTTTTCCAATTCTTTACTTGGCTCTGGGTACAGTTTTGTTTATGTGCCATGCTTGTTAGCTGCAACATCTAGATGATGAAACTTGGCTGCTTGATTATGGTGACAGTTCGGTCAGAGGCACTCCCACCAGGAATGACAGATCTCATTACATACACAATATATCATCGCAACATAATTACAAAACCAGAATGCACTTTTGGACAAACAATAGGTTAGAATGGGCCCTGAATCAGGTCACTCCCCCTGATCACTTGGGATGGCAAATTGGCATCTAAATCTAGCTTAAAATCGTCTGTTGTATGGCTTTCCTAAATCAACCCACTCACTATTTATCATCACTTAATAGCACTGCAGTATTAACTGTACATTACTGAAAAACGAGGGAGTTTTATGGCTAAAAATAAGTCATCAATAACCCAAACTGAACTGTGTTTTTCAAAAATTAACAGTCCTCTTCTACATTTTAAATCCTCAGCCATGAATGCTCATGAGAGTGCTCACACCAGTTTTAACAGCAGAATAACTGACCTGACCTATAATTGATTCCAAGAAGTTACTGTGTCGTTTTCTTACTTAGCACCCTTGTTAAACCTGACCCAAATCAGGCAGAACACATGGTACAAAAAGGATTGTGAGAGTTAAAACTGGTTATTGTACCCTGACAGAGCTATTGTGGATTTGATGTTCCGGAGGCTTTAATACATAAAGAAAAAAAAAAAAACATTTATATAAGGTTTAAAAACATGTCAGACAAAGTCAGTGAGATGCACTGGAGGTGTTTTGTAGGATAGAATGTACTTTGAAGGAGTCAGGGTTGCTGTTTCCACAAGAATCGTTACATGTTTTTCATAATTCAAGGTTGCGTAAGGCTTCTCCTAATTCCCTCCAAATCTGCATAATGACTATTTGGAACTGCTTAACATGCTCTCTTGTACTCAGCTAAAGAAGACAGTATGAATACTAAAAACTTCAGGAGCACAGAGGCACACCAATACCCTTGATGTTGAAGTTGATGAACGGTGCTGAAGCAGCTAATGTGTCTCGACATTTCAGACACATCACGGTGCTTCCGCTTCCCTTAGCTGTCATTAATAACTGTGTTTTAGAATAAACAGATGCTGTTTTTGTTAGCATAGTGCTCAAAATAGATGAATTACACCGATCTGGGAGGTGATTTGTTCTTGCTGGGCACCTGCCCCTGTGTGCTCTGTCATCCTTACTTGACAGTACATGGAAAAGTCATCTCGTCCATCAGGTCTGTGCCATTTCAAGGTAACCTCAGATGTTGTGTCAGACGGTCAATTCAGGCAGCAGTCTGCCATGGAAATGTGTCGCCCTGAGCCATAGCTGTAAGGCCAAAGGTGGAACAGAAAGTGAATCATCACTTGGAGAAAAATGGAGCTAGTTAAAGTACCTATTCAGCAGACTGTCCAGGTCATTTAGTTACATCTCTCAGGCTCTTGCAGGTCTTATTTCAGCAATCAATGCGATATCTACACACAGCATCACCAAGCTGCATGACTATTACACACTGCAAAGCATGTTAAAGTTATTCTAAGATTCAGTGTGGTAATAAAACTCAAATGAGTCTAATATTTTACTATTAGATTAACTACTATGTAAAAAGGTATTTTTTCTTAAAGAGGGGATATTATGCTTTCGTGTACTTTAAACATGGTTATAAAGTAATAATTCAGGATGTCCATACTAAATGTGTGTAGTTTTTTTAAGCCACTCCATATTCATATGTGGTAGAAATCCCTGAATCGGTCTTTAAACTGTTCAAAAGTCCACTCTAAAAATAGTCTCAGTCTCTTCATGGAGCTCTTAACGAGATGTTCAAGACTTCTTTATGAGACTCACTAAAATGATGAGGTCATCACATAAAGGTCACCTAACTGGTTCATGAAACACTTGAGAGGTGGGCCTCTAACAGGCTGACCAATCAGAGGGATGGGGGGGGGTTATGGAGCAGGGAGCCTTAAAGAGACAGCAGCTAAAAAAAAAGTGTTTCTTACAGAGGCTGAAATACAGGTTTTGTAAAACACTAGTGGGAATGATAAGGATTTTTTTTTTTAATCTGCAAGTCATTCAAAGCTCTCAGGGTCACAGGCTTAGCTGCATTCAATGAAATTTATCAATATGAACCACAGTATGATGTTGAGACAAATCTGTTAGCCCTCAGCATTATTTTTAGTCCAATACAACCAAACAAAGGGAGGTTAAACTATTACTAAATTCATGTTTGCATTTTAAAAGGAAAAATATTGGTTTAAAAACAAGGATGGTGAGTTAATAAATGGACTCTAATTGCAAATTCTGCTGATTACCGATGCAGATAAAGTGATCCAGATCAATCAGTTGCATTTGCATTTTTCAAACCCAATTTGACTGCATGTTAATTAAATGATGTGGCTTCATAAAGAGATGTTTTTGCTGTCTCAGATAACAACCCACTTACTGCTATAGCTGCAGTAATATAGTCTGTTAAAGCTGATACCATTTAGCTCATCATGAATAATTCTGCCTGCATTTTCCCCTAAAAGGCAGTTTGTTTTTTAGGGCTACTTTCTACAATTTTAAAAGGCCAATTTATCAACATGCCATGATTAGGCCTCTGACAGGCTCCTGTGTTTTATATTTATGCCTTCAACTTTTCACTGTTATTAATTCCTCCCAAAAATGCAGATCTGAACAGTAATGACAGCCATGTTGAAAGCTGTCACTGTATCTGCTCTGAGCCCCCCACCTGCACTTTGTCCACCATGTTGGAAATGCATTCATTTTCCCCAAATTTCCATTTCAGGACCCGAGGTCAGCCATATTATTCAGCTGATTTTTGATCACATGAATAAAGAGTGTTGGACAAGCAATTAGATTTGCATACACACTTGTCTAAAGTTTGCATTTATGCCATACCTGTGCACCACACACTAATGAGGCAATTATTTAGACAGCAGGCCTGAAAATGTATCAGTGGTGGAAGCCGTCGGGTTCATAGCTGTGGGATTAACATGTTGAGCTGGACCTCAGAGAAGCAGAGGTAGACAGGGAGGGATTTTACACTATCTAATGAAGAAGACTTTTCACATTTCATGGTGAATAATGAATTCTAAAACAAATTTGCTGCGAAAAAGGAATGAGGTTTTGTGAGAGTGGTGGAACGCATTTTAAGCACAGGGCTGTTGGATAGGATGTCAACTTTAGAGAGGAATGGTCGTCACTCATATGTGGTGTTTCGTATCCAGCAAAACACTTTAATGTGAGAGTGTTTACTTAATATCCTCCATAGAAAATAAAACCTCCCAGAGAAACATTTGATTCATGTACACAGATAATTAATGATGCATGAATATCTTGTTTGGAAACTTCAAAGAGCAAAGCCAAACGACTGAACTGAAGAATCCTTTAAAGACCTCACTGATCAATTGCGTTCCTGCTGCTGTACATTGAACTCTGTGAGCGTGATGAAGAGCCAGTACGCCACACACACTAACACACACTCTCTTTCTCATTCTCTCTCTCTTATACACAAACAACCTCCAAATTCACTTTGATTTAATGGCTTCAGCAATTACGCTCGAATAAATTAGCTACTTGAGAGAGTGAATGCCTCAGGTTTGCTCTGAGTGAGCAGTAAAAAATGGATTTGATTGACCCATTCAAAAGTATGATCATTATTGTAAAACAAAAATGAGGAAAAAAAACCTTCAGAATCATCTGAACAAGTTGTACTCATCCAAGGGTGATATGTAAGTACATGATTTAATATGATAGGTTCATATGGATGTTACTGCATCTACCTGAGAGTGATATATACAGGGTAACAGGCGTAATTCTTTTTCTTAAGGCTCTGAAAACTTGTCTTGAAAACACATTGTTGCATATGTGATAAAATTGGGGGTCTCATTAACTTATTGGCTACCACTGATGTCTACAGACGTCAATTATGTTTTTCAAAGGGGGCACCTGGGGGATGGTCTAGCGAAGCTTGTCTATCAATATCATGCTTTAAACTACTGGAGGGGGCAGCAGTGCTCTCTTTTGGTAGAGTTCCGCATAGATATGAGAAGAAGATGCAAGATGACAGAGAGACAATGGTGAGACTTGTGAGTCGGAAAACTTCAGGTAGCTCACACTCAAACAGAGTATGTGTGACTCCAGTTTGGAGGGAGAGTGGAGGGTGTGTCGCGATCATGTGACGACTAAGATCATGGGAGAGATCAAAGGGTGGAGCTTTGGAGACAAGCGCAATCTAAAAAAGTTTTTTTTGTTTTGTTTTTTGTTCAAAAACAGGTGTTTTTGGTGAAACCAGTCTATGGTCTACTGCCGATTATGGAACAGTCAGTCTTCTCTTTCTTTTTGCAATCTTGGTCTTTATAGAACACAATATTCTGTGGGTCTTGAAAGACTGGTCAAAATGATCAAAAATGCCTGGCAGTATGGGGCTCTCTGCTCTGAAAACAGCTGGCAGCCAATGAGCAAAGCATTCAGTCAAACTCTTAGACTGAGTAAAATATGAATGTAGTCTCTGTTATGTCACCCATCTGTTCCTGATTCCTGAGTAATGAAGCCAGTCGTCTTCTGGGGCCATCTTGGATATGACGCGGGCTTTGAGCTTTCTTCCTAATAACTATAGGGCACCCATCAGTCATGTGGGCTGAGCTGTGCCTCTTGATTGGACAAACGCGTGATCCTAATATCCTCTAAACCACTGAATAGCGAATTTAGCGTTTTGTTGCGTTTAGCGTTTAACTTCTGCATAGGCTTTGTTTTTCTAAACCGGGTGTTGCCCCTTGGTCAAACTATAGTGACACTGAACCTTCAAAATAATTACATATTACTGCGAGAACCTTTGACTTGGGTTTTATTTTGGTGCGTCCTGTGGACAAAGTGGTAAATTTTCTCTATTTGCTTAACCTTCAAATACTTGTCAGGAAACCTTGTCTGCTCCCAAGAACTTCATGGGCCACATTCTGCAAATTTAAACCAAAAAGCTTCACTATAAATATTTTCAATCAAACTTTGTAAAACAAACATTTTCTTTAATGGCCCTTCTTGTTCTGATATCTACATAATGTCTCTATACAATCAGCGTATACTTTTTCATTACACAGACCAACTTCCCCTGTCAACAACCACTTCTGAAAAATGGATCCTAAACTATTTAAACTTCTTTAAAAGGTGTCGTGAATCAAGCAATTGTCTTTCAAGAACCATCAAGGAGCAAACAGAGAAAACCTCAAACTTACACAGACTCATCTGCTGGGTCTGAGACGTTTGGTTAAATGAAATTCTGATTTAACAGTGCATGGGCTGCAGGTAGGTTTGCGTTTATCAGACCCCTGCTGTGAACCCACTCAACAGAATCTATAAATGCATCTTCCCATTTAGAGTGCTGTGGTGCACGTTTATGAATGACACAGTGCTGCAACGTGATTGACAGTTTAAATCTCCAGTCATGCTGACAGAATCAGTCAGGATCCAGTGTGATTAAAAGAAATGTGTTTTCTAGTCATTCGAGGTCTCACGTAGTCTGTTGAGGTTAATGCAGTGAGAAGTTTGGAGTGAAACAGCACTCCTACATCATACTGTAATGAGGACTCAGCTCATCTCAGACCGACTGACTCAGATTCTTCTTTGTTGACTTGGACTTGGAACGAAACGTAGGAAATGTCTCAAACTCAAGGTTTGATGACACGACAATAATGCTCAGGCCATATATTTCTGTCCAAAACCTGATACACATCTGCGATGGAGACCAAGTGGAACCCGCAAACCATCTTTTTTTTTATTTTTTTATTTTTTAAGTCAAACTCCAACCAAAGCTCATCACTGTTGACATTAACCCGGAGCTGAGCTGACTGAGTCTGTACTATTTTGTCACGCAACTGTCATCACCACAGTAGACTAGTCATAGTTGTCTGCACCTGTCCAAAAACAGCCCACAGTCTGCATCCTGCACCTTCTGTCCACATGTTAGAAGATTTTCACATAACCAACAACTTCAAGATTATCTGCACTGATAAAAAGAATCCACTTTTTTCCATACCATCAATCTTCTTTCATATTTTTTTCTTTGTTTTAAAACTCTCCTGATGTCCTTGATCTTTACCACATGAATATTCACTCATTGAATTAGCCATGTGCTGTGCTACATAAACAAATTCAGCACTGAACAAGAAGAAGTGTAGCCATGCACAAAAAAATCTTTATTTGTTTGCCTATTTTTTTACACCCTAATGTCACTTTAAACACATGCAGATAAGCCATCCAAATAAGAAGTCTAAAGTGAAATGGGACCGTCACCCTCTGTTTTAGATTCCCATGATCTGCATGTGACTTTCCTTAAAGGACGAGTGCATTTGGGTTTTCAGAGCTATGATTTAGTTCAAGACTGAAATATGCACATCAGCTGTAGGTTTTATACAGGAAAGACATGATTTCCCATCTGGTTACAACATTTTTATTCTTGACATCTTTGTTCCAATGGCTTCAACAGGTTCAAATCAATGTGAGGAACTTTATCCAGTTGCAGGATTTATTGTCAGACAGGCCATTTCCAGGCTGCATGTTGGTGAATAATGAGTAGCGGTGAAAGGTTTGGCCGGATCAATCTGTAGAAAAGATGTTTTCCAAAAGCCTGACTAATTATGCTCCTACCTTCGATTACTGTCTGGAGCAAAACCGCAACAAAAATATCAATGAGTTATTTTGACTTCATTTACTCTCAGTAAAGTCAGGGTTAAGACGAAATGACCCGTACAAACTTTGTATTTCATCCTGCAGGCTGATTCATCCCCCTCTGTAGCTTGCTGTCCTCCTGTTCATGTGAAAGGAGGCTGACTTGTCCCTTACACAGGTTCAGTTAAAGTTACACATTAATATCCACATATGACCTTTTGGATGAGCTGCTGCATTAGTCTTGTGCGTTCTAACCTGTCCAGTGTGGACATAGAGTAATGTGTTGGTTGACCGCTGAGCTGACCCCTCCAGGCATTAGAATGTAGACCACATGTCTCGACTGTGTCTACCTCCACTGGAACACGCGATAAAGTCTAAAACAAATACAGAGCAAATGTGCTGTGTGAAGTCTTATCTGCTCGCTGCATACTGTGCTGATGGAATAGGCTTGTATCTGGTTTGCTCTCTTCCGCTTAACGTGCATGGGCAAGCACACAAACATGCACGCACCTAAGCCGGTATACACATGTAAACACACTCTCTCCCTCACACACTCTGCACAGAAATGTTTTAACCTTCAAATACCATTGAACTCTAGAGTTGTTTTTGTGCAACAAGGAAAAAAAAAGAGGAGTTGATTGACAAGTTCAAATAACTGGAAACATTAGCATCTTAATTCCAGAGACTGTCACATTTGGTTAGCGTCTCCTCTTCAAGGATGCATCTAATAAAGGAAAGGTATTCATGTTCCTGAACAAGCCCTCCTTTATATCCTAATTGCTTTTGGTTCAATAGCTTAAAAAGTCATTAATTACAGGGCCAGCTTGTAATGTAGGTTAAGGTGGCTTTTTCACCAAGGTAATGAGCCGGTTTGCACAGCGGCCAGGGCTGATTTTGATGCGATAATAGGAGGGGTGAATACCATTTTTCCACCTTTGCTCGATGACGGTACTTGCTGAGAGAGGACAGAGGCCTTTTCATAGTGCCTGAATAAAAAAAAAAAAAACTAAAGAGGCAACAGATAATTGAATTCCAAACAGTGCTATTTGTATAGCTGGCAGCATATTACGCATGAGGTGCAAATGGCCTTAGCCAAATGTGGATGACATCAAAATGATATGTATTGTGCTAGCAGAGAATGTAATGTGTTTGTATGTGCAAATGTGCATGTCCATTCTCAGGGCTTTCATTATACTCTCACTGGTGATGGTTGGATGGCTTTTTGTTTGTTTGCTGTTGCTGGGTTTTTTTTTCAATTCGCATCACAAGACATGCTATTTACTGCTCTCCTCTTGGCATGGTATTGATTACCTGCTGAAGATTTCAAACACCAAAATACACGTTTTACGATTGTTACTTCACCAGTGTTGAGAGGAGTGCCGATCTTCTGCAACGTTACACAATATACATGCATGAAATCTATATGAGCAGTCAGTTTTCACACAAAGACACAAGAGCTAAAAGGCCTACACCAGCGTCTGTTGAGGGGAATATGGATGAACGTGGAACAAAGCGATCTGCCTGTTGCCCAACGCTTCCTGTGAGCCACCTTCCATCGATCAGAGCCAAACAAAACACACAGCCTTTTCTTTCAGGCTGCCACAGAGCACATTCAACAGAACATTTTTGTCCTATGACCTCTAACCCCCCAGAGATCTGATGGCATTTCATTGATGAGGGGAACGGTGAGAAAGAAGGAGGAAGGAGAAAAGGAGGAGGAGGGGGAATGATAGCGGTGGTTGCTCAGTGACTTTGGAGGAGATTAGACGACTGAGTTCACCTTTAATGACGCTGGAGATAGTCTTTCAGCAAGGGGGAAATGCCAGAGCTCAGCAGTTTGTTTTGTGTAGCTTTAAGAGCTTCCTGTGTCAGGTTCAGGTTGCCTCTCTCTCCCTCTTTCTCTATCTCAGCCCGGCAGCAGCCCATTGTCTCCCTGAGCCACAAGAAAGGCTGCACAGTGTTGGGTGATCGACAGGCCAGCTCAGCCCTGCTCCTCTAGCACAGCAAACCCAAACCTCCCCAGGGGATTCTTTCGTGGGACATCAAGGAATCTCATGACAACACGCTTACGTGGGTGTGTCCCATTGAGAAATGAATCTCAGTCAGACAGGAACACATTTAGAATGCAGAGTCATGTAGGAATGAAAGTCCAAGGGAGGGTTTTACCCTCCTTTCAAAGTGTGATTTACAATTTACATCCCATAAGGTAATCTTAGAACCTATAGTCTGATGACTTTATAGGATCTGAGAGGGATGACCAACTTTTCAGGCTTCAAGTGTGGCCAGCGGTTAGTGATGGAGGAAATCTGGCCAAGACTTCTTTTTTTTTGTGCATTCCTATTCTTAATTGTTCAATGAAATTGAAGCTGACAAACGATATCATCGATTCATTCATTCCTATTCCAGCTGTCTTAAGACCTGTTTACATGATGTTTCACTCGAAAACGCAAAAAAACGCAGAGAAAAAAAAAATCTGCGTTTACATAGAAACACTGAGGAACTGAAAACACTATAGTAGTTGGCAATATAACTGTAGAGTCTTTTGGTAGCCCAACGTTGAATAAGTGGTGGGCTGATCATCTGGCGTATACATTGAATTCACCTTATTTGAGCGCAGAAGTGGAGCAACAGATACAACAAGTACAAACCCCATTGGACCGTTGTTGTTGTTCGGTTCACGCATGGCAATTAAAAGTTCACACAACTAAAAGTGGAATGCACATGCACAAAGGGGAGCGTGACATCAGCGTTTCCACTGAAAAGTTTGGCTTGCCATTTACACAGCATGGTGGCAGCAGCGTTTCACAAAAACTCCACTCTGGAGGGCATTTTAAAAAAGTTGCGTTTTAGGTCGGCTGAGACGGCTTTTCCATATAAACAAGAGGTGGAAATGCAACAACACTTTTGCGTTTCATTCTAAAATTGTTATTGTGTAAACAGCAAATTGGAGCGAGAGGCGGGGACACCCTGGACTGCTCGCCAGCCAATCACAGGTCTGACAAATAGAGACATTAATTGACCTAGTGAGCATGTTTTTGGAGGAAGCTGGAGTACCCAGAGAGAACCCATGAATGCCCGGCAGAACATGCAAACTCCACACAGAAAGACACACAGTGCCCAAACCGGGATTGGAACTGGTGACCGTCTTGCTATGAGGCTGCAGTGCTATCTGTTGCACCTCCGTGCAGCCCCACAAACAATATCCACAATAAAAAAAAAAGGATGCATGGCAGGCTTTTGTGAAGATGACATAAAAAAAATCAGAGATGACAACAATCAATTCATGATACCTCATGAAATAACCCCCCTTATTTCCCTTTTTGAGGAATTTTGTCATGGACTCATGTGCTGTATATGCTGAACTGCCTACACAGTAGTATTTATAACCGCTGGCTTACATCACTAACCAAGAGGTTAGCATGTGTTTTTAGAGGTATATTACGTATCATCGTTACACAGTTATGAGCAATGATTGCCAATGAGATTGGATCAACACCAATAGGTTCCAAGACTGCAAGACTGATGAAGTTCAGTCATTGTTGCTCGTTCAGATTCTTTCAATGTCCAATAAAACCCATGTTGGAGGGACCAACCAAAATGTGGTCCCAGGTATTATATTTCTACAAAGCATCCTTAATTAGAGATTACCCATTGGTGTTTGAGTTACTGTTGTTATATTTCACACATTACAAAGTAGGTCAGTTTTCTTTAAATTTGTCACATAAACAAGACCAGCAACACTTGCTAGCAGAAACTGAAACAAAATACATCAAAGTTTTCTTTTTTTTTGTGAGAGAGCTCTGTAGTTGAGATATCATCGTCATCTCCCTATCTCTCCTTGAGTCACATATCTTTCATCGCAAAATGTCACTTTTCCACTGCAAAATGCTGTCATGATATGAAGAGACAAATTCACTGTCCGCTGTAGAGTTACATCATTTTTTTTTCCAGGGCTGCAGAATAGTTTGATTTTTGGCAACGCTGGCCAAAAGTACATGTCGACCGTGATGGATTTTCTTTGGCTCAGAGAGGTCAGACGGAGGCTGAGGCATTGACTTGTAGCAAAAGAAGAAAAAAAAAAGACGGCTCCGAACACATGCTGCCCATCTAAAGAGGCACAGGCCCAAAAATCCCACAGGCTTTCTACTTTGCTGCCAAATTAAATTAAAACAACTTCAGTCCACTGGAAGAAAAAAGAGAAAGGAATTGATTGGGTGAGTACAGTTTTGGTATCACCGAGGTCCTGCTGCTGACCAGTGAGTGAGACAGATCCCCTGCTTTCCTGCATGTAGATATACACAAGCCACTTCCTAACCGTCTTTCTCTCGCTCCTTTTCTCTCGTTCTCCCCGGTTCTGAACCTGACATTCCTGCTGGCCCTGTGTCTTTGAAGTGGCTTGTTGGAGCGGGCTCCTGTTACATGGGCCGGGACTGGCGAAAGCTGATCTGTCTGGCTGAGGAGAACGGCCCTGGCCCAGGGGTTAATCAGCAGAGCCAGTACACTGCCCACTCTGTCCACACAAGTCTCTCTCTCTCGCTCTCTCTTTCACGCACACACACACACACACACACACACACACACACACACACACACACACACACACACACATATATATGTATATATATATATATGTGTGTGTATATATATATATATATACATATATGTATACATGCTAACATCGCTCTCTCTGTCACAGCTGTGCAGCTGTAACAAGACCAGCCAGATTTGGAGGTTAAGAAAGACAGCCACAGCCCGACTGCTTTGAAGTTGACTGGCAGCCACTAGGATTTGGACTCTTAAAGAAGAGAGCTGGCCGAGGTTCAAAAATATACAGGGTCATGCAGCGTGAGAGTGTGTGTGCGTGTGTGTGTGTGTGTGTGTTTGTGTGTGTGTGTGTACGTGTGCTCTGTGGGGCAGGAGAAGGGAAGCTGACTAATCTCTTTTTTTTAACCCTCTGCTGAATGGTGAGCTCAGGTTGAGTAGCTGCATTTGAACACACACTCTATCTGAACTGCGGTGATAGTGCAAATGAAAACTCCAACCTGAAGAGACGTCTTCTGTTAAGAGCCATAGATATGCAAGAACAATCTGAGTAAATAGGCATTCTGAATATACATTAACCCTTTATTATGAAATAATGAAACCATTAGCGGGGTGCATTTAGCGTAGCCACTGTGCATGTTCATATTTAGATTGCTTTTATCTTGACTTAATGCATCAGTGGTGTTATTGTGAGGGAGTCATTCCACTAAATAATCAGTTGGCAATAAACCCTGATAAAGCCCAGCAAACAGGGAAAGAGACCATCCAATCAAAAAAAAGGTGTAAATTAACAATTTTCTTTCCTTTTAAAAATGCTCATTATAAAGTCAAGTGCATCATTACTATAGTAAAAGCAAGGACACACTCAAATCAATATGCAGAACCCGATGGTAATTTTCAGGTTTTCCATCAAATCTATTGGTTTCTGATTATAACTTGTGAGAAAAGAAGCCTAACACATTTCTTCTTAATGATTTCTCAGGAATCATTCCAGTTCCCATTTACTACAGTCCTCTATGAGCTAAGCATTCAAGTAGGTAGCTAATGTTACATTTTCTGGCCTCTGAAAGCCATTGAAAAACATTTGATACTGCCAGCAGGTTTTGCTTTGTTTCCAAGAAACACGCCTCCAGGCCGAGCCAAGTTGATGTCAGTGTAAAACAATCCATAATAAAAGAGAGTAGAGGATAAAAAAACCTCCAAACCAATTTAAATCACTTCACTTTAAAAGCCTATTTGTGTTCTACTATCCACAGATTCGGGGTGAATATATGGGATCCCTGACAAGCCTGTTCTGTACAATCCACTTATCTCTCTTGTAGCATCTGGGCATGGATATGATGGAGTGGACGCCATCCAACATGGCACCATGACAAAGTCAACAGTATAGTGTGCTACAAACAAGGACGATCGTCTCTTTCCCTCTCCGTCTCTCTACTCTGTCCATTAACTGTGAGTGCAGCGGTGACCCTAATGCCAGCGTAAACACAGACAACGACGAGTCGAGAGCACACAACCAGATAAAGCAAATTCCAAACAAAAAGGAAGAAAAACTTCTGCTTGTTCTGCTCATTAGTTACAGACACAGCTGATTGTTTTTCAGTCCTGAGTTCAACAACTGAAGCAAAAGCCAGACTTCATATTTTATTGTTGATAAATTTTGGAGAGACACTTGTGACAGAATTAGTCCAGATTGTTTCAAAACTCGCACAACTGCAGAGCAATTTGATAAATGATCTGCAGGTGTCGACAGCTTTCATGGCCACCGCCAGTCATCTTGTTTCTAAGTGCATTACCAGACCTGACCCCAGATGCACATTAAATGTTCCAGCATGTTCCACTCTTTGTTTATTCATTGCAGAGTGCTAGAGTGTGTGTGTGTGTGTGTGTGTGTGTGTGTGTGTGTGTGTGTGTGTGTGTGTGTGTGTGTGTGTGTGTGTGTGTGTGTGTGTGTGTGTGTGTGTGTGTGTGTGTGTGTGTGTGCAGAGGATAATTGTGTAACAACCAGGGACGAGTTTTGTCCTGGAGTTGAATGTTGTTTTGGCAAGTATTAAGATCATCAGTGCTCTGTCCCCATCCTCAGGGGACCGTCTTCATTTGTGTCTTTTGTTTATCAAGATGTTTGAATATTAACAGAGGCCATTTTTATGGTCATAATGAAGCAGTGTTGCATATCCGCACATCTGCACATTTCCATACCGCTCTCTAATTCTGCCTCTCTCTGTCTTAATTTCCTGCTCCATGCTTGCCATAAGAAGCACCATTTGCATATGTGTAAAAAGGTCTTCAGTCTGGGGAGCCACTCCTCCTCCCTTCCCTCTGTATTCAGATATTTGTTTGTTTACTCTTCATTTGCATCGGGTGTAAACAACATTAATGTGAGGGTCTGTTGCCGTCGCGCCAGTTTAAATTTACATGTGTCGGATGACAAGTACCCGTAGACAAAGATGCTAATCGTCCCGCTAATCAGCATTCTTGCTCTTCAGTTCTGTCCGATGCCACTGTCGTATCCTTACAGCCCCGTTACTGCACTGTGAGCCACTCATCCGGCTCATCAACCATCCACTGCAGTCCCCGACAGGTGCTGGTGACGCTGGTGTTTACACCCTCAATCCCTCCAGCACAAAACTTTAATATTCATGTCGGCCGATAAAGGGAATTACTTCTTGATTGCTTGGAGGAACATTGATACATCTGGCAGATAGAGAAAGGCACCAGTTTGAGGATTCAGATCATGTTTTTTATTTATTTTCTCACCACAGCTAAACTTTCTCTGGGAGCAAAAGTCTATTAGCAGCAGTCATTGCTTATCTCACTTGGCACACATTTGTTCCTCTACCAGCTCGACTGTGTCTTACAATACACAAGACCCGTTGGGGATTTTGGAAATACAAGCTTGGGAAGAAAATCATACATGCTAGGTGGTGCATGGCGATGTGGGCATTCCATGGGGTCATGCAAATAAAAGCAGACACAGTGCCACCTAAAATAACAAAGCTTTCCAGATTACATTAACAGGCAGTACACCCATTGTCAAACATTTTGTCATTCACTTGCATTTTCCAGAGTGTGTAGTAACTGATGCTGGAAAAGAGTCTCTTTTTCTTGAACACATTTGCATATCTTCCAAAGTAAAAAATGAGAGTTTGACACATAGAAGTATCATAAAGCTGCCCCTAAGACTCTCTGACCTGGGCCTGCAGGGTCTTTTCTACTGACACTGGCGTCTCTGGGTAAAGAATGACCCTCATTTCTGTGGACATGGCGCTGTGTCCGCTCCCCTGGATCTGGGCGCCCATTCCATTTCATGGTGCATCGCCCCTGCACGTGATTACGCCGCGCTTTCAGGTGCAAAGGAGGAAATGTTTTGTGAAACTGATGTCCCCTGTCAGCGCCGCGTGGCTCTCCTTTCTTTTTTGCCGAGCATGTCACCTTACTGATTGGTGAATTACCATTCTGATGTGAAGAGCGGTCCCGCCCCCTGTCCTCAGCTCAGTGGCCCCGGCAGCAAATGAGGAGCCGCATATGTTACAGAGGCAACGCTCTCCTGGCCTCATTTGCATTGGCTGAATGGAAATCAAACAGTTTAATACTGAGGCAGAGCTGGTTAATAGTGGCGATGTCAATACATTACACACACTTGAAATGCCATATGTCCAAAGGCTGGGTGAGAAATAAGAGCTGCTAAAGTGCATGAACAAAGTCATAGATACTTGAGCTCTCTTGCCTGTTGCACCTTTTAAAAAAAACCAAATGATGACATCATTCTTGCCATACAACCCCCAAAAAGATGACATCATCTTATCTCTGAGAAAGTGCCTCTTTTGGATCTGCAAGGAGAGAAGCTGAATGACAGCCAAAGAGAATATGCATAGCAAGGAGAAGCTGCTGATTTGATTTGGATATGTGTAGTAATTAATTAGTCATTAGTTGATTCTTTGGGCAGCTGAGGCGACAAAATGTAATCTCCTCAGCAGTTCTGTGAAATTAACACTCAAACTCTTGCCCACTCACTTTCACAGTCCCACAGTCTCTGACTCTCCAGGTCTATTTTTACGCCCCGAATCCCCCATTACCTAAAAGCAAAGCAAACACAGCGATGATGTTTTTGCAATTACCCAGAGCTTCTTTTTACACAAACACGGTTCTTTATTTATGTGTGAAATCATCTCTGGCAAACATTTTTAATGAATTATTCGAGTTTCCTCTATTGACACAAATCACACACTAGACAGTGGAGAGTGAGTGGGTGCATGCATGGCTGTTCCTTTTTCTGTGTGTATGGTGGTGGTATATTACAATATTTGTGCAAGTATTTGTGGCTGAATACGTTCCTGCACAATCACTCACACGTGTTGCGTGCGCACTTTGTGGTATGTGTGTGTCTGTTTAGGTCGTGTGTGTATCTTGGCAGGTTAGATTTGAGCGCTGGGATCCTCCTTCAGGTCTGTGTTGGTCTATTCTCGACCAGAGACGCTGGCTCAGTAGACTGGAATCCTTCAGGGCACCAGGGACATTTGATTCCCCCACTGCCTAAGCACTGAACTAAATGCTCCTGCATTATTCATGTGTATATCACTTTATTGCTGTGCAAGGTTTTCACTCAAAGTTTCTGCGCACCATTTACTATAGCTACCCCCCAGACGTTAACTGACAAAGTTTCCCCTATCTTCCCCCCTCTCCTTTTTTTCCCCTCTCTTTTCCTCTTTCTCTCTGTCTCTCATTCTCTCTATTGCTCACTGATCCCTTCTTCCATAATGAGGACAAGACATTGTCTGCAGCAGTGGAAACCAGCTCAGTCAGCTGTTCACTGTGGTCAGGGCTGAAAACAGGCTAGATTTACAGACATGCAGTTCTGTGATTGCACAAAGTAAAGAAACAAATTAAACAGCAACAAGCCTGCAAAGAAATAAGTGTTGCAACAAGATAGTACAATTAGGGCTTATAATCAATGCTATTAAAATCCCAGTTAAAGAGATTAGACCAAATTTTCAGCCAGATAACATGACAGTACTAGACATGGAGCAAATTAAAGGCTCATTGTGCTCTAAAAGTAACATTTGACCACTTTCTGTTGAGACAGTTCTTTACTGTAAGTGAAATACTACAAGTTTCACACGGGGATCAAACACTGGCATTTGCCTTTGTTTAGTCCCAAAAATTCTTATGTAACAATTCCTGGAAAACATCTTTGCAGTCATGGTTTAAGTTAAAATTGTTGTTTCCATTTTCCTAAACTCCTGAGGTAAAACATCAAGGTTGCACACAAAAGTAGTCCTTGATCATTTTTTTTGTTTTTTGTAATCTCAATTAAAATCAGAAAGTTTACAACAAGCTCTCTTTTTTATTTCCCAAGCACTTTTAGACGGCCCCTGTATCTGTCAGAAACCAGGAACAGCAAAAAAGACTGAAATCTTCAACCCTCTGTTGTTGTTTTTTTATATATACAATTTATTGAAATGGGAGTTGCTCAATAAGCAAATAAACAAAGGATTGCGATCACACAATAACCCGGGAAAAGGGAATGCCTCCCTTCCTGACAGTTCTGGTTGTCATGAATTTCACCTGTCATTGTAAAGGTAGAGGGGGTTGTAGAGGTTACTCAGCAGGGTGAGGCCACAAGCTAGTCAGAGCAAATTACCTGCAGCTATGTGACATATGTGTGAAAGCTGTTGACTTTGGCTGACTATGAAGTTGTCCATGACCATGAAAAGTCATGCCATTAGACTTGAGAACTTGTTGCCTTCTGCAGAGGGTCATACGCATCATACTTTAATTCATATTTTAATATATTCAAAGCCATATATAGAGGATATGACTGTTATTCAGGAGTGTTTCATGATAGCAACTTAAACATGTTTCACGAAAAAAAAAGATAAAAATGATGCAATATGATTTGGTGTAATATGTTAGGATACGATTCAGTATGGTACAATTCAACACGATATGATACAAGATTCATTCATTCATCTTCTTTACTGCTTATCCTGTCAGGGTCGTAGGTGGCTGGAGCCTATCAGAGCTGTCAGAGACAGACCATTCATAACCACCAACCATTCACACTCACACCTACGGGCAATTTAGAATCACCAGTTAACCTGATAAGCATGTTTTTGGACTGTGGGAGGAAGTTGGAGAGAGAGAACCCATGCATGCACAGGAGAACATGCAAACTCCACAAAAAAGGGCCACTGGGGAACTGGGATTCGAACTGGTGACCTTCTTGCTGTGAGGCATATTTTAAGGTTATGTTTCCTATGTTAGCAACATTAAAGCTAAAAATCATCAGTACGATATAATTTATCTGTTTTAACATATTAGTACCTTAGCATAGCTGTGGTTGTGACAGCAGCAGTGTCACAGTATCTAAATGTATGCTACTGTTGTTAGCAATGCTAAAGCCTCAATGTGTGAACTTCATATAGCATGTTAGCCTTGCGTTTATAAAACTAAGCATCTTCTTGTTCCTAGACAACTGGCTGATCCTTTGACACTGTGAGGAGGAAAGGTCTTCCACATCAAGGTGCTGTTTATGACTCCTGCAGGTGACAAACCATGACATGTGAGTACCAGCTACTAATGTGCATGTGTTGTGAAAAAGCAGCTTGCACTGGGCATGGCATCAGCGACTTGTTTTATATTCCCATGCTGTAGAGCTCCCACTGTGGGCTCTGTTGTTTTACTTTAATTCAAATGACTTAAAGACTTAATGACTTTAAGCTGCTAAGTCAGTTGCATACAGTGTGAGAGGGTTAGCCAAGGTCTTGTCCTCAAAACCTCAACATCATCTAGACCATAATATTCCAGCTTTTGGCTGATTTAACCCGAGTATTATAAAAACAATCATCTCAACACTATATTAAGAAAGATATAGTATTTCTACCTCATCCAGAGGTGGAATAGTTGTCTTGATCAGATGATCATTACTTTTTAAGCCAGCTGCATCAATATGGACCCCACACACTCTGGCCACAAACTACCCCCCCCCCCCCCCCCCCTGGAAAGAGATACCGGACAATCAGATCAAACACAAAACAACTAAGTGCAATACAGGTCTATAAGTACAATGCACTCTAACATGCCCTTACTTTGTGTATATAGTGTTAACTAGCCTGTATATAGTGTTATTATATATATTTTTTTATTTCAATCTATTGTACTTTTTCTTAACTGCTGCTATTTGTAAAGAGATGCCAAACGGCCTTTGGTTGTTCACAACAATTGCAATAAAGTGTCATTCTATTCTATTCTATTCTATTCTATTCTATTCTATTCTATTCTATTCTAAATAAATACTTCAAAACAAGTACCACTAGCCCTGAGCAGGCCAAAACAATTTCCTACCACTTGTGTGCCGCTGTTAGTTGTAGTGTTAGTGAATAAGGTGATACATGCAGTGATTTTCATTTGCATTTGAATGCTCATTTGAATGTATACAAACAACACTGTTGCACAGTGACACTATTTGCTCAGCAGAGCAGTTTATGGAGAATTTAACCCCTTGCTTTGAGAATTAAACAAAGTCTTTTCAGCTTATTTACACAGATTTAGTGCAAATCCTGCTGTCCTTGTGCGATTCACTTAATAAAAAGGCAAAAACATACCTTTAAAAGGACGACTCCAACGATGACAGTCACCAGAAAATATGTAAACCCACTCATCCTATTCGTCTGCTTCTCGCCAAAAGGCTGACAAAGTGAAATTAATTTAAATACCAAGCCTTGAGGCAAACTACCTAGAAATAATAATCATCCTATGAATGGATTCCAACTTGCCAGGTGTTTCAGCTCTCAGTTTACCACTGATTTTAAAAAAGTCTGCGTTTGAGGATCCAGGACAAGAGCTCAAGAATGTTTCTGCAGGGAAGACTTTCTGAATGACTTCATGGACATTAATCTTTCATGGCCACTGGCAAGAGTGAGTCGAGCAGTGTGTGTTTGATGTCTGTGCTTTGATTTGACTGAGATATGAAGAAGTGGTTTGGTGTGACATTATGGTGAATTGTGACCATCGGGTGACAGGGGAAAACAAATGTGGAAATTACTACAAAAAATTGGACGTGGTCTGTATCTGTTCAGAGACCATTATTTGTTAAACCTGACAGCTGATGTATTCGGTATTATCCCCATAGCAAGATTTCTCTCCTTTGCTTGCATTCAGTTGATGTCAAAGTTTAATATGTCTGTGTAGGGACCATGTTTGTCCTCTGCTACCAAGAGGACAAACTTGCTTCTTTGGTTACTTCAGTGGTTCTTAACCTTTTCTAGGCTGTGACCCCATTTTGACATCACTAATGTGCTGTTTACACGAAAACGGTTTTAGGATGAAACGCAAAAGTATGGTTGCATTTCTGCCTCGTTTACATGGAAACAAATCTGCTGACTGCCTTTCAACAAAATGTGCATGTGTTGCTCCACTTCTGCACTCAGATAAGATGCATTCGATATATACGCCAGATGATCAGGCCACATCTTCTTCAGCGGCGGGCTACCAAACAAATCTACTGTTATATCACCACCAACAAATCTGTTATGCATACTACAGCGTTTCAGTTCCTCAGCATTTCCATGTAAATACAGATTGTTTTTCTCTGCGTTTTTGTGTTTTCAAGTGAAACGCAGTGAAACATTGTCGTGTAAACAGGGCTTAATTCCTGGCGACCCAGAGACTTCTTTTTCTAGAGTGAAGTTTTGATCATGTTTGTTGGATGGTCTTTAGTTTTTAATCTTTTTCCTCCCTACATATTGTTTTTTACCATTTCAATGGTAGCTGGCAGTATTTGATGTCTAACAGGGGCCAGGCGGGTGAAGAAATCTTTCTGTTTTTCTTTACTGACTGCAAGTTTCTTTATACAGGTTAAAGTGAGGGAACTCAAGTGGTGGAATCCATGCAGTCATGTGACAACAGCTGGCAATCAAGATGCGCCCGCTCAGATATTTTTATGTGCTGCATTTTATTTGAGCTAGATTTATATTTGAGAAAGTGAAAGTATGGAATGCAGTTGTTCAAGATTGTGGGTGGTGTTTTCAATTTAAAAAACAATAATTAGTTGAAAAAAAAAATTCCCAGTATTTTTTTATTTATCAACTACTAGACATTTCAGGCGACCCCGTTTGAATTCCAGGCGACCCCATATGGGGTTGCAACCCCAAGGTTGAAAAACACTGGTTTACTTGCTGGCTTCACAACTGAAGCAGCTTCTTTGAACTTGCATTTATTCTACTTTTTCCCAGCTAATTAGGCTACTTGTATATTAAGTTTGTCTGCACATGTTAATTTTAACATTTTGTACCATTTTTAAGCAAGACCCCTTTTTTACTTTTGAAGACTCATTCATTTAGCAGGCAGTCGTTTCATAATAAAGCCACTTAATCTGCCTACAAGAGCTCTGATTGACAGGTGTCAGGTTTCTGTATGAATGGAAGGGGGACCCGTGCCAAGAGTTAAGGCTAATGCTCTTCCTGTTGGAGCCTCACAATGTAAGGTCATTCCAGGGATCAGGAGATCTGTTTAATCCGCTCCTGGGTCCCCCCTGGTGCAAAACAATGCATGTGGAGATTTTGCAGTCCTGGCAGCAGATAAACATCCAGGGGAGCAGAGGAAGAGCAGGGCCGACTGCAGAGCTGTTGCCGTGGAGCAGCAGTGAAGATAATGTGGTATGACGTGCCGTTTTGATCTGGACTGCTTTAACACAAGACGCTTTGAGCCATACACAGGGAAAATGCAAGTCTGTGCTAATTACCTGAGCAAGCCAGACAGACAGGGCAAGTCAGAGGGAGAGGGAGAGAGAGAGAGAGAGAGAGAGAGAGAGAGAGAGAGAGAAATGTGAAGCTCAGCCAGCAAACTTCCACACCTTCTGACCCACATTACCGCACAGCCGCCGGCTTTTCTCTCTGGTCAACACAGTGCGGCAGCAGCTTGCCCTTATTGTGGTGTTGCTCCAATCTGACATGTTTGGTGGCAGTTCAGCTTTGATACGACAACACTCATTTAGTCATCCACTTGCCTGTGTGCTGCATTCTGCTCCCTCGCTCGCTTTCTTTCGACCACTCGCTTTCGCTTGAATCAGAGGTGGAAAAGAAAAAGATGAGAAGTCCCACTGGGGATGTTTCTGAGTCATCTAAGTTGTCTGAAGAATTCCTGTACATGTCTGGCAAGCTAATTGGACGCTAACCAAACCAGAGCCCCCATCTACAGTGTGTTTCAGATGAGTGGCTGATAAGATTTGACAGCAAGGCCTTTAAAATGTCAAAGCAAGAAGCCAGCACAATGCTTAGCCCACCTTCTTGGAGAACACAGCATGCGGATTGTGAAATTACCACCGATAAATATAATGAACAAGACTCCCTACTTTGCGAGGCAACATGCGAGCCTGCTGTCTGTCGCTGCTGGGTGCGAAGGCCACAACTCAAATTGCCTCAGTCAAGGCGCCTATGCTCTTTGTGTGTGACAATAAGGTGTGACAAAACAGAAAGGACAGCTTTTCTAAAATGTCAGACGGTTGGGGTCCTGCAGAAATATCTCCCCTCTCCCTCTCTGTCTATCTTGATCAATAAAGCTACCTTTGATAATGCTGCATGTTGTCACCATGACATTTGGTCACCCTTTTTTTCCCCTCACCTGGCTCGCTGCTGAATAGGAAAATAACAATGAGATTTAATACGGGATCAATAGCTACACTCCAATGATACATTCGCTCGCATAATGAATACAGATGGATGAAAACAAATACCTGCATCGGGAATTTGTATTCTGGACGGCGTGTCTGTAATAGCCGTGCAGATGATGTTTCATTACGCTTTTTTCAGTTGTGTGTTCTTTCTTTCTGGCCACACAATCAAATAAAGGATATAGGCATGATTTAATCAAGGATATGGCAGTAACGTCAACCCAACCTCTTGTGTATTTATGAAGAGTGCTGCGTGTGTGTGCGCTTGCATCTATGTGATCTCATGCCCATGAATATCATGCCATTGTTTGCATTTCATTCAACAGATATAGGCTTAGTGCAATATGTATAATAAATACTGAAAATGAATTGATCTTTACCACATGTCCATGTGCGTATATTGAGTTATGTTCCTGCAGTACGGTCATAATGTTTGCACTGCACGCATGGATTTGTGACTGGAATATACATGTGTGGTTTATCTGTAATTTTGCTTTGAGTCCATACATGTGAACTGTTTACTGTGCATGTTGAGTGCACAGTAATAGTGTGTTTATATGATGAGTATAAGTCCGAATGCATGCCGATGTATAAAAGGATACATTTGCCTTTGTGAATGAGTGTGTGTGCGTCCATGTGTGTCCATCAGGTCTTGCAGAACAAATTAGCTTCTATTAATTCGATGTGTGAATGCATGACTCAGTGCATAACTTCATGCGTTTTTGTGAGTGCCAAACCGAAAACACTCCTGGTGTCCTCCAGCCTGCTGTTGTTTGATAGTCAGCTCAGTGCATTGTGCTGTTTGGTGTTTGGGCTGTGGGCCCTGCGTCTGGGCCCCTGCGTGACTGACGCCTCATACGCCCACTGTTTAAACATCTCTCCACGTGTTTCCCTTTTGATCAGCGTCTGCCATTCTTACTGATTTTCCAAATCACTGATGCTTGTCAAAGAATTAATTACCTGGATCGTTGCTCCGCTGACTCCGGCACCAGCTGCGGGGTTCACCAGAGAGACCTCGGCATTCTCCCAGCATTCCCGGCTAATCACCCACGATCCGTTTCAAAGTCAACCTGATTGGCCCGCTACCTGGAGAATAATGTGGAATTAGACCGCATCCTGACAGTAACAGTTTCCTATTTGCATACAGTATACGGCAGATTAGCTTGCACGAGCCTGCCAGTGGGAGGTGAATATCAGCATCAACGCCAGTGCTAATGGCAGTTGCCTCCTACAGTTTATTAGATAAGTAATGGTGTAAAGCATTGTGCTAAGCGCACATCCTTGCTGCGTTATTAGCTGATGTGTTGCACAATGTGTTCATTAACCGTAGGAGATGAACATTCCAACATGTATGTCTTTTCTGAAGACGAGAAACAGAGGGAGATCTACCTAAATTGATCACTGAATGTAGTGTTTGATGGTGGGTGTATATTTCTACACAGACGGCCTCTTGAGCCAGGCTTCCTTGCACTTTGCAGATTGCAGACTTGTAGATGCTGCATAATCAACACAACATGTTGAAGAGGGGTTAGCCTTCAGGGTGTATCTGGCCGTACCACTTGCTGTGAAGACTCAAGCAGAGAGAGAGACTATAAATACTCCCAGTCTGCTCGTTGGTTTGTCTGTAGGCCTGTCCGTCCGTCCGTCCGCCTGCCTGCCTGCTGGTGTGTCTGTATGGTTGCAGCAGCATGACGTCAGCCGCGGCTCGGAGCACTCACTGACCTCTGTCACAGAGAGAGGAGGGCTGTGCGCCCCAGACAAGCAGTGAAACAGTCGCAGACGATGCAGGCAGGACATAAACACAGAGACCTGAGTGCAAAGGGGGATACGTTTCAACATGTTGCAGTGCAGCTGGGGACGGACGATCAGAGAGGAGTGCAGACAGGCTGGCTGGTGCAGAGCAGGGCGCTCAAAGATCCATGCTGACAGGTTATATAAAAATGGAAATCAGTAAGTGAAGAGGAATAATATTCAGAAAGGGAAGCATAAAAGAAAAAAACTCTCAGTCTATCTGTACACACACTGACTTTTAAATACAGACTCACAACAACGTAAAGACAGGACATTAAGTGAAGCTACAGAGAGCAGGTGTAATTGCTTAATTGTTGCATTTAGCAAGCAAGAGCTTCAGAGAGCCTCACAGCTAACCAACCATAGCTATTGTTACAGTGTGTCACAGTCGCTATGTGTGCACCTGAGTGCGATCATTGTAGTCATTACCTAGTTTCCATTTCTTGCCTGAAGCAAAGTCAGAAGTGGCAGTCTTTCATTCTGACAAGTTGTCATTCAGGTATTTTTTTTTTCTATACAGCTTCCTTCAGAGGCTGTCCGACTCCGCTTTCATAATACCTCAGAGGTTTCTGTCAAGTTTGTTGCTGACAGAAGATGAAATTTGTATGTCAACACAAAGTTGGGTTGTAGGACTTGTTTTAATTAATAAACAGTAATAAAAGGCTTTCAAAACAACACTTTAAATTGTAATCCTGTTCATCCGTTTTTCTAAATTGTTACTCAAGATTGGAAGTGATTTTTACTCTGGGCTATATTCGACCTTAAACTGATTCAAAAGGGTTTCTGACATCATTTTCCCTAAAGTTTTGTCAGGCTTTCAAGCCGTCTTCTTTTAACCTTTTATAATTTTAGCTCGCACGTTTTATTTCAGTGTCTCGTGCCATTATTCAGTGTCTTGTTCAGTAGAAGGCTCAAAAACTCAGCAGGTCTCCCCAGGCTTATTTCCCACTCAAATCCTATTTCACACAGACACTGTATTAAAAGCGAGAGCATTTTCTGCCTCGTAAATAGCTTTTTTTTTTATTTACAGCTGCTAAAATGGAGAATGTTTCCTGCACTATTTACCTGTAGTTGCCTCAGCACTCTGAATTTATTATCTGTAAATTTGGGCAACGGTGAGCATTTCCTCTTCCAAATAAACTCACAGATGGAAGACATCCATGGAGCCTTAGTGCCAAGTGACAAGCTCAGAGTTGGATGTTTTTTATTTGGCTTTTGCATGAGTTTGACCTTCAGTATGGAGGGCAATTTTCATATTTGGCTGCCCAAATATTTGGTTAAAGAGATCACGGCTGTGTCAAATGTCACACTTTGTAGTATATGTCCTTGAACTGTGGTGTTTTGTGCTGTTTGGCTCTAAATAAGCTGTCAAGATCGGCTGATTAATGTTCTAATTTTCAGCCATAATAGTCTGTATCTTGCAAAATACCCTTTTTTGTTCTTCTTTACATCTATTTTGAATGACTAAATTAAAGAATTTTCTCATTTTGGTTCTTCTCTTTCTTTGCAAAGCGGTTATTTCTTCTTTCATGTAGAACGGAGGCGGAAAATGTCCAGAAAAAAACAAAAACTACTTTTCTTCTTGTTGTATTTTGTTTGGCTTGCAGTTCATGCTTTGCTTTATAAAGTGGGCTAAATTCTTTTTGCTGTCCATCACTTTGTGCTTCAATTTGGATATAACATTTTTTAACTTATCACCCATTCTGCTGACATGACTTTGTTAGACCATTTCAAAGCATTGTCTGCCATGCCATGAAAGCAATCGGGTGCAAACACATTGCTTATGCCCTGGGCATTGCTGTTCACAAACCCCCATCTCAAGTCAGAGATATGGCATAAAACCTTTTGGATTCATGCAAAAAAAAGAAGAAAAAAAAAAGAAAAAGGCACCTTGCACTGAAGTGAGAAATTGGCTATGAGTCATTATGCACAAACACCAAATGCCTTGGCATTTTCTGTCCCTGCCAAACAATCATCTTCTCCCTCCTCTGTCTATTTGCAATTAATGATTGAATTTCAGTCCCCCCAAAAATCCCATTTCTGCTTTGTGTATGTATCCCCAATACACACAGCTGCTACCAGTACACACGGCAGCATGCACAGCAAAGCTTATCTTCAGCCTTTAGATGGGGGCCTATGGAAACAGTCTTGATTATTTCCCTCCTTCTCCAAAGCACCGCTGTGTGCTTTGGGATTAGAGGCTTTCTGTGGCGGCTGCACATGCACACTCACTGGCTGCAGGCGAGGGAGAGCGAGCAAGAGCGAGAGAGAGTTCTTCTGCTCAATAAACCCCCCGTCTCCCCACCTCTCTGCTCGCTCAGTACTCAGCCCACACCCCCTCCCTTACTCCCTCCCCATGCCCGACACACTAGCCAGTCCTGGGAGTATTACATCACCCTGATGTAATGTCTAACCAATCACAACGCAGCAGAGCTAAACCTTCCAGGATTATGGAAGTCCGTAGCTCAGACTGGGTAATGAGAGAGCGAGGGAGACAGAGAGACTAGCAGCATCACTCATACATATTTTCAAGAATAGCTTTTGGATCAATTTTGCCCCTGTTCCCTCTTTTTTCCTGAAGAACTGAAATAAAAATACACACCGTCAAGGTGCCTTCTGCACTCATTCTTCAGAGCTGAGGAGTGCAGAAGTCAGCTGGATAAGCAATTACAGGACCAAGGCATACTTTTAATGTTGATTTTTCATTGCAGCTCAATGGGAATCTTTGTCAAAGAGTGTGTGAATGTGTTAATTCAATATAAAGGATTCTTTTCCCAGACCTACAGAGTCTAACTGAAAAGATCAAATAATTCAGTAGTGTTGTTACAGATGATGAAAACTGGATTGAATTTGGGTTTAAAGTGCAGAATGATTTCTCATGGTTGCTTGAGAGGTTTTAAATGAATTTATGATACTCGCTTTTTTTTTTCTTTTTTTCTGTTTTTTTTTTGTGTGGTGATTTCAGAATGATACATCAAACAATCTTCCTACATGTGGTGGATATGGCCTTGCCGTCTAGGTTATGCCCCATGAGGTTCGCCCTTGAGCAGGTGGCCCAGGTTTTGAATACAACCTTTGGCCTGTTTCTCACATGTCATTTTCCAATCTTGCCCTGTTTCCTACTCTATACATTGTCCTATCCTCACTGATTAAAGGCAATGAGAAAAATAGCAAACAAACAAAAACATCTCCCTACATTTCAGTTTGTATGTTGAGTAAATTATTTCACAAGTAGTCATTGTTTATCTTATTAAACCTCAGTGACAAAGGATCTTGTCTTGAAATATAGTTGTAGTGTTAACCCACTTGGCAATGTTTCAAAGTAGAGTAAATACATTGTACTTACACAGGCTTACTGACAGAGTGGACGATGACAGGATGGACATTTTTGGCTAATGTGAGCATTAAATGAGCACATGGTGGCCCTTCACTTAGTAACATGATTCAGTTAGCAAGCTGACCTTGTACTGTTTAACAAATACATTTTAAACGTCTGAAAGGTTTCTAACCAATATTTCACGATGGCAGATGTGAAGCTTGTAGCTTAAAATGTACTCTATAGCTAGCCACTGTTTCAGCCTCCAATAAAGAAAGACAAACTGCTAGAAATGTCACTGTAAACATCAGAGGGTTTCTTAAAGGGGCAGTGACCCCATAATGACAGGGTGGGCAGCAGTTTCAGGGACACGTGCAAAAATATAATATACATCATCAAAATGTCTCAGTTTATCAAATAACTTGTGGATAATAAAACCATGTTTTGTTTTGGGGTTTTTTTCAGTATTATTTAACCACTTAGATAACTTAAATAACCACACTGTAGTTCACAGAACAACATCTGGGACATGCCAAAATCACATACATCCAATGAAAAGAAAATGGTATAAAATGAAGGAAATACATTTTAAGAGACTTATCACTGTACCAAAATGTCTGCAAATGTTTGGCCACTTACAATAAGAGCTCAGAGTTTCATTATTCTGCTTCATTTTCATGATAACAGTGATTCTGATGAGGACACCAAACGCATTTTTTAGTGAAATTGTCCCAGGTCTGATCGGATTTGGTCTGGTTTATTGTGATCTATTCTTGTCAGTTTGACCTGGTCTGATCTAGTCTTGCTTAGCCCAGTCGGGTCTGGTTTATTCTGGTCTGTTCTTGTCTGTTTTTTTCTCGCTTGATCTGGTCTGGTTTAGTCTGGTCTGGTAGTCATGCCTGGTTTGGTCTGGTCTTGTATGATTTTGTGTGTTATCGTGTCGTATCATGTTGCCATGTGTAGCATTGTGTCATATCATGTTGTATGGTATTGTATCACTTACCCCTACAGTTTTTGAAAGCACCAGTCACGGTTAAGGGCACAATTTGCCACCCCAACTGATAAGGATCATGGCTGGTTTTCAAGCTTGTCATAACCGATTAATTTTCCAAATAATCCTCAAGCATGTGGTGTCAGTACGACGCCACTGAACTGGTAAAAACTGGTTCGAACTGCCCCCATGTGTGTGGTCTCCCATGGTTTGAAAATTTAAAGTCATCTAGTATTTGACCAGGCTACGCTTTTTATATTCTGACACTTTTTAATTCATGAAAGCTTTTTTTTTTTAGATTTTATCGCACAACTTGATATATCTCATGCCACTTGTATGTTCGCACCACATTTAAGAGTAAGTCCCTTTATTGAAGAATTATCTTGTCTTCACAATGTTGATGTCAGAGTTGTTTTAGTGTCCACTGAGCCACGTCTGCCTATTAACTCTGCTCTTTGTTGTCCTCAGTCTCAATGGAAGAAGAAGTGTGTCTATCAAGCTGACACATACACACACTAGACACCTATACACCCACCCCCTATGCAACCATCACCTCCAACCCAGTACTCACACACACATACATACTCATCCCCTGCAGGCACAGACAGCATCAGACAGTGCAACAGCAGCAGCAGCAGCAGCTTGCAGTTTGCTGTGTGGTACGTACGGTGTGTAACTGCCACACCAGTGCCACACTGCAGCTCTGCTCGCCGGAGGGCGAAACTCACACGTCTGCGTGGTAAATGTATGTAGCTGCAACAGGAACACTTCAGGGAAATTACTGCATTGTGTAGGACAGCATGGGGAATGCTCGGTTCTGCCAGGAAAATCTCGCACTGGGAATGATGAAGCACTGATGGGATGGCAGGAGGCAGTATGCTGCAGAGGAACGCTCACTTCCAGAATCAATGTTCCATACCATCCATACTTATCTGCACTTAGGGTTGTTTCACAGTGCAGTGGTAAAATTGCAGCTGTTTCACTGTTTCCACTATTGCTCGTTTACTGTATGTAAGTGAAAAGTTCATACTGAAGTCGTCAAGGTAAAACAGTTTTGATCGGTATCAAGGGGCCTTACACTTTCCAATTTCCCAACCGGTTTCAAAGTCAAGCGCATACATAGCAGTTTCTTTACAGCTGAGATCAGGTTTCATATTTAGTGCCTGTGTGAGAGCACAACTGAGGTCATTCTAACACTCATACCTGAAGCCCATGTGTATGTGTGAGGGAGAGCAGGTAGCGTCAGTGGTGTCATGTTTGCTTTTGCTTTAGGTCTCAGTGTGGGCGGACACTAAGGAAAGCGTGGCTGCTTTACCTGACACACATCCCTAATTCCTCCCCACCTCCCGGGAGCACCCATCTCTTTTTTCTCTCTGTGTTTTTTTTCTTTTTTCTCTCTCATTTGAACCTTTGCCAAATGGGATGAAGTCACATAAAAAAAGAAAAAAAAAAAAGAAAACTGTCACTTTTTTTTTTTTTTACCTTGCTTCTCTTCTGCTACAGCCGAGTCAGTACCTCTTGCTCTCTCTCATTCACGCTCTTGTTCTCTGCTTCCATTCTCATTCCCTCCGACTTCTCACTTTTAGATCAAGCGACCCACCCCCACTCCCTCCCCCCTTGTCTCATTCAGCACACTACCGTATTCGCTGTGCAATATATGCAACTTTGGATTGCAAAACAGGTAGAAAAATGAGACATTCTGTAGTGCTGGCGTCTCATTAGAAATATATATTCAAGCCCTTCGCAGCATGGCTTTCAAATTTCACATACAGAGACATGGGTAAGGGAGAGAAAGAGAGGCACAGACTGATAGAGAGGGGAAAGATTAATGTAAATCTCAAAATAAGGAAGGCATTAATATTTCATTAGTGCCTCTTTTTTCTCTCTGAGTGACAGAGGAGAGGAGATAGTGGCTGATTTAATGATTTTAGAGTCTCTCCCTTTCATTCTGTCTCTCTCTCCAATGTCGCCGCCTCCCCCAGTTTCCCAGTCAGCAGATGGGCTTAGCCTCATTTTTTTTTATGAATTCCTCACAGACCCAGCTGCACATAATTACAGTCAATTCTACCTTATCTCTCAAATTAAAAAGATTAGATTATTTGTGAAAGAAATGTATGCAGCTCCTCTCAACTGATAGTGGGCACTAGACGACACAGCCAGGTTTCATACATTATACCCCCCCTCAAATCCCTCACACATATACGTTAACCCACAGTGTGCAGATATCGACTTCAATTCAAAACAGATACTATGTCAATGCACATTATTATCTTCAATAAACTCTGTTTTGAGAGAGTATTGCTCTCATGTTTTCAGAAACCCACCGTGGTTATGGATAAGAACTGTCTGTATCAAAGGACAGATAGAGTCAGCTGTGAATCAGTCACTGAAGTTTGAACCTTTGTGGGACTGATTCCATATCGGTTTTGTAGATTGCCTCTTGCTTTGCTTAGATAAGATACAGCAAAGTGTTCTGATACACTGCTCAGCACAAATGAAGTGTTTTTGTCCTGTAGACAGCACTTCTGTATAGCTTGTGTTAACAATTTTGCCTTAAAATAAGGAAACAAGCATCGAAATACAATATCCTTAATATCGAAGAATGCCATTCAAACATTTTTTTTTCAGTCAAAAGATTGGATTAGAATTGATGTGAGGGTACAAATGAGCTTTTAATAAAACTTTGAATCTAATAGTCTTGGAGGAGGAACAATGCATCAATTTGTCTGCCTATTGATCTCCAACTGTAATGTTGTTTGATTAGTCTGCTCTGGCTCCCAGCAGAAACAGTCATTGCTGAGTGGGAATGCAATATAATCCAGATTTCCCTTGAGCAACCCAAGGGATTAGATATTCACTATCACCCCCCAGCATTACTCATTGATTGGCTGATTGAGAGCACATTCATTCCAGGTCATGTACCGTATTCAGCCCCACAAGCGATGGAAATGTTTCTTAAATCTGCACAGATTCAGCTGTTGTGTTGTCCCTCTAACACAGCCATCATTGATTATGTTTCCTTGGAAAACAAATTTGATTCATGGATGCACAGCTTAATATGTGTTTCCTTTGAAGGAAGAATCAAGGTTTAAACAGCTGAATGTTGTGAAATCTGAGAGATGCAGTACACTTCTGGATCATCTGCCATCAGATTGTCTCACACTAACATAAAGGTGCTTGGGTCATGTTTACAGATAGACTGTGAGTGTATGGTAGCATGACAGCTTTATATTTTGGTGTAAACGCATGCCATTTCCACCAGTTTGCACTGTTAAGCACAGATGTTCAGCAATCATTTGCTTTTATTATGACTTTAACTTCAACTTAACTTATAAATGTCTGTAAAATACAACAATGTTGGCCAAAGTGCTGTATACAGTCATAAACCTTGAATAATAAACAGTAAAGAAAAACAATAAACAATAAAAACAATAAAAGACAACACCTCAAATTTAGTCAAAAGCCAGGCAGAAAAAAAATGTGTTTTGAGGGAGGATTTAAAAACGGAGAGTGAGTGGGCCTGTTTGATGTACGAAGTCAAACTGTTCTATAGTTTGGGACGTCACCCTTCAGCAGAGACGTCTAAGGTTTTCTCAAGACTTATGATTAAGAACAGAAATCAGTCCACTTCTGCAAATGCATCTTCTAAACCAGTGTTTTTTTGGCAGCTATCTTAGTTTTTATTTTGGTCTTTTGGACAAAAACACGTATTAGTTTTAGTCACATTTTTTTGTCCAGTTTTAGTCAATGAAAACTCAAAAAAATCTGTTGTTGTTGGTCACCCCCCGAACTACACAAAAAACCAAAGATGACACAGCTGGCCCTCGGCTCTGGAATAACTTGCCCCAGCGTATCCACTCTGCGCCATCAATTGAGGTTTTTAAATCATCCTTAAAGACTCACCTCTTCAACCTGGCTTTTAATCAAGGTTAAGCTGTCGGCAACATTTTAATTCACATTTTAATTTATTTTATCTTTTTATGTTACTTTTTTATGTTTTTATTATTGCATTGTTTTGTGTTTTATGCTTTTTAGTATTCTAGTATTTTATCTGCTTGTGCTGCCTTTTTTAACTGTGACGCACTTTGGTCAACTGTGGTTGTTTTAAACGTGCTCTATAAATAAAGTTTAAATTGAGTTGAGTTTCAAAAAGTTTTGAGCCTAATTTTAGTCACTTTTAGTAAAAAAAAAAAAGTTTTAGTCTTTTAATAAATTAAGTAGACAGACATTCAGCGGACAGACGTTTTTAGTGAAAAAATCTAGCGTGTGCCCCAGGTTCATGATAAAGGTGCAAGAAAACTATGTCCAGACAGAGAACTGCAGCAAATACTATATCAGAATATTGATGGTTTTCTATTTTAAGATTACTAACTCCATGGAATAGTATCATTTCTGACAACCAACCACAGAACAACAGGACATTTTTATGCTGCTTACAGTTTTGTCTGAATGAACGGAGCTAAACGCTGCTTCCGCGCTGAAATGCGTGCACATCTTTATGATGACGCAGGTTGTGAAGGGATCTGTAAACTCAGTGTGTCAGTGTGTGTCTGTCTGAGACAGATTACTTACACAAGAGGCAGAAATTTAAGAGGCATTTTGAACATCTGACAGACCACCCACAAACATTTTTGTCCGGTCTCATCTCGCCAACAAAAACTCACAAACTGCCTGAGTAATCAGACCAGTCCGATGTAGCCCATGCTAGCCGTCAGCTAATACTGCACTAGATGGTCCAGACCTGGTGGCAGTTGTTAGGTAATCTAGATAGGTGCAAGCAGGGAAATGTGGGTCAAAGAGAGTATATCTGTGAGCACTTCTAGAATAAATTCAGGAGAGATAAGGTTACACATACCTGCCAACTTCTGACTTTGACGAAGCATCAGCACCCCTCCACTCGTCTATGTTGAAATCTGCTCATGCTTGTCGTGGTCAGATGATAACTGTTTATTCTAAGCCATAGCTCAACAGTTAGATAACAGGGTTGTTTTTTTTTTTTTTTTTTTTTTTTTTGCTGAAGACTCGCACTTCAGCGTGAGAAATCAGGGGTGTGGCATGAGAGCATTTGAAGCCAATGGAATGCTTGTGTCTCAAAGCCACTGCGTGAGTGTTGGCAGCAATGGGTTACAAACGTGTGTAATTTGTAAAACATGCACAACAGCAAGTAGACACTTTAACTCTAAGTTATTCTTAACATGCTACTTAAACCTGTGCGTATGTATAAAACAATGCCATCACACATTGCCAATCTTCTGATACTGTCTGATTCCGAGTTTAAATATAACACTGTCATTTCAAGTATCAAGGTAATGAAAAAAAGTTATGCCTGAGCACAAAGAGGTCGGCTTTGTAACATTTACATTAAAAGGGCATTTGGCTGTCACTCTTAAACAAAGAAACTGAACAGAGCTGTTCAGTAATCATGATTGAGACGCTGCCATCACATCAAGTGGAAAAGGACACTTGGCAGTAATCAGATCTTCTCAGTGATTAGCTGACCATCAGTGCAAGAGGTGCTCCAGTGAGTAGACTTTCAATGAAGAGCCCCACTCATTCTGGGAATTAAATAGGATATGGGAATGAAGTCATTTATATATATATATATATATATATACAGTGGGGGAAATAAGTATTTGATCCCCTGCTGATACTAATATACTTTTTCACTTGATAAAATGCACAACAATTTATAACTTTTATACTGTGTGTTTTTGTGCATTTTCAACTGATATTCTGTCTATATTTTTAACCAGTAAAAAACAATAAAAATTAGAGTGTGTTAATTTCCCAGGGCAGTGGGCAAACTTACAAATTCAGCAGGGGATCAAATACTTATTTCCCCCACTGTATATATATATATATATATATATATATATATATATATATATATATATATATATATATATATATATATATATATATAAATATATATATATATATATATACTTTAGCGACGCACTTTACCATTTGGCTGCTAACTGTAATGTAATCTATAGTCCAAGTAGGCCAACTTTATCATAGTTTTTATATGTTTAGAATTTTTACTGAGAGAGGACAGGACAGTGGATAGAGCAGAAAACATGGTCTGAGTGGAAAGAAACCTGGGAAAGAGGTTGCTGGTTTAGCAGGCTACCTGCTCAAGGGTTAGCCTCATGGGGAGCGCAACCTAAACTACCAGGCCACACTGGGGCCCTGGTGGTTTCGTCTAAGTGTCCTGGTATTTACCCATTGCTGAACACGATGAAGAACACACATGCTAACCCATGCTCCAAACTGAAAAAGTTATCGTAGTCTTACACACAAAAGTTAAACTTAAAATAACAAAACAGAATTTATTAATAGATAAGTCAGAGCCCTTCTGTCTATCCTCCTAACACTGTCAATGCTCATGTCCATGTCTTGGACCCAAGTACTAAAACACTAGTTAGTGGACAGTCCATAAAAACCAAGAAATATAGGATAAAAAAATATTTTCCCTAGAGTCTGTGATCAAAAATGTTCTGATGGACTGATATTAGGGTTCAAAACACTTCAGGCTTTGCTCCTGTCACCCCTAATCACACCATGTGATTGGACAAAGACATGCATTAAGCAAAGCGGAGTAAAAACACATGTTTGTCCTTTGAATACACATCCCTAATCGATCAGCATCATTATGCACAGATTAAATCGCAGTCTAAGTGCTCTTTGAGATATTTGATTGAAGCCTTTGATTGTTGTGTCAGTGGATTCTTAATTAAGCCAGTGTTTCTTTGTCGGCGTTGCACATGTGAGATCTACTCTGTGTTCACCCTCTTTTATTACAGTATTTTTCTATTCTGGAGACATTGTTTTGTTATTGATCATTAGTCAGTTTCACGAGAGAAAGCACCATCAATAGAGGTGACTTTGGCTCTTAAACTGTCACAGGGGACGTATAATGAAATAAGCGCTTTAATGGTTGAGACATCACTGAGGTCTATTGGATTGAGGGCAGGATATACAGCCTGTTGAAGTGTGGCATATTTCACATTGACACCTTTCATTCCGGACAAACGCAGCCATTATACAATGACTATAAAGTGGACTTTTTCCTCTGCACATAATTATAATAATAATAATCATTATTTTGTAATTAAAAACCAGCGGCTGTAATGTTGCACATAAAACCGGAGCTATTTTGCCCGGTTTAATGAGTTCAAGCATTTCAGATGGAAAAGTTTCATCCACTGTGGTTTTATGTAAGTTGGCAGGGACACAGATGGAATATTGGACATGCATAAAGGTTGGCTGAGGCTTCACTGTGCAAGCATTTGTTTCTTACTGCTTGATGTGGGTGAGGACAGTCCTGCTGTGCTGTGTTTAGTTTAAGCAGACATTCATGTGGTGCAGGGGAGGATTCAGTAAGTACACTTTACATTACCATGTGTCTATGCTGTGTGTGTGTGTGTGTGTGTGTGTGTGTGTGTGTGTGTGTGTGTGTGTGTGTGTGTGTGTGTGTGTGTGTGCGTGTGCGTGACCTCCAGAACTTCACATCAGACCATTGCCCTAACAGAACAGTAATTCTAACAATCAACTCCCTCTGGTATCCAAAGAGTCACACATACTGTACACACACTCTTCACACACACTGTGCTGTCTGTGTTGCCATCAGCTAAACAGATGTGCTCAGTCACAGGATTTCACAGTTAGCTCTCTTGGAGGGAAATGTATCATTGATTATAAAAAATCAAAGAAATAAACACATGCTCGCTGGGAGGAAATAAGCTAAATTGAGCATTTATGAGAATTTCTGTCCTTTTTTTTCCTCAGGCAGGATGTTTGAGTTGTCTGGCAGTGCATAAGCTGTTGTCAGGATGAGACTGTCAGGCGAAGGCAAGGAAAAATGTTCCAAATGTGTGCAGAACATATGTAACGCTTCTCTTATTTGTGATAGAAGAGAAAAGGCAGCAATTGGGATTTTATGAACTCAAGATTTTGCTTTGTTATTTGATGTTTTGACGTTTTTTCACAGTTCACTGCTACATCAAAATCTAATCAGCAAACATAAATCTCATATAAAATCTGTCAGATGGATGGTTGCTGTTGGCCAGTAACAGATAAATATTACAGCTGATTTATTTTTTTGTCTTTCAAGTCACATCACTGTTGTTTTTAATGACATGGTTCCGCCAGATGAAGAAGTTTAGTCAGTTAGCTTGTATGTAGCTCCAGTTAATGAACACGAATGGGCCACTAACTTTCAAAAAGACCTAAAGAAGCACTAGAGAAACAATGAGCAAAGAGTTACGCTGTTTTCAAAATTTTCAATCATCCAGTCTGTCTGCTCAAAGATGAGGTGACTTCTGAGGATAAAAATCCATAAAATGACAAACTCTTAAACATCATTTTGACCCTCCAAGTCTTAAATATGCCACTAGTGCTCAGAATTCCAAACTGTATCAATGAAAGCCATGTTGGGAATTCTTCTCACGGTATTAAATTAGAAACCGCTCCTGCAAACACACACCTAATTAACCTTGTTTTAAACAGGATCACCATCATTCCCCTATGCTGACAACCCATGTGAGGAGTGTTTTAATGTGTTAAATATGAAAATTGTAATAGTCTATTGCCTCATCTTTGGACATCTTCAAAGTAGGAAGCATATCTCAACATTTATCTTCAAACAGCTGCTGCAATTTTTGGACAGCAGCTCTCATCACATTCCCATGAATTACAGGAAGTGATGTTAGCAGAAAAGTCTTTTAATCGAATGTTTATTTCCGTTAATGAAATGTCCCCACCATTATCTGGCTTCCTTATGATCCATATGTTAATGTCTAATATGGAACTATTTATCTGTTCAATTCACACTCTCTCTCTCTCTCTCTCTCTCTCTCTCTTTCTCTCTTCCTTCCCATCTCTCTTATCTAAAATTGTGCTGTAAATTTGGCACTGTGAATGATTATGCTTATCGCCTGCCCGTAGACCCTATATTGAAATTTTGTGGCATGATTAGCCTATTTATCTATATAATTGGATTGGAGTGACTGAGTGTGCGTGCATGTGTGTGTGTGGAGCAGCTGCTGACTTAAAAGGCCATGTGAAATAAATACAAAGAAATATGGCCAACACAATTGTGTCTTACATTAATTCCATTTGCATACAATCAATAGTTTTACCCCCCCCCCCTTTTTTTTTTTTTTGGAGTCTTATCAAGTTATACTTGCCTATGAGATTATTGAAGGGAAAATAACCTCGGGCATGGTGTAAAATGAGACAACATAGAATGTACTATGTTAGGGATTAGTGTCATGAGACCAGGGAGATTTGCACAGGCAAAATGTGAACACTGCAACACAATGCATTACAATAGTTTCCGGCAGGGTGTAATTCATGCAAACATCCCTAGGCTATTTATACCACTCTACTAGAATCTAATTGTGTCCAATATATAATCCAACTAAGAGTTACAGTGGCAGGGGTTCAAGTCCTGTCTAACATGAATATTTAAGGCATGCAGTGTCGAGGACAAGTGTGACAATTTGTGTGTGCGACTGTTTTACCGACTGCCACTCAGGATGCAGAGGTTTGAAAGGAAACTCTAAGAAAATATTATTACGCTGAGTTAATTTGTGTTTCAAGGAGGGCAAACATATGTTACTTTACTGTTTAGTTAGATTAAAGTCAGCCTAAATTCATCACATCATTGGCTTTCTGAGTATTTGTGTGTTAATTTTTTCCCCTTTTTTTGCCCTCAAACAGGGCATGTTCTGAGAAGCATGCCTACATTAAATTACACTCTTAGCTTTTAGCATAAACACACACATGCATGTGCAGGCACACTCTCGCACACACCCTCTCTACTGTTTTGGAACACAAAGTAAAGGAATTTCATTACCCCTCAAAAATTGATTGGGTAATGTTTTCTTGAAATCAATAGCGACTCACTCGGTTTACTAATTGGATTACTTGTTTTTGCTCAAGGATGTCCAAATACCAAGGTAATGTGAATTGTTTATGAAATCATTACCTTGAAAGTGGAGGCTAATGTCAGTGACTAATGCACTCATCTCTCTGCTTTTACAAAAACACTCACAATAATAATAATATAGGTCGAGCCTTTCCTAGCTGTGAATGCCAGTAACTGGGATATTAATAGCCTTAATACTAATCATTAATGAAGCTGTCCTTATTGAGGCAGCTATGAGGACACGCTTACCGAGTGTTTATTAATCAGGGAATAATAAGTAATCCGTGAACATTAATGGAAATGGATGAGACTAATGGATGACGCCTGCTCTCTCCTACACTTAAGCCTCCGACTTCATTAGTGACAGGCAGATTAGTGGGAAGGAGAAAAAGCATAGCAGGCTCCACCTGTGATCGCGCAAGCCCACGCAAACACACTCAGCCGCTGCCTCTTGTGACAGCATGATGGAACACTGTCAAGCTCATTTGCTCTTCAAGTAGACTCTGTGTAATTAACAGCATCCTCTAAGAGAAGCTGCTGAGGATAAAAAGAATAGACATCAAATAAATTATATGGCAATGTTGGCCTCTTCAGTGCTTCATGTCTTATTATTTACCATATTCACATTGCAACCCTTTTATTCTGACATCATGCTCAGGGTGGGGAGCTCTAATGCAGCTATAATGTCCTGTTTCACTTTGTCAGTCCTATAAATATTGGATTCTTTACAAAATACTTGTGATCAGTGTTGCCAAGTCTGCTTATTATAAGTGACTTTGAGCTTGTTTTTTCTGCAAAGTTGCTTGCAAATCTCATCAGTCATTGGTGTTGGGTTTTTGGACGTGTTATCTAAAGTGTAGTTGCTTATTTGGCCTTGTTCTGCTGCCTGGATGATCCCCGCCTGAATGATCCCCACCTGATTCTCCCCCAGCTCCACACAACAACGAGGAACACAAACACAATAGTCTGTCCTTCTACAGGACCCGTCCACATCACTAATATCTGGGTGTGTGATTTCTGTGTTACAGAGGGACAGACCTGATGTTATAGCAAAGACGAAAGAAGTCAAAAATAGATGTTTATATTTATGGTGTCATCAAGAGGCATTTCATTTCATATATAATATGGTAGGCCACCTGTTGGGCTGTTTAGGCTTGTTTCCTTCAAGCTGGTTGCTTGCTTCTATCACAATCAAGATCTTGCAACGCTGCTTGTGATCCCCAGCTGTAGGATTGATTAGTTACTGAATAAACAATGCTTAGTGGAATTACAGATACATTCCCAGCCTATTTTCAACTTAAACCAACACAAAAACCTATGAGCAAATTCGAAGCTAGTGTGGCTTTCAAATACCTTTCAGTTTTTATTCCTTTATTAAGTTATCCAGCTAAAACCAAGTTCCATAGCATACCTAGCTACACTTACATAATATTTTGAAACCTATTTATTATGCTTTTCCAAACACCAAAACTTAAACATTTTTACATAAATTTAAGCTAGTATTAATGCTTTTCCCATTCTTTTCATGTAATGTTAAAAAAGTATCAGTTCTATGTAATTTCCAAGCTAAGGGTAATACTAATACTTTTCCATTCACACTGCATTGGCAAGGAAGTAAATGCCTAGCTTTAATTAGCTAGGATTCTTAGTTGAATTAACAAAGCTAAGCTAAATTTACTAAGCACACTGTTAGCCGGAGTGTGCTAGGTCAGGTTAACATTATGATAGCTAGCAATTTAAGCTTTTTCCCATTGTATCAATAAACATAAGCAAAAGTACTAGTTCTTAGTCAAGTCCTACCTACTGGTGCTGTTCCCAGTTTGTAGTTTAAACAGGATAAGCACAGATGTAAATACCTAGCTAAAATTGCCTAAGCTGGGATTTTCAGTTACATCAGGTAAGCTAAGCATTGTCTTAGCTAGGGATTGATAGCTTTTCTAGCTGTACTACATTCACCAGCTACAATAGCTATTGAAAGCATTATGCCAGTTTTTTGCTACTTCCTAGCTAACTGTAGTGTTAGCTTGTTTGTGGCTAAGTGTAAACATTAGCTATAGACTAACCTCAGCTTTTTATGTTTTCAAAGAATTAAAGTTTGTCCTAGAATTATGTAACAAAGAGGTTTTCTATTTATTTATTTTCCTTTTTTTTTTTTGCTTCCTAGCTAACAAAAATATTAGCAAGTTAGATACTGGAATGGGAATTAGGGAATATGAGCTTTTTGTCTGACCCAAGCTAGCTAGGTATTTAAGCTTGAATTTATTGTATCACGTCAGACTTTAAAAATAATCACCTATAGCTATTCCTTGCTAACAGCTAACTTGGTTATATAAAAGCCCCCCAGGACATTTGCCACACATTGACATTTTAGTCACGGTTCAATCTGGAAGCAGTGAAAAAAGGAAGAAAACAATCCAATGCCTAACGTTTATTTGACTTCTAACCTGGACTACAGCAGTATGTCAGTTTAGCAGTGTTCCAGCTTCCCATCCTTAGCATGACGTCAGAAGCAAGTCCGGAATCAGTGACATTTAAAAGCGATGCCTTCACTGCAGCCTTGATGGATGGAGGGTTTTTTTGTGGCGGCTGGATTTTTTTTTTCCCATCCTCTTTCCCCAACCATGATGAGTGTAGTCACTCACTTCACACTAGCTGCTGCAGCACAAAGTTAATTTCATCCAGGCCCTGAAATGTCCTTTAACCATACTCCATGAGCACATTCCCGAGCCTCTTCATAGATCATCTGGATCTAATGTAGATGGGGAAATTCTATAATAAATCCTGAACTGTTCAGATTGCACACTGCTATCACATCAGCCAAAGGGTTAAGCACTTAGGAGAGACATGACAATACAAAGTTCTCCCTGCTGCACTATAACATGCTCTGTGAAAGTGATAAGAGTGTCTGATCATGCATCCCAGCGTTCTATATCAGTCCCTCTATAATGGATCCCCCCCAATGACTCCTTGTGGCTGCATTATTTAGATGGAATAAAACGCCGGAAGGAAGGAAGAGAGGAAGCCGGGACTCACTGTTTCATAAACTAGGGAGTGTGATCATCTAGATGTTGACTGGAGCCTGTAACAATGACTGTGGCTGCATTTGTACACTACCTAGGGGACTATTAGGGTGAAAGACATCCAGGTTATTTATTTTTGCTGCTTTAAGTGTGAGTGTGAGCAAAGGGCAGAGAAAAGAACGGAAGAGGGACAGACAATGCAAAGTTGCTCAAAGAAACAAGGTTCACGCGGAAGTGATTTAATTACACAAAGAACTTAATAAAGTAAAAATAATACAAATAAGTAGGATTTACATCCAAGTTTGGGTGTTTGGTTATATAAAACTAGGTGCTAGGAGCAGATGTGGTATTAACATTTTACAAACTAAATACAGGCAAACAAAACAGAACCAAGTTGTGTGCGTGAAAGCCTCCAGACATCCAGAACAGAGATAACATTTTAGATAATCAAACAGGTTTAGATGGACCTCCAGACAAGTAACACCAAAAGTAGAAGGCCAAAACAAAAGTCATCAGCATATAGACAAAGCCCACTATGAGGTTCTGACCTGTTCTGGGGAAACAATAAGCCTGACTATCCAAACACAAAGCATCTCTGAAAAACGCAGATATGTGGTGATTTAATCACATTCAATACACACAGATATTATGAATAAAATGTAAAAGAGAGGGTTTTTATAGATTTGTTATGACATTTCCGTTGCCCCAAGCTGATTGCCTTTGTCAGCAGACCTGTGAGTGACTGTTACTCTTCCCTTGACTCAGCTTTTTTGTGAATTTGGACCATTGACATATCCAGAATTAAATCGTATTTTAGTGTATTGACAACTGTTTTGAAGACTAAGGTTCAATATTGGGACGCTTTATTTATTTTTACTATATTTGTAGAACAAGAGGTCCATAAATTGATGAGAAAGATACTCATCAAGTTGATAAATCTGTTCGGAAATACCTTGTGTGGTTTCTCTTTCTTTTTGCGACCAGCGGTTCAGTTCTGCTGGACAATAAAAAAAAACACATCAGGCACTTCTGCGTTCATTCATTCATTCATTCATTCATTCATCTATTTATTTTCATTTTCAGACCAAGAGGCTGTATTTAGGGGAGCCAAGGCAACAATGTCCTAATATTTTTAAGCACTGTCAGCTGTGTGCCCTTACCCCTGACTCACACATACTCCATGAGCGCCATGGTCCATCAGCCCCACAGTTTTTGGCGCGGGCCAATTCACACTGGATCTGTCTCTGGAGCGCAGCGCACTCCGTAGCAGCTGGATAAAATCACAAGAGAACCACGTGTTCCTGCAGGATAATAAATAAACTCACCTGGCCCTCCCAGAACTTCAGTAATTTTAGTCCTTCCCTTTTTGTTTCTGTTGGTGTCCTTATAGAAAGGATCTGTTGTGTTGTATAGAATTATGAAGTTTTTCACATCCAGATAAACTTTTCCTCGTCCATGGCCTTGGATTTCCCCTGGGTCTGACCTGCTGATGACTTCAGGCCCTGTTCCAGTGACGTAGTTTTGCTACATAAGGATAATTTTACGATCGGCAGCCAGAACATGGTGCTTTATTTTGAAATGACCGGATACTCTGATCGTTTTTAGTGTCTGTTTTCCTGTTTGATATGATCTGCTCTGTGGAGATTAACACATCTTTGCAGTGTAATCCAGCAAAAATAGACTCGAAGCATAACAGCCACAAGCATCCATTGGTGGCACGCGCCAAAGACGGTCGCAGCGTGGGCTGTGTGAATGCAGTGATTGACTAGAGTGGCAAGTTACGTGCAGCGTAGTGCATGGCGGGTTAAGAGTGACCCTGTCCATTTTCTTTCCACATGCTGTCCTTGATTATTGTTACTCTTACTGAACTGATGCTAAAGAGGACAGAGCCTGCCAAAGGTTAACATTAGTACTATATAAACAATACAGTGACTGCTATGATTTATAAAAAGTCAAGTAACAGTTGCAAAGTTGAATGATTAATCCACTGTTTGTTCCAGCTGAACCTCCACATTTCGCTCTTAAACCTCAGACAGAAACACTTTATGTTTTGAACACCAGGACAAAACAGGCCTGACAGAAGCTGTTAGCTTTGTTTTTCTCTATAAGCTACAGAGACAGCCAAGGCCTGTACAGCCTGCAGGTATGACACGCCACAGCTCCACCTGACGTGACACACTTCCTGTAAAAGTGATGCCCTACGTTACCCCGTTGTTCAGTCGCTGTAAAGTTGTGACAAGTCGTGACAAAAGCCAAAATGTACACAGTGCTATAAAATACTTGTTTTGGGTAAAAAATAAAGATGCCAAAAGTGCTCGACAGAGTTTCAGTGAGCTGATGTGATTGACCCAAGTGGAAGAAAACCCAGGCCAGGAATTTTCAGGTTGAACACAGGGACCTAATTTCTCTGTCAGTGAAGCATGGGCAACAGGGCGCAGACTGAGGGATCTCCGAGCCGTGTGAAAAATGCCACTGATCATCACGCTCAAGCTTTTTTTTTCTTTCTGTCATGCCTGTCGCTGGCGAGAAAAGCAGAGCCCAGAAGTCTCCATCATCAGCCTCGGACCCCGGGGACAGGAGAAATCACATTATATCTGCTGTCACACAAAGTCACTGTCAAGGTGTGGTGGAAGAGAGCGCACGGTGGCTTCTGGTGTGATGCTGGAAACTCAGAAATACCTCAGACGCCTCATCTCAGCCCCTGGCTAGAACCAAGCTGGAATTCTAACAAGTGAGACACATTTCACAGTGATTTAAGGTAGAGAAACACCTCTCTCATCTCGTTTGTACTTACAAAACCCCTGTGTCTTAAATTTTCTGTGTGCTGAGGTGATGGCGAAGTGTAAAGAGTTCAACAGAAGGGATATGCAATTTAGTTAACCTTGTGTTCACTTCAGGCACTTCATCACAATTTGATAAAGAGGGTTTCATTTTAACACTGGCTCACCCCCTCCAGGTTTTCTAATAAGAGGAACTGCCTATCAAACCTGCGCTTAGGATGATGAAACTGCAGTGCAATAGTGAACAGAGAGGTGTAGAGCGGAGCTATGTGCATCAGTGTGCTTGTTCAGCACACACTGCCTCCCTGTGCACACACACACACATTCTGCTCTGCTGACCATGTTGTGTTGATGGACTTCCAGAGGGACAGTGTCTCAGGAGGAACGGTTGCTGCCCAGTGCTAGACCAAAAAGAGAAAAAAAGTGGAGTATTGTGCTGCCATGCTGGAGATAGAATTAAACACAAGCACACACACAAAGCTCTGGAGGAATGTGGTGTCACTTCACTCATTCAGCCATGTCTGTGAATCAATTTATCACTTTTTTTATCAGTCACTTCAAGCTGCCATATGTGTAATCTCTGCTCACTCGCTGTGGATTCGAATAATGCTTGCTTTTTTTTCTGTTTAGAGTGCAACAAGAGTGGGGAAAAAAAAGTAGGAAAAAAAAAAGAGAGAATAGAGAGGGGGGAAAAGAAGACTGTTTTTGTTGGCTGACTGTGGTGCTGTTACTTTCCCTCCCAACTGCAAACTAAAGAATATGCAGTAGTTAAGGATGAGTTTGTCATTGTTTAAGGCCCTTTAGGGATTGCATCTCATAAACCTTTTATAGAGTGTTTCCAGTGAATGTGCGGCATTTTTTAATTCCAAAGTCTTTGACTCTCAGGAGAAAAGTAGAGACACTGGAACTTGCCACCGCGTGCTTATACTGTATCTATGCCCGCCATCCGAATTCCCAGGGAACTTAAAAGGCACACGCTTTGTTATTCATGATCACTGTAACTTTCCACAGCTTGTTTGCCTTTCTCCTCCAATTTATGTGTTGGAGTCGTTAGTCATTCAGCACGGCGTGCTGGTTACAGATGTTAATGACAGATCGCTTCCGATTGTTATTCAGTACATTAACATCCAACAGTGACTGGCGGCCCCGACACGCCCCAGACCTCTGGCTCTCCTCAGCTCCCACACCATCGTACACCCACCCCTCCAGCCCACCTCGCTCTCCTTCACCACCGGAGTGGAATCAGCAAAAACAGACCCCCAATCCCTCAGAGAGGCCAACTCTATTTCATGTCAGGAATAGCAAATGGGGCTGTGTGTGTTAAAAAGTTTTATATGCACTTTTCTTACCCTTTTAGAGAAACAGGCTGCACACGTGTACCAACAAGGTGCATTTCACACTGTTTACTACAGCTGATGATGAACACCGTCTGCATATGGCTTTTGTTGAACACATTATAAAACACCAAGGCTTATTCCCTATGTCTAACAGGAAATATATATACCCATTAAGTAGGAAAAAACAATTTGTGCTTTCGTGCATTTGTTCTGCTTCAGTTCCTGGAAATGCATTTACATGCTGAAATATTATTAGAACCAGGACATACGTACAGTAATTGTAAGGTGATAGATTAGCACCCAGGATAAAGAAGATGTAGCTTATTTTTCTGTGTGTTAAAATGAGATTGCGTTGCATTATCCATCTAAGTTAAGTTAATTTGATCAGGGGCCACCATGTTTTAACATACTCTTTAGTCACACTGGTAAGCGTGTTCGTGGCAGCCACTTACATACCCACCATAGGGCGCTATTTGTAAAATTGAGCATAGAAAAGTGAACACCATGGGGGATGTAACAGTGAAAGGCACTATAGAGACATTTTCCTGACGCTTTTCTCATCTTTGAGTAAATGGATGAGCGTGATTAGCCGCTGCTCATTATGACCTGGATGGTGGAGAGTGAGTTGAGCCCGGCAAATCTGGCCTCATTTCCCTTCATGTTGCTGCAAATTAAACGGATCCCATGCAGCACTGAAAGCTCAAAGCTTGGCCTTGGTTTTCATCTGATGAAATGCTACATCTGTTACAGGAAATAGGATGTGTGTATCGTGCGTGTGTGTGCGTGTGTGTGTGAGGAGGCAATGGCGTGAATGGGAGATAGAAAGAAAGAGGGAGAGAAAAGGGGAAAGAGTAGGTAAATAGATCAATACACCCCACTTCACCACGGCCCCACTGACAGAATAAGTGAGAGAGAAGGTGAGAAATGATGAAGATCATAGCTCTGTAAATTCTTCTTCCCCTTCTCCACCCGGTGCACAGAGTTTCTCTGCATGCACCTGGAACGACTGTAGATCATGGAAGCGGCCTGATATAGAGATCTATTTCTGCAAATTCACGGGGAAGCAGGATCTCTTAGCTCCAACACAAGAGCACCGAGCACCTCTGGGCTCCAAGGGGGCAGATGATGTATGAAGTGGTTTCTCTGTTTATGGGTGAACTGTAACAGGAGAGAGAAGTGGAGAGAAAAGGAGAGAGAGTGCAAAGGAGAGAAAAGAAATTGAAAGAGTACTCCTATGGCGCTGCATGAGCAAAATGAGGTGTTTATTTTCAGCCTCTGCACAGTGGTCACACCAGCCCACATGGGGCATTTTTCACACTGCATGTACAGCACAGTCTATGCTCTGCAGCCTCCACCCACAGCTTCAGCAGATGATGGCATACCAGGCGCCACAGATGATGCAAAACCTATTTTGGACTCGTAGTTTTGTGACACGGTTCTCTTTAACCACACTGTTTTTTGCTGAACAGGCTTTTCTGGGCCTCTGACTCTTTATCTCCCGTGTTTTGAATAGAGGTGAACTAGTGTAGCACACTTACATGCAGAGGCAATGACAGACATTTATCAAGTGGAGTATTGAGTGTCACAGGGGAAGTGCTGATGTGGGATCACTGACGATGTCCTTTTCACATCCTCATTCATAATAAAGAAGGCAAAGCTTTTCGAGCTCAGCACTCTCACTTTGGGTGAAGATGCACTGATACTCGCAGGAAGTGTTTAACAGGTTTATCCCTTATGAAGTTCACTATTTGTTATATTCGAGCATTGATTCATCTTTTTCATTATAGCTTCAAGAATAAAAGTACTCAGGGGTATATTTGGCACCAGAGTCTCAGTCTTTGATAAATATAAAACAGTCAATCATTTTTTGTGACCTTGTGATCATGGTTTATTCATTTTTTTACACACATCAACTACTTTGTCTTTGTTGTATTTTGGATACTGTAGTTTTTTCAGCATTGCCATATTTACCATAACGAGAGTAGCAGACTGAGAAATGTAGCCAACTGGATTTTACAATCTTTACAGCTCACGAGCGCGGCAGTGAACAGAAACAAGCTATAAAGTGGCCCAAGAGTAATAAAGAAAAAAAAGACCCTAACCCTCTCATGGCATTCTTTATCTTTTTTTTTTGTCTTTGTGTTTGTTGCTGTATGACACAACACACACCAGGACAGCCGACTGATACATAGATTGTTCACTGAGTTTATCCTATGCAGTCATGTTTGATCGCACAAGCTTTTGTAAGATCTCATGTCTCTGGAATCGTTGGCCCAAACGTTAAGTGTGACGTCTGGTTCTCATGGAACCATTTAGTGTGTGTGGTCCAAGGATTGTAACATTAACCATTTAAACCCTAAGGTCCCCAAATTGGGGGACTTTAAGGTCGTTTAAATATAGGCAAATTGTACATCAGATTAAACAGGAGAAATTCAGCTACAAACGGCGCCAAGTAATACTTCAACCAACCCTTCTTTTCCTTTTTCTTCAGTTTTTACTTTGAACCAGTGACATAAATACCAATAGTGAGACCTCTGACCAAATTTCACAAGTGTTTCCTTTATTATGACACCAGAAAGATTCAAATAGACCTAGAGAGATTTGCTTTTTTCAATTTAGGTACGTCATTATTCTAGCGGAGAACCAAAAAAGAGGCCAGGGCTTAAAGGGTTAAAAAAGAGAACAGCCTGAGTAGTTCTGATTTGCAATGGATTTAGCAAAATCCACAATGTGCAGTTTTTGTGCCACTGTGTAGCTCTGCCTCCTACCATCTGTTTTTGTGTCATGGAGTTTCCAAGCCCTCTATGTTATGGTTCAGCACTTGAACTCAACTTCCAGTAGTTTTGATAACTGCTGGGTACGACCCCAGCTCTCCACAAGATGTGTCCCTCATAGTATACCTGTGTTTTCTGCAAAAACATGGATGAGACCAAAAGAAGGAGAAAAGCTGGAGCAAAAACCGCCACTGAACACACGCTGAAAAAGGGCGAATTTTTTATCACATCAGTTTGCGTACAGTGGTTTTTGACAGCTCTTCTGGTGGTCTTTACAGAGCATGTGCATAATAAAGCTAGCATAGCTCTATCGTCTGAGTAAAACACCATTACACAGTAAAACACTCATCTCTGCATTCTGTACTTTTGGCCACACCATGGAGCCACCCACTTTTAGATGAAAAGAAAAGATACTAACTGTTGTTTGTTTATTTATTTATTTTCTTGTTTGTTTGTTTGTTTGTTTTGTAGTTTTATAGTGACTAAATTAAAATGAGTTTGAAAGAGAAGGGGAGTTCATCATTTGGTAGAAGTCACTATTTGTTGTCGTTTTTAACTGCTACTGATCTGTCGATTTGACTCACTGAGCTGCATACAAATAAAAGCCCATGTATCTGATACACTATACATGTTTATACTCTAAATACACAATCTGTCTCTCTCTCCATTTCTCTCTTTTTGTTAAACACAGTGCAAAGCCAAAATTAGCCAGCACATAATGATTGGGCTCTGGGATCCACGGGGCGAGCAGAGATCCGGATTGAACTCCATTAGCGCTGAACCGAGAGAACACCCAGCATGACTCTCACCTGCTCGCTTTGAGACTCCCCAAATAGGCCCACATCTCCAATTCCCTGATAAACATGCACACACACGCTCACAAAAGGCGAAACACACACACATACACAGTAACCCTCAACTCTGACCTGACTAAGCTAACAGGATGTGTTGTGCATCTATAAACATGAATTCCATCTACTGAGAATAAAAAGATACACATGGAAATGCATGCACAACACAGGGTGTAGCTTTGCATGTTATGTTCTAATGCTATCCTCTCAATCATGGCATTCAGAACACGAATGAAGCATTTTTTTTTTTTACCCAAATGGAGAGGAAATGAAAATAGATTTGTTGTGAAGCTGCAGAGCTTGAGTTCCTTTGGTAAAAGTGGTGCATTAATGAAAGTCAGGGCAGCATCTCTTTATAAAATGTGGTGCCATAACAGAGTGGGTGATGTTCTGAGTATTTGTGACTGAGAAGAAGGAGGAAGGGAGAAAGACAAAGAGTGTGAGTGAAGGAAGATGAGACACAAAACTGCAGAAACCAATTCAAGCAGCAAACCAAACGAGTGGTAGCGGTCTTCAGGGAGAACCAGTCATTTGCATGGCATTTAGCCGAGAGGCAACATGACAGCTAGCTGCTCCACAACATGCTGTCAGACTACCGAACCTGCATAAAACCAGCTTATTAACAGTGTTCAAACTTTGGTTGTGGAATTTATAATGCTTTCTTATCAATGGTACAGTGCACTCTTTGTTCTCCTGAAAGTGTGCCACTGGAACACTGAAATGTAGGTAATGCATCTCTCGGAAAATAGGATACTATGAATCATTATTACATTTTAACTTGATTTTTTAAGTACGTAGAGGTAGCTTAACCCTGTAAAGCCTGTAAAGCCTTTTTTAAACAGAGATGTTTATTAACTCTTTTAACAAAATCCACAATTATAATGTCATTTTATTTATGATATATTTTTGTATCATATTTGAAACATCGGGCAGTTTTGGCAACTTTTTTTGGTAAAGTTTTATTAAATATGCATTCTTCAATTCAGAAAATACTTATTTTAAAGGGATGAGAAGCTGTTTGTCACAACACTGATATGTATTAACCTATAGCTTGTCACAAGAAGAGAGTTGCCCAGTAAATCAACCAATAGATGAAACCACATTTGCATATGACTGGAGTCTTGTATCAGATCTGATGATTTAAAGCTCCCATGGGAAGTTTTAAGCAGATTACAAAACAGACTGAAAAAAAAACGGGGGCTCCTACAAAACCAAACTATAAGTACTATAGTCAACCATTTCTATCTTTGATATTCAAACCTGCTGGTTGGGGGTTGATGTCAATGACTGGTGATGGGAGCTTTAAGTCAGGTCACTTCACTTGCCTTTTAGCTTCGTTTGAACCGTGTTTACTAACTGTTTTTTTAATTTTGTGATGTTTAAGATGGGATTTATGTTTTTCACAGTCGACTATAACATCTGAAGAAGAATTATGAGTACATTAGGAGAGAGCCATCAGCCACTTTTTATCTGAATAGTCTCAGATCACAACTAAGTTGGCTCATTAAGAAGGGATTCTTATTTGCATGTTCACTATACTTTAACTTGATTACTATTTAGCTACTAATAACTAGAGCTGAAAGTATAAACATTACACTGAACATTTTAGTAAACAAATAAGTTCAAACATGAGTCTGTTGTAATTCACACTGAATTGAACATTTCAACTGAAGATAACATTAAACAAGGAGATGAACACTTGTGTTATCCCTTTTTAGCTCTCCTCCTGTGAGACTTTGTAATTCAAATACCTTTAAATGAGGCAAATGTCACAACACTGCTGCTCCCTCTTATGGCTTATGTTACTTTTAAGTGATCAGAAATGTAGACATGCACTCACCAGCTCTGCCGCTGTTGCCTGTACTGCAGGGTAGGATTACTTTTGATGGTTTGGGACCAGACAGCTCCTCCTTTTTAACTTTAAAGATAAATGTTTTGCAACAGGGTCAACAGGCAGAGGTAAAATATGACATCTTTGCATTGATTGATTTGACATGACTTGTGAGCAGGTTGTCACTTGTAGGGCCCGACCAATATGGATTTTTTGAGGATGATGCCAATTCCGATATATGGCAGAAAAAAAATCTGATAACCAATTAATCAGCCAATTCGTTTTAAAAATAAATATAATGAATAAAATAACTTCTTTTCCGGTCCGATTAAATCGGCTGACCAGAATGTCAGTTGGCCCTAGTCCCTTGTATCACTTTAGATGTTCAGATTTAATCACTGTTATTATGGAGTTTTGACCTATCAGAATGAAGTATTTACCACAGTAAAATGATAAAGAGAACTTAGATAATGGGCAGAGCCTTCCAACAAAACCAGACTCCCTTCATCAGTTGGGTTGAAAGCCAGGAGGGACAGATAGGGCAGATAGACAGACACCAATGTGAGTCGGCACTAAATTTCCATTTTACATCAAGGCTTAACATTTGAGAGATCTGAGAGAAACAGCAGATTTTGTCTTAATTCTTTTTATTATATGAAGTCTTTTGCTTTATTGTTTTTATAAAGCATGTTGACAAGTAGAGGTTTAAATATTCAGAAACTGATTTTTTGTCTTAACAAATGTTTCAGACACAAGGAAATATAACTCTAGAAATACTGTCATCTGTTCAGCCACATCAAGAGTCATGACACAGCTACATTTTTAGCCATATTCATAAGATAAGTATGTGAGACCTGTTAAAGTGTAGCACTATTCAATAATGAATAATTCACCATACAGTCCATGTATTCACACATAACCATCGCTCCCACGTTAATGACTGTCACTGTCACTCCATAAGCTTCACACTCCAATTCCCAATGCCTCCTATATATGTCTCAGCAGGCTGTTAGCAGTGATAAAGACAGAGTATCACTCAGCTGTCTTATCTCCAGTTCATCATCTTCTAATTCTTTGAATAAATCCAAAGTCATGAGAAGCGCGGGACTCCATTTTGTAAGTTATTCAATTAACTAATGAGAAACGTTGTCTTGTTAATAACTGATCGAGGATCGTCATTAAAGCATAATCTAACAGCCACCCGCTCCCCTCGAACTGATCATTATACACCAAGTGGCTCCGTCATTGTGGTACAGAGGCTTCCGAAGTGTTTCATCAAGAATTTTCATCCACGGCTGGATCAAATTGCGGGATTGTGATTGATGTCATTGGTGCGGAGAACAATCAGGGATCCCCCCGATTTGTTACAAACCTCCGTCAAGCCATTTTTAAGTCTGCTTAATGATGTATATCCCCTTTTGTTTTGCATATTTATTTGATATTCATGAAGTGTCCAAGCACACTGACTTGACATGCATCTCCATGGTGATAAATTATTGAGAGGTCTTTGCAGTGAGGCAGTTGAAAAGCAGCTCCATTAATAATGAACAAGTCTGTGTACTCTTATAATTGTGCTATTTTCCCTGGAAAGTTGTGTGCACCAGCTTTCAATCTCGCCTTTTGTTTGGTGGCTTTGATATGTGGACTGTGGCCAGCACTTAGGAACATGTTTTTTAAATAGAGCCATTTGGTATAACTTTCAGACCTGATGGGGTTTTATCAAAACGCTCTTGTTAGTATTTGTACAAACTAACGCACTTTGCCTGAACACATTTGGTTTTGTTCGTTGGTGGCACGCTGCCCCTCTAACTCCTTGTTTTGGATTCGCTTACCTTCTGCACAAAAAGGGTACAGAAATCTGTCTTTCTGTTCTGATATTCTGGTCTATTCTTCACAACCAGATTACCCCCTTTGGATCACATGCCAACCCTTGCCTTATAGTGTGCTCTAATGTGAAACCCATGGAATAATTCTGCTGCAGAGGGACTCTGGATCACATTAGAGGTTAGTTTTTGTGAGCCTCCACCATGACATGCCGGTAGTTTCATCAGTTAGAAGTGCGGGCCCTGTTTTCAGCAGAATGGCTCCAACGCCGGTTTCTGTGAGAGGATTGGAGAGGACATGTGTAATGTGTGTGAAAGGATGTCCTGTTGAGTGAGGGCCAGCCTCATCTGTGCCAGCTCCCTACCTCTCCCTCTATCCCCCCTTGTCTCTCTGTTTCTGCCACTCTTCCCCTCACTTTCTGCCTCTCTCATGTCTTCCTGTCCCCCCATTTCGTTCTAAAACACACACTCTATGCCCAATGTCTCACTCAAGTGCAAACACACACCCACACAATCTGTCTCCCTGCTTCTGTCTTTCTCCCCATCCCCTCTTTTCTCTCATCCTCAGTCAATTATACAGATGTCTAATGCTTTCTCCCTGCTGTAGGGAGCGGACAGAGCATCTATCATCCTCAGAGGGGGGTGTAGGGGCTGGTGGTAGGGGTGCACAAGCCCCATGCTTTTGCTCTGCAGCAGAACACTCGTTCCTCTGGGCTGGAAGGACGCCAGTCGACTGGGGATCAAGCCTTGGCCCTCGGCCCGGCAGCAGGCTTCCACGGCTCCCTCCCTCCACCGCCAGATCTGGGCCACTTCCATGTGGGCCAGCAGCAGCAGCAGGCAGTTTTTTTTCTGGTATCTAATCTGTTGTTTGTTCTTGTGAGTATGCTGTCGATGAGCAGAGAAGGATGTTGGGGAGGAAGTAGAGGGGAGAAACATGCCGGTATCAGAGATAGCAGCAAAGCCTCTGTGGCCCTAAAGGTGATGTTTGCCAATCAGATTTTGGAGGATTGAATCAGTTGGATAAGACATACAGGCCACTAACTGCACTGTGGGGGTATGCATGCTCTACACCACTGTAAGGCCATGATACTATAATACTTTAACATGGTTCTTTTAGACAGTTGGGATTTTCTATCATACCAGCCAAACAGGTTAGAAGGTGCAGCTTCTATCCGCATCTCCCCTCTGCAAACACACTGAGATCGAGCAAATCGTGGGGTGACTTCAGGCCAGCCAACAAGAGACCGGAAAAGCTTTTTCTCAAACAACATGCAATTTCTTTGCTGAAAACCAGAAGAAGCAAAATGCAAGCAAAAAAAAAAAAAGAATCTCACCTCATCAATATCTGAGCTGAGTCGCAAGAGGTAAGAGAGGTAAGTGTGAGTTCATAATCAGAGCCGACTCAATATTTCATCACTTTGCAGATCCATTTCGGCTCAGCTTGGACAGTTTTGCTGACTGGAAATTCATGCTAAAAGCCTTTTGAGGGGAACATTCAGCAGTGAGATTCTTTCAGTCAAAACAGCAGTGGCCTCTGGGGGCCTGTGATGCTTTACTGGGATGTTTTTGTGTGTGTGTATGTGTGTGTGTACTGCTCAGCATGGATTCAGATACACCAGGTAAAAAAAAAGTATTAACAAATAAATAATGCAACATGAGAAGCTTTGCAGGTTATATTAACTGTCAAAACATGTTATGTTCACATGCACCAGAATTACTGCCTCACCTGGCTTTCCTACTCATCACCTGACTGTGTTGTATTATTGATCCTGATTGGTCAAACCCCCAAAATGGTGTCAGTTTACCGTTATCTTGTAACTTATATTACTTCAAGATCATAAGATACTGTAACATCTCTACTATCAATTATATGACGTGGGAAAGAAAAAATAAAAAGCAAAAACAACTCTATACATGCACAGCAGTCTGTGACCTTGCTCATCAGATGGGTTTGCGACTGAGTTCTTGGTGGGGGGAGATAAAGTGGTTTAACTGCATGCATCTTTTGATGCTTGGACATACAGTACATACATTACTTTGAGTTGTTTTCAGACTCAGTTTCACTTTGCTCCTGTTTAGCTTTCTTCTGCTTTTCTGTCCTTTTTCTTTTTACCAGTCCAGCTCCAGTGTCCACCATCGCTACACACTAAGCAGAGAAAAGCACCGATCTCTCTTCTCACTGCGAAACTTTGTTGGCTGGCGTGGTGTTGTCATAGAGACTTCAACGTCCTGTCCAACCCGATCAGGAAGCTAAGAAATAGCATTTTGAGATAACCGATATTTGCACAGATAATCTCATTTTAAATTGTGGTTTAAGATTAGGCATATATCTAGAAGAGAGATTTTTTCAAGATAACTGAAAGGCAAAATTGGTAGTCATGGAAAACTAGCATGAATTTGAATGTAGCATCTCCTCAGGACTCTGTTTAGCCCCACCTCCCACACTTGTAACCCCTCCAAAACGAGGCCCCCGCTCACATGCATGAGCACCACTGATTTGCAACCATATGATCATGACTGATTCAAAACTACAGGCTCAAAACTGGTCCTCATAAGATCATTCTTGTTTTGCACTACATTGCCAGTCATCAGGGTATAGGTAGTTTTTCTGCCATTCTCCAGCGTACTTTGAGCCTCTTGGTTATGTGCTTTGAATTAAGGCTAGTGCATGCCAGCGAAATGCATGTGCAGGAGGCGGGCAGAACAGGATTTGATTGGTTAAATAAATTGGATGTCAAACGCTAGGATTGGTTGGTGTTTTTCCAGGTTTTCTCCTGCTGTAGACAGTGGATATTTTTTGCTCTATTTTCAGAACACATCATGCATTGATTGCCATCAGGACATAAAGATCATTTTAACTAGAATAACAAGAAGTGTATCTAAATCTGATTACCAACCCTGCCTTTAACAACTAATCATGTAATTAGTTACTTTCTGTAGTGAGTAAATAAGTAAAGAAATATATTTTTTCTAAAAAGTAATTAGTAATGTGTAATACATCACTTTTCTTTGAGTAACAACTCCAACACTGCCCGTCTATGGGCTGATCAGGATGTCACTGCAACTGAAGTACCACCAACCAACAAATCTGATGAATTACTTTTAATATAGACAATTAAATCTTTTTAAAATCAATAAAATAACCTTTAAATAAATACTTATGCAAAATAGCATCCTTTCAGGGTGAGACCCTGATGCTTCATGTTGATAAAATGAGTACTTTCACACCCTTCATATTCTCACCTTGTCGGCTATTTTGTATAACTACCTGCTCACTGTACATTATCCCTGACTTCATCATTAACTGAGAAGCAGTTCAACTTCCTTCTTTGCCAAAAAAAAAGAAATGAAAATGACATAAGGACACTGTAATACATGAAATCTTGGTATGAACTACAACTTTGATAAGAGTGAACACACTACATTCTGAAAGGTCAAAGGTTAACAAGTGAAACTGGATTCTGTGCATGTGTCTGTGTGGGTGAATAGGAGTGTGTAATCAATACACACATACAGTAACCATGGCCTGTTGGAAACATTCCTGCCTCCGGGTGAGTAAGGAAGCAAAACTACACTGTGTAAAGGTGGGAGAGGGGTTGTGTGGTCGATAGTGATATGTGATCGTGGTGGTGCGGTGGTGGTGTCGAGGAAAACGAGGCTGGAGGTGGATGCAAGCCCTGAAATAAGAGTAAAATAATGATCTTGGCATCCCTGCAGTTCAGGTACACCATAACCTCAGCCTACATGTGCACATGTGTGTGTGTGTGTGTGTGTGTGTGCGCATTTGTGTGTGTGTGTGCTCACAGACACTGCAACAGCTCCAAAAGTGCAGGGAGGGAAATGGCAATTCCCAGCTGTCAGCCTGACCTGCAGGTTAGGCGCTGTACTTCTGCCTGACCGGCTGTAAAATTAGGAGCAAACAAGGTGCTCTTTAAAAACAAGGGCTAGCATCCAAAGCGGTGTCTCTCTGGGGTAAATAATTCATATTAAAAACATCACTCACAAAAGCACTAAAAATACGCCCAGGGCTCTGAAGACTCAGTGATGTGCCAAGCCAAGGAAGCCTTGAATAAAAAGCACACATCAGGAAGAGGGAGCATCGAATCCTCTCACTTTGAGGTGTGTTAGTATAATCCTGAACCTTAAACTAAACCTCCTGTTCTGGAAATGAGAGCACTTGGTAATGTGGTTGAATTTCCCCCACGTTGGATACTTTTTTTATCATTTATGATTGCTTATACTCTTGATATATTCCTAACTAAAGCGGGTCACTGAGCTTGAAGTGACTCTATTTCTCAATGAGTCACACTTTTTTTCCCCACAAAGCAGTGTGCCTTTTCAATCTCATTTTAAACAGATGCCACAGGCTTTGCTGTGCACCAAAGAAATAGAGCAGGCTCTTATTTTCCCTCTGAAGAACATACTCAGAGAAAGAGTAGACAGGGGAAATGTTGATCTCACAACAATCCCTTTTTGTGTATAAAACTGCTTTACTACTTGCGAATGGATGAGGTTCGAATCAGCAAAATGTTCAGAGAACAATTGCAGGAAGGTAATGGAGTTTTTGAAAGTCCAAATATGAATCAGGCACAAAAACAGAGAGCACACTTTTCCATTCATCCTGTTTAGAGGACATGAGTTAGTGTTGTACTTTACAAATATATGTAGCTATCAGTGCCCCAGTGAAATAGGTCAATAGATTGTGTGTGTGCGTCTAATCTCAGATCAGATGGTGTTCTCATCCAGGGCTATTAATGTGCTGATCCACTAATTGGGAGAGCTTGCTCTCTTAATGCAATGGCCTTCTAAATGTGTCCGTCCCAGTAATTTAATAATGGCCATTTCATGCTACTCTGACTTTTCAAACAGCTTGCTCGGGGCAGCTACTGGGACCGGTTATTGATTGAAAACTCTGAGGCTGCCTGGGCTCGGCTGTGGGTGAGAGAGGCTGATCAGTCTGCTTCCCAGAGTCCAGATGCAACCCCCCCCTCACCCCCTCCCATCCTCACCCGCCCCCTTCCTCTTCCCTCCACATGCTATTCATAAACACACAAACATGAAGCACAGTCGCACAAAAAACAAGTGCGCACTCACTCATAAATTTACACTTTCCGCTGAGATCTCCTGTAGCATGCAGGCATGATCAGCCGACCACAGATGTGAGGTTTAAAGGGGGAAATAAAGAAGCGGAAAAGTGTCACACAACTCTGAAATGAAGACAAGGGACCACTTCAGCAGCTCTCTTACTTTCTATCCTCCTCGCACAGCTCTGTGTACGGTCACCAGAGCCTGCGCCGGTGCCTGTGTCTGAGGAGTAATGAGGAGCGAGCCGAGGAGGAGAGATAAGAGGAAGAGTGATGGGGGTCAGGCTGTAGCGTCGCTGGCAGCCCTCACGGACCTCACACACCCTCCTCCTCCTCCTCCTCCTCCCTCTCCGACAGGCTGTCCAGGACTCCGTTTGTTTGCACAAGGTGATAAATAATTTGGCCTGAGCTGACATGGATTAATGTGGCCCTTAGCCTCCTTTTTCCTCCCTCTGCGTTCGGTCACACAAATGTTTGGCCCCTCAGTCCGGCTGTCTCTTAATGGCTGAAATACATGAAATTCTTATCAGCCTTTCAAAGCGAGGGACCCAGGCTATCACAGAACTTAAGGATGCATTTTATATTTAGAGCAGAGCTTGGACGTGTTCCCCTGTGAAATATACTAGAAATTCTTACAGAGTTTTGTTGCTCCCAGAGTGCACCTTGAAATGTTTTCCTCTCCAATTAGGAACATTTGGAATACTTAGATTTGAGTTTTTTTCAACACGCAAGCAGAATCACTTAAATAGAAAGAAATAAAACAAAAAAGAAAAACCTGAGTAGAAACTCTCATCGGTACCACTGATTAATGTGATGAACATAAACGGTAGAGCTTTATAGTGCTGCAATTCATCCTAAAAATACAATAAATGCACATTTATGACCACAATTTGTTCACACAACTAGTTAAGACACTGCAATGACCACACCACAATCTGAGAGTCTGATTAAACATTTGATGCACTAGCATCATAATCACACACTCTTAAAGCCTGATGACAGTAAGCAGGTGACATTAAGACTAAGAGCTAAGTGTTGTGAATGCTAATCAGACTCGGCAATTATACGCACTTGAGATAATTGAACTGTGCACTCAAGGCCTTAGCTTTTCATGCAATAAATTTAGCACATTTGGCCTCATTGTGCAAAACTTCCCGCTCACTCTGGGGCAGAAATGACAAGCCCTCTCTGCCGCTCAACACCATCACACTCATCTTCTCATCAAACTTATCTTACCCCACTCAGCAAGCTAAAAGGTGTTTTCTTGTCTTCTCCCCACTTTTTTTGTCTCTACCAGGGTGTTTCTCCTCAAACTACATTATTAGATGCTCTTTAAAATATCTAAGATGTTTCTTGTTTCAATAATTAAACAGTGTACAGCTAAGGGCTCTCGTTCTAACTCTTAATGTGCATGCCCTATGGCCTTTATCTTTGATCTTTTATGCTACACAGTGTGCTTTTGCATAATTTTAACTAACGAGAAACACTCAAGCTGCCATATCCTTCCTCCCTTGCTCTCTCTCTCTCTAGTACATTAAGTGGGATGTTTTGCAGTCCAGTTGTTTGAGATGCAACATGCTGTGAGTTCATGTATGATGCACAACGATAGACTCATACACTGACTCTGCATGTGCATAAATAGTCAGTATTTGCATACTGTGTGGGAAGGTGTCTATGACTGTTGCTGAGGACAATTTGTTCTTCTCTGTTACATGTTGAGGGCTGTGTGCATGCGTGTGTGGGTTTTTTTCTCTAGGGTTCCAGTTCAGACCCTGCAGTGCTCCATCATCCTAAGAGCAGGCCCCTGCAGGCATGGGTCACAGCCCCCTACACCATGAAACACTCTCCATCAGACTCCTGCAACCATAGACGTACAGACGGCTCATCCAATCCCAAAATCCTTCACAAATTCATTCAAGCAGCAACTTCTGGGGTTAAAAGTGAAGCAAGAGCTGGAATGCAAAAAAAAAAAAAAAAATTGCAGTTCTTCTTGTGTCCACTTGAGGCTGGCCCCAAAAAGCAGAGGAATCAGCATTTGCAACCATGTTCAAATTCACATTTCTACACCAAAAAATACATGTTAAAGCCTTGCTCACTCAAAAAGTTTTTGTTCCCAATAGTTTCTTTCTTTTCTTGTACACACTGTACGGGGGTGAATTATTTTGTGACTCACCCGTTTTCAAAATATTACTGTTAACACATCCCACATACTCCCACCCCTCCTTTATGTTAAGGTACATAATAAACAGCGCATCTACAAGAGAAATCTCAGACAAACCAGTCTCGCACAGATCTTCATTTCTTCTCTCTGCTGTTGTCCAGCTGATAATCCGTTCCCTCCTGATCTCTACCAAGCTGTTCTGTTGTTGTTGTTGTTTGTTTATGTGCCTGGGCGAGGTAACATTGAGTACAGGTCTATACAATTCGTGCAATGACACAATCTCTAATCAAAAAACTTCCCTCAAAAAGTTCCACAAGTTTACTTTATAGCTGTGTTTTGTTGGTTTGGCTTCAACTGCCTACTTTGCTGCTCATTACTGCCCCCATGAGTTTTAGTGGAACTGCAATGATTGTACCACTTTGAGCAAAAATATGGAGGTACTGAATATAAAGTATGGGCTGAAGGCTCAACCCACATCTGTAAACATGGCAGATAAATGAGCCCATAGAGTCATGCATATATTTTCATAACTGGGGGTGTGGCTGTGTTGATTGACAGGTGGGTGTGGTGACTCAGCTCCACTGTCTGTTTGTAGAGTCATCAGAAGTTTCCATCTTTGGGCTTCATACTGGACTATGGACTGATCAGGTGTTTGCAAACAAATACCTCAATCTTGAGTGGACCGTAGACCTGGCAAAACAAAAAAAAGTGTGTTCTCACGAAATGTGTCATTTACTGGCCCTTAAGGATTTCACTTCACCCATGATTGTACATCTTATGCATGCACACTCAACTGCGGCTTTTTATAACAGAGACTTATACATCATTGATATATTAATTTATAATGAATGCCCTTGTAAACCATCACCATCAGTCATAACAGCCTTCAATGAGGCTATCAGAAATGATTTAGTTTATAGCAAACACATAAAATCAGAACAACAAAGCACTTTACAACCAATGATTAAAAAAAGGAGCATTAACCTATTGAAACAAGATGATCAAACTCAGAAAAACAATTAAAAATGTTTTTTAAAAAATCATAAAACTGAGAATATAGAAACAATTTAAAGTGGATTTATCATCTTAATGTCAACCAATTTTCTTCATAAGCATATAAACTTATTATACAGGTAGCTATTCGACCAGATTCTCACCTGAATTTTGTATATATTTGCAGGTAAATTCCGTTTATGTTCCATTTTTTTAAGGAGAGGAGGACATCCTACCTTTGAAGCTTCTGTGAGGAGTTTTTAGCTAGTTATAAAAAAGACTGATATCAACAGGGATTCCATGTTCTGACCTCAGAAAGCTTAAGAATGTGTTTTAAGTGAAACGTACCGTTCCTGTTGTGTATGTTTTACTGCCTTTATCTACCTTGTGGGGGTAGGTGTCACAGCAGAGGATTTTTCTGCTGCAAATATTCCCTCTGTTTGTGATACGTTTGACTTGGATGAAAAAAAAAAACAAGGATAAAATTTTTCCTCCTAAAACACTTGTTACATGTTTAAAGGACAAACTCATCAGAGATGGAGGTTTAATTCCTCCACAAGGGGCAGCAAAACTGACCAAATTGAACACTCCTCACAGGAGTTTTTAATCCATTGTGATATTTAAAGAGAATTGGTTCTTTATTTTGGAACACTTGCAGTTAATTGTAAACGTGCCTCTATTTTCTCTCCCTTGGATGTGTTTTTTTTTCCCCCTCTAATGTCAGGTGTTGTTTTACAGCATTAGCTAAAGTGCCCCATGACATCATTGTTTGCTTCCAGGATTAAGCACACTGTAATTAACATTAAGTAGCCCCCCTGTCTTCACCTTTCTCCCCTAACCCCTGCCTATGTCCGTCTGTGTCTGCATCTCCCACTCTTTTCTTTCTTCATCTCTTTCAATCTCTGTATATTGACTGCAAACTGGCTGTAGCTCTGAACAGCAGGCCCACACAGACCAAAGCACAAGCGATGCTGGATTAGTCTGTTGAATAATTCAAAGCCGAATTCCCCATTGAAATGTGTAAAAGGTCCCTTGCTGGGTTTAAAAACAGAGAGTACAGTTGGAGCTGACAACAAAAGGTTCAACTTCAAATAAAAAAAGGCCCCCATCACTTTACCTCATTTGCATTGCAAGTTATTCATTTTAACATCAGACTTTTGTTCTGACTTTGTGGCGAAAATTTTTAATCATGTTTAAAAAGCACTGATTTTACGGGGGTCTTCTGTTGTTGACTACTTTGACACACAAAGCAAAACAATTAACACCACAGGGTGCTCAGATAAGTCTATTTTGGGGCACGTTTTCCCCCCAAGTTTCTAACAAGATGCTGATGGTAGAATCTTGTTAAAGTAAACATGCAAGTCCTTGCCATGTTTTGTGGTGTGATGCAAGCCTGGGCCAATGTTTCCTAAATAATTGTTTAGTGGAGACGGTTTTCATTCAGCACTATGAAACAAAGCAAAAACATCTTTTAGATGCACTTTAACAGAAAAGAAGAAAAAGAGCAATGAAATAAGGATGATGGAGAAGTTTTGCTGCTAATTGAACATGTTACATTTTTACCAACAATTAGGTAAGGTACTTATAATTTTGAAAGAGCATTCCAAAATAAAATGTTGTAATTTTATTTAACCACATAGTAGAAAGCCCTCAAAACATAATTTAGAATATATTGGGTTGAGAACAAGTGGACATTCTGGACTCAGCTTTGTGTTAACACCTTTATCCAAGTGTAAATACTTAGCATTGGTTGCTCTGCACTGTGGAGTTAGACACTGCTGAGGGCTTTATCCTCCATTATGAAGGGACAGTGCAGCACCTGCGAACACACATCCCCACAGGAAAACTAAATCCACTAGACCAACAGCACAACACAACTACTCTATGAAACAGTCTTTACCCCAGAGAGGTTCTTATGTGTGTATCTGTGTGTGTGTGTGTGTTACTGTGCATGTTCTATAGGGGTAAAGGGAAGGTGATGTACCTTGATGAGGGAGAAGGGATGGAGGCAGTACTTCAAAGCAGACAGAATGAGCAATGCTATTTATGTGTATCAATATATGTGGAGTTTCCCCATTGAGCTTTCCTCACACTACCTGCCCACTGGTCGGTACATGTCTTTCTCTCTCTCTCTCTCTTGCCTGGTGTGTTTCACAGAGAGGGGAAGAGAGATGTATATACATTTTAGCCCCTCTTTCTCGGGTAAGTACATAAAAAAATGAATTTATCTGGCGGCTCTTCAGGTGTCTCCTGCATACCTCTGAGACTGTGCAAACCTGTGCCATGTGCACAGACCATTCGTCCTGTTATGCCCTTAGAACAGCAGACATTGCAAGTCATTTGTTAGCATGGAAATATGTAAAGGGGGTAAATATGGATTTATGTCGAGGAGCGGCCGCACCATCAAAGCATCACACTCCGATGCCAGTGGTGGAGTTCAATAAGCTGGAGAGATGAAAGCTAATGAAAGGCAAACACGAGAAGGGTGTTGGAAGGAGGGAGTGGGTGGGTGAGTGAGGGAGGGTGCAAGGGAGTGAGCGAGCTGGGGAGGAATACAGACGACGGGAGATGTTGTCTGGTGTGGTCCAATCAAGCCACAGGATATAACAGTAGTCAATACAGGGAGATGAAAGGGATCTCGATATGGAGGCTGTGTGGTCTGATAGAGCGCCCTGTGCATGTGTGAGCGTTTGTGTGTGTTTGTGAATGGGTGCATGAGTGCCAATGTGTGATGTTTTGGTGCCAAGCTTGCCCATGCATTTCTATAAAGTGGAACCATCATAAAAACATTCTAACTGCCCTGTCTGGTGCACATTACTGATGCTTCCTGCAGAGTCCCATGGGTGCAGTACACTATGTTCCAATCAAGCCGCCTTAGATCATACCTATCTGCACTACATGACTGTGTGGCATGACTGTGTTTGCAAATCAGCCAGACATGGGGGAACACAGGAAGAACAGACTCATATGAACAATTTGATTAGCATACTGCCATCACTTCTCAGTCTTTATTGAAGGTAGAATGATGTGTGATTACACACCTCCTTCAGAGACTTTCATCCTGTGCATTAAGGCTACAACACAGTATGAGTCATGTGCTGGTGCCGATAAGGACAGGACTGGGATGCAAAGTGGCTCGCTGTTAAAGTTGTGGTGTTTCTGTGAGTGAATAATGCATGTATTTCAGTCTTAGCTGAGCTAATGGTGCACAGGCACTCATTAGCTATTTCTGGCTAAGTTTCAGGATTTGGCCCATAAGCCCTTAAGTGTACGTGTCATTGACGAGACAAATCCAGCCTCCAGTCTGCTGCTGAAAGAGCCTCTACGCCCTTTAGATCTACGCACATGAAATGCACAAATAACCGGCCAAATAAACCATCCATGATGCTCTTTTTCTTTCTCTGTATCTCTGCTTAGCATATCCAAAAGCCTAGGGAATGAAAACGTGGATCATACTTGGCAACTCTTTGAGTCTGCAATTCTCACACTCAAATGAGGTAACTCGCTATACATCACCTCTCTTACGCCTACACTGTTGTGAACTGCTGATTGTGTAAAATGTGTTCTGGGGCTCAGGGAGCACAGTTAAGACAACACCTGTGGAGAAACAATAGTAGCTTGTCTGAATTGGGAAGAAAAATGTAACTCATTGCAATAATTTAGGTTGATTCTTATTATTCTATCAGGCGCATATACCTTGTGCTGCATTTGGGAAAGCTTAATGGCAATTCTTTACTCCCGTGCTGACCTGGGGAGTGCTCTGGTATTGGCTGGGGAATTTGTTTTTTACCGAGTGGACAATTTCAAGAGGAATGATGACCAGAAAGGTTTGCAAAGGTTTGGTTGGACTCAGCTGTGCAGACATACCAATGCAAAATGTACCAATGTTTGATATCAGCCAGAAAGTTCATTTTTAGTTCTTGTCAGTTTTTTCTCCTTGCTAATCTGTGAAACTCTACCACAAAATACTGTCACCCTGCTCAACTGACAGATGGGAAGAAGCTTTACCACCCTTTCAGTTTTATTTATTTAAGTGATCATGGCTTGATGTCCATCTACTCAAAGAATTGTAGGTTTTGTGACAGGTCGTCTCATGGGCGAGGGTTGTAATTGAAGAGAATGGCTCAGAATACACTTTCCCTTTGAAAACTACACCCAGCCCATGGCATAGAAACAAGTCATTCCTGACAAACAAAGCACAGTCGATCATTACTGTCATTGGTTTCAATCCTTTGAAATAATTCTGAATGATTGTCTCACATATTGGACTGAAGCTGAACCTTGAGTTCAGATCAGGTTGAGTCTGATGGTCCAGTAAGCAGTATGAAATTGACAGCTGAGTCCCTGTGAGTCATACCACTGCTGTTCTCTAATTGGGCAGATCAGATCATCTCTGCCTATTAATGTATAACTAATTACCTGACCAGAGGTATTACTGCTACAAGTTTGCAGGTAGACTTCTCTGCCAGGGTCACTGCCTCAGCAGAAGTCTTCCTCTCGTCTCCTCTCCTCTCATTACAACAATAATGAAGTTATGCTTTCCATTTTTCCCCCTCCCTCTTCTGCATCTCATACCCTGCTCATCTGGAGCTGGGTCAGTGTGCTGCTGTGGAGATCTGGGAAATGTCTCCTCTTGTCACAGTGAAACTCCAGGGCCAGAAAATGAAGCCAATGTGGCGTAGCAAAAAAAAAGCCCTGCAGTTTCTATAGTAGCCACAGGAGGCTGCATCCTTAGCCCCAAGAAGTTAACATATTTTCATTGTGGCCAAAAAAACACAATGACTTCTTGCTAATTTCCTTATTAACAATAACTTAAAAGGGGTTTATACGACTCAGCAACTTGAGGTACGAGGTTATGTGTAATTAGTGGTATGACTATACTGACCAAATGACAAATGTTTAGCTCCAGTTTCCTAGAGAGTGAAATTCTGGTTTCATGTTATTCCCATGATAGTCCTAAATACTATTAGGTCGTACTTTTAGGTGGTTCAGTTGTTTATTTGTGGTGGAGAGTGCTTTGGAGTCTGGGTTGTTGTTGGTATTGCTCACACAGACCCAGGAAGTCTCTGTGAGAACGAAAATAATTATACTTAGTAACCTTGTTTATTTCCTCACCTACTGCTCTCAGTTCCATTAGAAGTGCAAGCTAACGCTGCAGATCCTATAAGCACTTTTAGCTTAACAACTTCTAGTTAGCGACCAACACTTATAGAATCTCGTTTTCTGTGAAGCATAATGGTTAAATTTCTAATTAACCAGCTAATGAACTAGCCTTAGGCACTGACTGTATAGCTTTGATAATATAGCATTAGCGAACTCCTTGCGCCTCTTCTTTTCCCTCTCGTCTTAAATAAGTCACTTTTGGAGCGGCCAACATGTGGCCAGACATGATGCAAAGGTCAAGGCTTCCTCTAGACACATGGTGACGTCTTATATAATCTATGCTTGAACATACACTTTTGTGTAGTCATCCCAGTGTATCCTGCTTTTTTCAAGCCTTTTCCTTCAGTAAGGACATAATTGACATAAAAAAAAACAATTTGAAAAAACATCCTTAACCATTTTTATACTTTGATGTGAAGCATTAAACACTTGCTACTCCCCCCTTTGGGCAGAGCAAAGTATTTGACTTATTTTACGACTGCTGCAGGCGGATGACTCGGTCACATTGTAAAAAAGGTGGATCATTGACAACAAGGCTCATCAAGACAGCCACATAATTTACTACATGACAGGCCTATGACATCATTTACACAGCAGTAACAGTTATTAGACTAAATGTTCATGGCAACACAGATTGCCTATTAACAAAAGAATAGTGTGCTTTATTGTTATGTTGCAGCATGTGTGAGCATTTGTGAGTTTGTTGGCTAAGGGCCAGGGAACCTGTTATTTGGGCTGCCTCTCTCTCTTTTTTTTTCCCTCTCTCTTCCGCTCGCTCTTTCTCTCTCCCTCAGCTGCCAGGCATTTGAGAACTGGGGTACTTTTACACATAGTTAAACCCTGAACAGTCCAAAAGTCAGCCTGCAGGCGCACAGGCAGAACGCCACTGGATCAGGATAACAGGACTGCCATCTGCTGGCCACAAAGGGATACTTGTTTTGCACATAAGCAGGAGAATGAAGAGGAGAGTTGATCTCACTTAACAAAATTTAGAGTCATCACTGCTGACATGTGAGTAGATTGGTGTCAGGGCCCTGAAACCCTCCTGTCAATCAGCCAAACACTTTCTACATCAAATCAGATTTCTGTACTTTCTGAATCTCACAGGGCTTGAAAGAGTCTGTGGAAATTGTAACAGAATTTTAAGTGACTGAGTGTATTCCTCTGCAGGAATTAGTCAAAAAATCACCTGTTTTTCATCTCAATCAATCAGCCTGTTCTTATGTATGCATGAAAATTATCTTGTGGCACTTGGCCTAAAGGTCAGGTTTGTTTTTTACTATATACTTTAACTTCCATAGACCTAACTTTATTCAGCCAATGAGAAAGCACTTTGCAGGAGTGGAAAAACACTTACTGTTCACTGCAGAAACCTCAGGCAGGACCAGACTTGATGGTGTAAAGCCATCTGCTGTCAACGGGTCAACGAGAATAAAAGAAAAACAGAAAAAGAAAAAGGTTAGGGTTAGAATAGTGTCTGTCTCCAAACAATTTTTAAGACATGTCCTCTACTTGGGCATAGAAAACACTTGAAGAATCCAAGAGGACTGAGCCTTTTTTTCTGCCATTACAAGAATAAAAAGTTTCTCTGCCATTTCTAAGCCTAGAAAGCAGTGCATCCAGAGGTATAAAAGCCCCGGGGCAGAGGCAAGATGTTCCTCTCAGCTGAATATGCAACACTCCTCCTGCATTGTGAAAAACCATTGGACCAAGCATGAATCTTTGCCCCCTTTGCCACCAACAAAAACGGCATCTTTGCCTCTTTGCTTTTCCTTAATCATGATTAACCAAAGAAAGGGTGGAAACTGCGAGGAGGGAGGTAGTGAGTGAGAGAAAAGGTGGCTGGGGTGAAGCTTTCGGACCCTCATTTACCCTGTCAGCCCTCCTAGCAGGGGATAGTGTTCAGGATCTATTGATCACAACCCAGTGGAGCAGTAATCCTACAGACTTGATTGATTCCGACTGTTGCCTAGGCCTCAGTGCTCTGCCCAATCCTCCTGCTACGCCCTCCTCTGCCTCTGTACTTCTCCCAATCCCTGCTTCTCCTCCCCTCCATCGCTCATAAAGCGTTGATATGCATGACGGCTGAGGGGCCCCAAGAAGGAGGGAAACAGGAAGGGCTGGAGGGACGGGAGTCGGGCATTAAGTGTGTGTACACTCCAGCAGGAAATAGCTGGCAAGGTGACGGGTGCCGGGACACGAGACAGGGCCCTGAGGTGTCTATGAACTGCACCCTGATTAGTGTCTAGCTTTCTGTCTCACCAAAAGTGATGAGTCAATGGCTTCACATTCGCTGTCTTCTGGCTGGTCAGTAGGAGAGAAGATTTGTCATCATGAACTAGTCTAGCAATGGACTAAATAGGCTTCTTAAGATGTATTTTCTTAATCTTTACAGTTCTGTTCAGCCACAAAACTTTTGTTAAAGCACAGGTGCTCAGGTGAGGTCAGATCTTCAATGGGACCCAGTTGCAAGACAGTTGCAAAGATGCTCTAGTTCTACTTGGTAACTCTACGATCCTAATCTCGTTAAAAAGCACTCTTAAACTTCAGTGGACTCCTTTATTTTCTTCCTCACACATTATCATTAGCTTTAAAACATTTAACCATTAATGGTTCAAGGAAACAGGCAGCTAAAACACACAAGTAACAGACAGTTTATTCACAGGATGAGTTATCTGAGATCAGGACACTACACAGCGCAAGTTTTCTGCTTACAGAACATGACGCTGAGAAACAGTGGGTCTGTAAAAGAAGGGAATGAAAGGTTACCTCTAGGAGAAAGCCAGTTGCATGGTAAAAATAGCAAACACAAGTTTTTACTATTATTGTCCCACATTTGATAGATTCAGAAGTGAATGGCTGGATGAGGTAGATTTAAGCACATCATGCTGAGTCTTCTCTAGACTTACCACTCATGGTGACAAATCTGCCAATACCAATATTATCTTGACTTCCTTACACCTTGGTAGCAGTTTACATTTGTTTGTGTTTGTGCAATAGTGGCCACAGGGCTTCTGTTGTTCAGCCCACAAGTGTTTCAGGACCCCTCTGAAGGTTTTTGGGACCACTTTTCAGAGTGGCTGACAGCTGCACAGGGAGTTGGCTCAATCCTGTGATTCTCGCTGGCAGTGGCCTGTGCCAGGATCGAGGCTGGCTCGGCTGAGCACTGCCACACACACTACAGAGAGGGCAGTGGATACTGATCGTCACACCCCTACATCCTAAAAACACAGACAAACATGGGAACAAAAACAGAGCACACACAAACACACACACACACACACACACCAAATACACACGCAAAAAAAATACGTTTTCATGGTTTCAAATTCCACAAATGTATGCAGTTTACCTAAGTCCCACTCAGGGCTTGCCTTGAGGCTGCAAGAACCTGGCTGTTTTAACTACCGTTTAAATCATTTCCCAGCTAACATTATCAAATGGTAGTAAAAGCAATTTGATGATTGATTCCTAAATAAAGGTTAACTGTTAAATAAAGTTAAAATTATAAAATTAGATACTGGCATTAGACAACAGCATGTAATGTACAGCTAACTTTCTCACAAGCACAAAATTTATATCACAGAATTCTTTCAGTAATGCTTGCTCAAAAATGGTTTAACCCTTGTGCTAGCTGTTGTTTAGCCTGTGGATGCTCCCGTTAGCCATCGGCTACTCTGTTCTCTGCACTTAACTCATACTAAGCTAACTTTATCGCAAGAAAGAAATTTATACCATGTAATACATTCGGACACTAAATAAGCTAGCTGGTGTCTGGGTGCTAACATTAGACAATAGCTTGTCTGTAGTAAGCATTTAACCTGTACCAAGCTAATTTATCACAAACAAGAAACTTGTATTACTTAATACTTCCACATAGTGATATTAGCTATAACACATGGTGATTTAACACAAGTGTTAGCTGCTGTCAAGCTAGTGGATTCTACCATTAGACAAAACTCTCTTATAGTTAGCATTTAACCTGTAATTTTAGCTAGAAAGCGGTTCAACATACATGTAAGCTGTTGTCTAGCCAGTGGATGCAACCACTGGACAACAACTAGCCTGTAGTTTGAATTTAACCAATATCTCAGTTTGTATAATGCAATTCTTTTAGACAGTCTTTTTGTTCGAACTTCACTAGAATAATTTTCTATTATTTTCATTAGTGTCATTGTGTCAGTTGGTCATGAAAGCTGAGTCATCAAGAAACCCCCCGCAAGAATAGACATCTCTCTCCCCAGACTCTCACTCAGGTCAGTTTGAAGGCCTGATAATATTGGCAGCTGGGCTGAGTTACTAAGTCCGCAAAATCTATCTTATTTTCCTTGCTTCTTCCTTCCTTTACATATTTCCCTGCACAGTTTCCTCCAGGCAGCTTACTTTCTTCCTCAATCCTACTGTTTTTTTTTCTCTCCTTACAGTCTTTAGGTTTTGCTCCCCCTCCCCCCTCAGTCCTCTCAGAGGTTCTGGTATTAGGGGAATTCCTGAGGGGGATTTTCCCTGCTTTAGACTATCAGTACAGCCCTTAAAATCTGTCTACTGCCAGAGACACTGGTGCAGAGTGTACATGCTAACACATGTTACACAGCATAAGAACTGTACAGTATATACACTAGTCAGATATGTCTGTTTCTCTTTATCTGACTTTCCTGGAGTGCAGTATGAGTCAAACTTTCAGTACTCTGATTTCACCACAGAGACACTCAGTAATGTTTTTACCTGATGCTCATCCAAGTGAAAACGCGCGCGCGCGCACACACACACACACACACACACACACACAAATGAAAAGTCCATCCCTCATTTGTTTCTTAAAATCCAACATATCTATGATGATTACATAGAAGTAAATGTGTGTTTGGGTGCTTATAGTCCACTGACATAAGATAATAGTTATACGATCTGAAGCCAGTTTTCAAGAGATTGAATTTTTTGCTGCTCCAAACATTCTACAGTTTACGTCTACTTCACTTCACAGGAGAGATTCTTTTTTTTTTGACAGAGGCAGAAATACTCAAGTAAATAAAGAAGTTCAAAGCTTTTGTGTGAAACTTTTGGTTTGTGTTGATTTTGGCACCCCCTGGGGACAATGCAGTATGTTATCAATTTGTTGACCGTGAACTGAACATGTTTAAGTAGAGCTGTTTTCTCAAAAACCAGAGCAAAAAAAAGATTCATTTTAACATTCAAATGAGTCTCTCACAGGAAATATTCAATGAATAAGATAAGCAAGTGTTCTGTCTTTAGAGTGCTGTAACTCATTTTCTCTTACAATCATTCTCTGGCAAGGATTAAAGTCATCAAGAATAACCATTAAGCAATGTTAAGTTCAGTTCCTTGCTCCTCTTCCTCTTGTTCTAAGTCAACAAAGAAAAAACTGATTTTCATATATGAGTTATTTTTCAGTTGTTTAAAAGTATTTATATATATATTGTGTCCAAATAATGGCCAAGTCTGTTGGCTAAATGTAGTTGAATTCTACACACAACACAAAATTGAGATAAAATATCTAATGAGTAGCTATATTCTTGGAGAAAATCTGAACTGTACCCACAACATTCTTTAAAATAAACAGTAATTAAAAATGCCAAATGAAAATCATTACAATACAAATTTCAAAATTATGAACTTTCACCAATAACCAAAGCACATGGAGACAGTATAGATAAGATTAGTCACACCACAACATTACATGACTTTATTATAGTCATTTTAACTTTCTGTTATATAGCTTCTTCTCAAACGCACACAGTAATAAAACACTGATTCCCAATTTCTCTTGAACTCTTGGGCTTTTTTTCCACACCTACCCCCCAGAGAAAAACAAATCTGTAAAACATACGACTAAACTACTTGCTGTATTTTGGAACCTGACCAGAATCGGTCCATTGTGACTAGAACCAGTGGAAGCCTTGCAACAAATTTTCACCTTGACTCTGTGCCAACTTCTGCGTGGTCGACGCACTGTTGGAGCTAACAGCAAGAAAAGTGTGAACTTGACTTTTTCTCACAGTTTTTGCCCTTAAGTTCAGAAAGGAAAGTGAAGATTCATATCAATCAACACAGTCAACACTCTTAGACTCAGACCAAACTTTATTACCATTCTACTTTTTTTCTACTTACATTATTTTAACAAGTGCACTCGCATTTACAATCAAGAACTTTTTTGAGTTTAAAGAGAATTCAAAACAATTTTACTTTGACCAGGCTTTAAGAATACATTTATGTCTCTTGTTTCTGCTCCATCCATGATGAACAGTGCAGTCTCAAGTAGAACGTTTTACTTTTCCCAACACCTGCTGTAAATTGGACACCATTGGTTGCCAAGGGAAGCCATAGTCACTATTGTCAGCTTTTTGGAAACTCAATTGTCAGTCTATTACCAAAATATTTGCAAATGAATGCAGACAGAGAGAGAAAAGACAGCAGAAAGACTGAGAGCCCTGTGGCAGCTGATTTTTATGGCTAACAGCTGATGGTCACTCGCTGCTAAATGTGCTAACGAGGTGAGAGATTTTTCCACAAAAGCAAAACAGCACTTCAGCCTCCCTCTAACACAATAGCTGACTCCTGTCTTTCCTTTACAAAACACTCCACAGATGGATAAGCAACAGTTTCGCAATTACCACCGTCCGAGTGTGGAAGGGTTCAAATTGGCCTTCATAACAATGTCTACCACAGATGTAGGCTCTCTTAAGTGCTGATTTATTGGAGTTTGGCATCTGCTCCATTTGCATGGGGTTAATCTCCAACGGTTAAAGAAGAGAATCCAACTCCCGTGTGGCCTGAAAAACACGGTTTGATATGCAAATGACGAACCCTTAGCCGCCACAAATTCAAACCCTCTTCAATGAGGTAATTGTTACTGTTGCTGAAGCGTGTAAAAATATATTTATATAAATACGGAGAGATGGTAAATGAGGGAAGTATGAGTATTGCTGGTGTGGTAATTTTTTTAAAGGCTTCAAATGAAAAAAAAAGTCCAGATTCCTCAGTTCAGTAGTCTCACTCTTTTTGAACAACAAGCAGAGCATTGTGCTTTTTTTAATGCTGTCTCAGTGGACTCAATACTTGTTATTTTCTACCTCTCCTTTCTCCCTCGCTCGCTCCTTCCACCTCATATTCCCAACACGCCGTCTGCGCTCTTGCATCTGTAATCACAACGTTACCTCATTGGGGGCTCTGCTTTTGTAGCCAGTGTGTGTATGTGCATGTAAAAGGTGCACATATATGATGCGTGTGTGCGTTTTTGAGGTTCTGCTGGGGGCTGTGAGGGGGCTTAACAGCAGCACACTGGGTTTCAATGGGAGCCCACACCACCGCTCTGCCAGTTCTTATCTTCTCCCATGCAGGAGAGCAGTGGCATCAAGCCGGTGGCTTATTAGAGAAGCAGGGAACGTATCCCAAATACCCCCCCTCCCAACAGTCCCCTCTCTTTTCCCTCCACACACACACACACACACACACACACACACACACACACACACACACACACACACACACACTGTGGTGTGTGGACCTATGTTTCTATCAGGGCCTGTGGCAGGACCCATGAGGAAAAAGTATGTCTCGGCACACAGTGAGTGTTTATCGCTTTTCTTTTGTGTTGATGATGCAAAAATAAATTGCGATTTGGAGAATGAACAGCAGCAGGAGGAGAAGCCTCCCCACTTTATGTCGGCGGTGGAAGCACTCTGTTTTCCTTTAGGGTTGTACTTATAGTGATCAAGCAGAGAGAAAGAGTGCGGGAGGGAGCGAGACAGAGCAATAAGAAATACATTGTTTTTATATTGTTTCCTCTGACAGACGAGATGGCATTAGCTGCGATTTTGCAGTTATTGCTTCTGCTGCGGGCTGAGGTGAAGTATTATTTGGGGAGTTAAATGGGTAGAATCTGGACATTACAGTTGTTGCTCTATTCTGCTGTTGGTAATGCCTTCATTACCCACAACTGAGCAGAACCTCAGCCATTATGCCTTGGCAGGAAAAATAGTAATCACAGAATGAAAGGCCAAGCAGGTCCTTTCAAAGACAACATCAAAGGCCCTGAACACAAACCTCGAGCATTTACCTGCAATCAAACACAATCTTACTTCATCTATTCCTGCTCCTGCCTTCTCCACTTACCAAGATAATTTCGGAGACCTTTTTATCCAAAACTGTACGGAAGCAACAGGAGATGAATCTGTTTTATTTCATCACTGCCCATTGGGTTCAAGCCACTTTGGTGGCGTTTTTACCAGGAGTACATGTAGAAATGTGCAGCCTTGAAACATGTGCATTAATCTTTAGATTTGACTTCTTGTGAGTATGTTTCCTTCAGCGCATGTGTGTGTGTGCATGTGTTAGTGTGGGAAGATAATATTATGCATTTGCATGCAGTGCTTCAGTGGGAGAATGTCATTGATTTATAACCATGATGAAAGGTCAGTTCACCTTATTAAACAACACATAGGTATACTGCTACATAGTATCGGATAACCATTAGAAGCCAATCTGTCCATTCCCTCTGTGACTGGTGGAGGCATTAAGGTCTCGACTAAAAAACTGCATATAAATCAGCTTTAAATGAGTTGGTTCTGTAAACATACACTAGCTTATGGTGAAAAGTTGCCTATTTTTTTTTTTTTTACATGTTTTTCTTTAACCTTTCCAGATTTTGTCCTTAACATGCACACTTATTTCCTGAAATTAAACTAACAGTCTCCAGACCCATGCACTCAAACACAGAGCTGAGTTTTTAAAAGTGCAATCATACCCACAAGACACTTTCACAGTCTATCCAAAGACTGTCTTTCACAAGTGTTTCTCACGTCCACTCGTTAACCCCATTATGTTAAGGTTGTTGGTGGAAAGTGGACTGGACGGGCATCTGAGACCAGCTGTCAGTAAACATTGATTCAGCATTCGTCCGATCATCTGTCTGACGTGGGCTCACCCACAACTCCCTTCACACACCATCTAAAAGTCTATCCATTCCCCACTTTCACCGTGTCTTTCTCGTTTATTTTGTGTGATTACACATTATTTAAATTCAGCCCTGCAGGCTGATTGCACATGCATCCCAGCTTCAAGAGAGCAAAATCTCACCGTCACTGGCTTTGTTGCTTTGGGCATTTGTATGTGTGTGGAATGTTTCAGGGCTCACTTTTAATTGAGTGAATGGAGACATGGCCTCATGGAGCTCAGATGTTAGTATTGAGGATATCTTGTGTGGGTGGCGCCATGTGAGCGACCAGATACAGTTCGTGTGTACAGGATGTGTGTGGGAGTGTTTCTCTATATCTTAGCAGCAGGTGTTTTTTATGGTTAAACATGCATGTATGTTTGTATTTGCATATGTGCATACATGTGATAATTGTGGTGCTTGTGCATCTGTGTCTGAACAAAACTGTGGTGGCATGTATGCATACATGCTGGCCCCCCATCTTTCCATGTTGGAGCAAGTTATACTCCCACCTGCACTCACCCGACAGGTGCAAGCCGATGTTAAAAAAAACAGATGCAAGGTGCTAGACTGTGTGGCTGACAGAGAGACAGATCAATATAAAGAAAAACCATCTGTGCCTTCAGCATTCAGGAGGCTTTAGCGCGTTGCCTGTGCCAGTCGCTGCTGGGGTGTGGCCTGTACCGAGAGATGGCACAGAGTGGATGACGAGGTGGGGGATTGGGGGCCCCAGCCTGGAGCTGCTCTGGAAGGGGAGTTGAAGAAGAAGAAGGAGAAGAAGAAGAGGAACCAGCAGGCCCTGGAGGTGATCCAACAGGCGCTCTCATCCTCTCAACTGTTGCAAAAGGATTGGTGGTTAGTGGGATAATCCATCGGCGTGGACGCTTCAGATAGCTGCCTCCACATGTGAGGAAGGAAAAGAAAAGAATGGTATACCAGTCCAGGACAATGAGAGTCTTAGGCAGAGATGGTACAGAACAGTCGCTTAAAGAAAAGCAAGGACTCTGCCAAATTATGTAAACAATTACAGCTCAGAATCATCCATGTGTGGGTGATGTTATTTTTAATCGGCCAGTTCATATAGCCTACAAAACTGTCATTACAGATCACCTCTAACCCTCATTTCTTTTAAATTTTTCAAACCAAAGCACAAAGACCCATGTCCTTTTTAGTCACATGGTATAATCATATCTTTATAACAGCTTCATTCTCAAAAGAAGTTGTCATAAGTAAAAGTAATAAATGGGTTTACTGTGTGTGGGCAGGGTGGCCAGATTACCTTAGCATACTGTTCAAAGCAAGGCCATTTTATTCATCTTAATCTTGTCACCTGTTTCTAAACCTGTTTGTGAAAACATCTTTAAATGCTGCTGTTAAGGCTTGGTTAAGCTTTACTCTAAAATTAGCTCTGAACAATATGACTGCCTGTAACACAGAAAGATTGCTTACATACAACAATTTCTAGCTGCTAAACTAAAGAAGTTGTGAGTTAAAGTGAAAAAAAAATTAAATAATAAAAAATTAAATATATCCTGTGGAGTTGATAAAAAGGCTTGTGTTTTTTCCTCAAGTCATACAAACTTGTTGAATCCTTTCTTGTCATGTGAAACGTTTTCAAAATTGAAATTACTGATATTAAAAAATTCTCTGCCCTCTGGGGCATCGCTGTCTTTATATCCACATGCTGCTACCAATAAAGCAATAAACCAATTTTTTTTAAAATTCAATTTTCTTGTATGTCTCATTAAAACTACTTTACAATAGCACCCCTAGTGGTCAAAAAGTCATCAAAGCTCCATTATTGGCAGATCATTTGAGTGAGCGATGCTTTTTCACTCTATATGACCTCTGTTCGTCAAAAATAGCAGACTTAAATATGAAGGAATAATGTTAATTTAAAACCTTTTGAATGTTTGATCTGGGCTGAAATTTTTTCATGTTTTTGTTCACATTTATTAAACTGGATACAGAGTCTGTTTGAAGCTATTTATTTTCAAGGACACCATTGGATAATGCTCTACACCCTGTGAGCAGCAGATGGGAAAGATCCAGGGTAGCAGCGCTCCTGTTTCCACAGGGTCATCCTGACTATTAAACCACCAACATCAGGTGACTGCTTTTGGGAAAATTTCCATCAAGTGTTCAAGGAATGCAGAATTGAGCCAAGACAGTCCTGACTGTGCCAGCTCACTGGCATTGGCAAAAAAAAAAAAAAAACGTGTTTAAAAACTTGAGATAACCAAGAGCTTTGAACAAAACGGAATATAGTATCTGTTAAAAAATGGCAAAATGTCAGGTTTGAGTTGTAACAGGAACCTGGCACTTGCACACTTTCAGTAAATGTGACAGTAAACAGACTTTTGTAGCCCTTTCTCTACTCTTCCTATTACTCAAATGACTTTGACAGTACATCTCACCTTACCACACATAGCCATTTACTAGCCATGCTAGCGAGTGGTTTGGGGTTACTCAGCATCTAGCCCAAGGACATGTCAGTACGCAGAGAATGATCCACCAACTTTCTGATTCATACTGGACTTTCACTACATCTGTGTTCACTTCGTCTCTGCTCTGTTGCGGTTTGGCTCTTTCGTCCCTCATTTGTAAGCACTGGAGTTTCAATCTCCTTGTTCATGTTGTCTTTATCTGCCTCTCTAAACCTCAAACCTGTTGACTCCAGGCCTGACTTTACTCTTAATAATGGTTTGTTGTTGTAGTGAAGTTACATACAATCTGGCATCACCATGGAGTGTTTTATTCTGAAAGTCAACAGGTTTTAATGCTATTTTGGTGCTTGACTTCCTGTACTGCTTGATCTGCTCTGTACAAATTAATGCAATTGCCAACATTAGTGCAGGAATAGACATACATATGAATAGACAGACTTATGTAGGACTCTGATCCGTCAGATCCAAAAGAGAGCCAGATCACAATGGCACAAACACACTGACTAGAATTGAAACCTGTTGTTTGTGGGTATATGTATGTTGTCTGTATGAGTGTATCTTTGTAGTATATATCCCTGGTTGGTTTTGACCTGGGTATGTGGATGGATGAGAGGAGGGAAGGGTTGGGTTTGTTTGCATACTACTTTTATTCTATACCATTGTCATATACAAGAAATTATTTAATTTTTTTTGATGGAAAAAAATGTTAATAAAAAGAGTTGGAAAAAAAAGTTCCACCTGTAGAACAAGAACCAAATGTATTGCCTTAGTAATTGTATTTTGGGAGTGTATACTAAAAGTTATTACAAAAGTGTTTTACTCCATACGTTTTTTGGGAACAGCTCCATTATTAAAGCTCATTTTCATTAAAAATTAACCCAACTTAATATTTCCCTCATAATTGTTCTGTAATTGCATGGACTGACTGTTTGCCAAAACTACCCAATTATTGAGAAAATATTGCCTTGTAACCCGGTTATTTTGTGTGCATAGTTTAGCTGGCATTATATTTCATTATTCCCTCAACATTTTCAACTTCAGGTTCATTTTTCACCATATGTCTTTTCCTCATGTGACCGTTCTATTTCAAAACAGCTTAATTATTCTAAAAGCAGTCAAAGCCCACCACATGTGCACGTGAAACAGTCCATTTTTTTGTTTTCTGTTGGTAGCTAAGCCCCTGATGTGTTAAGGTAGTTAGTTATATAATTTGGGCAACATGTTAAAAAAGGCTTTCTTGGACTGATGGCTTCGTAACCGTTGACTGCCACATGTTATATTGCTTTCATACGTCATTTACGGCTCAGTTGCACATGTTTTCACAAAATATGTATGTCCTAAATAGATATGCCAATTACTCTAATGGAAACCAGGAGGCGTGACCGCTTCAATTAGCAGGCCTGTTCCCGTTTCATTTTTCCCTGCAACACCTCACAGAGTTTTGGTGATGAATACACGATGTATTGTGGCGTTTTTCCTGCTGCAGCTGAAAATTGAATGCTCCTTTTGCCTCAAACTGATCTGATGCTACAAGAGGGTGATGTTACCAGCAACACATCCACTCCAGAGGCATCAAATTACAACAGGCGCTGTTTGCAAATGCAGGGCTCTTGTGTATCTCAAACATGTTGGTGCTGGTGTAATTGGAGTCAACGCGAATGAAACAGCCGTATCCACCGTGGCTCTGCCTCAGTTAAAGTGGTCACAGTCTGGTGACTCTATACATGGTGCATCAAAGTTACAGTTGGGTTTTATTGTGTGCTTGTATGGAACAGCGTGTGTACACTCAAACCTGCCAAACAGATACGCTATACAGACACATCTATGGCTTTGCTACACATTTCTCATTAGTGGTAAGACGCAATATAACAACAGAAAATGTTTGCTGTTTGGAAATGTTGCCATGCAGGAGGAATGTATATTTTCATGAGATTTACAGCAGCAGTGTACTTATATATGTGTGCACGGTTCACTAGTCATTCTCTTTCTTTCTTTCTTTCTTTATCCCTCTCCTGTCCTTGTGACTAATTTACTGGCTTGTTAGTCGAGAGGCTCCCGCACTTCAAACTATTGCACTTAAGGCAACCAAAACATATTCTCTTTTTTTCCTTTAACCCTGAATATGTAGCAATTATGGACAGGAAAAGCTCCCAGTTTTCCACATTACGAGCTGTACTAAACTGAAATCAGCTGGTCCAGTGCTCTTTGCTTTATTTTTTTAAGGCTGTGTTTTTGTGAGGAGACCAGGTTTTGGCTTGCTGCCCGTTTCCATTCTCCTTCTCTTTTTTTCTGAGAGTCAACCGGCTATTATGACTGTCAGTCATTTTTCCAACATAAAGGAGCTCATTTGAAAAGGGCTCAATGCAAATCTCATATCTTACATGAAACAGTCTTGATTTATTTTCCCTGAGCTTTTCTTCCTAAGTCTTCAAACAACCTCGCAATGCACTCAACATACAGCCCCCCCTCCACCTCCCCCTCCCAGTCCCCTCCCCTCCCTGGTTGGACTTACGCCTTTCAACATCCAGTCAAAGGAACAGGGAAGTGCTCTGTAGACTGTTGCCACAATCCTCCAGCACCTCCACACACACCACCAACACAACCCCACCACCCCTTTTTCTTTTCCTCTGGGTCGATATCTGCCCACAGCAGGTGCCTTGCCAAGCTCAAAGATACCAGTGATACTGAAAGAGAAGTATTGGGAACTTCATTTACACTCTGCTCACATAGCTGTCATTCGTCTTATTCTGGGCAGAGCTAGATGAAACACCTTATTATCAGCTGCTGTTCTGTCTGTGTTTGTGGAATTCTTTTCTCTGTGGAAGTTGAAAAGATCTAAAGTCATTGTAGATGTTCCAGTACCCTTTTCCTTCCTCAGACCTTTACTTGCATATTTGCTGACAAGTTGCCCCTGATTCTTGTGTAATCAAATATACATATACTGGTAGAAAAACACTGGTCAGCAGATTGGGTGAGTTAGTTTTTTTAGTCTAAGATTTGTGTACAGACTTGAATACATGGTGATGCATGATAGCACTTTTAAGGCAGTTTAAGGCGAATACTTATACTTATATTGGTATTGGTATTGGAATTGATACTTGGTTTGGTATCTAGCGATACTTGGGACACTGTAAAAATGAAAATTAAGGAAAATACCAAAGAACTCCCAGCCCCAAACTTTTTAATTTTTGACACTTAAGCTGCACTGACTGTTGAAATCAAGGCCAACACCAATACTGAGTTTAGAATAACAATTTATAAGTTTTAAGAGTTTTGAATGGCTTTGGTTAAAAATTGTAACCCCTGATTCACACATGCTCCATGAGCGCCGCATTTGGTGCATGCCAATTCACACTGGATCCATCTCTGGAGCGGAGCGCAGCTCAGCGTACTCCATCGCAGCTGGATACGCAAGATCACAAGATCACAGGAGAACCATATGTTCCCGCAGGAATCACACCCATGACAACTACTTTCATGCGAATTAATTAGTATGTTCAACTCACCTGGCCTCCCAGAGCTCCAGCAATTCGGTCCTACCCTTTTAGTTTCTGTTGGTGTCCTTATATAAAGGATGTGTCGTATCGTATGTAATTATATGGTTTTCCGCATCCAAGTTAAACTTTCCCTCGTCCATGGCGTCGGCTTTCCTCTGGGTCTGACCTGCTGATGACTGCTGGCCCTGTGCCAGTGACGTAGTTTTGATATATGAGGATAATTTTACGATCGACAGTCTGAACATGGTGCTTTATTTTGAAAAGACCGGAAACTCTAAATGTTTTTCTTGTCTGTTTTCCTGTTTGGTACGATCTGCTCTGCGGAGATTGACACATCTCCGCAGTGTGTACTCTGGCAAAATTCAAAATACAAAACTCGCAGTGGAACAGCCACAAGCAGCCATTGGTAGCACACGTGTGAGACAGACCACAGAGCGGGCTGTGTGAATGCACTGATTTACCAGAGGGGCAGCGAAGTACAGCATAGTGCGCGGCGCTGACGGGCCGCAGCGCTCACGCTTTATGTGTGAATTAGGGGTAACTAGTATTCTCTACTCATGAAATGCTCCTGGAATGTCACTTACAAATGCCATGTTACTGATCTTTCTGAGATAATAATAAATCAGATCAAATCAAATTAAAAAGGACCAAATTTAAATTGATGAATATAGTTAAGATATTATTTGATATACTTTTTAACAAAAGTTTTCTGAAGAAATCATCCTGATGCCGGACAAGTTTTTATATCTAAAGTAAATCAGTATTACAACATCTGTTAAGGAGGAATATTAATATCTGCCTGAATAAAAAGTCTTTGAATGCGAGTCTGTTTCTGCACCTTAGCTTGTAATCTTCTCCCCCCACTGGCACAGACGACTTCCCTCCCCGGTATGACTATGTGCTGGGTCGATGACATGTGCTAACATGTTGTCTGAAACTGCCATCACAAGGAAGTTGGGATGCTTTGCCTCCTGTAGGATGGCAGCATCGGAGGACACACACTGCACCGGTGCCAGACGAGGCTGTGGGAGCCACCGATGAGGCAGCTGTGACCTTGCGAGCAGAAGCTCAGAGTCTGAGCCAAAAAAACCTCACCCTCCTTCCCCGTGGTGGGGTCCAACGTGCCAGCAACGCCAGGTGCCCCTACAGAAGTGTTTGTTGAGATGCAGGCTGCCATCCTGGGGCTGTTTTACATCAGAATTGAGAGCGCAGGAGAGACAATATTGACTGATTTTCTGGTTGGTGGTTTAGCGATTAGCAGATTTCTGGAGACGTCTGTTGACTCAACAATACTTCTGGCATAATACATTTGGCTCAAATGTGCATATTAGACATCCTAGTTTAATATTTAAATGCACAAAGGCAGACTAATTTTTCCTGTTAATTTTTTTGTATCTTTATTCTCCATCTGTTCTTTTAGAGCCCTTTTCCCAAAAGTGAGGGTTAGGCTTTTGACAGCTGGCTTCAGCTTTTGACCAATATGTTGAACCAAGACCTTAACATCCTTAAAGAACTTAAGTTTGAACTCTTTTAGTAGGAGCCTCTCAGGCATTATTAAAGCCAGTTGCAGCTGGAGGATGATACTTATTTGGAGCTTGTATCTCACTGCTTCCGCCTTGAGATCTCCATAATCACCAAACCTCCCACTGTGAAAAGATTATCAAAGAACGCATGTAGCAAGTCATGTCTCACCACAGAGTCCTCCAGGCTAAGAGGGAAAACATGCATACATCAAGTAAAACATTGCCTAACATAATTAGCTACCTTATCCTGGTGGTCAGTGGAACCTTAAAATCAATAATAACATTAGTTAAACAACAGAGAACACGCTGCACTGGTGCTTCAGTTTATGCCCATGAAAAACAGGTCTCTAAATCACAGTTGTGTTATTGTTATTTGATTTAAGCACCTTCCCTTGAATTATAAATCAAGCTGCAAATAAAAGCTGCAAGATACAGTCGGAGTGGGTCCACAGCTGCTCTATTCAGGGAGATTTTCTCCAGACAGGGAGGCAAACTTCATCCCAAAGCTGCAATTGTGGTTTCAGAGGTAATGCTGCACAGACTTCCACTCAATAAAATTTGTTTTCAGAGAACTTTGGAACGTAGTTTTCTGGAGTACTCACATGTTTATCACATGATTTATTCAGCATGGTAGGCTTCTAACTTTTCTAGCTGTCAGCATTACTCCTTTTGCATAATGTTACAATTAGCTTTGGTTAAATGCTGCGCGAGAGTATGTGAAGGAGTAACTGAGGAGACATTTAAAGGTTGATAAATACACAAAGTGATCTTGAGGTCTTTCAGCTCTGTTTTCAATTTCCGTTTTCCACATTCTCCCACATGAAATGGAATAACCTTCACTGCTTATATAACCTTCTGCATTTGATTACCATATTAACGTCCTTAACAGCATGAAGCTAATTTGAGAGCTATGGATGTCTTTGGAGAAGGTCACAGTAATGAAGTGTACACCAAGAACATGATTTCAGCTTCACTTATTAAACATTTGCTAATTGTTTGTATTTGCGTGATTGGAAATTTTAATAAGGAAAAAGAGCCCTGGATGTAATGTGCCGTACCTGTGGCTGTCATTTCTTCTCTCATTTGACCATCGCACTTTTCTTTCCAAGAACAGTGTTTCTAATCATCTCCCATGAAACAAGATACTCTGGTAATTTTACCTTGTTATATTTAAGAGATGGTTGAATGGTTGAGTTACCTTTTCTGAGTTGGTGCTCTACTAATTGTCTGTCTAACTGCCCGATTAGGAGACATATTTACTCAAGGAGTAAATATCAAAGGAAAAACCCACAAAAAAAACTTTTTTTTCAAAAATGCTTTGGTAATGCACACCTGAGGACAGGATGGACAAAGAATAAGTTAGCAAAGATGCATTTATTGCTTGCATATTGATAGTCCAGACAATACGACTAACTTGTCTTGATATCACTGTTTCTAACAGTTTTGACTTCAGGTTGTCTTTTTTTTTTCACTGTGAACCAGAGCACTGCTGTGCACAAACTAATGTGTCTATCCAGCCATTGGCCGTCAAAATAAGCATGCTTACTGAACTAACCTGAGAAATCCATATACAGTATCTGTGGGAAACTTGTGTCACAGATGGCTGTAACCTAGGGCATCCAAATTCACTGTTAAATTGGTCCGTAGTCTTCTACCTTAGAAAAAAAGTGGACCATCTTTTTTTTGTAAATTCAGTAATCCTGTCATTACTTCTTTAAAGCCTGGCTCACACTACAGGATTCTAGAACTGATTTGACCCCGCTTCAGCCCTCCTGACAATCAGTGGAGAAGTCTGGTCTGGGATCAAGGTGGACCCAGATTATCTTGTAGTGTAAGTGGGTGACGGATCAATCTTAAGCCCCACGATTGCCTTGCAGACTCATTGGAGCCGCCCTGATAATTTTCAAACATGTTTGATATTTATCGGGATGATTACGCCACTCATTTTCGCTGAGGATAACAATAGCCAATCAGAGAGAGCTGCCTACGAGGAACCAGAAATGATCTGAAGTTTTCAGAGATAAAAAGTTCTCTCCAACCGTCTCTCCATCCAGATGCGTTTCATCTTCTTTTTCCTTTTCTCACTGCAAATAATAGCCACAGCCATCAGCACCGCACTAGTCTCCATTTTTTTTGCTTTTGTTTACATTTGCTTCCTTGTGAGATGAGGTGGATCACGTGGTGTGTCACTCTCTCTAGTCCAGTAATCTTGAAGAAATCTTTTAGCGTGTCCTGGTCATTGTTTTTAAATCTTTTAGTTTGTGCATGTTGACGATTTAAGAGAAGATGCGGAGATACTCTTTATGTGTGTGATAAAAACTAATTTCAGAATCTTTAAAGATTTTTAAATTCCTGTTGTGTGAGCCAGGCTTTAGCTTTGGGTTGTTTGGGAAACTTTTGGAAGTTCTGGTGACAAAAACAATGTATCAGTGAAGACTTGAGGACATTTTTTTCTCTTAGTGGAAAACTTTGCTCATTGTTTTACAAACTGAAAGTCAGTCAGGACAACTCAAAAATAATTCATATTTGGCACATTATAGTTATATTTTGCGGCATGGCTCTCCTGGGAGCTCCCTGCCCTTCTACATGCATATACTGATGGCCAAAGCCTGTGGTAGAGCCAGCACACACTCCTTCCATTTTATGTGCATATATTCAAAGCTGAGGCAGGGAGAGCAGCAGCAAAGACCCCCAGGGAACAGAACGGGTAAGTTTTAATGCTAAAATCAGATATACCAAAAAAAATTAGCTGAGTGGAGATGGGTTGCAAAGTAATTTGTGGGGGAGGTAGCAGGAGAAGGTGGGCTGAAGCAGTTTAAAAAGAATGTCAGTTTTGACCTTTGCCAATTGTATGAATTGACTCTGTGACCTTCCTGAACTAACACTATGCCCAATTTGTGCTATCCTCCTCCCAAACAGTGGAGCACATACACCTGTGAGCCCACTTTTACTCTCGCCAGCTTGTTGCACCTAAGCTAGTTTGTCTTCACTGTATATAATGGCCACTTTTTGTGTCAGTTGACTTGTAAATAAATTAAAAAAGAGCTGCTTTTGACATTTGTTTTTACGCATTTATAACTAATAATGAAATATTCTCATTATCAGTCACCAGATTTCAGCAAATAATACCAAACCCTCCACCAGTCTTCACCATTTTGCAGCCAGGTGGAAAGATTTATTAGTAAGCTAGCTAAACTAGCTATGTGCTTGCTAATCTGCCATGTTTTGACGGTTGCTACATCAGACGCCTCTCAATATCTAGCAAAAATAAATAAATAAATAAATGATATGCTCACATTCTGCTGAGTAAACATAGGCGACTTTATTAACTGTTAAGGTCCAAATTTAACACACTCCAACATTTCCAACATTTTGTAACTTTGTGTGGAATCTCTTTCTACCTCTAACTTGTAATGTGTGAAAAGTTGAGATGCAGTTTCATGTTATTTTTCCAGCTCTAAGACCCCTTCAAACCAAAAAGCCAACATTTTTTTTTCCTGTAAAAATTTACAGAAGATTAAATACAGCTATATAGAATAATCAGTAATGAGCTGCTGTATAATAAAGTGGCGCACACAATTTGATTTAACAAGCTTGAGAATGTCAGTGCACACAGACAGAGATGATGCAATCAAACGTCAATGAATTTTAACAAGAGGCAGGAAATGCAGACTAATTACCAATGCAGACTAATTACTGAGTCTCATAATATTGAGGCAACAGTGAAAAAGAAAAAGCAGAAAATCGTGTTATTTTTCAAAGACTTCCAGACAGATAAATAATAGAGGGACAGACCATGTTCGAAAGTAAGACGAGAGCAGAGAGCTGAGGAGTCAGGGGTACAAAAAAAAGAGGATGTCCTCAAACAGAGTGTTTTCTTTTAAAATTAAACACAGCTTCAAAAGGAAACCCCACAATGTCGTGGTGGAGCCACCTGCACACAGAGGGCAGGCTGCCACTGTTTCAATGGGCACCGCATGCACACCCCAGCGGGCTTCCAGATAGCAGCTAAAGAGCTTATTTCCCAAATCTCTTTATCCTTTCTAGAACTGTGAGACATTGACAGAAAGTCAGTTAACTCTAGCCAGTGGCAGCTGCATGGGTTTTGCATAATTAATTATTTATACGGAGCCAGACATAGTAATTACCATCCAGATGAATATGATATTCTAATCAGGCAGGCTTTAATTTTAATTGCCCTCCAGCATCTAACTGTCAGTGCTGGCCTGGCTTGATAAAGTGGAGAGTCTCTAAACACCATTAGACATCTGCTCTGAGAGCATTGCCTCCACTACCCACCAGCCCCGCCATCCGCCATAAAATCAATACAGGACCAGGGTGTGTGCGTGCGTGTGATCTCGTTCATTTTTCTATGGAAAGCCATTTTTCGTCAATGACAAAACCGGAGCAGGGCTTGGAGCTATGGAGCCCCCTCCCCGATGATTGATGAGGCCTTTAAGATTTTGTGTTTCTTTTCTTTTCTGTCTTTTTTTTTTTTTTTTTTTTTTTGTTAAGAATTCAGAGTCCCATCTCAGTGGATTGTGAAGATCTTATCATCCCTCCTCTAACAGGGACACTTTTCTTATCAGTGCACTGAAGAAATAAAGGATCCCTTGTACCTTAACATGTCAGCAATAAAATTCTGATTCAGTATTTTTGTTGTAAGAAAATTTTTATTTATTTTTCCCATGATAAAAAAAATAAAGAAAAAATAAGATTTTCTTTTTTCAATGGCAGATGTTTGTAAAATCTGCCGACAGTCGCGTGATGATTTACACTTGTGGCTCACCAATCTCTTAGATTTGGGAATTTCACATGTTCTGATGCCCAGATCTCAGTGCAGCAGGCACCATAATCCCAACAGCTGTTAACATGGCAAGGTTTTTTCTGTACAGTTTCCAACCACAATTCCAACAGAAAAATACTATCACACATTTCACGCAGGTTTAACAGTTAGAGCCTGGGCCTGGATTTTTCATGATTTTGTTTTAAGAATAGAGGGAGTTTTTTTTACAAAATACCAGTCTCTATTTTCCCAACCTCTCAACAAAAACATATGTATTATCATTAAACGAAGCATCTTAACTCAGCATGATGTTCATTTTTTTGCCAGGTGGCTTTCTCATTCATTTCCAGCAATCAGTTAACAAACCATTGGCTGACACATTTGTACATTGTGTGTGTATGTGAACAGCTGACTGGGGGAACTGCTCCAGTTTGGGAGACAATTTTCTTATCTGCGACCCGCTTGGCTGCTCTTTTTGCACTTGCCTTGTGTCAAGTTAAGCCTTCACCTGCAGTGTTACGCTGAGATGAACTGTGTGGAAATGAAAACACTTAAACTTCCTTGACACAATCTGGAAAAGGCGAGGAAACATATGGAACCCACTGTTATTATGGTTCTGCAACCTCAAGAGAGAAGATGGATGGCTTCACAGATGTGCCTGACAGACTGATAAACCCAGTGGCCTTGGCCGGTTTGGTACATTTCCCCAAGCACTAAATGAAAATGAGAGATGTTAACTCTTATTCTTCACTTCTTGTCTATTTTATTGAAACTTTTTCAGCCTGTTTTCAGCTGCCCAGCTGCCTCCAGGAACAGAAAGTGGAGCTGTAATTGACAGCACTTGCAGGAATATTTGAGTCCTTCAAAAACCCTTGGTTCTCACCTAAACCTCCCATTGTTTCTCATCATCATTGTGCATTCAGAGTGGAGAAACATTCCTCTACACTGCTTGGCTCAAGGTTTTTTGATCTCCGCACATTGTGACTGAGGTGAGGGGAAGTGAGGTCCTCAGATGTCTATGGCTCCTCATGCCCAAAGTTTGAATTTCATTAAAGACCCTCTCTGCTCCCTCGGCTACCAGGAACAAAGCCTGAGCCGGACTCAATGGTAATCCTGCCTCCGAGGCGCTGATGTCAAAGGTCACTCGTCGCCAGCAGATGAATCCTGTGGTTGGGGTGGCAGAGGCTATGATGGAGAGGAGAGGAAGACAGAGGAGCTCTTTTTCTCAGGTTATCCAGGGAGAATCTAATGAGGAGGATTGGAGGAGAGAGGAGCCACGCTGCTGCTCGGGTGGAGGCGAGAGGCGAGCTGCGGGAAAACTTCAATACAGAAAGCAACAGAGAGGAGGATGAGGTAGAGAGGGAGAAAACTCCAGCATGAAAAAAAAAAGAAAAAAGACATAAGGCACAATCAGAGGTTGCATTCTGTGGTGTTGCGTGAGAGCCACTTAGTGCCTCAGGACAAGCCCAAGGCTAATAAAGCTGAAAGTTGGTAGACGCTCTGACCTTGCCTTGGAAAGAAAAGCCCTAATAAGGACACAGTCTAAAGAGAGAGATAGAAAAAAAAAACTTTGCTGTTTCTCTCCAGAGCAAACACTCTCTCTATCCTTATTTCATACACTCTCCTTTCATTATAGCACAGAGAGGAAGAGGAACCTATAGGCGCCCTAATAAAGGGGACCGTTGGATCGGATACATTAAAAGCAGGGATTAGACGCTGTCTGACATGGAGACTGACTTTGAACATGTTCGCAGTGCATGATTAGTAATAGACTGTGAAATTTCTAACTCAATTATAAGAGGCTTTCATAGTAATAGGATTTCAGAATGTGAGAGAGCATCAGTGATTTTAGTTTCATCTGTCAAACACTGCTTTGGAGCATGTTACACTTAGTTATATGGAGAAAGAGAAATTTAAAACGTGTAATGTTCAAGTCGTTTCACCACTTTTACTCTGGCTTTAACGCTGATATCTTCTTTTGTAGACTAAAAGTACTTCAAAGGTGTATGATCACCAGAGGATTTTGAGGCTGGATTTGCTCTCAGATATAGGCCTGGCATATTTTAATTAAGTGCTAATTTTGCCCTCTTCTTTGCTCTGAATTTACATTGAAGTATTTGGTAAATACACAAACGATGGCTGCTCTGAGCTTTCTTCAGGCAGGGTCAGTTCTTCTGACACGATGCAAAGTCTATTTGCTGTTTTTAATGTGTAATCTAGGATGGGATAAGAATAGTGCAAATTTCTTGCTAATACAAATGTTAGGTAAACAAAGTGTAATCTGTAGCTTGTCAGAGGTTATGTTAACAAGCTAACTTTAAAGGCAGCTATAAATGGACTGTGTGCCAGCATTAGCTGATGTGGTTTCCCCATCAGTGCTCATTTGGTTACAAAATGTTCTTTAGCTCATAATATGACTCATTTCCTTTGTCTTTTCATTTGTGCTAACGTAGAAGACTTCATGGCAACTTCTAACTTTCTAACTTTTCTCTTATTCTCTTGGCTAGAAATTAGCTAAATGCTAACATGTGTGGTAATGAATTCACTGCTAATTACTAATTGGCCATTGGATTTTTTTTTTTTAACTTTCTTTTGTATTGTCAGTTTTTAACAAATCATGAAGAGCAAAATGATGGATATATTTTAGACTCTTTATGTTGACCCACTGTACAGCTGTGAAACATCAAAACTGATTTTCCCATTTGAGAATAATGTCATGTGAAAATGGTGAATGGAGTCAATCTATAGTCTCTCTTTTCTTTGACATTTGTGTAAATAAACAATAATGTCTTCATACATTTAGAAGGTTAAACCAATTAATTACAAAGCAATTGAACACCAAATGAAAAGACTTGACTTGCACCCATATGTCTCTATATTATTCCCTTTTTTTTCTTTTTTGAGATTTCTTCCCAGTTTCATTATATTTGAAATCTTCGGTGGAAGGAAAACAGATTTTTTTTTTCATGCTGGACTGGCTCTCCACAGCAGAACATGTGTGTTAAGGTAGAGGTGCAGCGGGCCCAGAGAGCTGGCTGCACTAAGAAACTTTGACAAGTAGTCAATGCAAGTCCTCCCGTGTGTGTGTGTGTGTGTGTGTGTGTGTGTGTGTGTGTGTGTGTGTGTGTGTGTGTGTGTGTGTGTGTGTGTGTGTGTGTGTGTGTGTGTGTTTTCCTACTCTGACTCAGTCAGTCAGAGCACTTTTTGGACCCCTGGAGATAAAACGAACTTCCACCATGCCCTGCTGTAGATAATTTGTGCCATGATGTTTTTATAACGAGGCAGGGGATTAAGGTTTTCGTTCAAGCTTCCCTTCATGAATTCAAGATTATCAACAGGGTCTGCCTGCACAGCCAATTTAAAGACGGAGAGATTCTGAACCCGCCAGATACATCCAAGGATAACTGGGAGTCCAATACTAAAGCATTATTGTAGGGACAGAGACAGAGAGCAAGAGAGAGAAAGTATCAGTCAAGCCAGTGACCGCTCGGCTGTTCATGCAAGTGAATCCAGTTGTATAACCATTACATGCGTGTCAGAGTTTGTTTCTCCAAGACCTTTAACACAGCCTACTGAACATGCCAGAGCAAATCCCTGTGAATTGGCCCAGCGCTCCAACATTAATCTGAGGCAGGGGGTGACCATCCACAGTCTAAATTGAGCCCTCAGAGACCGTTCACCCAGAGAGAAAGCGTTGTTAGAGCGAGCTCGGAGGGACCGCGGAAGGTACAGCGTGCCCCCCCAGTCCAACAGCTTCGTGCTGCTGGAGATGAGATAAGGGCTATCAGCCGCCCGGCTCCACTGAGAGGAAGTGCTGCATTTTGATGCTGAGGGCAACAGCAGCGGCCGCCGACAGGCACAGAGACTTAAATCTGAGCTCTTGCAGGCTTCAGAGGCCATTCTGGTGCCAGTGTAAGTGGAATGCCAATGGAAAATGGTCCAAAGATGCATGGCACCGATACAGTCATCCGTGCCAAAAAAATACCCATTGTCTCCCAGTCCCTATTGTGGAGATAGTTTATCATTCTATAATAATTCAGCCGGATTCACAGTAAGTGGATTTTTGCTGCCTTGTTGTTACACATTGTGTTAGTCTTTGCTCTCTTTTGTTCTGACTCACCTAACAAGTCAGAAATCAGCAGGAATACAGACATTAGCATTTGATTGGCTGTACCTCCTAGTTAAAAACATAACTAATTTCTCCCCAGAAGTTAACATCATTGTTTCGACCTCAGTAACTTTCTTTATTTGCCGCTGTTGCTTTCAGGGGAACCAGTGATTGCTAATCATTTTCATTTGCATACCAAGATAAGTCTAATATGGTTTCTGGCTAATCCCCTCCCTCTAAGTGCTGGATAACAGACCATTTTTAGCTTTTAATCCATTAATGAAATTTGTTTGCTCATTGACTTGAATCATGACCATAATTATAGGGATGAATTTATCATTTCAAGCCATTTGAAATGATGGGTATTGTACGAGGCATTTGCATATATGAATTAATGACAGTGATGTGTCATTAATTGATATGATTTTTCACGGTCATTACAGTGCAAACCACATACTCACGGTCTCCTTAATGAGACGTGAAGAGTTAAGGTGGAAATTTCAACAATATAAAAACATTTACATGCGTGTTTCATACTCTTTTCACATTCATGCAACACAGAAGGACTTGGACGGCGAAGGTTTTAGGTCCATACCTTCACTGTACTTTCAGGGATTTGCATGAAATGAAAAAAACGAAGCGCTTTCTCATAATTTATGTATATGGCGACCCATTACTCCAACATGAATACATCTCACACACTCACGAAGGAGAGGCGAAGGTGCACAAGTGTAACCATTCAACAGCACAGCGCTGAGACCTTCATGTGACAGCCTTAAATGCATGCAATTTTACCGGTCAGCATTTTGAAATCATTAACCATTGTTTAGTGTCTAATGCATGTATGAATTATGCATGCTGCTTAAGATGTACGAGCCTTACTGTAGCCTTTAACATCTCCTAGAACATGTTTTCAGCTGCAATCATTGATTGCTTGCAGCTTTTCAACTTTCACCACCAACAATTTGCAGATGAAACACTCGAGAAGCTCACGTGTTTGTTTGTTACAGCCCACTGTCCCCTGTGTCTCTATTTAGGCAGAGAAAGTATACTCGCTCTGTGATTCAGAAAGATCTTTTGGCTCATGTTGTCAGCGCTGGATGCAGGAGGTTTGCGAAGACAACTGCCCAGTAGCTGTGGATCACAAACAACAGAAGTAGTCATTGCACACAAACCACTGTCAGCTCTCATCACTCCCAAAGACCCTGAGGGCTGGGGTGTGCATGTGAGTGAGGTGCTTACTTTGTGTTCCTCGGTCCTGATAGCCACCCTTGAGGCACCTTTCATCCAGAGATGTGCTCTCTGCTATTTTCGGCCCCCTTCTATGTGTGAGCGCTGGAACCATCAAGAAGCACTAGATTGGAAAACCTGAGAGTGGCATCAAATAAATCTAAGGTTCCACAAGCATTTCCCCCCCTCCCCACCTATTACAGAGCTCCGACTGACCAGCTAGCACAGCATCTAGTTAATAAATAGTTTCCACTGTGATGACTCCTGGGAAAGAGGCTGGGAAAACAAAACATCTCCTCCTGTTCCACAGTCTGCATTTAGATTTTTATGTCAAAACCACAGGGAGCAGGAGGAAGAGGAAAAAAACAGTTTTTTGCTGCATACTTGATGAAAGCAACATACGTAGCCTTTTTCTTTTTTCATCACAGACTAAAGGCTATTATTTCCTCACACAATCAGTTCATGTTTACTAAAGCCACTATCTCATTATGCAGTCACCAGTGCTATGATTTTGTTTCCTCCCATCTTTCCCTCCATCATCCACCCGCTGGGATGATATTCCTGCTGAATGATTAACATTCTGAGTCCCCTCTCCGTAGGAGTTCAAAGCTATCAGGTGTTGCTAATGTGTTTCCAATTTCCTCCCATCCTCTTAGTGCAACCCGCTGAAAAACGTCATCAATATTACAGCGAGCGGTGCTTTCCGCCACAATGCTGCCTGTAAGCGTACAAGACAGCTTTCACATCTGATTATGACCCCTCATAAGCAGCGACCGGCACGTCTCTCTAACTCCTGCCCTCTAAACATCGCTTAGGGCTACGGAGCCGTTCATATGGCCCCAATCTCTCCATGTCAGAGTGGCAGGAGGGTAATCGCTGGTGACAGAACTGCCCGTCTGAGTAGCTTTCTCAGATTGTGTGTGCTTGTGTGTACATTTTTGTGTGTTCTACCATGCCTGTCTGAGTAGCCACTGTGGCAGATATGGATATTTTTCCATCTCTGCAATAGGCCTCAGGTCTAGTGCCTCCCCTCCACTCCTTCCTCCTCATCATACCGTGACCCCCCCACCCCTGGCGATCACCTGGGAGAGCAAGGACGGAAATGATGAGCTTCTTGTCCCAAGGCAGCCTGCGGGGATCCTGGGATACTGTGACGATGTCACGCAAACCCCATCCAGGCTTCTGGGAGAATCGAGCCGCTGACATGCAGACAAAGCCATAGCCAGGCTCTTTGTTATGTACCGGTGTGTGTCTGTGCATTTGTGTGTTTGTAATCGTGTCATATATGAAACATGAATGACAGAGGTGGCCAGTGTCACAAGGGAGAGGCCTCTCATTCTTCCACCTTTGAAATCACACGCAAACACACTGTTGTGGCTCGCACGCTGTCCAACACACTGGCATTCAGGAGCACCTGGAGGATAAGGTTGCTTATCCTTCTCTCTTCTCTATTCCATCCAGTCTTATTGCTGCACATGCTGTTAAGGATTCACTCTGGAGCTCGCTTTTATTCAGGGCGAAATCTGTCTGTCACTCTTTTGAATCTCTCTTTTGGATCTCACAGTGGCATCGCTTAATAACTGAAGCCTGAACAAAAAGACTCTGTCTGCCTGTCTAAGGCTCTTTTACACTCTGTTACTCTCACCGCCACTGAGCAAGAATTTATGACTGGAATATAACTATAACCCTCGGCTGTTTTCTTTCCCCCCTTTTCAATAAAAACATCGTAAAATTCAAGGAACCATCTTCAAGGATACAAATTCAAGACTTTCTGAGTCCTATCATGACAAACGCACCATCTTAGTTTGTGTTCTTGTGCTTAAATATGTGTCTTCCTGTCTCTGTATGACATGCAGGGGCCAAAAATATAAATTCAACATCCACTTCAAGATGCTGTGAAGACTTTTAGCTGATTTTAAAACATTGTCACTCACACTGACGCCTCTTCATGACCTACATAGTAAAGATTATCAGCAACAAGAGGTTATTTCTTGCAATACAAGCAGGGTTGATATTTGGTGCGTACCTGGAGGTGTCCATGTTTGGAAGTCTATCGGTGAAGTGTGTCTCTTTAGATTAGTTTTATTCTCACAGCTGATCTTGGAGCAGAATTAGCAAAAAGGTAAAAAGCTATGAGCCAAAGTTTCATGTTTATGCAGGCATGTGTTGGCTCTGTTGGTTGCTCTTTGAGGACAAAAAACATTAAGTGCATGCTTATGTATTTATGACACTGCATTTAAGTTGCATATATAATAAACAACATTATAGAAATAACACAAATACCATTTCCTTTACCACTACTCATGAGGAGACATCATTATTCATTTCAGTCTGTTTCACAACCAACTAAAAAAAATCCTCACAGGAGCTTTAAAGAAGTGAAAACCATCTCAGATGTTAATTAAACTTGGTCTCTTGGAGGGAAGTCTAGAGTTTGTTTGACCCCCTCCAAAGCAGACTTGTGCACTGTCTATATTGTGTCATCTGATTTCATGGTCACAACAAATCAATGGGCAGATTAACAGCATCCAGTAATGACACTGGAGGGGTATTTAGAGTGTCTGTGTTCACACATTGGACATCGAATTCTGCTGTTTTTGACAGCTTAGCTTTGAGTATGGCCTGAAATATTCCTGCAGTCTCTTTAATCGTTTTTTTTTCCCATCACAACTTATATTTGGACTAGAATTAAACAATATAAACATCTTTACAGCCATGAAAAACATCAGCAGCACGTCTGGTAGCGCTGATGTTACTGTAACTAAAGGGATACAGTGGCTGCCTTCAGAATTCCATCTCATCTGCATTACAATAGAAGGATACAATGAGCAAATGTACGACCATGTCTGACAGTTTTTCACCAGGATTTCAATACGAGACACAGAGGAAAGAAAAACAAAGAGAGCAGGGGGGTGAAAACAGAGAGATAAAACAGATGGACAGAAAAGGAGACGGACGGAAAGAGTGTGTGTATGTGTGTGTGTGTGTGTGTGTGTGTGTGTGTGTGTGTGTGTGTGTGTGTGTGTGTGTGTGTGTGTGTGTAAGGGGGAGGAGGTGGTGGAAGGATGTGCTTCATTATTTTGCTGCTTGGTTTATTCTTAGCTTGTATGACAACTGCCAGGTTTACGTAAAATCCAAATTTCAAACACTAAGCTACCCCACAGCCTTAGGCAAAACACGCCAAAATCCCCCCTCCTACTGTCGACCTCATAAATAGTTAACGTTCAAAACACTGAGACAGCCCTACAAACTTTCTCCAAATACTCATATGCTGCTTGTCATACCGCTGTCACACTCTTTAGACGGATGAATGTAATATTAATCCTCCCACTACCCCTCCTCTGCCTCTCACGACTGCCATGACTCTTATATTTTCCTCCTTGGCCCGGGTCCAACCGAGCTGTCAGAGCGAGGCCTCGTCTTAGCTCCGTCCGTTGACGCGGAGCCGGAGTGAAGCATTTGTGCGTGGCATCTGCCAAACGGCAATGGCCTGTCAGGCTCCCCTCTCTGTCTGTCAGTGAGTAATTGGCACACATAGAGCGTGAGCAGACGCATGCAGGTGGTACCTTCCCTCCCCACCTCAGGACCCCCAAGGGGCCCGTTTAAGCAGTGGTCCTGTGGCGGCAGCCTGCTTGTGTATATATTATGGGCAATATCCTGCACTCCTCCACAAACTTTAAGTGCTAGAATAAAACATAATTGGCCGTCTGGATTTGAAGCGTAATGGCAAGCATTCATTCTATGGTTTGAAAAGTTTTCCTCCTGTATGAAAAAAATTATCGTGCAATATCTTGTGTTTGTTGATTTAACAGATGGTATTTGTTCTCCGATCTTACTTTCTGTACCTCCTGCAGTATGCCAGACTTAAAATTCAGCAGCATATGTGGTACAGCAGGGGTGTTAGTCACGGTGCAATAGCCAAATCCCAAACAGGTTGTAAATGCAGGTCTGCCTTTCTAGTCCCTCTGTCTACATCCCCATTGCCCTGCTAAAACCTGAGTTCCCAGTGTTCCCACATTTGCTAGAGGCTGCTTTAAGGGCCTCCTGCCTGCCAAACATAAGGCAGAGTTAGTCTCTGTGACACAGGGATTGTCAAATAAAGTGTCCAAGAGTTTTAGACACCATACGGGTCAAAGCTCTTCCTGACTAGCCATCGTGTTCAAACCTGAAGTCAGTCAAGCAGCTCTTTATTAAAGATATACACAGTACATATTTACACCAAGACACCATTTTTGTGCTTTCAACTCAGTAAATACAAAACACGGAAATCTTAACATTTTTTAAGATTTAAACTCCAAATTTTAAAATCAGCTAAGGTGAAACAGCTCACTTTAAAATGATGTAAATGGAAAAACTAAATACTTTGATTTGCCAAAGACACATGTTGCAGTTAGAGAATACAATTTCAGCAGTAAATATTGAGCAAATTGTCAGCTTTAAACCAAAAAAATCATAAAGCTTTGTAAAGTGGAGCTTGTTTTGTGCTTAGTTGCGGTATAATACACAGGTAATTCAGAATCAGCCCATTGTCTTGTTTATCCACCTTTTTTCTGACTTCCCATAGTTCATCGTGGTTGTTGGTTATGCTCTTCTGGTTAAATGTTCTGTTTACGTTGCTGCATCACTCCCTGCTTGGTGGTGCTGCTTCACCCCAAAAAAAATGTTCACACAAAAAAGAGGTAAACACAAGAAATAAAGATTAAAAAAATGTTATACAAATTGTGTAATGTAAGGTCACTTGTAGCCAAGTTATGTAACCACCCATGGCACAAAAGGGGATTTCAGACTATTTTGGGAAGCCTCAAAACAAAAAAGAGATGCGATGACAGAGATTCGGAAGAGGCAGGTTCACAGCAGTGGCAGCAGTCATGGCAGCGGCAGCACACCTAGACTGTAACAACTCGGACCAAGACCAGGACTAGGACTGTGTTGACATGAGCGGTGTGCTGGCCATTTAGCCAAATGTCCCAGGTCAAAATGCTAACGTTTCAGTGGCACCACATCAAACAACTGGCTTCCGGTTCCCAGGAAGGTAATTTGGAAAAGAAGCATTTTTCTGGTCATCCAATGCAAGCTGGTTTACCAAATGGAGTTGGCTGCATTTTATCAAAAATAGATCCAGTGGTTTGTTTCAGCTGGGTCAAAGCAGTGTAGAAAAGTCTAATCAACAAAGAGAACGCATGGTTAGACAGCTGCTTTGTCAAGGGAGGCTTCACAAACTGGCAGGAAGCTACAGAAAAATTCAAGAAGCATTAGAATTCTGAGCTTCACAGTGATGCCATTTAGAAAATCTCTGCTCTGAAAAACAGCCCAATTAATGCACTGTTATCTGACACTGCCTGCCAAGCTCAGAATACAGTGAGACATGTCCTGGAACTGATGTTCAGATCATGTGAAGTGGCCCATAGGACTAAATGGGAATGGAAATGAGAAACAAATTTTCTAAGTTTTAGGTTTTAGGGTTAGGGTTAGCAAACAGGAAAGGGTTAGGGTTAAGGTTAAGTTTTAGGGTTAGCAAACAGGATAGGGTTAGGGTTAGGGTTAGGTTTTAGGGTTAGGGTTAGCAAACAGGATTGGGTTCAGGTTAGGGTTAAGGTTAGGTTAGGGTTAGGTTTTAGGGTTAGTGTTAGGGTTAGGGTTAGCAAACAGGATAGGGTTAGGGTTAGGTTTTAGGGTTAGGGTTAGGGTTAGCAAACAGGACAGGGTTAGGGTTAAGTTTTAGGGTTAGGGTTAGGGTTAGCAAACAGGATAGGGTTAGAGTTAGGTTTTAGGGTTAGCAAACAGGATAGGGTTAGTGTTTATCCACAAGTCTCCAGGACATTGAAGTGCAAAGATATAGACATGTGAAGTGGCCCATAGGAATAAATGGGAACGGAAATGAGAAACAAATTTTCTAAGTTTTAGGTTTTAGGGTTAGGGTTAGCAAACAGGAAAGGGTTAGGGTTAGGGTTAAGTTTTAGGGTTAGGGTTAGCAAACAGGATAGGGTTAGGGTTAGCAAACAGGATAGGATTAGGGTTAGGTTTTTAGGGTTAGGGTTAGGGTTAAGGTTATGTTCGGGTTAAGTTTTAGGTTTAGGTTTAGGGTTAGGTTTTAGGGTTAGGGTTAGGGTTTGCAAACAGGATAGGGTTAGGGTTAGGTTTTAGGGTTAGCAAACAGGATAGGGTTAGGGTTTATCCACAAGTCTCCAGGACATTGAAGTGCAAAGATATAGATATGTGAAGCAGCCCATAGGGGGCTGTGTTGCAGGCATCAAATTCAAAATGATGATATTTGCACAGAAAAAAAAATGAACTTTTTCACTAAACAGGATTTTCAAATCATTGTATTCTGTTTTTATCACAATGTTTTTCACAATGTCCAACTTCATTGGAATTGAGGTTGTAGCTGAACAAATGTAGACAAACCTGATCTCACACTTAGGCTTCAGAGTATCTGACATTTTTTTTTTAGCTCAGCCAAGGGCCAAAAAAAACTGGAAAATGCTTCACAAGTCTTAAGTTTGACAGTATTTTTTAATAACTATGAAAATTCTCAAAGTTCACAGATGTTGAGTAAAAATGAGCTACATGCATTGATTTTGGACATAAGCACAGTATGACAGTTCCTTCTAGCTCTCCAGCTTAACTCCAAACAAGCAGCCAAACTCTATTGATTTGTCTCAACTTTACCCTGTTGCATCCATAAACATGTTCCAGAGTGGATCATTTGAGATTCACGATATGCAGCCTGTGTTCAAATTGCTGTGTTTTTATGGATTACTGTATGTGTAGACCAACTCCTGAGGAGAAACGTTAAAACTATTCAGCCCCTGTGCTGTGTGAAGAGTAAATCTCTCATTAGTATGTAAACAGGACTGTAGTGGGTCAAAACAACAAGACCCAACGGACTTCCACTCGGAATAATACAGCCTTGAGTCTTCCCACTGACAGACATTCAGAGCCCAGGAGCTGTGAAAGCCAGACCACCAGCCTCCCTGCTGACTCCAGTCAGCAATCAACAGCGTTTTGAGGCCACCGAGAGGTCAATACATGATCCAGACACTTATCAACCGTCTCCCTGTAGCCTCCAGACCGTTAACATCTCCTTAAGTAAATTGTGTGTGCGAGTCACCCAGTATTCTCCCACCCTGACACTTTACTGACCTCAGCAGGCATCACTGATTTTCCCTCTTCTCCTGTTCCTCTTCCTATCTGTTGCTCTCCTTTCTCTTCCTGCCTCCCAATCAGACATAGGCTGATTGTACTTGCTATATATTTTTTCTATCAAGACTTCTAATATTGTTTCTGTCCCCTTTTGAAGAAATAAAAAGCTTGGAAAAACATCGAATCCCACTTTATGTCTTCCTACTCCATTTTTCTCAACATTTTTCTATTCCTGTCATGAGCTTTCTTCCAAATACAGGCTCTTGTTTCTGTTTTTGAAGTTCTAGTATCAGTTGTAAGTGCAAAGGAAAGGTAAGGTTGTACCTTGCTCCTCGTCGCTGTCAGATTTCTAAGACTACAAATGGGCTCTGAGGGCACGCAAATATGAAAGCTTCCTGATGTGGAACACATTGCTGGACTGGTGGAAGTGGCAGAACAGCTGCCCCCCTCACCCCAACCAGGGTTATTTCCATCTTCTGCGACAAGGGAGATGGCTTTTGTACTGGCGTACGGTATAGTGCACCATAGTGGAACTAAAAGACTGAATCAAGTGGTCTGATCCAACTCTCCCTGGGGGTTCAACGCTACAGAGACGAGAGATTATAGACTCACAATTCCTGTCCTTCACAGGACCCCACTGTGACATTCTCCAACATATTCCCACAATGCAAAATAGGACCAGCACTATGAGATTTTTGTGATAGTGGAGAAAAGATGCAGAGATCTATAAGGCATGCTCCATATTAAATCACACCACATTGACTATATATTGAAAATGTTGTATACATGAGAAGAATGGGGAAAAGGAAGATAACATTCTACAGGGGGACGAATCCCATCATCCTCTGGAGTGCTTTCCAGCGTGTGACTGTCTGGCTTTCAAAAATTGATGCCAGTCTGTTTTTATTCAGCTTTTCTGTGAATCTGCAGGTGCTGTTGCCACAGCGCCTTTAAATATTTCATGCTTCTTCAACTTTTATGCGCCAGCCGATGATTCCAAGGTATTGATTCATTTCACCAATCAAAACACCATGTCGTTGCCCTCACATGCCGAGGCCCCAGCTCCTGATATGCTCCCCTCGTTTTTCTGCTTGATTAATCAATAAATGCCCCTGCAATTTTGCCCAATTAGTTTCACACTCTTTCCATCGATTAAATGGGGAGGAAAAACATATTCCATTTTGATGCACATCAGAGGGAACTCAGACACCTCATCAGGTGGTATTGATCACAGCCGGCCGCCCTCACAGAGCTGTATGCCAATGACCTCCATCATTAAGCCCCACAGCTGCTGGCTTATGCACTCCTGACAAGTGCTGCTGTCATCAACCCCCACCAGCACCTACAACCACCCCCCTTCATCACCTTGCTTGTTTTGCTCTCCCCTTCCTTTCCCTGCCCTTCCTCTTTCCTTTCCTTCATCACCCATGTCCATTCCCCTGCCCTCTCTCTCTCCCCTTCCTTCCCTCCCCTCTTGTTTCCCTACTTTTCTGCTCCTTATTCATTCTCCCCTGTAATCAGATCATGGCGACCCCCTGCTGGTGTTAATGGAGGTGAGAATCAGCCCTGGGTGTCAGGATGCATCTCATCTCTCAGGTGCTCGCCTGCCAGTAATGAGGACGGGCAGTGTCAAAACCTAGCTCCCTGCTGTGCCAGACACACATGAGGGCATAATGAGCAAAGGGTATAAAGAAAGGAAAAGAAAGAAAATACAGTTAAACTCTTGTGTTGCTTCACCACTTGTTATAGCATGAGCTGAGCTTTTCTACATGTGGCACTCTCAATGCACCACAGGCCCAGAGCTTGATATGGTGAAGTGCAATGAATGGGCTCAAATGTCTGTTGGCGTTTATTAATAAATGTTGAGGACCATGTTCAACAAGGGTCATGGAAACTGTCATGCACTCAACAATAGAGACAACAAGGAAGCTTTCTGCATGAGTTGCTGTAGTTTACTTAAAAATACACCAGCCATAATCAACCCTCTGGCACATAGTGGTCACTGCAGCAGAGATTTTTTTTTTTCAGAAAAAAAAACAGTTGTTATTTATTTATTTATTTATTTATTTAGTTAGTTAGTTAGTTAGTTAGTTAGTTAGTTAGTTAGTTATTATCTTTTTCCAAAAGTTATAGACATGCATCAAAAGGTTACAGAGCTTATCAACTATAAAATATACAAAGTTAAAAAGTGTGAAAATATGTTAAAATGTTTTGCAAAGAATTAAAATAAATAATTATTTAAGGAATTACCAAAAAACAAATAATAAAATAAACAAAATTCAATTCATTTTTACATTTAGTTCATTCTTTTTCATGTTGTACGCTTAGGCACAGGCAGTCCACTAGAGTGGGCATGTCTACAACTTTCTTAAGAAAAAACAAAGAAGGACAACGAAAAACAATTGAAAACATACAATCACTCAACTGTTTTAAGAAAATGAGCGTGGAAAGCCCACTGGCTTGTTCTAAAATCTACAATCTACATTTTTATTTAGCAGACACTTTTTTCCAAAGCGACATACAACTGAAGCAAGAATTTAAACAAGAGAAGCTCATTTATGCTGAAGAAGAGAAGAGTCTAGAACTGCTGCCATTTTTAACATTTTTTCCATCTCAAAAACACTTCACTAATCATAGTCCCTCTCCCAACTACTTCTACTAATGCCATTCATTATTGACTAAAACACAATGTGCAGTTTTTCAAGCTTCCTTCTGTTTATTTTGAAACAAAGTCTGGGACAGAAGAGACAACATCATCACCATAGATGATTATCTGGTGGTTTCTTCTCTAAAGCACCAGAAGGCAGCATGTAAAAGCAATACAGCATGGGTTGTAGACGAATGAAATACACATTACCAGGCCTTACATACAATGGACCCAACTTTGACACCTGTTAGATTGCCACTCCAGGGGCACTTGATAAAAAATTATTAACAACAGACTTTGTTCATTTTGAATTTGCAGTCAGAATGGTCTCCAGTTTGTTGTTTCCTTTTCCTGATTCATGGGCAGAAGTGGAAAATGCACTGTATCATCCAGTACAGGACTCATGTGGTAGGAGACCAATTGATAACCTTTAGGGATATTGTGTTTGTTGAACAAGTACACAAGTTGCACTTAAGAAGATTCTGTTAGCAGTGCACTCTTCAGGGAGAAAAGGAGTCAATCCATTCTAACTGGTTCTTTAATGAACAGCTGTGTGTAAGGGCTTGGGTTGAGAGTTTTTATTGATTGCCCAAAATGATTATGAAAAGCTTCTGCCGCTACAGGGTGGTCTGAGGTATAGTTTTCAGTTAAATTAGGTTTGCTTAATCAGATTTATTGCCCTTCCCTTTGTTTTGCCAGATAAATTTAGCATTTAGATTAGTTCCACTTTTTATACAAAAAAGTTTGTAGAGGTTTTTTTTAATTCACTTATCATCATTTCTTTGGAGGGAAAGTTAAGTATGAGCCTTTCATATCCCATTTTATATTTCAAGTATCATTTAAGGGCATTGTCTCTTTAGTTAAGGGAGGCCATTTATTTCTTTTCAGCCAAAGAGATAAAGTTAAATTTATCTTTTACCTACAAAAACTGTTCAGGTTCTGAAGAAGCACTATATTAGAGGCACAGGTAATGTGTGTATTAACACCTGCAAGCGGCACTCAGCTTTGTACAGATGTCTGTATAGTGCATTTGCCGAATTTGGCTGAGATTGATAAATTCAAACTTGTAATTTGACAAATAATTGAACTAGATTTTTATTGGTATATCCTCATATATCTTGCTTTAGATTACATTGTTTGTATCTCAAGTGAGTTGTGGCACAATGAGGCTTTTAGATTTTCTCTCCTTGATTGATAGGGAGAAATAAGCTTTACAAGATGACCTCTTGACCAAACCACTTGAGTAAACCATGGATAATAATGAAAATCCATTATACTAAAAGAAAAGGGTGCAACACTTAAACAATTAGGACAGGAATTTTGGTTAGATAAAATCACTAAAGGCCAAAGTGTCTTGCAGAGATTTAATACTAAGTGATTATTTAGTATCATCCAAGTGGATTCACCTTGTGCTCCCAAATATCTCTATCTTGCCTAAGATAATTTGCAAAGATAGATAATCGAATTTCATAAAGCCATTTACTTTAGATATTCTGCTAACTCTGTGTCAGAGGAGAACTCACACAATAAAACTGTTAGCAACTCAAGAGGAAGAAGAGGCATTTCCCAGACAAACTTTCAAGGGGTCACAAGTAGGTCAGCAGATATATTCCAACAAACTCTAGACAGCTACAAAACACTTTTTATCGACAAATGTGCAGGCAGGATTTTTTTTCCAATCCATTTGAGTGGATACTGTTGTAGATGGTGGAAATCCTGTAATCTAGTGCACTCCTCAGCAGTGTAAGTGTATTTTCAATAAAATGGGTAACCTGGTGTGATTGTAAGACACACAATGGATTTGATTATGAGGAAACATTAATGTAGCCATTTCTGACCGGAATTTGATTTTGAATTAAGACCTTGATGAGCATGTCATTTTTCAGATACACAAAAAATCGTTTTAGGGTGAAATGCAAAAGTATTGTTGTGTTTCCGCCTCTCATTCACACAAAAACAGATTTCAGCCGACCAAAAATGCAACTAATTTGAACAACAACAACAATGGTTCAATGGCCATGTTGTGCTTGTGCCACTGACTGCCTTTCATCAAAATGTGAATCTGTTGCTCCACTTCTGCACTCATAGAAGACACATTTACTATATATGCCAGATTTTCAGCCCACCTCTTCTTTGGCGGCCTGCTACCAAAAGACTTAACAGTTATATCACCACCTACAGGCCTGGCATGCATACTACAGTGTTTTCAGTCCCTCAGCATTTCCATGTAAAGGCAGATTTTTTTTTTCTCTCTGTGTTTTGCATTTTCAAGTGAAACACTGTGAAACATTGTTGTGCAAACAGGGCATTAGTGACCAGCTAAGAAATGTATTTATGAGCATTTTTCAACATTTGACAGTTTCTTTACACCAATACAGCAATAAATCAATCAACTGCCATTTAAAGAAGAACATTTGTGGCTGTTGAAGTCCTCTAACAAGCATGTTCTATCATTTTATTCAAAGTGCATGAATTGATTTCCTGGGTTAACTACTTGCACACTTATACCTAAGTGCTCTGCTCAGCATGCTCTGTGGCACACTGTGTTTGCTAGAATGAAGCCCTCCAGAAGGCTCTTTTGACTTCACAAGCTAGCGAGCTGAAATAATAATTAAGTATTTCATGGCCATTTTTATTATTTTTATTCATTCAGTCTCCTTTTAGATTTTCAAGTATCATTCAAAATAATAACAAGATCACGTATACAGAGTCAGTTGATATGTGAACTGGAATCCTAGCAAGGTAAGCAGGACCCAACTCACAGCAAAGCAGTCTACTCAGTCAGTAGCTGTTTATTATTTAGCTATGAAGCAATCAATGAACATGGCTGTGCAATAATTAGAAGAGGATTTTGTTGTTCAAAAGTAACTTATTTCAACATCAAAAAATGGCCCTTTAGATTTCGCTCCTCCATGGAAACTGGACCATGGAAATTATCAATAAACTCAACCTTTTCAGATGGTTAGGTCTAAAAGTTGCTTTCCTTTTAATTTATAGTTGGATAAATTATTATTATTATTATTATCATTATTATTATTATTATTATTATTATTATTATAAGTAGAGTCAAAACTAATGTTCTTCCTTTGCCTTTTTGAACTTGTGCATATTGTGGTAAAACAACCTTATTGAGGTCTTCTGCTGCATTACTTTCAAAGTCTTAAACATTTTCTTTTCACTCAACCAATCCATTCACCAGCAAAGCCCTTGTTCTGTGCTGTTCTTCTTCTTATCTTCTTTTCTTTGCTGATGACTGGTCCACCAATAACTACGAACCCAAAGTTTCAAGTTTTTCAAAGGAAATAAAATGCAGAATTAAAACAAGATGATATTTACCAGACTCTTATCAGCAGCTTGATTTGATTTGCTGAGAGGGATCAAGCTGTCCAGGTTGCTGTGGATTTCTAACCAACCGCCATCAAGCTTTTAAAATAGTGTAGTGATAAAAAAAAGAATTAAATTAACCTCTCTCAACACTTTATTTTAAACAAGTTGAGAAACACACACTGACAGAAATGTCAGCATCATCAGCAAAGAAATGTAACAAATCAGTAGCTCTTCTTAAAGAGTTTTTCAACATATTTTTTCAGCAGACTTAAAGTATGCTGTTGACTTGAAAAACCTTTCAGCAATGATTAAATACAATACCAGCAGCCATATCTGCAGCCTTTAAAATCCTCAAAACAAAGATGTTAAAAGTTTTAGCAGAATAATGGTTCTTAGATGGTTAGGGAGGGCAACCATGCCCTGTGCTCCCCTCCTCAGTTCTGTTTCTTGGATTTTTGCAGTATCAGCCAATGTGCCTTCATGTATTTATGGTGGCCTGAAGGAAAGAGCTATAGAATATTTTCAGTAATACAGTTTAAAAACAAGTTCACTCTCGCTTGTCCTCCAAAGCTTTAACTGAAAGCTACTTACTTTTGCAACAGAAGACAGCTCTGACAATTTTTAAGGCTTTTATGATTCTAATACTCCTATAAGAAGTGCCCATTTTTTATGTTGTGTTCTGTAATTACAAGTAAATGTGCCTCTCTATCTAAATAAATGTCTTTACCATGAGGAAAAACATAGCCCGGAGCAGCATTGGTCAATACAGACAGACAGATCAATATGTGAATGGTCCGTTCATTATTCAGCTAATGCTTGTTGGTTTTACATGCAAGTCTGAAAGCACAGGAGCATAAAAGTTGTAAAACCCTTAACACCAGTTGTGTGTCTGTGATGCCAGCACCACTCTCATTACACATGTATGAGAAATTTACCACAAAAAGCAATAGACCTTGCATTTAAAATGTTGGTTTAATAAGTTGGTCAGACTACACTTGATGTAAAACCTATAGAAAAAATAAATAATGATGTTAGAGATCAAAAGCCTCAGCCAATGCTTAAGTGCATTTGTATTTTTTTCTCTCTCATGGATTCTGACCTATTGCTGTAAAATCATACTAAGCTTTGAGCTTGTTGATGTGTGAAAACTTTCAACAAAAAGCTTCTTGAGACCTCTTTAGTTTGCATTGCTACTACCTTTTGATGGGAACTCCATAAATTATGCATGGGCTGAGCATTAGGGCTGAATTTAAACCCCAGTGTTATACACCAGCGCCTCAAGATATCTGAACACACAATCAATAATTCTCCATCAGCCGGGGAGGCTTCCGAGAGGCCCACACAGTCCTCTTTGAAGCCGCCTGACAACTTAAACCTGGTCCACTTTCTTTTCTACTAATGGCCACACTTTCAGGAGAAAATGACATGTGCCGTGTTGAAGTCTTATTCTTATGTGGCCCACTTGTGATGTAGGGACAGAATTAGATTTTTGTGTAATTGAAAGTAAAAGAAGAGAGTGCGAATTCTCTTTGAAAACAGCATCAGCTCAATAATGTTGGAAACAAAAACTATTTCAGTTCTGCACAGTTTTTACAGATGACAGCAAAGGTCTATAATAATTCACTTTAATCCTTGAAAGTTTCACTCATGAGGTCTTCTTCTTCTCCTTTCCTTTCTCTGTGGAATCGTGCCCGCTGGTGATATCCAGCCAATGCAGCCTGAGTTAGAGATTTAGAACATTTGTGCTAATGAAGCAAGCCTCCTCCTTTTTTTTTAATTCCTCGAACAAGCCATCGATCAATTAGCAACGCAGCTTGGTTTGCATCCCTCTGTGTCTCATTTAGACCTTGCTTTGATTGATACACCGATTATACCTACAACAAAAAGCCATTCCCATGAGAAGTGAGCCAAAGACTTGCAACATAGCCTACATAGCCTCGAAACATGAAAAGGTTTTCTCTCTATTTTTCTTTCTCTCTTTGTCAATCCATCTGTCTCGGTTCCTTTCTCTCCAGACTTAAGGTAGTTGTCACATCTGGGGGGAGGAGGGTTACTCATGTGGTGCAACTTGGAGGCAATCTACTTGTCGGCTGCGTGATAGACGCAGAGTTAAAAGCGTGAAGATTTGTTTCTCTTTCTTCCATGTCCAGCGTGAAACTGCCAGTGTGTGAGAGAGCTAGACGGCGTACATGAACATGTATCTGTGAGGGAACTACAGAAGAACACTTCTATTCAAGTGAAACACAAAAGTCTGTTTTACAGGAAGGAATGCTCCAAACACTGTGCAAGGGTGGAGCTGGGACAAAAATCAATACATGAATCTGAAGAACAAGAAGACACCTGTGAGGGTCCAATAACAAAACACCAGGTGAGACAGAGGAGATAAATTAGAGGAATTTTGGGGATGAAACAACAAAATCGGGACAAGAGTGAGCTCAGCTTGCCATCCATCAAATTGGCATTAAACTCAGACAGCCCCTCCTTTGATTGATTGATTGATTGATTGATTGATTGATTGATTGATTAGTAAAGCCGATTTCACTCTTTGTAACTGAATATTTTGTGTCTCTGTTTCGCCAATGGATTTGTTTTGTTGGTTTGCCACTACTAGACTAGACAGACAATGTCACACCTGTATGATGCAAGGATTTGACAGAACACTCGAGCAGCATGACAAAGGCCCCCTTTGGACACCTTTCAGCACCTCTTGTTGCAAAAAAAGCAAAGGCATCAGAGACAGCATGCCACATGAAGCAATTGGTGCTCCCTGGATTGGAGCTCCTCTCAGCCGGTTGCTGGGCAGAGCGGTTTTTACCTTTACATGTGTGGTGTCAGATTAGTAGGTTATTTACCCAAGACATGGGACTTCTTTCCATGTGTCGAAATCTTTTATCGAAGTTGAGTTTGCACTCAGGTGATGTCAGTTTATATTTAAGCCATTTCTTTCTCCGGGTTTTGTTTTACTACCAACAAACCGAGGAGATTGTTTGGGGAAAATTTCTGTGAGTTAGGTTGAAATTCATGCTCTGTCTCCTTCTGTTGTGTCCCCCTCCTCTGGATTCACATTTCAGCCGTGCATCTAAACAGTATTGACCACAAGGGCACCCGCTGACAAACATACAATGAATTGCGGTCAAGAGGAATAGGTTGTGAGTCTGGGTTTCTCCCTCTTAACAACCATCGCAACGGAGACCGTGAAGTGAAACAGTCAAGTAACTGTCAGCCGAGACAGTGGAGCGAGAAGGGAGGAGAGCGAGAGACAGAGAGAAAAGGAGAGAGAGGGACAGGGGAGTATATAAACAGTCTCCCTGTAACAAGTTTGTTTTTTCAAGGTGTCAGGTTCCATAGCCAAGTTTACGGTTTATCTGTGAGGTCTATCCTGTTTAGTTTGGCATGTGCCCGGGCTTCTGCAATAAATTTCACTGAATGCTATGAACCGTTAATTAGGCTGGCAAATGGAGCTTGTAATTTGGCAGAAGCAAAACCCACAGCACTTTGAATTGCAGATATACTGCCACAGAGGCTGAAAGAAACTGCAACTGCTCTGATTGAGTTTTTTGCGCGCGTGTATGTGTGTGTTGTGGCTGTGCATACCTATGTGTTCATACTACGTGCTTGTGGATGTGTAATGTATTTGTGAAAGTGTGTGTGTGCCTTTCTTTGGAGGATCTGAAAGCTTCCTGGCAGCTGCTAATCTTCAACCAAAAGGAGAGTGACGCTTTTCACTTTGGCACACCCCTCTTTTCACTGTCCGTCTCAAATTGGATGGAAGTGAAATGGGCTCTTTTATGGTGAGCGGGTCGCTGAAAATGGCGAGACAATCGAGCGTGGCGGAGCATTGAAACAACTTGGAGGAGCTGCGATTTACTTTCATCTACATAAAATCACAGGGCTATTTGATCACCAGGCAAACTCACACCTCTGTCTGAATGAAACCCGACCGAGAGGTTTCATCAGGCGTTAGATAAGTGCTGCAGACTGTATAGGAAAAAAAATATATAAGAGAGGAGCGAGGTGCAAAGAGAGAGAGGTGAACATAGATGCATGTAAGTACAGCCTTAGCTCTCCTGCCTGTCATGATGGCCTTTGGATACATACTGAATGCAATGAAGAGGTTAGCACGGTGGGGTGTGCTGCAAGGAGTCCAGCCAGGAGAAGATGTGGAAAACACACACACACACACACACACACACACACACACACACACACACACACACACACACACACACACACACACACACAGACACACGCACATGCATGTAGAGTCAGTGTGCCAGGGGAATCCACAGCAGAACTACAGGATCAATTACTGGCTAGTTGCTGGAGGGGTCATGCTGCAGCGGGCGTCCAGGGATGGAGTTCGATCAATGCCGACTGCAGAGGGGTCCAACATACCAAACACATACTATGTACATGGTGGGAGCAGGACTTGCCACTCATGCACCTACATACCCCCTGTACGGGATTTTTTATTTGCAACAAGCCCTCTGCACAGTGAAGATAACAAGATGACCACCAGTAAAACAACACACACAGCCTTGTGGTGATCTGTGAAAAGTGTACATGTGTGAAAGTAAGATAAAGGTCAAAGATTATGCTCACTGCCCACCAAGTGCAACACCCACACATGTCTCCAGGTGTTGAACCCCACACTATTAATGAGTGTTTAGACTACCAAGGAACATGCTAGTATAGAGATGTAACAGTCAGATTCTACAATATATGAGGTTAAAGAAAAAAATGGACATAATGGTAATCATTTGAAGAGTAAGAGTATCACTCATTATGGACAGCTTAAAGTGGAAGAAAGCAAACAAGTTCAAAAAGAAGTTTCTTTCAGCTGTGCTACCTGGGTATTTGCTGGTTGTTCCACCATTTGGTCCAGATCCAAATACCCCAACAACTGTTTGATAGATTGCCTAAAATTTTGAAAAGACATTTTTTACACAGAAGATTTATCCCAGTGGTATTGGAAATCCCATACTTTTTCTTTGTTCCATTATGGGCTAGCTATTAACATTTCTGTTTCAGAAATTGTTTAAAAATATTTATTATTCTTATTCTTATTCTTATTCTTATTATTATTATTATTATTATTATTATTATTATTATTATTATTCATTTATTTATTTATTTATTTATTTATTTATTTATTTTTAACCAATGGCCATCAAAGTTGGAAGAGATTTTCTTGGTCCCACATGATGAGACCTGATATTCTTGGTGATCATCTCATTTTTATTCCTTACTTATCTTTATCTTTAAGACTGAAATGTCTCCCCAACTGTCGAATGGGTAGCCATAATATATATATTTTTTCTAACAATTTGGTTTATATTTAAAAACAATTTAAATTTATTTTCAAATGTAGCCTGATATATTTTCCAGCATTGCAATGATAATACCACATTTTAAATACAATATAAAATAACAGTTCTATTTCAACATATAGAACAAAAAGTAAAGCAGTTTGTATTTGGTAGATCATATTGTTGTAACAATGCTTTTTGGCAATAAGTCTTATACCTTTGCAAAGCCTGTTTGTTTCCCTTCTTCCTTTTCTAAATGAGGCCACATTTGTAAGGAACATGCACTTGTGGGATGAGCAGCAGAGCTGAGAATGCAGGTTGTGCCCATGAAAAATGTGTCACGTCCTTTTCTGCCAATGCCAAACAACTTATTCTACTGTTGCTATTGACTTTTATTGTAAATTTCTGGTTTACCAGTTGCTAACAATCGTGTCTGATTGGCAGAACCTGTGAGCACTGAGCCTTCCACAAAGATCAGTAGATGGGTGCTCCAATTAAACCTTCCAATTGAATAAACCGGGCTCCAGCTGGCACCTTAAAATGTGGAAAATACACACCATGTAAGTTTTGATTATGCGAGGATCAAAAAATCAAGAATCATCAAACAAAACTATCACTGAACAGCAGCAACGGATGTCACAGAAGCGTAACTTAATTCATCATTAAAACTCTGGACATGTTGACAGTATTAGACAGGCTCTAATGATAACTAATGTCCCATGTGCTTAAAATCAAAGACAGGCAGGCTGTTTGTTTACCTATTGTTTTGGTGCTGAAACATGCAGCTTTTTTCCTGTAGTGCCTAATGGATGCTGTTCAGTCCTCATTAATATCTGAGAGCGTGATGGTCAGTGGTGTTTTAAGGCCCTGTTTATATGACAACGCTTCACAGCGCTTCACCTGGAGGGCTTTTTAAAAAAAGTCGCGTTTCAGGTCGGCTGAAACCGCATTTCCGTATAAACAAGAGGCCGAAACGCAACAAAACTTTTGCATTTCACCCTGATACCGTTGTCGGTTAAACAGGGCTTTAGTTAACAGGTATATCTGAGTAATGTTTAAAAGAAATACTCCAGAGCCTTGTGGGGTTGTGTCTTTCTCAGCATGTATTCCAGTCAGCCCCATTCAGAGTAAGGAGCGAGGGGAAAAATAATCACATCTCCCAGCCCTCTGTCCCAATAAGAATCTTAATTCCACTGTATAAGCATAAACACTCATGAGAGGTGGGAACACTGCTGTGCATTTATTTATGCGTGCAACAAGCAGATGAATCCTTAATGTGAACTCTAAAGCCCATCTTAACATCCCACCAGCATGCTCACTAATTTGCAATAAAATACTTTGTGAATGATGCAAAAGTTCATTCCAGGCTTTTGTTGGTCTGAAGAGCAGACGGTCTTGCCATTGTAAGACCATCATACAAATGGGCACTAATGTGGGTGCAAGTCCATTTGCCATTTACACAACTTGTGCACTGGTTGTACAGTAAGGACTACATCTGGTGGAAAAATAACAATGACACTTGCACTGCATGCCAAAATACTTAATATTGGTTTTACAATAAGCCACCGTGTATTGCTTTGACATAAACCAGCTACAGAAAGTGTTCAAGAGTCCAGCAGCTGAGCACCCCAAGAGAGGAACTTACTGCATTATTGTTTGACACAGTAGTAAGAAGAAGCAGATGAAAAAACAGTGTGATATGGTTCTCAGAAGAATCAGGTATGAAGTAAAAACTCAGATGTTAACAACAGTCATCAACTCTCTATTATTCTACAGAGGCAACAAGTCTCCAAACAGTGTGGTTAAAAGCAACTGGAGGGCAACCAATGTACTTTGAATCTGAAGAACATATTTTGTAACCTGTGTTGTTTGTCACATTCAGACTCACATGTGGAGCCCATAAGACAACACCTGACAAAGAGGAAAATAAAAGCACGAAAAAAATGATTGAGAAGGCCGGGAAAGTCAGCCCCTCAGCAGTAATTTGATAGAGCGCACATCCCTGCAGATTGATAGGCATGATTCTGGGGACTGGAGAGGCATGCAGGGAGAGTGCTGTTATCACATATTGGTCCGTGTAACACTTCAAGGCCCCTGCACCTCTAATGAGGTGGAGCTGAGCTGAAAAGATTGAAGATAAAGTCTGACAGAGAAGAAACATTTAAATAGCTCAGACAATGGCCCAAGTACGCATCTTTGCACTGAGCAGGGTCTCAATTAAATAACTTTTAGAGAAGTGTCAACAATGATTCTTTATTGTGTTTGTTTGTTTATATATTTGTGTACTAGATGGATAAAACTAAGCTTACATTCACTTTGGTCAAATCAGATTTGGCTGTCTAATACACTGGCCTTTACCTTTTTTCCACTTTGTATGACGATAAAAAACCTGTTTTTATATTAACTTCAGATGCAAGCTATGTGTGTAAGCAAAGTTACCTAACTCTTCTAGTCAAAAATATCATAAGGTTTTATCTTTTATAACTTTTAATTTTAAACCAGTACCATGTGAAGAGTTGTCTACTGCTGGGGTGAAGTTAGCGGAAGCTCAGGTTGCAGCTACCAATCAGGGGCTTTGTAGTGGTGAAAACGTGGTACTGACTACCGAGGGCCCAAATGGGGAGGGGGGCCCTTGATTGGCCTGAAATAAATGTATTTTCTACAATGCTTTTCTTTTGTTTCGTGTTATACCTGTAGTCAGATAACTAATATTGTCTGACTAAATGAACAAATATTCATAATTACTTTTTGAAAAAATGGGAGTCCCTCTCAAAGGCCCCTCTCCTCCCCTTCTGATTGCAGAATGGTTTAGTCTGTCACGTTCCTGATATGTCGGTAAAGTTGCCAATTCTGCTTTTTGAAGTGACTTTGGGCTTGTTTTTCTGTAAAGTTGCTTGTCAATCTCATCAGTTGCGTGGGCTTTTGGACTTGTTTTCTAAAGTGCAGGTGCTTATTTGGGAAATTTTTAAGCGTGTATTTTTCTTTAATGCAAATTCACAGTTTTCTTCTCCAGATTTAGATCTTCCTGAGGAAATATTACATTCACTCTAATGATTATTTATTTAAATTTTTTCATAGATGTAAAACCAAATTATAGTTATTTATGTCTTTAAACTGGTCATTGTGTAATGCAGTTGTGGTTATAACAATTTTGTAGGGTTGGCAGTGGTGATGGATATTTCAGGGGGCCTAGAAGTCCTGGCGACGTCCCTTCTCCCAGTACACACCAAATAGAAGGATTTTTAACAAGAAGCTGAATTATTTCATTGCTATCCCAAAAGGTTTGTTTGTTTGTTTGTTTGTTTGTTTGTTTTTAATGGAATCCATGTATTTGGCATAGGTTGAGTCCTCTGTGGAAATGTAGCAGACTAAAAAAAATCAGTTCTTAAAACTAATCTGAAGATCTACAAACAAGCTAGCAGCTCAGCTCCCAGCCTCTTCCTTTTGACATCAAACTGTGTTTAACTCATAAAAACTATTTTGACTTGATTTTTACGTACTGATTAGCATCACTGTTTGATGACAGAGTTTAAGAACACAACATCCTCTCTGTGGTATATTTTAAGTCTGCTTTAAAAAGTATCATTTATCATTACTGTTTGATCCTTAAAGGTGTGGATTGTACTGTATTTTCAATCTCCACAGTTTTCCCCCCTCTCACATGACTCCATACCATCACCTTTCCTTTGGGATATCCTTGTCATCTCACATCCTTCCTACTTCCTCTGTTTTAAATGGCCTCCATTCACTTTTCTTTAATTGGAGAGTGCGAGTTTTGTCACCATCTCATTAATGTCCAAGTCTCGCACGCTCAGGCAGTTCTGCTCCACTGGGCACATCTGTCCATGCTCATCCATGCAGCCACAAAGGTGTCAGACGCAAAAAGACACACACACATATGCATACACATTCACCCGTATGCACATGGAAGGTATTGTCACTTTGGCTATTAAAAGCAAAGCTGGGCCGATTATGATCCCATTCAGAGGGAGAATATCTCTCTGGAGGTGAATGATGGCACATCGTATAGCGTCGGGTGGAGTGGGAGCGTCTGTGGGGATGGAAAAGAGAATGGACTAAAGGAGATGGAAAAAGGTGTGAGGGCATAGAAAGATGTGAGAAGAGGAGTGGAATAGAACAGGTAATGAATGATGATGGTGCCTATGTGTCCTGACTAACCAATCAGAAAAGAGTTACATGGAAACTGTGGTCTGGTTGCAGCTTGGAAAAAGCCTGGAATTCAACAAACTCCCACTCTCATTTAGGATTTGAATAACAAAAAAACAAACTTTTGTATCAATTATTAAGTCCACCGTTGTTCTATCACTTCGATTAAGTGACAATAATTGATCTGAGGGTAATAACAGTTTGGTTATTATAAGAAATGTATCTGCATTCCTGCTATTTCTCCGTTTTTATGGTGACCATGCATAATGAAAATTCTCTTTGCAGCAACTTCAGTGAAAAGATTTTAGCTTTGACTTTAAGAGCCTTGTTATTTTTAGATGCTAATAAAACAGACTGAACTTCACCATTACATCATGGTAGGTCAATATTGGAATAAAAAAAATTGTCCTTAATGACTTGACTGGCTATATGAACATAAAGTAAAAAAAGGGAATCATGTTCACACATGCGTTGTGTTAGCGTCCCCCAACTATGCTGAGTAGTCACTGAGTATTCCCTCAGGGAAGTTGTTTACCTTATCCATGCTCATGAACTCAGGCACACGCAAACAGAGTAAAGCCAAAGTGAAACATATACAGGAGTACAAGAGTCATACAACTCCAGTTCCAATGAAGTTGGGACGTGTAAAAATGTAAATAAAAACAGAATACAATGATTTTCAAATCCTGTTTAACCAATATTCAGTTGAATACACTACAAAGACAAGATAAACAAACTGATAAACTTTATGTTTTTTTTGTTTTTTTTTTGAAAATTGTCACTCATTTTGAATTTGATGCCAGGGACAGGGGCAACAAAAGACTGGGTCAGTAGAGGAATGCTCAAAAAACACGTGTTTGGAACATTCCACAGGTGAGCAGGTTAATAAGAAACAGGTGAGTGTCGTGATTGGGTAAATGGAGCATCCCCAAAAGGCTCAGTTGTTCACAAGCAAGGATGGAGCGAGGTTCACCACTTTGTCAAAAGATTCAGAGAATCGGAGAAATCTCTGCTTGTTAGCTGCAAGACCAAAAACCAACATTGAATGCCTGTGACCTTCGACCCCTAAGGCAGCACTGACATTATGGTGTAAAGGATATTACCATGTGAGCTCAGGAACACTTCAGAAAACCATTGTCAGTTAAGTTGTTTTGGTCTGAACAGCCCTGTAACACCCCTGTTACTGCATAGCTGTTGAGAGGAGTGGTCGCGGCGATCATGTCCACATGCTCGTGCATGAAGTGTACCGCACCGAAACACACCTCTCTGAAGCATGCCAAAGAGGAGAAGTGAACTGTGCTCAAGCATGGTATACTTGCTGTCACAGTGGCCAAAAGAACTCGACTTTTGGATTGAATCATGCTTGAGTACGGTACGAATGGCCAGTGTGACCCTGCCCTTTGTGCCCATGGCATGGCTAACTTGACTATCTGTGAAGGCTCTATTAATGCTGTAAGGTTTTGGAGCAACATACACTGCTATCCAAGCTACGTATTTCTAAGGACTTCCCTGCTTATTTCAGCAAGACAATGCCAAGACTGCACGTATTACAAAAGCGTGTCTTTGTAGTAAAAGAGTGCAGGTACTAGACTGGCCTGCGTGCAGTCCAGACAGGTCTGGACTGCACGCAGGCCAGTCCAGTCCAGTCCAGTCTAGACCTGTCTCCCATTGAAAATGTGTGGTGTATTATGAAGCACAAAATGTGAAAATGGAGACCCGGAACTGTTGAGCAACTGAAGTTGTATATCAAGTAAGAAGTCTGGGAAAGAATTCCACCTCCAAAGCTTCAACAATTAGTGTCCACAGTCCAGAAACACTTATTGAGTGTTGACCCTGTCTCAGCTTTTTTGGAATGTGTTGCAGGCATCAAATATTTTCAAAAAACAATCATGCTTATCAGTTTGAACAATAAATATCTTGTCTATGTAGTGTTTTCTATTGAATAAATAGGATTTGAAAATCATTGTATTCTGTTTTTATTGGCGTTTTACACAATGTCCCACCTTCATTGGAACTGGGGTTGTATCACAACAAAACTCACAAGCAGGTATTGAACCTGCCCATACCATCTCTACTTCTTTGACCCATTGTTTTTTTAAACAAGTTGGTTGGTAATAATAATAAAATATTAATCTGGCCCTTTTCTTGACAAAGCGACAAAGCGCTTCTCAAAAAATTTAGCATAACAAAAGATCAAAAACACTGTTCTAAACACATAAACAGCTTTGTGCTCACTTTCACAAAAAAGGGATTCATCCTGAGGGGTTTAGACTTGATCTGTACCAAAGGATGATATCAGCCAAATAGAATGATGACCCAATATTTCAGATATCAAAGTGCTTATCTTATATTCCTCTTTAATATTTGATAGTTTGTAGTGATGTGTTTACTTCAGTGGATATGTTGCGTGATAAAAAAAAAAAAAATCACAGAATAGACTTCAGAGGAGAATGTGAAATATTCCTCTCTGGCAGTCACTTACATCACCTGCATTGATACCATCCTTTATTGATCACTTTAAAAACAAGTGGCCCAGTGAAATGCATTTGTGCTCATAAATGTCAACGATTTCAGAGCGCCTCATGCTTGTTTCACAGGCAGCAGAGCAGCGAATTCACATATTAAAACCGCCCTTCAAGACTTTGGGACAGCACATGTAATAAAGGATCCAAATAAAGCATTCCTTGTGGAAATCACAAGCATCCAGAGAGAGAGAAAGAGAGGAACTTTGAACATGTCAGCTGCTTTTTCTGGGCTGTCTCAGAGGAGAGGTTTATGTAAGTGGTTTATTGCATGCCTGCATCATGGGGGTGGGGGAGGGGAGGGGGCAAAGGAGGGGAGACGCAGGGCATTTATGAGATTAACACAAAGTAAACTTCGTCTTAGAGTGATTCCCTCTGCAGAGGACATCAGCAGTCAGCGAGACAGAGAGAATAGAAAAGGAACAGGGTTGGGGCGGTGAGTTCACAATCAGTTCAGATATCAGGAAAAATTGCAACATCAAGGGCTCAGCCCAGGGATGTTGTCTGTGAGTATTAAATGTTTTCAGGGAAAAAGGGGGAAAAGAGCAGGAGACAGGCAAAATTGTCTCATGTCTCATGTCTCCATTACAGTAAGTGCACGGAGACGCTGGAGGCAGAGCAGGTGACAGCAGTGGCTCGTGTATGACTGTCATCCATGATGTTGGCACTTACTAGCCATACAAGTGTTGGGTTATAGTGGCAGTGTTTTTCAAGGATACTGAAGAGAATTAAAACGGGAAACATGCGTCAATTCGTTCATTCTTTACACCAGGTGTTGCTCACGTCAATAACATGTTAGAGGAGTGACCACAAACCACGATGGTGCCTGTCGGCTGCAGATCTTCATCTTTACTTCTCAGCATGTTTTAAAATTTTTTATATTTTTTGGATATGTAACTACGGTGGCCCTTAGAGCTCACAGCTCTACAACTTAAGAAAACACATGCAAAGAGACAAAACACAAGTGAATTAAGAAAACATCTTCCTCAAATTGACAACACATCTCTTGAATCTCTTTCCATCAGTGGTGTTGGAAATGAGATAAAAGATAAGTGTTTCTGTTTTTTTTTAACATTGTGAAAGATAATCTTAATAGTGCTGTGACTCAAAATCTGCATCAACAACTGGCATGTCCGGATGCGTGCATCACTTTTAAGTGTCCTCTGGAAACACTTCCGTTGTGTTGTGGTCTATTTGCAGCACGTTTTTTCTAATGTGTTGTGTTGTGGTCTTTGCAGTGCGTTTTCTAAATGCTGTGCGTGTGTTGTCAAATTGATGAAGATGTTTTCTTAATTTGCTTGTGTTTTGCCTTTTTGCATGTGTTTTCTTAAGTTGCAGTGCTGTGAGCTTTCAGGGCCACCATATATAACTCTCTTTGTGATGCTTACTGTTTGGCTCAACAGTTGGCTTGTTTCAAAAAGCAATCAAGGCTTTACAGTCAAATTGTTTCTTGTCACCTACATCCATTCAACAACTGATGAAATTTACGCGTGAATATTTTTTTCTTTTTTTTTTTTTATAAACCCTGCTATCTACTCTAACAACTCTATTGACTCATTACTTTAGTTTTTGCAGAAAAGTGTTGCTTGTGTGGATTCTAACACACTACTTAAAAAAAAAAACAACCAAAAAGTTAATTTATTCTAAAAACAGTGATGCTACCACCAAACTTCTGAGAACTGTTGTTCACTACTTATACCTCTTTTTGTCACATGTGAAAGCTGAGTTTTCATAAAGATGGTCCTAAAAGCCATTGATGAGTCTTTGTAGCTACAACTATTTTTTTGATACAGTCTGGGTTAAGTTAAATGTAAATAAGAAGTAGTAATTTCATTAAAATTTGGCTTTTAGATTTTTTAAAATCTGAATGCAAAAGAAAACAAATGATTTGAATTAGTTAGCATTGTACCACTGAACATTGATGTTGTCCCTCTGCTTGGAGTTTCAAAGCCCGTCTTTGCTCTGACCTTTATGTGTTCCCTTGCAGTGTGCAAGGACACATCAACCGTTTTACACAAATCCATAAAAATAAAGTTGGTCACAGAAGTCGGAATCCATTCCCTCAATTGTTTTGGGGGCAAAAGGCTAGGAAGCGAATCATTGTAACAAACATCTGACCTGGTGATAAAGTATCAGGTGGAAAGTGGCACTACATCACTCAGAGGGAGACAAACCCAATCTGCCACTTCAGGTCTGCTGCTCCGAGAAAGGAAGGGAGGGCTGACTAACACACTGGGGGAAGAAGTCTCAGCCTCTAACGCTCTGTCGCCGGTTAGCCATGCACAGCAACAGCTGGGCACTTTGATTAATTTGTCCGAAGGCAGTGATTTATTCGTTTGTAAGGGACCTGCGTGAACTCAGCAATGGCTTTTACACGGTGTGCATACAAAGGCAACATGCTTTCCCACTCGGACTCACTTAATATTTATACAACTTTTTTCCCTCTCTCATCTCCTTACCCTGTTTTTCTCTACATTAATCAGTTTTGACAGCTACCAAGAGGAGTGTGTTTAATGTGAATTTTTATCATGATTAATTTTGTTTGAAGGAGGTATCTGTGATACATTTTAATGGAGTATCTGGTTGGATTTTCTTTTATTTTTTTTATTTTTTTAAATCAAGTGTTCAGTCCTTTAACCTGGCCCAAATAAGAAACTAAAACCTCTCTAGACAGCAAAACTGAGGAGTGAAAACGATACTTTATAATTCCATATTCTGTTTTGTTATACTTGCTTACACATACAGATCTGTTGCATTTCTGTAACCAGTAAAAAAGACTCTCAGTACATTATTTGGACAATTCTGAAAGAGTGTAAGTCTTACAAATTTGCAGCAAGAGTTGCAAAATTATTATTATTATTATTATTTCCCACCTGTCAGACGCTAAATAAAGCATGTAAGTTAAGCTCATTATCCCTAAAACTAACCTTATTCTGGAAAAAAGTATTTCTAAAACCACAAACGTTATATCACAGAGGGTGTTGGGACTGCAGCACCATCTATAGACGAAAACCAAACCAACAGACTTTAAGCGTACCATTTTCTTCTGCAGTCTCTCTCTTTCTGTCTCTTTCTCCTCTTCTCCACACTCTCAGGAACACACACACACACACACACACACACACACACACACACACACACACACACACACACACGCGCGCAAAGTGCTGACTTAGGCAGTTCTGCGCTCTGTGTTTTCACTCTCGGCTCTTATAATCTGTTTTATCTCAGGTGCTGCCAATAGCAGGTTTAATTAATGAGAGGATATTCCTAATGTAATTTAGCCAGCGCAGGATTATAAAATGACACATCACTCCACAGCCTGCGAGGCAATGAGGGGAAGATACAGCAGATAGGGAAGGGAGAGAGGGATGAAGGGAGATAAAAAGAAAAAGAGGAAGAGGGTCTGTATAATTTTTTTTAAGTATTATCAGCTCCACATCAAAGCTCAAAGGCCATTAGAAACTGGAAATTGCTTCTCTTAATGCATACATCTATAGTAAATCTATGTGAGTGTGTTTTTATCAGTTTGTATGTTTGTGTTTGTTCATGTGTCAGCAGCTGTTCTTCCAAGGGGTTTGGATTTATCTTTCAGTACAGGGGGAGTCCCATACTAATTAAGTCTAGGCCTATTAGAGTGAGCTCCTCACCCTGAAGCATTAGAAAGTGTCACTCTCACATTCATCCTGAGACCCGGAGAAGAAGCAATACACGCAGGGTTACTATTAAAATCTAGACTGTGTGTGTCTTATAAATAGAGTTCAATGGATGGTTGGGTTTATGAATGGATAGATGCAGTTAGCGGGTTACAGGATGCTCTGACTTACAAACAGGGTGAGCTTTACAGTAAAGCTCCATGAAGGCCATCTTTTATGGAGTCACTTCAGTGGCTACATTAGCATTATTAAAGGGTTTATTCAGGTCAACAGCGCTGGAGGGTGTTTTTATGTTCCTACTGTTAATCATTGCTAATTTCATGTAAGTCATGCATAAAATTTAGTTCAGGCTTAAATAGCAGGCTGTATTATAAACAAAACAAGATGGGTGAGGAACTAGTTTTATTTTGCAGCTGGAAAAATTGAGGACAACTTTTGAGATCATGTACAATGATAATTTATCTTGTAAAGTAATTCAAGACTTTCTCATCACTTGTGAAATAATCACAATGTTTCTTAACATGTTTGACTATAAATGACTTTTTTGTGTCAAGTGCTTTGATATATGACTTTTATTTCATGCGTAACACTGATTTTCTTATCATATCATGTGCAACAGTTTTTTTTTCATCCATCATGTACAGCTCAACTTTTATTATTATCATTTAAATTTGTTTAATATCTTATGCCATCTTGTTTTTATCATATGAGGTGCAAGAAAAGCTATTTCCTCTTAAAATCATTGACCTTTATACCTTAAATAATGCCACTACTATTGTACTTTGATGTTTTTGTCACTGAACTTATCGTACTTCTATTGATTCCATTTTACCAAGTTATTTTCTGAACCTTCATCCACTCTGAAATGTATTAAACATGCAATGCTTTAGTATTTTGTGTACTGTATGTTTGATGTTCTTCAGAATTTGCTTGGGGTTCCTAAATATTAGGGCTGCCAAGATTAGTTGACTAGTCAAGATGAAGTCGACAATCAAAATCGTTGGCGACTTATTTAATAATCGACGTCGTCGTATTAATAATTCTTAAAAAACTTTTTTCTATTTTCAAACTAAACAAAAGTTAAACAAAAGTTCATTAAAAGCTGAATGAACTATCATCTTAATTGTCTTCATTTTTTAGTTAGTACATACCTTAAACACTTGAAGCTGGAAACTAATGATGTTAGCTGTATGCTGGTGCAGTTAGCTGCAACTTATGTATGATCCGAATAGTCGACTAATCGCAAAGAATAATCGGTGACTTGTCGATTATCAAAATAATCGTATGTGGCAGCCCTACTAAATATTAGTCTTATCTCAGACCCTTCTCAGATCCCTCACCCCCAAAATTTCACTCTATCCCTCCCCAGCCTTTCTACTCCCTCTTAATGCAGGAACAACTGATGGAAACTGAATCAGCCAAATCACAACCACATTCCCTCAAATTTGACAACGGTACCATACTTTGCCTTCATCGAACAATTATGTCTTGTTACACCAATCAAAACATCTGAATATCTAAATATCTTCTAACATACTGTATCATGGTCTTGTTAAAAAAAAATCCAACACAAGGACAAGAAAGTCCTTAAAGGGTGAATGTAAAACTACTTTCTTCTGGCCACCAGCTCCTCCAACCTACGCAATGAAATTTCAACCAGCCTCAACAAATTATTACCTTAGCCCAGCATGTATTCCATTTATCCTGATCTGTGACATTGTTCAAGAACAGAAAGGCTTACTGTAATATCAAAGTTGACATAAATTTAATTAAATGTCTGGAAGTGGACCTGGATTTGCATTTCATGAATTATATGTTCTACCCTGTATGTAGGGGCTTAAAGAGGTGAGATGAAAGATAATGAACACTCTGTGCTCCATCTTTTCAAAAAGGCAAAACAAATGGTAAAGTCATAGATCAAGTTATGACCAGAAAATAAAAATAATTGAATTCAGCTTATTAAAAAAATAAAAATGTGTTTTTTTTCTCTTCTGTACTGATGAATCTGTGTTTTTCCCTGTCTGAGACACAGGTGCACATGAAGATGTGCTTTCTTAGAGCATCTCTAGTTCTTCAATGACTGTATGGCCACCTGCTACATGAGTTTACCCTCTCCCAGTTAAAAGGATGAGGTTGTGAGTTGAATGGAAGGTGAGTTTTGATTTTCTTTTTATGGCCAAGTGTAATATGTATGAAAGTAGTCCTAAGGGCCTGTTTCCACAAACTGCATTCTTATTTTCCACCGGCGGCAACAAAATCAATAAGTCAGGGTCACTTCTTCATCACAGACCAATCATGATCCAGAAAAGGTAGACTTCTGATATCCTCTAGTCAACTAGATGATGGTGGAGAGGGTAATCCTGGTGTGTGAGGGAATGATTCCAAGGTCTCAAGTAGCTGCTAACACCAGGACATGATTCTTTGCTAATGTTTTTTTATGTTACCACTCAAAACAGACTAAACAGTCACAGCTAAAGGCTACTGGTGTGATTATGAGGACTATTTTTGAAACCTTACAAGAGCTAGTGCTGTAGAGAAGCAGTGAGATACATGCCACAAGTAGACACAGGCCCTTAAGTTTTTACTAACAAGCAGTAACAGTCGTAAACAAATCTTCTTAAGGTTGTGATCTGAGAGTATTCCTTTCATAATTGTTTTTTGAAGTGAGTAAGGAATTAGTTGTTCAAAAATGACCTTATGGGTCTCATAAGTAATCACTAAAAACAAAAACAAAAAAACTACACCCAAGCTGTTAACCACAAAATATGTAAAGGAGCCAAATGTAATGGATGGTTACAGTTTGCTTCTAAAACCTGGTTAATCGTCTATTAAACACAATGGTTTAGAGCTTTTTTATCATCTTCTTTTCGATTTTAGGACCTCTATAATCCAATCAAAATCACAGGGTTTAGGTCTTGTTTCCAAGCAGAGCCGTTAACATTTGGCACTTTTGTGGTGTAACTCTGTACGACTCACTCATGATGAGAAATGTCCTTGCAAAGAGCTTTATTTGTTTTCCAGATGATTTGTAAAAGCCGCAGCACATTCATTTCAAGCCACTTAAACATTAAAGGCTTTAAAACGCGCACACATTTGGAACATCATTTGAAGAATTTGGAGCGGCAGAGAATTTTGTAATTGGCAAGATTAATAATATTTACAGCGTGGAGATGCAAATCTCCCTTCGCCGAGGCCCCCATGAATAATTGAGTGCGAACAATCACTCTGAATAATTCATTTCTAAATATTCTTCAGTGTGTTTTTTTATGACCAGAGGGCAAGCTGAGTTTTGTGACAGCAGCAATGTGCGGCGGTAATTACGCAGAGCGTCTGCGGCCCCTCTTAATTGCTGGGAGAAGTTCCTTCGCGCCAGCAGGCTTCTTCAGAGAGGAGGAAAAAAAGACGATAAGACAGAGAAAAGAGAGAGAGAGAGAGTAAACAATCCTTCTTTCTCTCCTCCTATCCACCTATCTATCTATCCATCTTCCCACTCATATCCCCTTGCTATGCTCTCCATCACTGAGATTTCCTGTTCCAGCTCTCCCTGCCTGTGTTTGCCGCTCATGAGCAGAATATTGATGCTAATGGAATTAATTACTTGTGGTGTGTTGTATTTTTTTTATTTTTTCAATATGTACATCCTTACAGCGAGGTCTGTCGAGGGGGGAGCACTGGGAGACTTTGAAGGAGGTGGGAAATTAGAAAGGGGAGCTTTAAGAAAGAGATAAGTTGATGTGTGCACTGAGGCCTCAAGACCTCCAGGACCCACTAGGAATACCGTACTCCTGATTAAAATCAGAGCTATCATTAAAGCAGCGCCCGACTCGCCGTTTTTTAATTGAGGGGTTTTAAACAGACACTGTGAGTTGACTGCAAAACACAGAAAGCGGAGGCTGAACCCAAAGGCGCTTCCAGCTGCTCAGGCCACTGATGTTAATGACGGATCCTCCTGCTGTTCAGGCCACTGGTGTTAATGATAAATACACCAATTAATTTTTCAAGGAGAAAACGCATGACAAAGTACCCTGTGTGCACAAACATCTCATCAAAGTTGCTTTATTTACTTCACGATAGCTTTTCTATCCTGCAGGTGTTGCTCCCAGTCTGCAACTGTTCTGATTTATCTTTGTTGTATTGTGTTTTTTTCTCTTACTTTACATCATACCATTGCAATCACAGCCCAACAAAAATAATAACTCACGCCTGTTTTCTCCCCTCACGGATCCCCTAGAGATGTTGCCAGCGAGGCATACGAGATGGTCCCTTTCATTGGTCGAGGCATAAACAGAAACAGGATGTCAGAGCACAAAGCACTTTGTACAATTTTATTATGCTTTGATAGATGATTTGCACCTGTTCTGATCACAAGCATAAAACACACTTTCCAAGCTTCATCATCCATCTCTTGAAGCTTGGCGCTTTTCTCCAATCCCCTATTGTGAGATAATAACACAACAAAAAGATTTCTGTGCTTTAGAGCTTTGGCAGGATTTAAAGTTATTTTATTTTGGCGGGGTGGATTCCGCTGTCTCTGTTTGTTAATTACCTCTAAAAACAGCACCCAAAGCCGTGCTAACACCCTCGTCGCTCTGTCTCGTGACTCCTCGTCTTTCCTCTTCCTCTCCCGTTACTTTTGCAGTGTAGCCAGAAACTTAACCAGGGGCCCTCACTGCCTGCCATCGATCCGCGTGTCGTAATGATGGCTGAGAGATTGCCTGCACCGCCGAGTGATCTGGGAGCCAGTGCGGGATTAAGGAAGGCATGGATTGCTATTGATTTCTATCTGATACAATCATTTCATTTGGGCTCAAATCTCCTTCCTGGTGCAGAGATCTTTTAATTCTCTCCTTCCCTTTGCTCCCTTCATGAGGAGCCTAATGCTATAACATGCCTCTCTGCTAACAGGGTTAACACCTCCTGTTGTTCTTGCCATTACGACAAAACTTATTAATTAAGGCCGAAGACCCCGAAGGCCCCTCCCCCCATCAGGGAATGAGGTCTCAGGGAAGATCTCAACTTGACCGCCCAGTAGGTCCAATGGTTAATACAGCAATGCTCTGCCGTGACAGATTTGTGAAACGCAGGTCATTTACTGTGATTGATTGTTTTGTGTTGCGAATGCCCCATTTTCCCCCTGAAAATAAGGCCAATTTATTGAACGGTGGTGTCTCATGGGTGAGTGTTTTTAATTTGTTGTCTCTGCTGATGAGATGTATCACTGTCACCGGATTTATATCCTCAGCTCAGTATGCACGGGGCCCTTTTAACACCCACACGCACTGCACTGTGTGAAAACATAGATCACTGATGCTGCTGTGTGATGGATAAATGAAGAGGAACATACTTGATATCCTTTCTGCTGCTTGGAAAATAAAATGCGAGCTATAATTCCACAAGTAGACCCAAGTGATGGTGCAGCTGATTCTTCGCAACGCCCACGCTTATCAACTAAACAAGTGTGGACGGATGTTATCAGCGCAAATGCAACTAATATTGTGTTTATCCCTTCTACTTTCCTCCTCCCAGGCTTATGGCAGCTTATTATCCCAGCCTCTGCACTTCTGGGCTTGATGAATTTCACATACAAGTATCACGCTGACACAGACACGCTTTGTACCGAGGGTTGTATCCTAGCAAGCTCTTCAATTAGTCCAATTTATGTAGCAAGGCCTGGATTCACCTTCAAAGCTAGGGGAGCAAACAGCCAGACTTCTATTGATTTGGCCCTGCTTTTCCTCTCGGCCATTGATTAAATCTCCGGCATTATTTGCTATACAGGCCAGGGGGAAGGCGTTATTGCTCTGCTTGGCCGTTACCTGTCAGTATTCAGCTCTAGCGCACAGAGAAAATAAGGCCACCGGAGGTAGAGAAGATGAAACCAAGAGCATCCCCCCTCTCTTTTTTTTTTAACTACGGGAACAGATTTGTCCCTTAATGAAGGTCTCACCACGGAAACAAGAGTGGGCCAGGGAGGTCACAGAGGTTCCGGGAAACGCCCCCTTATCCGGCGGCCAGCTTCTTACCTCGGCAGCCTGGTGGAGATGACAGTGCCCCAGTCCAAGTGTTTGACCCCTCGGATTGATTTATCGTAATCAACTGTGGACCTGGAAGAATCCGGAGGATGCCTGTGTGGCGGGAGGAAAGGCACCTTGGGACCGTACAGACAATCACTAGACCCTCCATCAATTTAAACATGACAAGAAGCAAAGACAGAGAGAGTAAGAGTGAGAGAGGGAAAGACGAGGAGGAAGCGGAGGCTTGGGCGGGTGAGCAAGGTGGGGATGGATAGATAGAAGTGTGTGTGTGGGAGGTGATAGTGGGATATAGGACGCAGGGTCCCTAAGGCCGAGATGGTTAATTAGCTTTGTGAGAAAACAATCACACTAACAAGCCAAACAAACTTATTAGACTACTCCCATTATCCCTCCTGCTCTCCCAGGTCCATCTCCAAAGTGGCAGCTTGAGAGACAGCTCTTCCTTTTCTTTTTACACCTTTGCAGGGTGATTGTGCTCTTATACACCTTTAACAAACAGATGACTGCCATCGTGTGGAATCAAACTCCCTCACTTAGGCTTATTTGCTCTTTCACAGAGCGCTTTTAATCACCACTGAAATGTAGCCTCTGTTTGTTTTGGCAGGAAATGAGACTGCTCCGATTATTATGTGCGATTTATACAAAGGGAAATGATTCCACAAGCAACCCCTTCGCACTTTCTCTTCAGGCATGACTGCACCGCTAGCTTTATGTCACTGGTGTATAGAGTAGAAGCCGGTGATAAAAAGTAGAGCTCAGCGCATAAAGCGGCATCTGCCCACGCAATCTGCACCTCACTGAATGACCGGTCTCAACAGCCACTGGAGCACAAACACACTCCCTACTTCCTAACAGATTAAATAATGCTGGACATAAATTCTGAAGGAAGGGAGGGGATCACCAAGTTTAGAGAGAAAACTCTGTAGACGGTGATTCTAGCTTTATGCTAACCATAAACTGCCATAAGAAAAAGGTTGGCCCATGCATGCATAAACACACACTTTCTCCACAAATGTCGACATAATCAGAGTGTTTGTTTAAGTTTATCACCGATGTGAAGCACCCTGGTCTCGTGTTAAACCCCGTGTAGTCTGGTCTTACTGGCATATGGGCTCATGAGATGATATGTCATCCTGAACATAAAGGGGCCACGGTGCAGAGTGAGAGCAGATGCAGTCCTCCAGGGGTGTGGCTGGCACCGGGCTGCTTTCCTTGGCCACTGTCCATACTCTCCCACTGGTGCAGGACTGTAGGAGATGCCTTTAATATGGCTTTAAGTCCCATTGAGCAGCGGGGAACCGAGGGATCCAATTTAATACCGGCCAGCTGCCCGACTCTCCGGCTCACAGTCTGCCATATGTAGGTCTGAGTGCGAGCAAGATGTGTGACCGTGTGCATGTGAGCTTCCATGTTTTAATGATGCATGTGGTTTTTCTTAGGTCATTAGTTTACAATGCAATAGGTTTCATAAACGAGCACAACAAAGTGTTATCCAGAGAAACAGCAGTGTTGGATGTTCGAACCTCAAACAAATGCAGCTGCCAACTTCATGAGCTTAGCATCAGGCTACACAAAAAGTTAAGAAAAGAATGTATCTGTAGAAAACTGACTAGAAAGTTCTTGAAATGAGTTTTTATTGGTCTGTTTTAGCCATAAATACTGTAAATCCTTGGGATAGGATTTCCCCCTGCAGAGGCAACTTTATAAGAGCCACTTTCAGCTGTTGCAGAGAAAGAGATTGAGTAAAAAGTGAAATCTTTTTAAGGATCAGTTACACTGATGCTTGGGATGATTATTTATCTTGGAAAATGAAAGCTGAACTCTAATAATCCTAAAATAAGATGTCATGGCTTCCCTGGATAGCCCTCTTAGAGTGTAAAAGATAACAAAGAGGCCAGGAATGGGCACCAGAGATGTAAAAAAGGATGAAATCATACTCAAACTATGCTTATTTAATCTGACACAGTTCTGTTTCTCTCCGTCCTGGTGGGTGCGGTATATAGCAGCTAAAAATGTGGCATTCCAAGAATGGAAGGGCCCCACGCTTTCTCTAACTCCTTGGGCGAAGAGCCAAACCCTGGGCTGCCCAGCTCTTCCTCTGAGAGCAGTGCGATGCAGCAAGAGCTGAGATTTGACACCAGGCCGCTTGAGACGGCTACCCTGACCTCAACCCTGACCCTTAAACCACCGCAGGACTCCTGAGGCCACCCTCGCCGGGAACACGTGGACGACATTTATTGTGCAGTGGAATTCGCTGCCCCTTCAGTGATCTCATAAGTTGAACAGTGCGTGGACAAATGGGTGTGTGTGTGTAGTTTCAGGTCAGTGTTTTTTACAGGGGGGAGCGAGCTTTTGCTACATGCTTCATTACTGAGAGAGAAGTCTGGCTTACAAAGGCGCTTTTGAACAGAGCTGTGCCATCGTTAAAGTTTGCTGACTTTCAATAGCTAAACTGGGTACAGCTGATTCTTCAAGACTTTCACAAATAAATGGAAGGTAGAAAGGTGATGAAAGGACCAAACTATGGCAGACGGAGTGTTTTTGGCTGTTTGTCCAAGCTGCAACTCATTACAGAGCTCAGTTTAGCCGAGAGAAACTGCAGATTGTGGCAGTAATTCACTGGAGGTTCCTAATCACAAGGAACCCCTTTTTACTTTGTCACAATGTTTTCATGATGTCAACAATAAAACATTATAGCTTATTACATGGCTCACTTCAAAAGGGTTAATAATGGCATTCAAACATCTGCTTTTTATCGAGAGTAGACCGCTTTATCAGTATACCCAGAACAGTTGTGCATTTGTTTTGTAAACTTCTTGGTCAATCTCATGTTATCTTTCATTATAACACATCTGTGTGAAATACTAGAGGCTGATTGGTCAAAAATCAAATGATAATAGAGATCAATCCTCAAAAGCAAAAAATAAACCAGAGACAACCTGATCAAGATCCAGTCCTGCAATCCGGGTAACACCGCTAAGTAACCGTTCACTCCCTTAACTTTAAATTATCCGTCAGTAAAAATTTTAAAACTGTCGTCTTTAATATCCCACTCTGAGACAGGTGCTACTGTGACACAATGGATAAGATTACCTTTACCTGTCAGTGGTTGGTAGGTTATGGCTCATGGTTGTAATAGTTTGTTTTTCAGCCTAAAAGAATTTGTCATTTAGTCAGTTTTGCCTCAGACTTTTTCATTTCATTTATACCCTTCCCCTTTTGCAATGTGAAACACTTTGGTCCGTTTGCTTTTATTGCAGGGTATTTGTGTGAGCAGAGTAATGATGCATATGTCCGAGCACAGTCACATCTTAATGATGGATGGTCGATTAAAGAGAGATCTTCCAATGTGCTCTGTTATTAGCATGCATATATAAATGGATCATACCCAGCAGCCTCTTCACTCTCACTCACTAATGCCATTACACATGCAGCCCTGTCTCCCCATCAATAACACATAGTCGTACTGGGATTCAGTGTGTGTGTGTGTGTGTGTGTGTGTGTGTGTGTGTGTGTGTGTGTGTGTGTGTGCATACAACAACTCTCAACTCTGGCTTCACATTAACTCTTTAAAAACCTGACTGTGTCTCTTCTCTTATCAGGTGACCTCAGGGCTTCTTTCCCAGGCTTGTGAGCATGCATGTGTGTGTATGTGTGTTAGGAGTCTGAGTCTTTTTCCAGACTGTGATTCTAAACCCCCTTTTTCAGTGACGTAATGGCCCCTTTAAAAAAAAAAAAAAAAGTGAAACCTTGTATTGTTAAAAGACTGAAACTCATTTTAGAGTAGGAGCACATGTTGTGTTTGAGGGCTGGGTGGAGGCTCAGGTTAAAATTTGTTTATATGCGTGTCTCAGCGTGTGTGTTAATCTCACACTACAGAAAGTGTGTGTGCATGAGTAGAAGGAACACTCTTTGCCAAAAGGCATTCCCTAATTTACAACCTGGCAACCCTCAGTATGGAGGCAGCACGCCATCCAGGGATGCATAAATCTCTCTAGCATACAGGTTATTGCTCTTTTTATGTTGAAATTCTGCTTGCTATCCAATGCCACAAACATTGTTTGTTTTAACAACACAATCTGTTCTACACAACTGCCATTTGTTTTATGGACTATATACGTTTCAGAGTTACACTCACGAGCTGCAGACAGCATGGAGAGAGATATAGCTGCGCATAATGAACTGCCTCCCTCCCCAATAATCTACAAAGTGACATCAGCAGCATATTTAAGGAGGAAAAAGTGAATTATGTAAAATGTCTGGCAGTATTTCCGCCTCATATTGCTGTGGTAAATCATTAGAGAGCATCATTGAGATTGCTGCAACAAACAAGGCTGTTTCATAAATCTGTGTCTGCATGTGTGTCTGCATATGTGTATTATACAAGTGTTTGTGTGTGCTTGCATCATTAGATTATACAGCAGTCTCAAAAACCTGCCATAATGATGCTGATGTGTCTCCCCTCTGGGTCACTATCTGCCAGTCTGGGAGAAGTTAAATATAATTCTACAAACAAAAGTGTTATGATAAGCTCTTTTCTGTGACCTTTTGTGTGTCTCACAAGAGCAACTAGCTCTTTCTCCATGCATGCTTTGATTGAAGCATCTCACATTCACTTATTTTCGCTCTATGAAAGTGTTCCCTGGCATGCTCGGTGGAAATAACTAGAGAAAAATAAAACAGGGGAATGAGTGGAGCACCAAAACAAAACAAAAAAGAACTGAGACACTTGACGGTATTTGAACTTTCCCTCACCCTGCGTATCTTTTATTAGTAAAACATCCGCAGGCCTTATTCTGACTCTTTTTCAATCTCAATTTGTGTAAGAAGTTTATACACAACGTAAAAAACGTCTTGGTCAGAAAAATAAGTGAAATGGGAGATAGTAGGGGAATGTCAGTGTAATGATTTTCTTAGAGCTGACAAAAGTGCAAGGTCTGTTACATGAGTTGAAAAAGGCTCAGAGAGTAGAGCTGTTATTCAACCTTTACAGTTTCTCCATGATCATCACTACAACAGAAATATGGACTCTGTGCTTGTGTCTCCCTCCAAGGTTTCTGCCCGTTAAAGGGAAGTTTTCCTCTCCATTGTAACTTGCTAAATGTTACAAAGTGCTGTACTCATGGTGGGTTAAGATGAGATCAGACTTCTTATCTTGTCTTGATGATGGGTCTCTGTTAATAAAAATTTATTATCATTTACAGGTCTAGACCTGTTAACACTTTTGGAAAGCGTCTTGAGATAACGTTTGTTGTGAATTGGCGATATATAAATAAAGATTGATTGATTGATTGATTGATTGATTAATTGATTGATTGATTGAATGAACCTCTTTATTGAAGGAAATCCAAAGGTGCAGGTTTCAAACTGTCGAAGTACAAAATAGCCCTCACACAGAAAATATGCTATGCTTGAAAAAAAAGTATTAAAACATGAATGAATAATAAAACCATGACCTTTGTTTAAGCTACAAATCACAATTTAGTCAAACAGATGATGTCTTTGGTGCTCAAACCTGTCTTTTTTGTTTTGTTTTGTTTTGTTTTGTTTTGTTTTGTTTTGTTTTGTTTTGTTTTGTTTTGTTTTGTTTTTTTGTACCCCTTGTGGTCAGAGTAGTACACAGTACCTCTGAGATGATTCCTGTAAATGTGAGTACAATATTCTCTGATAGAAATCTCATACCATTTCATTTTAAGTGACACACCCCTTACACACTTAAGGGGAAAGTTTTCTTGGGAAAATGTAAACAAAGCACGTTTTTTCTTCTCCTTACACTGTTCTGGTGTGAGCGGTGACAAGCGTTTAAAACAACTACATGGAAATAAACCATCCTGATGATCTATTTGCTTTAGTGGGTAAGTTAAGTCTTCAAGTAAAAGAGCAGACACCTAAAAGCCCTACATGAGCACAGTGACAGTGTTTTCCACCTCTACACATAATGTTGAGATGTATATGAAACCTGAGGCCTCTCTGGTTTACAGCCACCAGCAGCACAGCAGGGAGAACCTCTGGTTGGCAAGCATGTCAAGTTAAATATGAGCTCTGCCTCCTGACACCTGAACACAGCGGTGAACATGTGTGTCAGTGTAACTGCTGTTAGGGCAGGTTCTGCTGCGTGTTTGTGTGTATGTTGAGCTTGGTGGGACAGAAGAGAGGACGCTGAAGAGCAGAAGGATAAGGGCTGCAGAGGAAAGCAAGGGGAGGCTAAGGTGAAGGGCAGTAATGGGGTCATCCTCAAAGGTGAGGGATATAATCCATCAGTAACCTTTCCTCCCACATACAGCCATGTGCAGAGCATAAACACACCGAGACACACAGACACACACAATCTCATGTAACCCCGGCATCAAACCCCAGCCCAGCGTCTGTTGTTTGATGAAAACCAGAATGCCCCCAACCACCGGATCGCACAAATCCCCCTTTAACTTCCCAACAACTTCAGCATCACAGGCCAAACTGTGTCTGTGTTGACAATATTTAATGCCTGGGGATTATCCTTAAAGTTCAACAAAGAATTCAGACTGCAGTGGGTTTACACAAGCTTTTGATGGATACCCTCTGAATCTATTAACCAGCTGTGTACCGTAGGTGTAGCTGCACCCTCTGGAGTGCTGCATCACTTTTTAGTGCTCCGTAGTTTCCTCTTAATTGTACCAGGCTCCATATAGGTGCCAGCTGGAGAGGATGGAATATCCTAAGATGTCATCAGCAGCTTGTTTTTTGTTTTGTTTTTTTTTACTCCCTTAAAAATGAAAAAAGATCCTGTCATTTTATTACCACACTGAAAACACTCAAATGTTTGCTACTCATCTCTTGAAGCACCGAGTGAGATGTTCAACAAGTACACACTTCTGAGATCTGTAAGAGGAGCGATGAGGGTGCCAGGAAGAGGAAAATCTCTAAAACCAGAAGCCAAAATTGAATCTTTTTCACAGATACTGAAGAAATGCTCTTTTTCCTTTTAACAGTGCATTAAACAGAATAACACAAGATTGTGCATGCTGCTGTAGGAATTATTCATTTTTCGTGGTTGCCACATTGCTTGAAGGGTGTATAGGCATTGAAAGTTGGCCGGCCTTACGAGTGAGAGGAAAAGAGCTTTAAACCTCCGGCCAGGTTCTGCCTGGAACAAGGCAATCTCCTCCGCTCACAGAGCCTGCATTTTTAATGAGAACATCTGCTCCGGTGGCCCTCTGGTGGAACCGAGGCTTGCTTAATCACACAGTCGAGCCCCTCAAGTCCCTCGCAGTGGGATCTGCTCAGCCCAGTGATCAGACAAAGCTGGCCAATTCGCACTGGAGCAGAGAGCTGGCTGGCTGGTCGGGGGAGAGGGGAATGGGGGTGTGAGAGGGCAGAGTGGGTATATTTTGTTTGATGCAAAAAGAAAAGTGTGGTGGAAGTTAAAATGAGACGCTGACAGAATCTGAGACACGGGCAGTGGCCTGTTGGTGGAGTGCTTACAGTTTGTCCACAGGTGTAAGCTTTAGAGCCTATAAAAAAGGGGAAACAGTATCCACGTATGGCAGTATTACCTCTCTACATTCTACCTCTCAGTCACCAATCTTTGAAAGCATATCATCAGTAGATTAATCTCCCACCAAGAGAAATGGCCTAAATTCTAGTGTAGCTAACAGTTATTTAAGACAGCAAGTAGGAACATCTGGACCACATTTTATTCTTCATACTGTGGTCATCATTTACACCCTACCTATCAGCTTAATTATGTACTGGTAACTGCACTTACAATGCATGCAGACAGGACATGGGGACCCACAGATAAAAAGTGGACGATACCACGTGGACTTCAAATGCAACACAAGAGTGCACCCAACACCAAAAACAACGTCCCTTACCTGCACATAGTCTGTTCACAAAAGTGTATTAATCAGAAATTAATTTGCACACCAATGGCAGCGAGCTAAAGATGTTAAGATGCAAATAGATGTTTGGATTAAATGTTCCAATCATTGTTTTAAAAAGAGAGAGGATACAAATCAGCCATAACTAAGAGACTAACCCCTGGTGCTGAAAAACAAAGCAAATTCAGAAGTGCTCTCCAAGTGTCCATTTGTGTCTCAATAGCCCAGGAAGCACTTTTTAAACCTAAGGTAAAGTCAGTTCACAATTTCTGCTCTCAAAATATGAAGTCAGTGTGGGAGTTCTAAAAAAAAACCTTGTTCATCAAGTATCCGCTTGAGGCTGGCTGTAGAAGCATTGTAAACCACAAATGCACCAAGCGAAAAAAATACAATCAAAAATAACTTACAAGTTTTGTCCATTTGAGATCAAAGCTGTCTTGAGTGACAGGAGGGCACACTGTAGCTGTGAGGTCACCTCAACTCCACCTCTGTAACTCATGCTAACTTGAACAAAACTATGATGAGTCAACTGTTTTGACATGGAACTTTCCGTCGATGGTCGATGGATGGTTTAAACGCTTATCAGAAACATACGGATGACACCACAGAGACTACATCCATGTTTTATACAGTCTGTGGTTAAAATACTCATTCTTACATTAGATTATTTTAAACATGAGTTATATATTTAACTCCATACCTGGGGTTAATAAAGCAACTTTCAGTTTGATACAGTGAACATGTGAACTATAGAGAAATATTATACTTTGCTTTTATCCCCCAACATCTGAAAATATTTTACGTCTTCTCTTTTCACAGCTGCGTGAGATAATTGATTGAGTTGAGGAAGCTGAGTGAGAAATCTTGTTGAGGTTAAAATCTTTGAACTTCTCTTTGGCTGTATTATGTCATCTGTCCTTTTTTTCCCAGACATTCTTAATTGAGATTTATTTTTTCACCTAAAGAAAACAGTTGAATATTTCATGCGTCCTCAGCCAATGATATAGTGGAATGGAGATTTGCACCACTGGCAGGCTGTAAGGAGAAAAGTGGGGTAATTATAACACTATGAGTTTTAACATATCTCTTATAATGAACAAATTATTTCTCCAAAATATTCCATAATCTTAAATCCTATTGTTTCATTTAACCTGATAAATCCTTTTGTTTTAGCTGAGGGTGGGATTTTCAAACTCTACAATAAGCAACACTGATTAAAGTTTGTTAACTAAGAAAGTAACACAATTAAAAAGAGATTGACTCGCTCATCTTCTTAATGAAGAAAGGCAATTCACTGCCATTAGATCACTGAGGTGCTTACAGTGGAAGCAATTTGAAGTTTGAGTATAAGTGGGTGTGTGTGTGTGTGTGTGTGTGTGTGTGTGTGTGTGTGTGTGTGTGTGTGTGTGTGTGTGTCTGTGGCAATTTGTGCGTTTGGCACAAGTACAGCGCATCTGTGAGTGTGTAGATATGTTTGTAATGATGTGAACGTCCCTGCGTATCCATTAGAGAACTTTTACTTAGCTTAACTCACATGTGGACCTCTCTCTCTCTCTCTCTCTCTCTCTCTCTCTCGCTCTCTCTCTCTCTCTCTCTCTCTCTCTCTCTCTCTCTCTCTGCGTGTGTGTTTATAACAGCGACAGACAGACTGACCCTCTTAGCACACCGAGCGCAGTGAAATACGAGCTGCTGAGATGCTATGAGACTGCTAGCCTCTGGTTGAACCTCCAATGAGGCCCACCTCTGCCTCCACCAGCACCAGCACCACCAATTAGATAGCACCCATAATGCAACCTGAAAGATGCACTGAGCCTGGTAGCTTTATAAACATCCTCCCTGTCTACGACTGATGCTTATAGGCTTGTCTTTTCAGCTCAACTTTATGGAATGGTGTGTGTTTGAATGTGTGTACCATGTGTACCGTCTGTAAGTGTGTGTGTGTGTGTGTGTGTGTGTGTTGAAGGTGATAGACCCTCCCTCGGATGCACTTCCATCCTGACAGTGAGTGTTACAGTCATTGCTCTATCTCCTCCTCTCTCTCTCCTGACTACATTATCTTATCTGATTACTCTCTCAGCCGGCCTGCACAGACATACTGGAGACTGCAGTGTAATATAACATGCCTATATGACTTGTGGTTGCTACATGAGATATGCCACCACACACATCATACCAGTGGTAACATCAGACCTGTCTGCTTGCCTCTGAGGCCTGACAGCCTCATTGTTATTAACCATACACACCAGAAGCCAGGCTCAGAGAGTCGAGAATATCAATGCTGCTTCAAAACTCTGTAATTATGCCATAAATCAAAGCAATCTCCGGCCAAGCTCCGACCAATTTATCTGCACACTTGGATTTAATGTGCACACAGAGGTTGTGTAGCCCTGAAACTTGTGTACACCTCAGAGCATCAGAAGTCGTGACAGTGTGTAAAGCACACAGTACAGCAGTGAATGATACCTCCACTTCATGTATTCTCCATCTTTTCCTGCTGAAAGATAGCTTCACCAGCTTTGGATCATAAAGTGGCGGTGAAACCGTAGCCTGCCATCAGTATACAGCGCTATTAAATAATCCATGGTGTTTTCAGTGGCCTGTGGGGACGACGCAGAGGATGGTATAAACATTAGAGTCTGGAACAGCCCCCCAGTAAGCCTTTTTATGCCATGTGAACAGGTGTGAACTCTGCCTCTCTGCTTTCAAACAATTGTTAGAAGTAATAAGAGACATGGAGCAGAGGAATCTGCTACAGGCTGCAACAACACTTTCTCCTTGAAGTACATCCAAATGATGGACTTCTTAAAACTGCACAATAACAGCTTGTGAACAACATCCAGTAAATCTTTTCAGGATTGAGTGAACACAACTGTTTTGAGTCTTTTTATACTTCTTTTTGGCTATTTTTCCCTGATGCCATGTGCATAAGCAGCAGCTGATGTAATAATGTTATAATGATGTCTTCCTGGTTTTGTCATGCAGTTTTAGTGTCTAAATCCTGTTCATTTCACCAGTTTTTAAATAATAAGAAGCTGAAAAAGCAATAGAGGGTAAAATGACCTTGAATCAATTAAAAAATGTGAAATACCTGTCAGGATTTTGGGAAAGTATGAACAATTTAAGAGCTAATTACCAAAACAATCAGAAACAAAGAGGAAAATTTACAGAAACAAAATGTTTATATTCATGAATATTTGAAAGAAAAAAAAAAGAGGGCTCCCGTACTTCTCGATGTATATCTCAGATGTTGTTCCCAGTATCTGCTGGAGCCATCCACCCAGCTTGGGTGTTACAGCCCCCAGTGTCCCAATCAAAACTGGCACCACTGTTGTTGCCCTCACACACAGGGTACTGCTGGAGTGCTACTACACTAGCAACCCCAGTGAGAGAGGGCTTCAAGAAATTTCTTTGAAATTCCCTGAAAGTCCTTAAAATTTATGGGAAAATTTTATTTGAAAGAGACTTCCTGAAAATTCTGGAAATTTCTTGATTTTTTTGTTTGTTTGTTTTGAGAAAATTCCTAATGTTCCTAAAAATATTGCTAAATGTTTCCCTGAATTCCCATTCATGTGTAATGAAAATTACCTAAACCATAAAACATGTCATATTTCACCACCAGGTAGTAAAGTCTGACAAAAGCTAACATTAGCATGTGGCAAGCTAATATCACCCGTTGTTGGGGACGAGCTTACAGCTTTAACTTTCTGCAGTGTTACACAACAAAGGTATAAATTTGTAACTAAGTCTGTCCAGGGAATTGCGTACAGCACAATATTTAATGCTAGCTCTAGTTGTTGTCTACCAGTGGCTAACAGGTTATCAGATTTCCTGTTCTATTTTAATACATCACCTTCTATCATACTGGACTTTTGCTGTCAGTTGTTTTTTAGTCACTCTGTTATTCATTAAGAAGCATTGGAATAACGCCTGATACTTAACATTGCTTTGCAAATGACTTCTTAGATGTAATCCAGTGGTACAATATTTAAATTTGAACTTCCCACCTTAAACATTAAGTAAGGAAAAAGGGCACCATGTGAATATGGTGCATATACTGCACGGCGGAACACTTTATTGCATCAGACATACGTTAAGGCAGAGGGCTTAACTTTAAATGGGCCACCGTGTTGCACCAATCCATCACTCTCTGAGCAGTGACTAGTTTGAGGTCAGGGGAAAGGATCAGTCGTTTAAGAGGGCAGAAAATTGAGGTCAGAGGGAAAAGAGGAGAGGGAGTGTGGGAGTAGAGGAGAGGAGTGAAAGTGATAGAAAGACATGTACCAGCACTTACTTCTACTTTGCACATACAGCTGTGGTGGTCTTCATTGAACATGCTGAATACACCCCCACCTGACTTTGTAGATCAGTGTTGCTGCCTGCCATCAGTTACTTTTAAACCTCAGTGCTTTGGTAATGATGAGATGAGTCAGTCTGAGGTTTTTGGTACGTCAGGTTAAATTAAAGATCGGTTTCATGTAAGCTTCTGACATCAGACTTTAATGGGGACACTTGGCTTTGGGCTAAAAATGTGCTCACAGGAACATTGTAAAACATTTGTCTCTTCAGCTACACTCTCCAGTCCTCATTCCCCATCTGCTGCAACACAGTGACAGTTTCAAAGAGATATTTTCAGCAGCAACTTTTATAATTATCCATCTTCTTTACCCTCATTTGAGATCCTCAAATCTGTTTATCTCTTCTCTTTTCCTTAAATTATGCCAAATGTGCTTTGAGTCTGTTCTGTTTCATGCTGCCTTCCCTGTTGATACTTTTATATGGTTTTGTACAACAAGTCTGAAAAGAGAGGAAGCTGAAACACGACAGAAAATGGGTTTAAAAAAAAAAGGGTGAAGATTTATTAAAAACATATCAGAAGAGTATGTTTTGGCCTAGTAGCATGGTGTCAGATTCTCCTGAGAAGGAGTGTGATTGTCTCTGAACTGGCATGACTGCAACACAAAATTGAATGCACCAGTGACTTTTCAAATTAAAATGTTGCACTGCACATATTAATCACACGAAGACTGAGGATGATTACACCCTGAGTGTGCTTCAGTTTCTTACCGGCTTGCAAGTATCCATTAACTCCCTGAATGTGGGAGGGTTGATTTAGAATTGTTTGTGCTTACATTTCGAAGGTCAGTGGTATTTCAGTTACTCCTAGTTTTAATATTACAGCCTGAGCATCAAGTTTGTTGGGCTCTTTTAAGAAATGCTTTTGACACATTTTTACTAACTCCATAAAAATACTAGGTGCCTTAACATGCTCAAAATGTCATAAAACTTAACTCAAACATTGTTGAATATTTAAAGTTGATTTGGGTCACACACGGGTGTTGCTTAATTTCCCCATCTTGCCCTGTGGTGTCGGGTGAGGATTGTTTTTAAAAGAACTGAGTAACAGAGAGAGAGTATATTAAGACTGTTTAAATTGTAGGCACTTTTACAGTTAAATCATACTGATGCAAAACTTGTCCATCTTAGATAACGGACAGACACTTATGACACCCTGTCCTTTCATTAACTGTTTCACATTGTTGTTAATGTATGCATAGTATAAACCGTTTAGATGTAGGATTGACACCTTAATTATCAACTCTGTTGAGTAACTCAGGCTGAAATGAAGCCTTACCAAGCAGCCACTCTGGCATCAATAATTGTCCTCACTGTAACTCCAGCTCCCTTCTTTTCTTCTTGATCTCCAGCTCTGGTTTGAGGGTTCATGGCCGGCTGCAACACTGCATTTAAGTTGCTGCTGGAGCTGTAGTTTAGAAAATCTGTTTTTACTGGATGTTTTACAAAATGCTGGGGGGGGGGGGGGGGGGGGGGGGGGTTAACATCAAGCTGCTGTCAAATTCCTTAATTTTTCAATAAATAAATAAATAAATAAATAAATAAATAAATAAATAAATAAATGATTTCGAGGAAAGTTTCTAAATCTGTTTGAAGGATTCTGGGAAAATTAAATATTCTTGGAAGTTTTTGGAAAAATTACAGAAAAAATTTGTGGAAACTATTATTTTGAAAGTTCTCTAAAAATCCTGTAGGTGTCAGAGAAATTACTGGAAATATCCATATAAATCTGTGAAGTTTCTAAAAATATCTTGAGTTCAAGGGAATTCACAAAGTTTTTGGAGGGAAATAAGCAAAAGTTTTTTAAGAATCTTAGACTTATTTATCAGTTAAAAAAAAAAAAAAAATGTCAAGAAATTTTCAGGGATAAGTCCCAAACGTTTTAATGAATTTTCACTGAAAATTACCAGTTTTCATTACATTTTCTAGTGTCTGGAATGCACAATGTTGCAGAGATTTGTGCTGTTACTTAACAGCAAGAAGGTTTTTGCAATTAATTTCTGTATGTTTCTGCCTTTCTGTGTTGAGTGTTTATGTTTTACCATTTTAAATTGTGTGAAATGTTTTCTCTCCAGATGAGTTTTTATATTTACTTGTTGCGCTTAACATTTCTGTGGAATAATAACAAATTCTTCTGAACAAATATCTCTTTTAAAAAATAAGGCAGTGGTGTAAGAATATACAACCCTGCAAGTTCACTTTAAAGTTGCTTTTAAAGCATGAGAAGTGTTACCGCAGCAGTAAAAAGCAAGAAAGCTGTAATTACAGTAAGTATGACTCAGAGACACAAGCATTTAGATAGAACTTTCAGCTCTGTTACCTACATATTTCATTTCACTAACTGCTTCTACATGTGCAAATAATGAATGAATGAATGAATGAATGAATGAATAAATAAATAAATAAATAAATAAATAAATAAATAAATAAATAAATAAATACAGGGCTTCAGTACTTTAAATTGGCTGAAAATTAGGTGGAGAAGTAAGTACCTACATGGGCACTGCAATGAGCGTTGGTTTAAGTGTGCACATGTGAGACTGTGTGCAAGTGATAGTGTGTTTGTATGAAAGTCTGTCTGTCCCTCTCGCAAATGAGTATTAATGATACATCCATCAAATCTCCTACACAACTTGACTGCACGGTGAATTTTAAGTAGCCCTATAGCACCAGTATGTTGCCATTAGTACTAATGACTCTATACGGCATATATAGTGTAAGTTTAATGCAACATAAAGTACATGCAAAAACATCAAGTAATGAATAATAATTATCACCAGTGATATTTCATCTTTTACTTTGTGTTTTATATGAATATGATAATTTTTGTTAGCTAATTTTGAACCAGAATGCTGTTTGTGAGGCAAAAAGTGACAGTTGTTTCCACCAACAACAAGCAACGTGACTTTACTCAGTTGCATAATATCCACACCAGTCTTATTTAAAAAAAAAAAAAAAAAAAAACTCAATTCAAACATGATGTTACATCTGATAGGCAGGATTAATCATCTCCATGCTACAGAGCTCCAACGAGCTGCTCCATCTTGGCCCGTAGGAGACATCAAACACACTCTCCCTGCCCGCTTTCCTACTGTTTTCCCCTGGAGAGACAGAGACGGGTTAGAGAGTGGAGACTGGCCTCTGGTAGTGCAACTCTCTGTGGAGTCCATATTGATTACACCTGCCACTGGCGGCTAGCAGGAGCTGTGTACTCTGACAGCTGGCAGCACAGGGCGAGATGGATAACTGCTCCAGCTCGGCTTTGGCTGGCTGCATCATCACTTGGCTTTGTCGAGGGTGTTTGGAATGCAAGATGTTTTTGTTTTTTCTTTCTTCTCCTCATGCTTTTTTATGTCACTATGTCACTAGTTAAAGTTTGGGTTGAGCTGTATGGTCATGCTCCTATCTGAACCCTTTTCCTGAAAGTTATATGACTTAGTTTTTCTGTCATGTAACTCTAAAAAGTGTCTTTTTTGTGTGTTTTATAGATTTTTTTTAAAGCTAAAGACAACACCACAGACTGGGAGGATCACTTGTGAAATCTTTTATAGTCACGTTTATGCTCTACATCTTCCCACAGTCTGAGTTAATATTCAATTCTGATTGCCTGGAGGGCTATAGGGCTATTTCCTCAAATTTCTCCTGATAATAAACATCAACACAACCTACTGGCTATATAACTTGATTGTTACTTTAGGCTGCAATGCACAGTTGAAAAAAGTATCTTTTGAGAAAATACAGTTATTTATTTTGAGAGAACGACATGGCTGTTAACTAGGTACTACGTTTCATATCTTAATGTCAAGTCATATTGACTTAATGTCAACTTGCTGCTGAGAGTCATTAATACACGTTGTGTGTGTGTGTGTGGGTGTGTGTTTGGGTGTGTGTGTGTGTGTGGGGGGGGGTAATAATTAAATTTTAGTTTCTTTTCTGTCCGTGCAAGCCTCCTCTCTGCCCGCAGACAGACCCTTTCATCTCCTCTAACTCATCCCACCCATGCTTTACTGTGGGTGTTGTTGCTCAGTCACGTCACTCAGCAGCAAACTGCTGGCCCTATTTGGCAGAGAGGATCACTGCTTAGTGTTATTTTACAGTTGATTACCAAAATACTGCAAGCTATGATGTTTTCAGAAAACAAATTAGGTTCTGTGGCGACACCAAACTTAAAGGCACAGTTGGTAGTCATGGAAAACTAGCATGAAATTGAATGTAGCATCTCCTCAGGACTCTGTTTAGCCCCCACCCTCCCTCACTCAGAGCTCCTCCAAGATGACACTCACATGCACGGGCACCACTGATTCGTCATCAGTGGGTTGCAAATAATGCCAAAATCTTGTGTAAAATCATCTAGTGTGGGACCACCCTAAGAGTTTTTTTTTTGTTTTTTTTTAATTATCTGTAGGAGTAAATGTCGTCACTGCATTACAAGTGTTCAGGATGGTAGTATTTAAGTCAGGCAGTAATCAAACTCTCCAGTCAAACAGAAGGGAAACAGAAGCCTGATGCTAATTGCCAGTTCAAGGTGCAATATTAACACTCCATGTCATGGTGTTAACTCGAAAGGTGTGATGACACATAAGGTTCGTTACAGTGTTCTTGTCGAGGAGAAAAAGGGCTAAAGTCACCATCTTGTTGAAAAAAAAAATCTACATGAATATTTAGACTTAAAAAGTATGAAGGCATAAATTTGTGGGATTTTTTTTTATCTTTAGCATCTTCCATTGATGTCTGTTAATGGACACCTCACCAGGAATTGTCCCTGAGGTATTCTACATGTGGTCACTGCAGGCTTGGCAACCAAAGTGGTCTTATCAGAGATGGACAGCTTTGCAAGTGCTTTAAAGTGAGCACATCGGATACTCATGAAAATGTTTCTACTCTTGTATCAGCCCCTGAGGACGGCTCACTAAACTCTGTTTAGAAGGAAAGAGAAGTGACTTGTGGGAAGAGTTGGGAGGAAAAGCCAGTGTGAATCCTTTTCCCCTGTTAGCTCACAGTCCCTCCTGTAGGCTACGGGTATACGGTGTTTATTATGGAGATGAGCGGCTATAAACTCAATATTTTCCAAGGTGCAGCGAGAAGACTGTAAAGTAGGCAAACGCCTCGACTCTCACACGGGAGAGCGAAGATTGAGCAAGCTAAATGGGTGTAGAGGGATTCAGATGGCTTAGTCAGGATAAGGAACTGGGATCTAGTGGTATGTTTCTCTCATTTGTGTTTCTCTGCCTCTCTCTTCCTCTCTCTATCACTATCTGTTTTCACAGCCGAAGGCCTTATTTACAATTCTCTACTTTTCACACTGCAGTCTGTCACAACAGCAGTGGGTAACGGAAATTGAAACGTAAGCCTCACCAAATCCCTGGTCATCCGATTTTTTTTTTGGAAGACACACTCATAAATTCACAATACGCTCTAAACTTAAGCAAGCATTTGGTACGCTGAGTTAACAGCCTCATAATTAAAAAGTAATTTGATGTTTGAGAGTATGTGGTGTCATTTTACAGAGTTGTCCCACTGAAGTTTGGCAAACATTTGCTCTGCTTAATGATTCATAGTCCTCAGTATTATTCTTCTTTGTCGGTCTGCACATTACACTTTCTGCCTCCCCCAGCTTTTATGCATCTGTCTTTGCTTGTGTTCTTCAAAGACCAGTGGGTCCCCAGACACCATTACGAGAATCCAGGATCAAGTTGCTCTACTTTTATTTATGTGTAGAGCTGTGTGTTTAGATATCATCTTGCGATCTGAGAGCTTAGCGTGTTTTGACCCAGCCATTATTTCTGTGGTAGGGACCACAAACCCCCTCCCCAGACCTCTGTGTCTCACGAGAGATCTAATCAAAGAGTAAGAGCAGATACGGAGGGAGAGTGAGTCAGTTTAAGTATTTTGAGAGTCAGTCAGCCACTCGCCTGTCAAACAAGTAGCTCCTCAGCTGTCTGCTGATGCCTGATAAAGTAGGAGACATGCCTAAGCATTAATGGAACTGAAACAAAAATAAACCATTTTCAAGTATAAAAAAAGATGCACATACAGCGCAGAACTTGGCAGTGCTGCCTTTGATTTATTCCTCCGGGGGAAGAAGGACGGTATTTGTGTGTTTGGAAGAAGGGAGGAAAAAAAAAAACATGGCACACAAGGAACATTCCAAGTTCGCCACAGGAAATCAATTTATTTGAGAGGGCAGCCAGACTAAAAATAGGGAAGCCCCAAACAATAGAGATGGAATTAATTGCCCAGATTTTCTGAGAAGGCGTGAAGACCCCAGAGAGCCAAAGTTTGTTCTGCGTCTTGTTTTGGTATGTGTGTTATGGAAATATTAGTCTGGTTTTAGTTGTCATGTTGTTTTGTTTTTGCCGCATTTCTGCATGTTTGCCGCTGTCAAACCGTGCTGAATCTCAATCATTTTCTTTCCAAGATATGACGACTTACCACTTGTCAGCCCCGCTGCCAGCTGCCTTATTTGACAGGATGTGATGATTTATCACAAGTTTTCCGCAGTAAATAGACAATAACTGTTTTGTCACACTCCACTGAGTTCTAACTGGGGTTTTTTTCGGGAGTGTGTGAGGGAGTGCTGTAGGGGCCTTATGGGGGCTGATGTGCCGTTTTTAATGAGATCTCACAGCAGTGTTTAAATATTTAACCGTTCCTGGTGAAGCCTCCCCAACAGCCGCCAGGCAAAACTGGTGAGGTTTCATGCAATCTTCACAGACTGTACAGCACCTATCCCCCGAAAACATCAGAAAATAAGCACAACCTGAATATATAATGGCATCCTGAATACACAGCCTGCTGCGCCTAATACCCGCACCTATCCACTCAGCTGCTGTTTTCGCCCGTGCAAATAACTATTCACACACCATGACAAAAGGCTGAGCATGATGATGAAAAGCTGCTGAATTATACATCTGCTTTTTGATGGGATATTTTCAAAACTTTCTTTTTATTCTCATCTCAACAAACTAATTCCCCTGTTTTTGCTCCGCTTTTGCCTTTTCCACCTCTTTTTTTCCCTTTTTTTTTTTTGGCTGTATGTTTTTCAGCACCAGTCAGTTCAGCTCCTAAAGCCTTCATGTTTTTACATCCCACCAGCCGTCATTCACAGAGAAGGGCGCTGGGGTGTCTGCCACCACCTGCTGTGTTCAGAGGGAAGGTGGTGGTGCTGCGTATGCATGTGGTGCGTTTATGTTTGCAGCTATGGCAGTGTGTGCGGCTAGCAGAGGAGATGCGGCTAGCTGGACAAAATATTGTCGAAAGAGTTGCCTTAAATGGTCAGAAAGCAGGGTGAATAATTAAATTGATTTTCTTACCATTATATATACTTTAAAACGCGTTAACCTTTTTTTTAAAGCCATTTAATAATAGCCTGAGAAGGATATTTAGAAAGTATTGTGAGGAGTTTCCAAAAGATTCTTAAACCGGCTCACTCTTCATGATGAGATAGATATGAAAATCACAGCCACAACAATGCCTGTGTTCAGATTGAATTTTTTCTCTTTGGTTAAAAGAGCACAAAGTTAATGCACACAATGTAATATTTATGCTGGTGTATGGATGCTTCACTCTTGTTTGGGGGTATCTTTGCCTTTAATTGATAAAATTGCAGCTGGTTGAGTGTCTGCTTGAGGCTGGCTCAAGGAACCACGTATACACCAAGCCAAAAAAAAAAGAGGCATTTTCACAGAAGATGTAAACATGTTTCCAGCCTGGTACAAAAAAATTCTCCAGTCTGAATAGCTGTTTTCTAATGGCACACACTATGCGGGGGTAAAAAAAAATTCCAACGCAAGGGTTTAAGAAGATATTAAGATTGCAAGTTTAGCCAATCAGAGGCACAGCTCAGCTAATTAGCAGGCAGGTGCTCAGTAGGTGTTAGCATGGACATCCAAAGGTTGCCCCATCTCCAATATGGCCGCTGTCAACAATTTGCTTCAAAACTCTGTTTAAGAAACAGTTGGGTGATGTCATGGAGACAACGTCTATTTATTATAAAGTCTATGGTTGCTGCCCTCTTTGCCTTGTTTTGCCACAGACCAAGTGAGGATTCTCATCTGTGACGAGTTGTGCAGGTTATGTCAATGCTTTACTTCATATGACTGATAAGTGAATATGGCACAGACCTGACATTGTACAGTGTAAAAGAAAAGTTGAGGGGAAATTCCATCTCTGTCATCTTTAAACTTCAATGCTAACCTGCTATTTTAAGATGACATGAACTCATTACTCAAAAAGCTGTCTTGAATGAAGAAAGTTGAGTTTTTTTTTTTGTTTTTTTTTTTTAAAGGGACCAGCATTCAGTTCATTTTCTCCCACAGCAAATACAAACTTTGGCTAGTGCTACATCATTACAACAGATGGTGACAGGCAATGGCTCATGGGATATGAAGTCTCCATCCCTAAGAATCACCACCAGTTTTGATCAACGGGGGTCAACAGAATCAACACAACATGAAAACTCCCTGTGCCTTTAATCCAGGGTTTAAAATGCAAACTATTCTTTAAAAAGAAAAAGAAAGAGAAGAAGAAGAAGAAGAAGAAGAAGAATGTCATATTTTAGTTTTCGTTGTTGTTTGTTTGTTTTTTTTACAGTCACAGATTAATCTTTTTTTTTTTTAATCCAATTTCATAACATGTCTGCACACACTTCCTCTGGCATTTGTCCAGGGTGTTTTGGGGTTTGGCAAATCTCTAATAAAAACCTCAGATGGTATTTGAAGCTGCTTGGAGAATCCTCCATACTGTATTTGGGGGTGACTGTTTGAATACACTGTACCTGCCAGCTGGAGGGATCTGAAGTGACTTGAGCCCACAGACAACAAAATCCACTGCATCTCCCCCCATCCTACACCCTCTCCCTTATTTCAGTCTTCCTCTGCAACTCCTCTTCCCTCTTTTATCCCCCTTCCCCCATTGCAGACAACCCATACTGCCTGTCTATTACACCCAGCTCTCCCCAAAATCCTCCACCTTATACAGTACATCTAGTCAGTTCTCACTTATTAAAAGGGGAATTATCAGCTGCAGCTCACCTGGCTGTTCACTGTGTTTAAATGTTGTTTATTTGATAAGGGATGTACATAGACATTGCTGTTGGAGTCTTTAGACTTTAGCAGACACTTGCTTGCCAAATCATATGCATGACTCCTCTTGCCATGCCGCTTCATGTGGCTGCCAAGTGAGGCCCACTGGGGTCTCTGCCAGGGGACCTAGACTACTATTCAAACCCCCACCCCAACCGCTCTCCTAACACACTCACACACACTCATACATAAAAACACCTCACGCTTCCGCTATGCCCCCCAAACCTGTACCAGCCCTATGCCCTCCCATTCCCCCTCCCTGCACCCCTCAGTCTCCATACCGCACTCATTATTAATGATCTGAGGGACAGCTTTCATTTGATCTATTACTTAGGATGGGACGGCGGCTGCTGTGCTGCTGCATCCCTGCTGGATCTTTAATTATTTCATGGAGGGCTTTCCTCCTTGCCGCTGCTCCTGCTCTGTTGTGCAGATGAAATATTGAAGTTGAGGAGTGTAGTGCAAAGTGGCCCCATACAGGGTGAGGTGTGTATGTGTGCGTGTGTGTGTGCATTTGCTCCACTGCTCGTTTGTGTCTGTGTCGTGCAAGTCCACTGTATATTTGTGGATGTATCCTGCCGTTCTCAGATAGATTCTACTTTTTCCACTCAGACTCGTTCCAGCAGCTTTAGCAGTGAGGTCGTGGAATGGAAACAGGTTGTGTTAGTTAAAAACTCTTTCCTCCAACGTCAGCTCTTAACACAGACTGTCTGTGTGTGAACATGAGCTGTTGTTATTGTTAAGTGTTTTAAGTGTCTCTTGGCTATGTGACAGAAACAACAGCACGAGCGCTTAATGTCTTAATAAGTAAAAACACTACTCAAAACTGTAAATAGAATTATTTGGGAGCATGTTTAATGTCCCGTGATTATGGGCCATTAATGTCATATTACAGGCGTGTTATGGGGCAGTTATGGCAAGATATCACAGCTCTCTTTTCGTTGCCAAGAATAACAAAGCATAACAACATCTGACGTGGAAATATGGCCCACACCACAACTTTGCATTCAGGTATGATGTATGGCGTAATGCATAATTGCTTTGCTCCCCTACTTCATAAATTTTGGCCTCTCCTGAGACACCGGCTACTGTGTTAATGGCAATCAAAATTCCACACTGCACCATGCTACATTCGTTTTGTGTCATCCGGGCAGCTGAGGGCTTATGAATTCAATAAAATGCTTGCAGATACTTACCTCATGTAGGAATCCATACTCCATAAACATAATGACACTTTATTTCAGTTTTATTTGATTACATGTGATGCTATGATTTGCATCCACAGCACCTCTCCACTCAGTAAAACATTGGATTGCTGTAATTGGTAGTAGGAGTAATCCATGCGCTTATGTGGGGGAGAACTGGAATGACATTGATATACAGCGCTCCATTAATTGCCATATGAATAGGGTCTGCAGTGGTTGGCGCTCTGCTGATGCATCACAGTAAAAGAGATGGGTCACTCTGTCTTCTCCAGCCCGCAGCTTTGCCAAGCTCATAATTACTAAAACCTCCAATTAATCTTCCCATCACACAGGCCAAATACACACTTCCTCTATATATAAATGAATTACAGTATGTGCGCTTAGAAGTTGTGCAGGCTTGTGTGTGTGTGTGTGTGTTTTCGCACAAAGTAGGTGAGCATGTGTGCATTGTGTGCAGACCTGTGAGCGCCTGTGCCCATGAGAACATTAAGTACAAACAGCACTGTGTGTGCTCTCTTCAGCTCCACAGTGAGCTGCACAGGTTATCAATACAAGGTGCATCAGTTATGCCAACTTCACACAGGACAACCAAAGTCATCCAGAATCTGCAGTTTGCAAAAGGCACGTTTTTTTTTGTAAATGCTTAACAAAATGTACACAAAGTTTTTTTTATATGTGCAAGGCAGAACACGTGTAGCTCATCAGTGTAACAAACTTTAATATTAGGCTTATGTAAGACTTTTTCTGATCATACAGAGACACTCCCAAGAGATTTTATGATCAAATTTCTTTTATTTTGAAAATCTCTATTTGAACATGTCAAAGTTTTTTTTGTGTAAATACTCCTTTTTTATTTTACTAGATCTTGTGTTGTTGTTGTTTTTTTTAATAGATTAGATTTTTTTCTACCTATGATTGAAAAAAATTAAACTGCAGCTTACACAAATGTGTCTCCTTTTTCTCAGTTTGTGCTTAAACACACAAGCAGTATCGGTCAATAAGTACAGCTGCACTGTGTGTGAATTGTGACGTCCCAAAAGCAGTTAAATTCACTCCTTCTTGACAACAATTTTGGGAATGCATTTGTGTGTGTGTGTGTATGTGTGTGTCCAAATCTACGCTTTTCGCATGTGTCTCCATGAATATGTATTTCTGATTTGTAGCACACAGTTTTGGCCCCTGGCCATTCAACCTTTACTCATTCTGAACAGCATCCTCTCACCACAGCCCAATCTGGACGAGTCCTCCAGCTGTCATATTCATGACACCTTACTGGCACCCAGAGGTTAAACAGAGGTACTGCATCCACTCAATGCTTCGCCGACAGCAGGGGGAGATGGAGATGATTGTTTACAAGTGGCATTTGGCCCTAATTAAAAGCAGCACTTGTTGGAGCACTTGGTCTGCAGGAGGACTCGCATCTACAGTGACACAGGCTGGCCCGCTGATCCTCCGGTAAGCCTCCTCCACTCTGAAGAGACACACACATGCACGACATTGGATCAACAAATGAGGAAAGTGAGCATATCAACATTACAAATGACACTTTCGCTGCACTGAATATCGCAATTTTCAGGATAAGTTTGGGTAATTTGGCTGCTCACTGTTTTGGCAAACAATAAGGTGAGTGATAAAATAGACAAAACATGAAAAATTTCATCATGAGGAGCTACACAGATGGCCATTTCCTGAGACAAATGAAGAATCAGACTGACCATCTCTCACTCTCTCACAGTAACACACAGTCACCACTCTCCATTCTCTCTCTCTCTCTGCTGGTCCAACATCTGGCCGTCCCGTGTGGAAAGGCCATTATGTCAGGATAGAGGATGAATGAAAGTAGCCATCGACCTGTCTTCGCAGCGACTAACAGGGCAGCCAGTGTCTGCGAGTTTTGACCAGCTTAATGGAGCACAACAGCTCAGCAACTAATCACCTGTTCTTTCTCATCAGCCGCTTCCCCCCACGGGACAGTAATTGATTGTTAAGTGTTTGATGGATCAGACTAAGACTGAGCTGACCTGACTCAGAGAAACGAGCAGAGCGGTGCGAACCCCCATCTGTGGTGTTTTTCATGTTCTCACACTCAAAGGGAACTTTTTTTTTCCATCACAGACTGTACAACATTTGTCCACGTTACACAGCTCAGTGTGTCTACTGAGTAGTCACGTACTGTGGTTGGTTTATAGTAGACTTGAAGTAGGTTAATAGCAGATAATGAGTAGATAATATGATACCAAGACACCTACAAATATAATTAATAATAAACTAAGCATTTTTTTTTCTTATTTCTAGTTTTAAAAAAAAAGATGACTTATTAAAAACCACATTCACATTACAATTCTATAAGCATGACTCCTCTCAAGATATAGAAAACCATGATAAGACTTGAACTGCTTGTCATAAATAAAAGAATCTGCCATTGGAGTAAGAATAATTTACCTGATAAGTTTCTTGAGTTGAAACATCTTTTTTTTTTTTTTTTAACAAGAAAATTAACTCTTGATTCAAAACACGTGTATTTCTTATTCCATTGGCTGCTGTTTTTTTTTCTTTTATCGATTAATTAAGATGATCTCACTATATCAGGTATGTTTTAAGGATAAAAACCCTGTCTCTATATTCAAGTTATTACGGTAATCCACATATCTCACTTGAGTCTGAAAAGCTGGTTGTGATCCAACTCCTGCTCCTCTGCGGTCTCTCCTTGACCTCTGCCCCTCAGCCTCCTCTTCCTCTCCTCAGGGTCCAGGGTAAGTAAGACCACAAGGCTTGGCTGCAGCAGGTCAGTGGGCCACCTGTAAACCTCAGAACCATCTGAGGGTAGGTTACTCACCGGACCACTCACCGCTGTAGCGATGGCATAAGCTGCTGTGCTGTGCCAGAATCTAGGGACATTCGAAAATAGATTTGAAAGATCAAAATGAATAGATGATCAGGTACAGGAGCAGGGGGTGTTATACATTGAAGTCAAGGTTTAGATCTCTGTGGAATGGATTGTTGTCCTTTCTTTCATAAAACAGGTAAAAAAAACAGGCAAACTTCACAGCACCTCAGCTGTCTTTACCTGTCAACGATGACAGGTGTCTTCATGCCCTCTTGCCCCATTTCCTCAGCTGTGATGTAGTTCCCCAGAGCGTAGAAGGCCCTGCGGATAAGGGGCGGCTCCCGATCAAAGCGAGCCCTCAAGAGGGACAGACACTTGGGAGGGGACCGCAGGAGAGCAGCCCCAAGAGTATCTCTCAGCGACTCAGTCAGCGTGGTCTTACCTGTGATGGAGGAAGAAAAGAGTGAATTCAAAAACAAAGATCAAACTCAAAAACTCATCTGGAGACAAAAAAATCGTAACTACTCTTGATTTAATGTATCAAAGGGCTGAAATGACTCTTAAGCCTCACTCCACAATCCACATTGTTGGGTTTTCATGAGGTTGGCAAAGAGTATTAGATCAGTGAGCTCCTCAATAAACCATTTCCACGGTGATGTAACTTTTCTGAGGTCATGACATATGATATTCCATTAGGCTAGGCTCACTGGCAGATAATGGCTCCAGCAGAGAACACTGGCCATCACTTTAGCCAGACGTCTATACATCAAACTGTTCATGTATTTATTTACGAGGTAATGGCATTAACCTGTGGCATCCAGGCCTTCTATGACAATCACAGGGAAGTCTGGTTTACTTCTGGCCTCCAGTCGGCTGGGCAGCAGCTCCAGAACAGATGTCGCCTCTGGGATGATGTCAGCGCTCTGCGGGACAAACACAGTTTGCTGCTGAGGAGAGGCAGGGAGGACTCGTACGTAGATACACACTGTTATGAGCCACCTGGCACTGACACACGCGGGAAACTAGTGCAACTTTGGTCCTCTATCACACAGGTGTGCCATTTTGCCGTGCTACCTAACCTAGTTTTAGGCTAAATTCAAATATTGGTTGTTTAGGGTGTAGTTAATTGCTTAATAAATGTGTGTTCTGATTAATTAAGGTTAACCTCCAGATTCTTACTGAGTTATGATGTCAGATAACCATAGCATCATTCATCCTAACCCAAGGGAGCACCATCTTCAGATATCTCCAATTTGATTGTTAATATTGGTTAATTAATTTAAACAAAAAATAATAATAATTTTGTCATCATAATTATTCAAATATTGACTTTAAATTTCATATGACAGCCGTCTTATTTAAAACAAATACTTCACATATCTGAGATTGAATTTCTGCAAGGAAAAAATAAAAATTCTGATAACAATGACATTAAGGTACCAGAAATATGAATACCTTAAATTTAAAGTCCAACTGACTCCAGCCTGAATTGTGTGTGTGTGAACATGAATAGTGTGACTGTAGATATCTAAAATGCTCATGCTAACTGGCAAGAATTGAGCTACAGGTATCTGTAATAAATATATTGGCAGTGGTCCCAGAGCTACGGCCTGGGGGTCAGGTACCGCCCACTTTCACCCCTGAACAATACCAGAGATGCATTATGATTTTTTTTTTCAGTCTGGCCACACGATCGAGACTAATACATGCATAGAATGTGACATTCTATTCCACCCTTCTGCAGTCTGTGCCCTAGCGTTATTATTTATTTCCTGACTTTTTTGTCTGTGAAGATCCCAGAAAGGGTTATTAATATTTGGTTATGTGTGGCTTTCTGGAAAACAATAAATGTTTACATTCAGGCACCCCTGCAATTGTCACACTTTTCATGTTACAAACTGACCCCAGCCTCCCATCAGTGAAGGGAAAAGATATGTGGCCCTCACAAGAAAAAGTTTGGGGACCCCTGTTCTATGGCATTCTTACATTTAAAAGGAAGACTGGGGCCAGAATGATGCTACTGTTCAGCATTTTCAGATAGCCGTATACATTAAAAGATTAAACCTTTACAAACAGTCACTGGTTGTTTATGTCACATGATGAGTGTTGAGGGTATATATCTATGATGATGTCTCATTTTGAATATCTAAAATTTAACATCTGCCAGGACAAATTATTGGTACCAGAAATTGGACTTTTTCCCCATCTACTGATTAACTCTTTCTTGAAATTAAGAATACAGTTACAGCAAAATACTTTCGAGGACATTTGAATTATATTTTCTGATAGAATATGCTTGGATTTTATGTTGAAGTAGCTTGTCAAAGGCACTTTTTTTAGCCTTAACCTAAGATATTAATAAGACAACAACCTCTTTTAGGACTTCACAGGCCTCCTCAAAGCTGTAGAAAACATCAGAGTTGATGATGTTGAGAGTAGCTGGGTGATATTCTGGCGCTTCTGATGGCACTACATAGTAATCCTCTGACATTTCCATCGTTTGGCCGTCTGCATCTCCCCAGAGGCGCTGAGTCCACAGCTGGCCGTCCTCGCTTTTCAAATAAGAACACACAAGCACCGGATCATGCTGAATTACATCTCGTAAAAGTCGTTCTGACAGGGATGAACACACTGATCTATCTTTTAGAAAGTAGCCTTTCATGAGAGAATCCTTGACATTTGGTAGGAATGAGGACATGGGAGACAAGTCGCACTCTTTGGGCAAGTCTCTTAACAATTTCTCCTTCAGCTCTGCGTAAAACCTAGCTTGTTTGATTCTATCGCTGCTGCAGACGAGGAGAGAGTAACACCGCTGGTATCCCTGGACTTCTTTAAACACAGGTGGCACGTCCTCTCCTCGGTGCCTCTCTTGAACAGAAAAGTAGAAAGGTGCTCCATTTAGCTCCACTGAAAACACACGAGAAGACCACCGAGAAAGAAGGAGAGACATGGCGCGACGAGCCATCTGGAGCTTAATGTTCCGGCCACTTTCCAAAACAGCCTCTCTGCTTACAGTTTCATAACACCAACAACTGCACGAGAAACGAAAGTAACTACGCTGGGAAAGGGGAAACGAAACTTAGAGATCACGATCAGCTGGGTGGTGGGATGACTTGCAGCTGAACTAATTACGAAAGATGTTGAATGTGCCGCAAAGTTGAAAAACTAGGGTAGGTTAAGAAATACCAGCTGGCTGAGTTAAATGAGGCGTTGTCACTTTGGCAGCTTCCTACTTAGTAAATCATTCTCATTGGAGCAGAAGTTACGCAACATTAAAGATACCGTAAGAGACACACATCAAAAGTTAATAAAAGATTATTTTAAAAAATGAAGTTTAAGAGGAAAAACTCTTGGTGTAGACTGAAGATACTTTTATTCATTAATTATTTTTAGGAGGGAAAAAAATGCTTCAGGTTTATAAATGAAACCGTTTCAGAGCACTACATTTCTAAACTGCAATATCAAGAGTTTCTTGTGGAAGGTGTGTTCAAAAAGTATGCAACTTGACACGCATTTCTGCATCGTATCTCTGAGTCATCTCCCAAGCACACATCCCTCTAAGTTTCGTTTTCGATATTTGTACACACAAAATCAGCTGACTGACTTTCCCTCTCCCTTTCCCTCTAAGTACCACCCAGCAGCCCTCTGTTTAAAAAGGCTTCATCGTAAACAGAACGACAGAAGAACAGGTGTGATACAGCCGGTTTCAAAATGAAATTCTCCTCTGTGCTCTCCTCTCCCACGCTGCTGCTGCAGCTCTGCATCCGCACCTTGCACTTATTCCTTGTGAGCGTCTTCTCTAAAGTTAGTAGCTGGAGGGCTGGAGTCTGCAGGGGAGCACTCTCATCTGCTCCGCCTGTTCACAGCGAACTGGATCCGAAGGATGTCCAAGATGCAACAACTCCAACAAGCGTCAACTATCATTTTACACGCAGGTGTAACTACAAATGTGGTTTCTGCTTCCACACTGCAAAGACATCCTTCGTGCTGCCTCTGGAAGAAGCCAAGACAGGTCTAAAACTCCTCAAGGAGGCTGGTACGTTTGACAAAATACGGAAGTATCCTGTTTTTCCTACATAGTTTCATGCAAGCAGTGAAATGTATGTTTTTATTTTTCAGGCATGGAGAAGATTAATTTCTCTGGAGGAGAGCCTTTCTTACATGAAAAAGGAGAATTTCTGGGGAAATTGGTTCAGTTTTGTAAACAGGACCTTCAGCTCCCAAGTGTCAGCATCGTCAGTAACGGAAGTATGATCAAGGAAAGGTGGTTTCAGAAATATGGTAAGTTTCAGAACTAATGTCAGTTTGTTTATCTTAAACAGCCCTTTTTGGATTATAATCACAATTCTTAGGGTCTAACCTTCATTTGAGTTGATGTAAATCTAATAGTTGGTCTCTAAAATGTTGCTCTCTCTCTCTCCACCAGGGGACTATCTAGACATCCTTGCCATCTCTTGTGACAGTTTCGATGAGGAAACCAACCAGCTGATCGGCAGGACTCAGGGCAGGAAAAGCCACATTGACAACCTTTTCAAGATCTGCAGCTGGTGCCAGCAGTACAAAGTGGCGTTCAAGATTAACTCTGTCATCAACACTTTCAACATTGATGAGGACATGACAGAGGCCATTAACGGCCTTAACCCAGTGCGCTGGAAGGTAAGGAATTAAACAGAGCGTGTATTTTATTTTATTTATTTATTTTTGGGGGGTTGGGGGTATAGAAGTATTCAGACAGAGACTCAGCCTCTTGTGTGTGGTTTCTAGGTTTTCCAGTGTCTGCTGATTGATGGGGAAAATGCAGGAGAGGAAGCTCTGAGAGAGGCGGAGAGGTTTGTCATCAGTGACCAACAGTTTCAGGAGTTTCTGGAGAGACACAGCAAAGTCTCCTGCCTGGTTCCTGAGTCCAATGAAAAGGTAGAACTCCGTTCACTGTGGCAACAAATTCAACTTAAAAAAGTCACTGACATCTCACCTTAGGTTCATTTTAACATTCTGTAAATATTCCACTTGTTAGCTGTTTTACATGAGTACGTGCTGACATTATTTTCCCTTACTCATCATTGCATTTCTATGTGTTAGCGTGTTAGCATTTGTTTAATAGCAGAAGTGACATAACAGTTAAGCAAATGTGTTTTTTCCAGATGACAGGTTTACAGGATTATTAGGTCTGTGTAATCTCAATAAAAAGTAGATTAAATGAAATCAAACAGAAGCACCAACTTAAAAAGAGCCATTAAGCTACCAGCCCCACCCTCTGTTGGCTTGGCCTGCTTCCATTTGGATGCAGTCCAACCTCGATGAGGCTTACAAAAGCACAGGAAATAAAGTCTACCCTTCATCATATCATATCAGTAATAATATTTTTGCAGGTATTAGGAGTGAAGCTGTATCAGCAGTGATGTTTGCATGTACAGTTCAACATTGTTCAGAATCAGAAATTCTAATTTGTGCTCTCGGTTGTGTTTGCAGATGAGGAACTCCTACCTGATCCTGGATGAATATGTAAGAACCCTATTCTCTATGAATTTAACACAGCCCTCTAAAAAGCTGCTGGTTTCACAGCTCAAATGATTCTTATCCAACATAAACATTAATGTGGCTGAGCAATGATGCTTTCTTAACGCCTTCTATCTGGTTGCTTACACCGAGTTTTAAAGCTTCACTTTGGCTAAGATCAAACATTTCAATTCACAAGTTTTTTAATATTTGTTGGACCAAAAGCTTTCTTTGCCTCATAAGTGTTTCGTACACTTTTTACCTACCACCTCAGAAGAAGCTTTAAAACTGACTGTGTGCCTCTACTTATTATTCCAGATGCGTTTTCTGGACTGTCGAGAGGGGAGGAAGGACCCATCCAAGTCCATCCTTGATGTCGGTGTGAAGGAGGCTATTTGCTTCAGCGGTTTTGATGAAAAGATGTTTTTAAAGAGAGGAGGAAAATATGTGTGGAGCAAAGCAGACATGAAGCTGGAGTGGTGAATTGCTATGATGATTTAATTAACCTTTATTTGAAGTCTTTGTATCTATCATTAGTGGAGTATAACAAGTTTATCTTTGTGTTTCTAAGAAGTTGAACCTAATAATACTGGGGTTGGTTGTTTTTATTATTTTATTTTATTTTATTTAAAAAAAAAGAGTTCTCTGTAAATAACTGCACCTTTTCATATTGATAGAGTTGTTTCCTTATCATGAACTTGGACTTGTTTTGGTAAATTATATATAATAAAGATATTGTCATTATAAAAATTTAATGTGTCTTATTTTATTCATTCATCTTCGGCACCGCTTATCCTATTCAGGGTCATGGGTGGCTGGAGCCTATCCCAGCTGTCATAGGGCGAGAGGCAAACTGGACTGGTCGCCAGTCAAACACAGGGATGACACACAGTGAAAGACAACCTGTCACATGCACATTCACACCTACGGGTAATTTAGAATCAACAATTGACCCCCTGAGCATGTTTTTTGGACTTGTGACCTTCTTGCCATGAGGCTGCAGCACTAACTGTTGTGCCACCGTGCAGCCCGTTTTATTTTAGTTCATTTCATTTATCATCATTATTAGGAATGGTCATTATCTTTTATTGTAGAACAACTTAAAGCTCCCATCAGGTAGAAAATAGTTTTCCATCACTTTTTGTTTAATGACTGTATTGTAAATCCCCAGTCTTAATTTTGATCAAAAAGAAGATGTTATACTCCCATATTTCTTCCTAATGCTGTGGGACAAAAACAGGTTTAAACCTGATCTCTTAATTCTTAACTTAAGCAAGGGCTTAAGTTTGTGTACTTATATGAGTCCTGTTCAGCTTAATTGGCACTTAAATTAAAGATTTTTTTTTAAGTTTTCATATTCCTGCTAGACAACTACTGGTCAAATCCTAAATTCACTTCTTGCCTTGGTATGCAAATAATCACTGGTGGACAGCAATAGAAATAAGTCCAGCACTTTATAACACCATACTGGGTAATATGGCAGCTGTTTTCAACAAATATGTCAGACCATCATAGTAAAACTTCAGTGACAAGACAAAAAAAACAACTACAAGGTCTCATAAGGTAATGTGTTAGGTTTCATTTCCTGCATAAGTTAGGTCATTTAAAAAGAAATGCAAAACTTATCTCGGCAACATTACCTTCCAGAGACTGGAGGAATACATGAGCCCAGAGGAACTGTAATCTTATTTTTGACTTTTGTTTTGCTGACTTTTATGAAATGTAGTTTCTGGTGCTCATGCTGGAATACAACACTAGAAACTAAACAATCTGTATCACTGGACAAATATATGTACAAAAAGTAAGAAATGCATAAAGCAAGATGAACAAAAAATATCTCTTTATCAGTCTGATGATTATTGGAAATTTTACAGTAGAATAAAAATATTTAGAACTGAATACTGAATGAAGTGGATAGTCATGTAAGTCTACAGTTAATGCTTATGTAATGGGTGTGAGACTAAAAATAATGGATTCCAGCTGCTAGTGTGCTGTCCCCACTGTTGACTGCGCTGTACTTACAGTTGATCAAACTTGTTGACACTACAGCCGTGGGTTTAAACACCAGGAACAGTTAATAGATCAGCATGATTTAAATCTAATCTCTGGAATGGTGCAGCAGAAACAACAATGCTCTGAAACTGAACATTTCAAAAACCAAATAAGTGGTTGTGGACTTTCACAACAGGCACAAAGACAGGTTTCAACCAGAGCCTGGAACATTTTTATTTGAATTACTTATTAATGTATTTATTAATTGTCACTATCATTGCTGCAAACTCCCCTATAGGTGCATTAGTATTTATTTCCTTGGCTTTTCTTATCTTATTAATAGATTGATTATATCTTGTTGTTGGGCTGTTTTTATCTTGAAGTTGGATTTTGTCAGTGTGGCTCCTACTGAGTCAAACTCCAGTGCACAATTAAGGCTGTATTTGTGATGTATTAGAATGCACAATGTTTATTTAAACCTGAAAATGTGAAACAAATAATTTTAATTAGTCTTTTAGTGTTCCATGTGGAAATAGCACATAGGAATAAAGATTATATTAATTACAATTTGCTTTAATTCTTTGAGGGCTCTAGTGTTTAAATCCATAAGGCTCAAAACCTGAACGTGGAAAACAACCACATCTACCACAAGAGGGTGCACAGAGATTGAGGAAACTGTTCCATATTACCCTGTGTATTTTGTTGGTGTATTCTGATTTACATCAAAATGTTATTATTATTATTTTTTTTAATCTATAGTTCTTTTTATGGCATACCCTGAAATTTTTATACGTCTTTTAAAATTATAATTTACCCTGATAAAGTGAGCAGTCCTGCAAGTATTTTTCATGTTTCTGTCCACATTCAGAGTGACACAAAAACTTTATGTCAAGTTTACTTACTTTACTTTTACTTTATATTGCTTTACTTATATTTATAAGTAAAAGAAAAAAATGTCAAAATAATGGAATGCGAAGTAAAAAAAAATGATACAGAGTCATAATAATGGGATGTTAAAACATCAATATGACTTAGTTTTGTTTTGTTTTATTTTTTTGACCGGCAGAAATGGGCAGCCATATACATGAAAAACTTCATTTTTTTTTTTTACACTATTTATTTTCTTTTAAAGTTATTTTAACGGTAAATTGCAGCGTTCTTCCAGCAGAGGGAGCTGTCGTTTCTGTAACGGTTCTGGTTATTAAGCTCTGCCTCTACGCAGGACAGGGGACGGGAAGCCTCTCACGAACAAATGGCGTCCCTCCAGAGCGAAGCAGCTGATTTCCTACCAGGCACGGCAGCGGGGACGACAGAGAGGTAAACACAACACCCCCGGATTCCGTTCTCTGCAACCGGATAGCCTGGTGCTTACCGCTGTATTTGTGCGGCAGGCTGGCGATTTGACGTTGCGCACCCTTTGGTAATCGAGATTAGACCGCTGCCCCGGTGCACAAACAATCCTACTGTCAACGAAAACGAAACAGGGGAGAGTCAACTGCAGCGTATTCGCCTCTCATGCATGCTTATTTCTCCTGTTTTCGCTGATGGTGGTCGGTGTTTCGCTTATCCAGGGCCTGATTTCAGGCGCCTCGCGCGACGGTTGCAGGTCAAATGTTTCCACTCCGACGTCGGAGGGACACATAATGAACATGGGCATCACCCCCTCAGAGATATCCTCCTCCTCCTTCTCCTCCTCCTCTTCTTCCTCCACCGCCTGACTGGTTGGCTGCCTCTTCGCTAATCCAATTCAGGAGATCATCTTTTCCACCTTATTCCTGAGGTTACACCATCAAGACGGCGTTATCTCAGAAAGCCAGGTAAGGTTTTGTGTGTTAATGTTGTGCATTTGGGCCGCTGTAGCACTTCTTGTCCGTACTGTCTCTGTCAAAAGCTGCTGTCGCATTTTTTTCGCCATTTCCTCGTTATTACAGAAAGATACGCTGCTCTCGGCTCACAATTGTTTAGCCTTTAAACTCTTTGTTAGCCTATTTCGGATTAAACAGCCAAGGTAGATAGATGAAAAATCTTTGGCTGCAGTTAGCAGCCTGAAAAATGACATCAGTGAGGCTTCAGTATATGTGTGTGTGTGTGTGTGCCTGTCTGTGTTGCTGACACTTGATCAGAGTTGCTGTAGTTGTTGTTCTATCAGGTTTGTTTCATATACAGCAGCTGCAGAGTGAAGCTGTGAAAGGTCACTCTCTGCCCTGCTATTTCCATTTTAAGCAGCATGTACCCCTCAGGGTGCAGTCAGATTATAGGCAGAGCTGTGAAACCAGGCTACTAGACAAACAGAGCATCTCTGCAGTCAGTGCTGGCCAAAGCTCCAAGGTGTGTGCTACATGAAATCAATGTCTCTCCTACCTGGAAAAAGCGATTTTGTCTCGACACTGTTATTCCAGACAGGTGGGCGTACATTTGTGTTGTACAGAAATGTTGTCTGATTGAAGAAAATTTTCTCTAGAATCACCTTATCTGCAGTTCATCATATCAGGATGCATACAAAAGCTCCATCCTGTTGTTACTCTTTGCCTTCAGATCCCTTCCATTGTCTGCCATTGATTATCTCTTCAATTACATATAACAGGAAACATACTTGCTCTCCTCTCACACACATGTACACCCACTGACAAATGTTTTATATTTCGCATGGACTGTCACACGCTGTTATGATGCACTTTCCCCCTTCTCCTCAGAGAGAGCCGTGTTCCCATCAGGGGAATAAAAAGCATCACACTCCCTGCTGCAGATTTGTTCAAAACAAGAGAAAGCTGGTCTGTGCAAAACAGCAACACATTCTTCAGAGTGACCAGCAGCCGTCAGTCAGTTCCCAGAGGAGAGAGGAGATAAGTTTACTTTAGGAGAGAGAGGGAATGAGGTTGTGATGCCCGGAGCTTCACAGGGGAGTACAGACATGGTCAAAAGAACATCGTGTGTATGGAAACATGCGGGCGTTGACATGTGAAGGCCGCTTTATATAAACAAGGAGTGGCTGTGATTGTTTTGGTGGGCTGAGTTTGCCTCATAAGACAAAAGCCCTCACGAAGTTCTGTTTATGTTTGCCTTTTATAAAAGTCTGCTTGACCATGTACCAAACCATTTGAGTGTTTTATTTTGAAAGGATCATCATGAAACCATTATTGTGATGATGATAGATTTTCTGACCAAAGGAAGGGTTGGTTTACATTGTTAAAACCTATAAAAAATAAAGGAATACCATATGAAAGGAGTGCTATTGCATTGGTTATTAGCATGAATACAGTTTGGTAGGTAATCCCAGCCATGCTAATTTGTAGTATAACAGCATAAATGTCAGTGTAATATTTCTTTTTATATAATAGTCAATACATGTAGCATGTATTGTAAAGCAGATAAGCAAAAAAAAAAAAAAAGCATTTCCTTACACTTATGTTACTTTGTGTGAGTTTATATTAGCTAGTTTGCCTTATCTGTATAAATAACATCTTATCCCCTTATTATTTTTTTTCAAAGTAGCCTTTTTACCAAGGATATTGTGGCATATGGTTAAGTACCAGTTTTGTAAATGATGTAAAATTAATTTATGGTGTTAGTAACATTGAAGTAACATGTAGCTTTAAGTCCTGGTGCTTTTATAATCTATATCAAATCATTTAGTCAAAGTCCACTGTTGTACATTTATATTTTCACTTTAAAACCAAACCTCCAACAGTTTGTACTTTCTTGCTGCAATGAAAGCAAAGCCTACATGGATAAAAATAATACAGAAAGGGTTGCAATTTTTCCGCCTCACTCGCTATATGTACTGTATACACGCTGCTCTTTGATTTGTTGAGTGTCATGTTTCATTCTGGTGCAATCACACAAGTGTGTCTGGGGGATAAACAAGGCAGCACTTTGGTTTTCAGGTCATGAGGAGGACTATCTGCCTGAGTAGGAGGCAGCTTTACTGTAGATCACACAGCGGTAACACCTCATTTTAAGGAGATTAGGCAGCCTGAGACGCAGTTGATCTAGAAACTTCTTTTAAATACACTTTTAATTAAACCTCAGTTACTATCAGCTGCTTTCACCAAAGATTTGTCAGTGACTGACTTGAAGAGGGTCTGAGGTCAGGGCGACAGGAAATGTCAAATGGTTAGGTAACTGGCATTTCTTAAGAGCCTTAGCTGTCTCACATATACGCTGTGTTCCTGCAGTGTACATTTGTTGAATCACGCTTTTATTCGAGTAACATTTACATGTCTAGAGAAGTCATTTTGGTGTAATCTGACTCCAGGGGTTGTAGTCTGCCAAGGATTATGCAACAGCTTAAATGCCATTTCAGCAGCCTGTTTTTGGTAAGTGCTGTGTTCCTGCCAGTTTCCAGGTGAAATGTGTGTTTTTTTGCACAGGGCTGCTTTTGACACCAGACAAGTCAACAATGAAACCACCTGAGCTCTCCTGAAATTAATGTTCATCATCGCTCAGAGCGCTTCAGTCGTGTGTGTGTGTGTGTGTGTGTGTGTGTGTGTGTGTGTGTGTTATGGCTCGTTTCCAGACAGTTTGGATTGTGTTTGGGATGAGACGGGGATTGTTATGAGAGCGTTATGTGATGCTTATGTGTGCGCCTTGCTTCTTCCAGGCCACTGCTTGGCATTTTCAAGGTTCCTGAGGGCTGTATTTTTTTCACACAGGTATGGCTTGTAACATAAGATACAGTTATATAATATGTGCACTGCCAAATCTGCTGACCGTCTGACACTTTCCAGGATTTGAGGAATGTGTAAAGTGCAGTCGGCGCTTCCCACAAAAACAAGCGGCCAGCTTGAGTCATTTAAGGCTAAGTCCAAGCAATAATACCTCAGCAACATCCATCTCTGCATACTGACTAATGAGGACAAGAGCCAAATATTTTTAGACACGGATGCCATGGCAACTCCGAATACATTTTTATGTAGTGGTAGATTTTATTGACTCTGTAAATAGGATGAAACAGCACTATGCAAAGTCACTTCCAGTGACGCTATGCCAGAGTTTAACCTGAAGAATATACATTCAAATTGTTTTGGTGACTGTCAGCCCATAGAATCCCTCTGAAATATCTTTCTTTTTTTTTTCTTAAGTTGCCGATTCTAAAACAAAGTCTAGGCAGTTTTCTTACCACCCACAACTCCCTCGATCAATACTTTCCAACCATAAATGATGTTTCATTTTCATTTAAGATGCACAACTCACACTTCAGCTCGACTGGGAAAAAGCCGACACTTTGCTCTTACTACGTCTGTCTCTATCACTGATGCTCCCCACCTACACTTAAAAACAGCACAGTACAACACGTTCAGGCTCGTACTCTGCAGAAATGGTGTAAATCACAAACTCAAGTAGAAGTAGATGAGTCAGGAGGTAGGCTGGGATCTGGGTGTGCCAGCGAGGAGCCAAAAACTGTTGCAGCTTGGCGTGGCATAAAGCACGAGTCAATGTTATGGAGGAGGGCAACAAAGAACAGCAAGCTGAATATGTAAAGTAGTATTTAAAGAACCTGACTAAACTTGTGCACTTAAAAAGTCCGAGCATATGAGACACTTTATTTCTCGCCATCGTGTTCACCATAAACAGGATCCAACATGTTTTCAATCAAACCAAAGACTGAAAGTAAGGATCCTCAAGGTTTTAGATGGGATTTTGATCTGAATGTATCATGTAACCTGTGACCATGTTAAAATGGTACACATTAAGTCTGCCATTGGATACAAAGATATAGGCATGCATTATTCTTCCATAAATCCTTCCTGGTTGGTAATCTAAATTTAATGGGGAAATGGGGATCTCTGCAGCTACCGATAGCAACTAAGACACAGACAGATTATGTCTTGATTCAAATCAGTTTAAAGGCTACTGCAGCAAAATGTGCAACAGACTAATGGTATCAGGTGTCTGGCTCAGTTTCAAGATATTTTTCAGGATATTAAGAGCTTGTGAAAATGTTTTGGTCCTGTTTTCCCATGATCATAATTCTGAAGACATGAGGCAGTGGAAAGTCTTCGAACATTTGCTTTTACTGCTGCACTTCTTTGATTTTTAAATGTAGTGTCAGGGCCCTGGGAAATATAATGAGACTGCAGCTCTGTCAGTTTACCTGAAAATAATAAATCAATGAGTCTTCTTACAATTCACTCCCATCCCTTTAACCATCTGATATTTCTGTAATATAATACACTGTCTTCACTCTGAAAGTGAATGCCTTGCTTGTGACACTGTGACTGATTGGAGATCTTAAACCTTGAATAACCCAAAGTCCCTGGGAAGAATATAAAAAGTTTCTATGTGGGTTATCGAGGTTTTACTAAGACCAGCCAAGTGCACATGATTTAAATGGATCCGTGGAAAGATGAAATGATAAATACAAGCAATTCTCAAAGCTCTCCCTTTGAATGTCTTTCTTTTTTTCCGCAAAGCAACAACCAAACATTGAACTGTTTCCTCTCCTCACTTTTTAGTACCTTTACTTCCTCTGTGCAGCCCAACAACAGGACGTCAGTGCATTTCCTCCAGTTTTTGGCTCCCTCCTCCCAGTCTTCTTGCAATGGGACTCAGAGACTTGTTTGTACTTTACAAGGCAGCTGCTCACTAACTTCGGGGTGGAGGGCAGAGTGATAGACAACATGTAATTTGTGGTGAGGTGTTTAAGATGTGAGAAAACACTGTGTGGAAGATGATATGTTAGAGTGACTTGGAACACGGACGCCAAACTGGGTAGAGGAGATCCCGGGACACAAAACTTAACAATTCCTGACTCTGCACCTTTTAGTTAACTCAGCCATTACTGAAAGTGCTTGTGATTTGTTTGGGCCGCCTCGGGTAAGAGTGTCAGTGCTCCCTGCAGATGAGGCTCTGAGAGGCTCTCTGTTGGAGAGGCTCTCTCCTCCTGTGACCATGAAAACTCTATTGTCCAGCAGAGCGACGGCGGTCCTCACTGGGCAGCAGTCACACTCGTTAGCTGTGTTAGTGTTCTCATCCGAGTCAACTCGGTGAAAGGATTAAACTGTTTATGTGACATTACCCAATTTGAGTGTCTCCACCACTTTGACAATGAGAATAAATTTGAGTTTCTAAGTTTGTGGGTTGCACCCATGAAGAATCGACTCAATTTTCTCTGCCTATGCCAAACAAATTTTAAACAAATTTAACACTTATAAATGTATATTAGATACTATAACAATATCCCAGAAGCATAGCCTGCAAGTTAAGACTATAACCTACCTTGTAATATATTTTTACATGCAGTTTACTGCATGATACATGCAGTGGTCATGAGTTAATCCAATCCCAGTTCATTTTCTGATTTTTTTGTGTTTAAATAATGATAGCATGGTTAGTTGTGATGGAGCTGCAGACTATATTAGCTGAATTTAAGTAAACGTCTTGCAGTTTTGTGGCTCTGATAAGAGGATTTTTATGGGCTTACAGACATTCTACTGTAATGAAATTATTTCTTCAGCAGGGAAAACTCCCTGTTGTTAGCAGTCTCCATATAGTAGTGATGGCCAGCGGCCAAAAGGCGTCTTTTGTTTTTGTTTCAGAAACGCTGCCAGAAATGTGCTGAGTTACGTCACTTTCAGACGGCCTGTGAATACACCCCTTATTCATTGGAATTCAGCCGCTGCACTGGGTGTGGGTGTGACCTTGTGTTTGTTTACTGTGTTGATGAAAATTCAGATTATTTGGAATAAAAGACCCATTTATTAAGCAATCAAGGCAATGTTCATATCTGACCGAGTGAGATCTCCTTTGCAGTATTTTCCTCACGTTTTATTTTGGAAGGAAATTCACAAGGAATTCCAATGAGGCTTACTTCAAAGATGAAAGAAAAGTAAAAAAAACAAAACAAAAACTGACTTCTGCCAGTTGATTCCCTTTTTGGATTGAAGTGAGTGAATTTTGATGAATGTGTATATATAGCTGTGTTTAAGGACAAACAGAAAGCAGCTTTCTGCGACAGAAAATATAAGAGGACAGTTACATCCAAACATGTTTGGGACCCACTTAGCTGAGTAGTTTCACCACATTAGAGAACATTTCTTTTGCTCTTCTGTAATGGTTGTGTGTTAGATTTTGCTCCTATAAATACAATATAGGTTACATTTAGGGTGTTCAGAACATCCATGAGTGCTTAATCAGATTATTTGCTGTAATCTGGTTATAGTGGGCATGTAAACTTAACGAGTGAAGCAGCAGAACAGTGAGTGACAACAGATCGCCTGCAAAGTCGACCTTTTGCTCTGGCTCCCTGCAACTGTCAATAGAAATAGCCTCTATGTGGCTCGCCTGTCGTCTTCATTTAGCATCTGAGATGCTCGTGGTAGCCTGGATGCATTTTTGGCGAGGAGAGCAAGCCCATTGTCAAGTTGTTTAGAGGACTTGTGTACTCCGCCAGATGCGATGTCATTTGCAGCAGATAAGGATGTCCTTCTAGATGTTCTATTTATTTTTTTAAAATCACTAAATCTGTGGTAGAAAACTTTATGCTACTCTCACTTCTCTTTGAAAACAGTCTATGTTGTATTTAACAACGAGACCTTGTTTTTATGCTTGTTGCTCACCAATATATCCTCAAGTCTTAAGGGTGCTTTGTTTCCCTGAAATAAGAACAGCAGGGTGTGTCTAGCTGCCTCTCCCCTTCCAGGTACTGAGAAGCCAGCCAGAGTGTTGACACTAAATTCCCATTAATACGATGGTTTTAGGATACAACACAACAGTATTGTTGCGTTTCGGCCTCTCGTTTATACGGAAACACTATTTTAGCTGACCTAAAACAGAAAGCTGGAGTTTTCAGCAGAAACGCTGATGTCACGCTCTGTTTTGAGCGCGTGCATTCCACTTTCATTATTGGAACTTTTAATTGCGCGAACCAGACAACAACAACGGTTCGATTGCGGACTATCGAGTTCTGCTTGTGCTGCTGAATCTGCTGACTGCCTTTCAACAAAATGTGCATCTGTTGCTCCACTCTTGCGCTCAGATAAGACGCATTTAGTATATACGCCAGATAATAAGTCCACCTCTTCTTCAGTGGCAGACTACCAAATGACTCTACAGTTATATCGCCACCTACAGGCCTGATATGCATACTACAGCATTTTCAGTCCATCAGCATTTCTGTGTAGACACAGATTTTTTTGTTTTTTTGCATTTTTGAATCCAACGCTGTGAAGCATTGGCGTATAAACAGGGCCTAATTCAAATAGGGGGGGAGGGCTTAGAAGCGTCTCCCAGCTATGGCTCCATTCATAAGCAGTTTTTTTTTTCCTTGAAATGCAAACTCTTTAAAATTTCAAGGAAACAACACAGAACGATTAAAAAGCAACTGAATCTCATGAATATTTACAGCCAGTCATTAACTGCAGCCAAAGCCACAGCTCATTTGCCTAACGGTCTACTTAGGAGGTTTACAGGGATGTAGAGAGGAGTCCTTCTCTGTTACAGTTTCACAGAATTTCTCCCGTTTCCCTTCATTTATGACTGTCTCTTGTTTTTCTTTTTTTCAGTGACCTTTCCTTCCCTGTCTGACCCCCTTCCTCTTTCTTTTTTTATTTATTTTTTTGTCAAAACTCACTTCTGTTTTCTTCTGTCCAAAAAAGTTGCCTTGCGGTATTGCATGTGATATTGTCTGAGAAGCACTAATGATAGGAATTGTGTGTTTTCTGCATTGACTAAATGACACAGCTGTTTGAAGTAACATGACAACATTTCACCTCTATTGTTAGTTCGTTATTGGAATCAGCCCGAAGAAACCAGCAGATTTTTAACAACAGTTCAGAGGATGGCAGCTGGTGAAGAACTTGTTTAACCGGGTTTAAAAACATGTTCTCCAGGGTGAGATCTTTAGAAACATCCAGAATCGTTGACAGAAATGAAGATAAAATAGAGTTTCTGTATACAGGCCACTCGCTTCCTGCATGGGCTTGCGTGCTGATACCACCGATATGTACTTCCAATGATTCGTTGACAAAAACAATGTCCAAATTTGTTCCCTTTAAATTTGATTGTTGATAGTTAGTGATGGACATACAACCTCTGTACAGAGTTTAACAACTGAAAAGTAAGGGCACGGTCACAATGCCTAAACACGCTTCAACCCTAAAGTTCAGTTCGTGTGGCCAGTGTGACCGGCAATCTTGCTTGAGTATAGCACAGTACAGATGGCCAGTGTGACCACGCCCTTAGACATCCTGCACCTTTCTTTTCTCTTCTGAGAGCCGTGCAGACAAAACAGCAACCAGGAAGTGACTGGTAAACAAAACAGTAAAATACTGAGTATTGAGACAACTGGTGTCCTTACTATCTCTGCTGAGTGTGGCACATGTTAAAAAGCAGCTAGGAAGGGACAGGTAGACAACAGTAACTGTTGTTGCCCCAAACTTCTGAAGTCTAGAAGTAGTTCATGCTCAATGCTGCAAAGAGCTGCCAGCAAAACTTCTAAATCTGACCTTGCCTATTATGAGAACATCAGTAATGTTGGAGCATTTAAAAGAACACCCATTGAACGTCTCTCGTTTAAACAGCGACTGACACTAGGCACACAATGTAAGGTTTACAATTTCAGTCCATCACCTTAACACCCCCCTTATCTTTTAATCTTTTTCTTTCCCTCTCATTTCTTCAACCATCATGTCTTTTGCCAACAGTGGAGCAATCTCATGCCTTGTTGCCATGCTACAAATTATAACTGAACCATTCGTCTTATATTAACACTAATTATGTTCAAAGCCAAGAATAAAATATGACTTCAATTAAGATTTTTACAGTACATGATTGGGGTTTAACTGAGTAATGCTAACTTTAACAGCTGATAATGACATTGGAGTCATTAAGTCAGTAAGTTGTTTCAGCCCTGTTTTTACAGTGTACAGTATATAAGATTCATGTTCAGCCTAAGAATTTAATAGCTTCTGCTCTGCTGTAGCTAATGGGAACCTGAATGAAAAAAAAATGCAAACAATAATTTTTAAATAAATAAGCATCAAAGAGGTGCAAAGAACAGACTATTTGCTTGACCAACATGTCAGTTCATGACATCTTGAGGTAAGGGGCAGACTCAGTTAGCAGGGCTCTTACTGTCTTCTCCCAGCTATAGTTTTTGGTCATTTTGTACCTCTGATTTGGATTTCCGCACTTGCCATCAAAACCATCAGTACAATGCTGATCTAAATTATTTTCTGAACACACAATTGATTCCAATTCAGATTTCGTGGAGTCATATAAAAGTGAATCAGAATTAAGTTTTTCTTTTTTTTTTCTTTTTTTTTTTAAATTAACGAGGTTTAAGTTTTCTCTTTTATCATATGTACTTATGCACTTATTTAAGGGTGTAACTTAAAAATATATATATATAACTATGCTTTCCTCAATACGATTACAGTGGTCAACACCCAAACTGAGTTGACAATTGAAATGGATCAACATGCAGTACAATCCCAGATCAGACTGAAATTCTTGTAAAAGAGAGGGTAGTTAGCTTACACTGCAGCAGAAAAATGGCAAAATACCAAGTTGGCACGAAACAGTGTTTTTTTTTTCTTTTTTTTTCTTCTTTTTATTTTTCATCCTGCATACCGAGGCTTGACCACTGTCAAACAGACTCTGACTTGTCACCATGACACACATTTACACACATTGCTTTCTCACACCACTTCGAAATACATCTAGGTGATTGTGTAACTCCTCTGGGCACAGGAAAACTAGGTCTATCACCACTCCAGCCCCCCTCTGCATGTCAAGGACAAACAGGAACCGTCCCTAACTGCTGCTCCTCCACCAAGGCATGTCACCTTTCACATTCTGCCATTGAGCTGTCCCAAAATAAAAATCCCTGTGCGTGGTCTCTGGGTTCCGAATGTGGGTTAGTAGAGAGTCAATAAAGAGAATGTAACACCCGGGGAGGCTCAGCGCGTGGGTTACAGCCTGGCACAGCATGACTTCTGTGTGGTTTCATTTCTGTCATCTGCATCAACCTATGGCCTATATACTCCTGTGACCTACATTCTGCTTATCATAAAAGGGCCTGAAATAGATGCTGGCATTTAACAATGTGATTCTTCATCACAAGATGTAAGTTGGTGACATGATTTGATTTTGAAAGTACACTGCTGCTGTAATCCAGATGGAGATAAAGTATGTCAAATTAAGTGAGGTCTGTGAATGAACTGTCAGGTTAGTCATTTGTTAGATGTTTGACCTTAAAATTGACTATTATTTGACTGGACAAGGAGAGGAGATTAGAATATAGCGTGCTTTATTGATCCCTAAAGAAAAATTCAGTAATCACAGCAGTAAACAAAATGTAAAGTGCAAAAATTCCAAGAATATACAGTGGGGGAAATAAGTATTTGATCCCCTGCTGATACTAATATACTTTTTCACTTGATAAAATGCACAACAATTTATAACTTTTATACTGTGTGTTTTTATGCATTTTCAACTGATATTCTGTCTATATTTATAAGCAGTAAACAACCATAAAAATTTGAGTGTGTTCATTTCCCAGGGCAGTGGGCAAACTTACAAATTCAGCAGGGGATCAAATACTTATTTCCCCCACTGTATATGGCCATAATTCTCATGTCAGCCACCATCTCGACAGGTTCCACTGGGTCAAGGACTGATCTGGCCCCTTCTTCAGCAGTCTGTTCAGATTCATTCTCCTGTATCCTGTCCACTCACAGCATGTGAAATCCTTCACTGTGGTGTTCATGTCCTGTGTTAGCTCCATTAGCCATGTCTCTGTGAATAGCATGATGCTAGTCTGCTGGTATTCCTTTTGGTGCTGCGTTAGTCCATCTTATTGTACATAGATCTTACATTCTCTAAAACAATGGATGGGAGGACGAATTGATGTTGTCTGTTCCTAGCTCGCACTGCAGTACCAGCACATGTCCTTGCCTCCTTCTTCTCAGCTCGCAGGCATCTTTGGACCAGTTAGCATCGAGATGCTACAGGCTTCTAACAGCTGAAGTCTTATGCGTAAACCATGCAACCATGGTTACGCGTAGGATCCCCAGACAAATAGGAACAAAAAAGGTATAAGCACCAGTGCAAGCACAACCAGTTTGGTATTAATCACCAACAAATGAGTCAGAAAAAGTAATAAGAAATGATAACAAGCTCAATATATGAAAATAACTAAAAAGATAAGAAAAAAAGAAGAAAAAAGAACAACGACAAGAGATAGCTGCTGCAACAAGCTGCGCTTTCAGACGCTAAGCAACGGACATGAACGAACATAAAGGAAGAATAAGAGTTGGTGCCACCAGTTTTTTTTTCCAAGAAGGTCATTAAAAGGTAAACTGCTGCTTACTGCTGCACTGGTTAATAGCAGGCTTTACTTTGGGTTCACTGCAGTGCTTTCTGTAAGAGCACTGCAGCACTGCAGAGGGCTTAATAATAGTGTTGTAGAGATGTTTGTGACTAATGTTAGAGGTGTAATTTGTACCCTCCATAGGTCAGATTGTGTACTTACTATCCAGGCTCTTTTGCTCTCCACAGGAAGTGAACACAACATTTAGTAAAACAGAATGTAACAGAATAACTTTGCTGATGGTAAGAGTGAAATGAGTGTTTGTACAAAAATACAAAGAATAGATACACCATTTAGACCTTAAAAAACAGTTCACAACAATCTATTCCTAACTGCTCTTGGAGCAGCAAATCATGTTTTCTAAAGGGGTGTGCAGGTCACAAGTGACCCAGACTTTTGCTGGGGTGAAGATTGTATTTTCCATAGGTACCACCACCCACTGTTGCAAAAATATGGGTCTTGCTAATCCCTCTCCAGTATCGGCCATAGGTACAAACCATTGTGTTAAAAGAAAATTCTCCAAAGAACAAAACCCCATGCACAATGCCAAACTTGACCAGCAATGTCCTGAACAAAACTATTTCCGAGTGAGTGCCAAAATCAAATCGCCCAATCACAGGCAACAAAAAATCATTATTAAGAGAGATAAGTTTTGCCAGTGATAATCTGATTCTACCATGTAGTAGACAATGAAGACAGATAAATATTACAGTTACACTTTTTCAAAATCAGAAAAACAAAACAAACAAAAAAAAGCTAATGGTAACAGTGCTTTTAAGTTAAATTCACCTCTTTTATTTGGTTGAAAGAAAATATTTTTGCTTGAATCTTTTTTTAAAGAGGCAGCATTATGCTTTTCCCATACTTTAAACCAGTTATATAAAGATAAAATGTTTGATGTCAATGTGCGTTGGAGTTATCCTTGAATGAGACTGCTGGCTGCTCTGAATGGTATTTTCAAAAAGTGACATGCAAATTCAATAAAATAAACAATGTCTCAAATTGTGACATTACCAGTTTGTGAATCTACATATAAGACATTTTTTGTCACAGAAGTCTGGAGAAATATAGGAAACACAGCTTTGTTACATGGCAACAGTGAAGGAGGCTTCTAGAATACTGGGGGAAGGCCTTAAAGAGACTGAAATGAAATGTTTTGAAAAATGGAGTGTTTTAAAGACACCTACCTGAGATAAGCAAAGAATTTTTTGAGCTGCAAGTTATGGTAAAACTACAAACAATTATTTTATTATTATACTAGTATTTTCATTCCTTTATTATTTGTTAACAGCAGACAGCCAGTCAAGGGGTAAATTGATCAACAAAAAGACAAATTCTGATTTCTCTTTTGAGAATTTTTTTTTACATCAAACTACATGATCTTTCCATCCATCTGCAGTAAAAAAAAAACGTCCATCCTCTTTTTTTTGGCATGAGGTTCGCATGGCTGTGTGTGTTATTCTGTGGTGTGTTCTGCTTGTTTGTCCCCATGCCCATGAAAGGTGAGCCAAGTGAGTCAGGATAATGGAGAAAATTGGCACATTGCCACAGTCATCTCTTCCTATTTCTTCATTTTTCATGACAATCTCTCTTCTTCTCTTTGCCGCAGTGGACATAGAGAAAAAAATGACAGGAAGGGGACTTAAAGGCCTTATTCCCCCTAATTGGCCATGAAGAGAAGAGCTGGTCTGTTTAGGAAAGGAAGACAGGAGGGAATCATGGAGGGAGGTGCAGATGACAGTATCACTAAGTGCTTATTACTAAGACCTCAAACCAGTTTGGATTTTTTCATTCCTTTTGCTTCATTACAAATTGCTGTTCATTGTGCTAGGAGCTTTGTACTGGATGCATAAAATTTTAGATTAAATAAACTGCATGCGTGTTTGTGAGATTGACCACATCTGAAAGAAAAGAGGAAATGAACGTAGCAGTTTGCTGGACAGAAACGTTGACAAGAGCATGTCTGAGGTTGGATGAAGTTTCGCTGAAAAGGCCGGTCAGGACAAAGATTTCTCCCATCAGCTCGTATCATATCGTGCTTCTCTCCTCATTAATTCTGCTGCAGCAAATAAAACAGCCAAACATCCATTGTGACAACAGGTATGTCAGGACTGCATTTGTCTGCAGCTCATCGCTGTGTGGCCTTCAGTTCCCCATTTTTATCACACTCTCTTCTACTTGTCTGACTGATCGACAGCACATTCTTGAAGATTATCTGAAAGATGGCTTTGTGCATGTGCTGAAAAAAAAGTGTACATCTGTTTGCACAATTCATGTGTAAGAGAATGAGAGAGAGAAAAATGTGTGGGCTGCTCACACTCCCACACCAACAAACAGTTGTTAGCAGCTTTCTTTCACATCAGCTATAGGTGAGGGGTATAAATAGAGTCTTATGCAATGCTTTCATGTGACATTATATAATTACATACAATAAAAGGTGTCAACCTTGGTGAAAATGGAGACTTGGAAGATTAATTTTCAGTTCTTGCTTGTATCTGTGAGCAAACGATGCCGCACACAGGTACATTAAGGAGCATTAAGTTGAGTTCAGTTTCTCATGAATGTTAAGTCTGCATTGCTATGCTGAGAGAGGCTTCTTGTTGCATGAAAGGCTCTTCCCATCTCTGCTTGAGTCTGTTCAGGTGAGAATTTGAATTTTATTCTTGTATTTTCACACCAGGAAGTAGCACTTCTCTGAATGCAGAGTGTTATCTTTCTCCTGTGTAGATACAGACAGTGAGTTTGGAGAGAAACGACATTAAAATCACTTTATTGTCTATAAAACTTTAAAATACACTTACAACTATGGTGATATTTTTTTCATAAATACATTCTGGTGTTATGGTTGGGGAAATATATGGTGTAGTCTTCAAGAAGGCTGGTTTATGCACTTACAGTCCAGAACTAAGACAAAAAACATTCACAACTGGATAATACTACTACTACTACTTCTAATAATAATAATAATAATAATAATAATAATAATAATAATAATAATAATAATAATAATAATAATAATAATAACAGATGAAATTTCTCATTAAGTTGAGGATTATGGCTAAATTTCATGAAAATCCATAATTTTTAGGATGTCCCGATAAGTGTTTTGGTTGCAAATATGTTCCAGTTTTTCAGTATTGTAAATCTGCCAATTCCACATCCTGATCTGATACTTGAGTTTACTGAGATAATAGTTGTACAAGAGGTAAAGAGAGTGACACTTTATTTGCTTTGTGTTTTAACATAATAAATAGTTAAAAAATAATGACACAAAATGCATTGAGCTTATTCCATAACTTTTTTTTTACATGCAATGCAGCACAATACCAAAATCTGAGGCTACCCTGAATGCAACTCTCACGAGACGGTACGTGATTCCGGATGGTGCGATCCGGCTGAGGGATTAGGGAAGGAACATTTAATATGAGACATTAATGTGTCTATCTCATGGTATTTTTTTTTACCCTTTTCACTGAAATTTTATTTTGCTACAAATTGGCTAAAATGCCAACATTAATCAGTTAAGCCATGCTCAGTTTGGCTCTGTAAGTCGTGATTAATCACATTTTTAATTGCAAATTTAAAGTTTAAGCTTTTGTATTTCAAAACATTTTTGAGTCCATATCAACAAAGTAATGCAACTCTCACCAGTGTCAAACCTTGCAATTTACTTTGTCATTTTAGGTCTGTGGCTGTTTGCACGCTCTGCTGATTTTTGTCATTAACATCAGTGTTATCTGTTCTGTTGTACACAAAGTGCATGCTACATTTGACTTGACGAAAGCTCAGTGATGGTGTTTTTTTCCATCATATCAGTGTCAAGAAGCAAAAGATGAATTGGCCACTTAACTATGGAGGGCAAAGATACAAAATAGCACACAATCAAAAAATGACTTGTTAATTTTGGTTGGTTACATTGCAGTCAATTTATTAACACTATCTTCTTTATTAAGTTGTGAGTGATATAAAAACTGAGTTGAAAAGTTTAACATAATAAAAAAGAAACAATTTTTTGGGGGCCTTTGGGAGATTCAAACACACCAGTCACATGTCAAAACAGTCCATGCAGAACTATAAAAAGTCAGAGCAAATATGTTTTGTGTTAATCACTTAAAATTTGTCTTTGACAAGCTCATGGCTTCGTGGTGCACCGAGAGCGACAAAAAGTGGAGTAAATTCTTTGTAAAATGTTTACAGCATGGACTAGCTAAAAAGGCTATGACTCTGCAGTTCTCAGAATCATCTGTACTGCAACCAATCAGGACTTGACTGCTGCTGGCTGATACATGCATCACCCAGAAATGAATTATGCAATATGTGTACTTTACTTCTCAAAGTCATGTGTAGACATGTAGAGATTAAGCACTGCTCAGTGCAATATGAGATGTGTCATGGAAGCTGCATGTTTATCACTGGCTTAATCAGACCTGGAGAAAAGAAGGCACAGTACACAGTATACTATTGTTTTCACTTCATAATGAGAAAAATAAAGCCAATTGTACTGCACTGGTAGGCCTGTACTATAAGTAGGCCTCTGTGTCTGGTGTTGTATTTAAAAATGAAGGGTTGGGAAATTCACTGATTTGCTACTAAGATAAGAATTAGTGCTGTGTTCAGGGTTGAAGCTAACTATGTTTTGTTGGCTTTAACTGTCCTTCATTTGACACAACATGTGATGAAACAAGCTCTAATAGATGGTTTCATGTATACTGCAGCAAGATATCCCAGTTGCTCCCATCTCCCCTGAGAAGTTCTCCTTGATTGCTCCTCAATGACCAATTCCTGTCTTGTTATGCAATGGATTGTTAATGCATAGTTGTGTGTGTGCGTGTGTGCGCCTCTTGAAGTGGAGTCATTATAGTATGAGTGCTGCTGTAGCCAGATGAGCTGTGTACACGGAGCCCCCTTTGACTAATGACTGACACATGGTGACCACAGCTCAGGATGGATGTTGGCCTCCGGACTCAGTCATGCAACATTGATTTTCAGCTCTCAGACCTGACATTTACTGATGTATAATCTTCTGGAAGGTTACATTTGAGAGCAAAGGCCTGCATGCACTTGCTTGGAGTAGACTGTGTGTTTTTGTGTGTACCTCACAGATAATGGGCCATCTTTTTAATAATGCAGCAGAGTGATGGCACTGCACCACCTTTTCTCTTGGAAACTGGTTTTCCCTTTGTCGCTCTTCCTCCCCACCTCCTTCAGATTTCCTTGGGCTGTACTTACTAAACAATTTAATTTGTACCCGTCCACCCAGTCCATCAGCATGTGCACAGACCAGTAGGAGGGAGAAGCAGATCCGGTTATATTAGGGAGTCATTCTTTGTACAATGGGAGCTACTTTTTGTTCCCACTAAAACAATAAAATATGATATATTACACAAATTAATCACATGGAGGCACATCACTAATAATTGATAAACTGAAGAATACCTTGATTCCTGTCAGCTCAAAAGGCTGGTCGTTCTAAGGTGTTGCCAGAGCTGTATTTCCAGTTAACTGCTACTTTCGTAATGCTACATTGCTCTGGTATCTCAGTGTAAACAAGCACAGGTTACAGATTGCAACTTAGTAAATTATAGTTTGGCAGTACTTTGATGAAGAAAATGGAATGAAGTTGGCTGTCTTGGCATACAGCCACTCATCCCAAGTAATGTGAACATGAACCTGCAAAACCGACCGAAGGCTGGTGGTGCTAACTCTGCTAATGTTAGTTACACTCTGCAAAACAATTTTATGTTGTTTACCCGTAGGTGTGCCCAATTTTGTCCCTTGTCTGAGTGTTTTCTTACCTTAAGTCTTGTAAGCTTGGTGGAATTTTTTTTTAAATCATGTAGGACTTACAAACATTCCTATTGCAGTAGAGTGAGACAATCTATTCTGCTAGTTTTAGATTAATATTCAGTCTTGGCTAACAAAGATTTGTTGTTGGTGGAGGTCAAGTGATAACTGACCACCTTATGTATAAAACTTCTATACCAAAGTTGTACTGGGGTTACTGTGTATGCTTCTATTTTAGAAAAAAAAACAACTAAGTTTCAAGGGGCTACTAATATTCTGTTACTTTGACTCGTATACTCACCAATAGTTTATGGTGTGTTTTAGGCAAACTTAGGTGCATTTCCAACATTCCTTTGAGTTTTATAAGAACATCAGTGCCTTTGTTTCAAGTTGCTAGCCATTCAGATAAGAAATTAAACCAGTTCTCCAGTTTAGGATGCTAACCATTGTTGGAAATGGCCACCCTTCATCATCCTGTAAAATAATAATTTGTCCAAAAGTAGAGAATCTGACTCTTTATTACCTTTTGCCATTTCCTGTGATGAACACAAGTCTCGAAGCCTTCCTTCAGAGAAGAACTTTGGGTGCTGACCCTGAACCCTTCTTATAGAAGTTGCTCCACCTTTTCTAGACATTCAGTTACTACTCTGAGATGTTGTCATTTTCTGATGCAGGCTGGGCCAACAATGTTTCCCGTCACTCTTAGGGTCTTTTCGGTGTTTTCCTGAAAAAGAAATGTCACAGACACACACCTTGCACGTTCATACTTCCTTATCATACATTTTTGTGTCACCCAGACTCCCAACGTTCAACGATCTACAGATAGGCAATTATACTCCCTACAGCTGCGCTTCCTCCATTTCACAGCAGCGCTAACGCATTCTCAAAAATACCGCACTGTCCCAGACTTACTTTTCCCTTTTGACTGTATACAGCTACCTGGCAAACACATGAGTAAACACAATTAATCATTTATTAAAGCTTCAAGCAAAACTCTTCATGTTAGTGGTGTCAATTCTTCCTTCATACTGGATGATCTATCGCCTTCCAGGGGCTCTCCACCCACTGTAAATACACACACTAATACAGGACCGCCATGACCACAGACATCATTGATTAACGCACAAAAATATAGTTAGTACAGCTTAATGTTTCCTTCACTGTTCGGTACTTTCCTCCCACATACCTCTTCCAGTCTCTTCCTGTTTTTGCAAATTTAAGTACATGGTTAAATGTCAGGTTGACATCTCAGGGTTTCCTCATATAATCCCTCTGTGTCTCAGTATAAGCCTGCAAGAGTATAAACATATAAAAACATAAACTTTTAAAAGTATAATCCTGCAAAAGCATGTTATTCATACTGTGGATATCTGTTCGTCTTTGTACCGAGTGACCCATAGCCTCTCAGGAGCTTTTAACCTTCCATTGCATATACAACAATACATGACTGCAATGAGCACAATACCAAACAATAAAAATGATTAATATACTTTCACTGATATATGGGAATCAATTCTATAATTCATATAATATTTGGACCACCAGAGTACACATCGTCCCACACACAACCGCTGAGGGCGGTGTTTGTAGATGTACCCCCTGTGCTGATAACAAATTGCCATTTAAGCTGTTTTAAAGGGGTTCAGCACCTGCATAATACATCTTCCTCACCGCTCAGTGCTTTCTAGTCAGTGTGATGGATGGTGGATAGATGGGTGGATAGGTGCCAGGTTATTTGAGTGAGTCAGACATGAGGTGCATCCCATTTTTTTCTGATTTCTGCTCTCAGTTTTTCTCACTTTGAAATGTTCTTCAGACAGTATGAAGCGATAAAGATGAGGAAGATGTGCCGTGATATAAACATGGAAATTACTTAACTTCAGTTCACAGTTGGATCCCATTAGAACATGCTTGTAGCTTGATGTCTTAATCTTCACTTGAATCTACTCTTTTTCTCTTCCTAATTGACTTTTTATGTATTTTGCATCTGGAGTTGTGCTAAAGTATAGTTTGCCCTTTTGTAAATGAATAATTGCATAACCCTGTGTATAATGAAATCAAATAAAACTACATGATTGTGTTCCTGCCAAATCTAATTAATTACTCTGTTGTGTCTAAATAGGAAACTACACCAGGAGACAATAGTGTTCATTGCTGAAATGAGACCAAGTAAAGATTTTCTATATAAATGAAATTACCATCAGGAAGAAAAGAAATCAATGCACTTCACTAATCGCCTTGACTGTGCTTGGATGCATACTAAAGTTGTGAAAAAAAGACACCATCTGGCTCCTAAATCTCTTGCTTAATACATATCCAATAAAGTTTGGCGTTTTTTTTTAAGATGGAATAGAAAAAAAAATGTTCTGACACCTTCTTCCCAGCTGCTATTTTTGTACTCTCTACTCGTTGGGAAGTATACACATAATTCCAGCAGCTTCTGCAGCCAATCAGTCAATGTAGTGAACTGTCTTATAAAAGGCACACTGAAGGATAGGTTGCTCTCATGCTTTCTCCCTGAAATCCGATGGGAGTCATCTCTTTTTTTCCCTCCCTGCACCACTGAGCAGCACTAAGGGAACTGAGATGGCAGGCCTTGCTGTTGGCAGACCCAATAATTTTGAGTGTTAAGTGGGGTCGGAAGAATGAAGTGATATGAAATCAAATCGATGAGGAGGAAACCAAAAGCCTGACTACATGTTTTTAACCACCAGGGGCCTATAAATATAGATGACATGACTTAAACTTCTTCCTGTTGTATAAGAGTGAAGCCAAAATACCCCCCTAAAAGATACTGACATGTTGTGCTAGTTACTGTTTTGAAACCAGGGTCAGTCCAAGAGGGACTGGATGCTCGAGCTGAAGTATTGATGCCCTGCCCCTTTTCTGCAAACCAAATTACAAATTTAACTCACTGATTAATCGCCAAACATCCCTCATGTCTGCATCAGAACAGCTGCTTGAGTTGGTCTGAAGCACTCATGTGTGGACAGGCCTTCACAATATGGCCTAAAACAAATATTTTGATATTTTTAGGCGATATCGCAATACACGATATATATCTCTATATTCTAGTTTCTCCTAAATCACTATATAAATGTTAAATTTAACCCGTTGATAAATTCAGATTTATTCAACTGGCTGAATGTATAATATGACTGTCTCAATAGTTTAATAGAATTTTGATTAGGATAACCAATTACACTTTGAAAACTAACAAAGTTGGAGATGACTTAATCTTACTTTCACTTCTATAAATCAGATCCCTGGATTATTGTTGGTCATGCTGAAAGGACTCTGCCTCTGACTTCTGTCTATCAGCCTGGGGTCTGGTTGTAGTTTGGGGATATTCCTTCTCTTCCTGTTTACTTTGCAGCTCAAAGTTCTCTTTTTGGTGTGTTATTAGACATTTGTATATGTTTGTGGTGCTGCCACAGAACCTTATTTGTTTTCTAGAAACATTGCAGCTTGCAGTATTTTGGTATTCAGCTGAATAATAAGACCAAATGAAGTGAAAGGAGAAACTGAAACTTAAGTACGCATTGTCGTGTTCGTTTCTTGTTGTGGAGCGCTGAGAGGGAATCAGGCGGGGATCATACAAGCAGCAAAGCAAGCTCAAATATGCAGCTACACTTTAGAAAACAAGTCTAAAACCCACAACCTGCGACTGATGAGATTTGCTAGTGACTGGCGACGACAATCAGAAATATCACTTACCAAAAATATTGGCTTTACAAATTAAAAAAAAAGTCTGACTTTGCAACACCAGACATTCAATAAGAGTAGCTTCTAACGTTTTGGTTTCACTTTAAGAGAGCTGTTATACTGTCCATCTGTTAAGTCAGTACAAGGTTGAACCATAATTAAAAAACAACATGTGTTCAAAGGATTTCTCCAGATCTTATCATCTGTGGTTATATCTCATTAAATGCGTCAGTCTGCATTTTTCCCTTCCCACTTTTAAGATGAACTTTACATCATATCTCTGCGAAATAAGAACGTTCTGTTTCATCCTCCCCTCTTTCAGAAGAACACGTAGACCGCAGAAGAGTCCATGAAGTGATCATCTGACCCCAACAAGCCTTCTCCCACTCACCCTTCTCCTCTTGTCTAATCCTGCATACTGAGGCAGACTGTACCAAGACCAGTGAAAACAAGCCTCCATCTATCCATGCCCCCTCCACCTTCCAAAACGCTCCTTCAGCTTGGTTGCTAAGCAGCACGAGGAGAGCTTGACAGTGTTGACGTTGTCTGCGCAGGACCACTTCCTGTAAACAGCCAAGAGCTCTCTCCGCTCACAGCTACAGAGGGAAGAAGAGAGTGAGACGAGACAGCCTAAAATAACCCTCTCTGGCTCTCACAAAAGAGACGCGATGACGCGCCGTGAAAGAAAAAGGAGCAGTTATTTCACCCTGAGTGAAAATTTCACTAAGGGCTGAGATGGCTGATTGCTGCAGGAGTTTCAGGAGCTTTTAGGTGTATTTTCATATTGAATTCTTAAAGGATGAGGCCATGAATAAAAATGGACACAGCTGACTAGGTGGGCACTTTGTGTTCGCAGGAGCTGGTGCTATTTTCTTACAGTCGGTCTGTTCATCTGTACAATCCACCTTCGTTGCACATACTGACATGGATTATGTCCTTGAAAAATCCTGCTTCACTATTCAGTTTCTCTTTCTTTGATATGTCTTAATAATGTCTCTGTTCTCTCCCCCACCCTTCTGTCTTTTCTATGTTTCAGCTCTGTGGCGGTGAAGATGACCACGGCACGGTACCGTCCCACCTGGGAGCTGGCCGTGGATCCCCTGGTCTCGTGTAAGCTGTGCCTTGGAGAGTTCCCTCTGGAGCAGATGACCACCATCACACAGTGCCAATGTGTCTTCTGTACACTGGTGAGTGTGATCATCAGAAAAACAGCAAAACACTGACAGGAGTCAAGTTTGTTTTCCATAAAAATGGACAAACATTCAAGTTTAAATGTCACTGTAATAAAATCAGTTAAAACTTCAAGATCCATCACAAATCTTTCATATCTTTCCTCTGTTACACTGGACCTGGACGGGACTCAGACATGAGGAAACATGAGCGCTAAAAATACACGCCACTTCCAGGAACTAAATGTTGGTGGCGCCGGTAATGATCAGAGTCCAGTTAATAAAGTTTATATAACAAAGGTCAATCACAACATAGCCACAAACACTGCTTGAAAGCCAGCTTAGGCTACTTCACATGATTTATATTTAGCTGTAGATGTGCTAAAGAAAACAGAAAGCAAAAGAGAAAGTGTGAGCACACTGAGAAGAACAGAAGCTTGTTGAAGTTTTTAACCAGACAGTCAAAAAGGAAACCTCTTTGTAAAACCTGTGGATAGTTTAGCTCCATTAGAGAAAAATTGCTAAAATGTAGCTTGATGAATTTGAACTTGAAAGCAAACATGTATCCCCCTCCTCCAGTTAAATGTCTTAAAGTACTACTTCCTCAAGACCTGTTAAGATGTGCTCTTCACTTTTTCTTGGAGGATATCTTTTAATTTTAAAGGCTCCATTTTCTTTAACATCAGGCCAGTGATTTAGCTCTTTTGATGCTGAGCAGTAAACTTGAAAAAATGCTTGAAAAGCTTCCTGTTGTAGCTAGAAATGACATTTTTTGGAGAGAGATGAAACTGAACCAGAAAATTGAAGTTGCAGCTAAAATCAAAACATTAGCTTAAAGAAGCTAAAGTGCTAGCAAGAGCTGATGTTACCTGTTAGTTTATAATATTAATTAGAGCAGATTTTAATGTGAGTCTTTCTTTAATGAAGTACCCAAACTACATGCATTGTGTATGCAGCCCATCTTGATGCATTCCTTCCTGACATCACCACAGAGATAAATTCAGAGAAACTGCTAGGTCAGGGTTTGTTTACCAACTTTTCTGAATGGGTCAATTCTGTCTTTGTTGATCTGCCTTTTTTTTCCCCCTCCTAGTGCCTGAAGCAGTACGTGGAACTCCTGATCAAAGAAGGCCTTGAAACTGCAATTAGCTGTCCAGACTCTGCCTGTCCCAAGAGAGGACACTTGCAGGAAAATGAGGTATTGGAAAAAGTCAAAGTCAGATTTCTGTTAAGACAGATTTTCTTTGAAGTAGTAACATCCCTTGACTCTCCTCTGGCTCATGACCATCTCTAATAATGTCCAGTATGTCTTAAATCAGGACTTAGTTGCTGAAGCAGTTTCCAGATATTCAAAGATTTTTCATTGACTGTTCTGCATGTTTTTGAATGTAGAACATGTAGAACTACAAAAGCATGTGTGAAATAAGTAATCCGTCACTCGACAGGTCTTTTTTTTCCACTTCATGAACCTCCATATAAAAGTAGAGCTAGCACATGTGCTGTTACTTTAACACCTGTACGCCCCCTCAAAGCTCCAGCTTTACTCAAGATGACCACTGCGCTCCACCTGCCAGAGTGTTTACTCCATTATAATGATCCTAGCTTCCTAGCAGAGGTCAATCTGCGGGCAAACTGCTTCTCATCCCTCTGGGCAGTTTGTCTGATGGACTCACTCACTCTCTCACTTGGTCTAGCAGGCCTGTAGGCACAGCACAGCGCAGCATGGCCGCATGTTTCTAATCAATCAGTGTCACTGGTCCTTAATGGAACCGTGGTTACTCCTGCCAGTCAGGCAGAGCATGCCTCATCCCTGGCTGCTCTGACAGCTCTGCCTGCACCTTGTAATTGACTGCGCTTTTACAAAGGCTGAATGCTCATTTCAATGCCCAATAAATGAGAACTTGAAAGTTTAGTGGGCCTTGGTATGCGCCCTGACTACAAAGTGTTTTTTCTCTCTTAAAGGCCTTATTTGTAAGCAAATTACGATTCTGCACCTGTAGGAATTTGAATTTGACATTGTTCAGGATATGATCTTCCCATACTCGACTGCATTATTTTTCCAGCCTATAAATATGCAAAATGCCTCGTTCATTTCTCTCACGCCTATCTCATCTCTTCTGCCCCTGTAGATTGAGTGCATGGTGGCCACAGAGATGATGCAGAGATACAAGAAGCTTCAGTTTGAAAGAGGTGAGTCAGACTGTACGTCAGTGTTACCTCGACAGCTAACACTCCTCAGTCGGTTGACGTCCGGGCACCAGCTGTATGTCGCAGGAACATGCGAGGCCCCGTGTCCTCCAGGGATATAGTATTTTACTCACACATAAAGGCATGACGACAATCCTAGCTTTCAAGCATTGCCTGAGTGCTGTTCACTTCCTCTGGAGTTACTCGCTCCCACCTTTTTGCTGCAGAATTGCGCCACAGGGTATCCGTGGAGAGCTGAAAGGAAAGATTTGAGCGTTGATTGTTTGCTCAGTAAATATTACTCTTCAACCCTGATACATGTTGACACTTCACTGCTGTCAGCTGGGTTAGAAAAAATGTTTTCAGTTCTGGCTCCTGATGCAGAAAAATATGGATTCAGTACCAGATGAATGCAAAGAACTCAGGCAAGCAAGACGTATTGTTTTGACAGGTGCTCGAGCCTTACATTTGTCTGATCTGTCCTGTAGTATTCTGATTCAAGCCTGTCAGCCTCATCAAAGTGCAACACCATTTCCCATCAAATATGCATGAATGGAAAATCCTCCTGGACTTTGTTTAAAGAGATTCTAATAAAACCATAAAGTGTTGGACTGACTCTGATGGAGGCAGGTCTCTCCAAGCATTGCATGATATTTTAGTTGAATCCATTTTATCTCTCCTGTGGTGTGCGGCTGTGTGTTCAGTGTCTGCGGTTTGCAGAATAATGTTAACCACCGCTGAAAGGCTTACTGGAAAGATAATGGCAGGTCTGTGTCGCTGTCAGCATAGACATGCTAATCAGTAATGTTAGAGTTCCCTCACTAGCAGAGTACACTGTAACCAAGCCGTGCTATCACTCTTTGATGGTACTCGCCCTGCAGGTTCTCCACCTACGCACAGGCACAAATTGTTCTCAGAACATGCAGATCTCATTCGCACAAATGGACGCAAAGACAAACATGTATAGCAGCTCAGCGGGGGGTCCTGTAAATGAACAAAAACCCTCAGAATGACTCAGAAAGAGCTGTCGATGCCGCCTGGATAAGGGCAGTGAGCCGTCTCATCAATGTCCCAGTCCAGTCAGGCAGAACAGGCGCTGTAACCGTTCCATATTTCTCAGGCCAAGCCAAGAGTGCAAGTGGAATGTGCGCACCGAGTTCTTGGCAGGGATGCAAGAGGAAGGAAGGCGAGGATACAAGGGCAAGTGCATCATGCTATGAACCGAACAGAACTGGCACAACACAAAACAAATCTATTTTCTACCTGAAATGTCAGAGATAAGATACACTTTTTCAGAAGAGTTATGGAAGCTCGTTGGTTGAGTGATTATAAAGAAAGAAAGAAGTGAAACATATTGCAGCATGAACAGGGAACAGCTCAACCTGATTTTACATTCCTGTAAGTGAAAGTCAGGGAAACAGTTCAAAAAATATCGACTGTTCCACCCGTTTTGTTTCGATTTCTTTGCTTGTTTCAAGTCATCTAGAAATACAGTTTTTGGAATCTTGATTGAACAAATTTTTTTACTGTTTTTCCAACTTCTAGTAAATACTCTCATAGCACAACTCAAGGCAGGCTAAAAACATAATCTCCTCATTACATTTCACAACTACACTGTTTTGAGAGATTCTGAAAGTAGTGAATAGACCCCTGGTGGTAACCAGCCATGCGCATCGTTCTGCTTTTATGTAATGAAATTCAATTGCAATGGAGCCAAGTTTTTACATCTGCTTAAAACTTTTCAACCATCCACAACAACTTAACACCTACACTTCCCCCAACCCATCATTTTTCATGTAATTGGGGTTTAAAAATAGCTTTAAACTTGCACCTATTTTGTTCCATCAGAGGTTCTGTTGGACCCATGCCGGACATGGTGCCCTTCCTCGACCTGCCAGGCCGTGTGCCAACTAAAGGAGGCAGATTCCCCAGCACTGCCCCAGCTGGTCCAGTGCGCCGTCTGTGCCCTCGAGTTCTGCTCGGCCTGCAAGGCCAACTGGCACCCCGGGCAGGCCTGCCAGGAGAACAACCTGCCCATTACCTCCTTTCTACCAGGAGAAAACAGGTACTGTCTTTTACAATCCTATGTGAAATTCTGTTCCTAATGTGTTTTTCAGATCAAATATGTTAGAACAATTTGTGTTTTACATCTGTACTGAAACATTCATGCAGCCTTTATAATTTAATTAACACATCCATATGTGCCCCTATTCTGGTGCTCATTAAGGCTCAGCATCTGAACACATAATGATGTGACACTGAAACTTAGAAGTTAGACAGTCAGTCACTGATGTAATAAAACAGCCTTTTTAATTTGTAGATAAACTTATTCCATGATTTTTCAAATGGTACAGATGTATTTTAACTTTTCCAAAAGTCTTAGTATTTTTTCTGTGTACCTTTAAATCATGGGAAAATAATTCATTTTTGTTTAGAACATTGATAGGAATTGCATGATTTCAGGTTTTGATATTTCCCAGGAATTGTTTTTAGATTTCAAACTGGGAAACACAATTTTTGTGTAACTTTTCTGAATGTTATTACCTCTTACACAGTCGTATAAGTCTGATTTTACATGCTGGAACAGTGTCAGCTGCTGTAAGACCTTTGCAGACACAATTCATGCAAAGTTGCAAAAAAAAAAAAAAAAATTCCCAAAACTTTCTGTGTGAGTCAGACATGCGACCCCAAACGGCCAAAATTTTCACCCTGACTTTTTCTAGAATTTTTCAAGTCAGCCTCTTAGTAAAAGTTTGGGAAAGTGTTGGGATGAGCTGAGAATACAGTATGATGTGGTTGGGGAAACTCACTGCGAACAAGCAGGCAGGGTTGATGACGTTCATATCATGCAAGTGTGACGTTAAAATTAATAATAATAATAAAAGAACAGGTTGAAGGAAAAGAATCATATTGTATATGAATAACGATGTATGCACATCTTTCGGTTTGTGCAAATTATGGACATAAATGCAAAGCTGTCAGCATAGCGCAGATCTATGTTGAATGTTTTCCTTTCATGTCTGGCATCCTGAGATGCTTTTCCCTCACTCTGTCTAGCTCTCCCCTTGTCCAACAAAGACCCCGAGCTGTGAAGGATGCTTATGATCCGGCAACTTTGGAAAATTTGGGGGTTAGAACTTCAAAAAGTATCAACACATTTCTAGAAAATTTCAGGCACAAGGGAAAGATCCTTAATGCTTCCTAAAGAATAGACTCTCAGTCTTGCAGCTCAGCCAAACATGCAGTTATAAAACAATATGTTAAAGTCGAACTGCAGTAAAGCAGTCTTGGATGAGCTTAATGTTCATTTTAAGATCTGTCTGTGAGGTTAAATGGAGGGCGTCTTGGCGACATGTGCAGCTGACCTGTTTCTTTGTGATATCCTCTTACTCAGACGTCATTAGCTTTGCAGAGCTTTCCTCTATCTGACCAAGTTCAGGGTTGAGCTCAAAGGCCACAGTGGATGGTGTGAAGGGGAGGGATTAGCAGGTCTGCTCTTAAATATAGAGAGTCTTGGTCTTTGATCTACACCTGCTCACTGCAGGATGTCTCAAAGAAAAAAAAAACTCTGCACCTAAATCACTTTATTACAGCTTTAACACCTTCATCACTACAATTTAACAGGCTGGTTTTCAATCTTGGGACACTGCACGCAATGACAGCTTTCTACCTCCTGATTCTGTGAGTCAGCACTTTACTGAAACAGGAGAAATAGATGCAGACAATCTGACACCAACAGATGGGAAGACTAGGAGTGTTGGAGGGAGTTCAAGGCCATTTAAAGATTGGTGGTTTTTGGACGAGTTGTCAGCTCCTGAGCAAAGGCTATCGACTGTTTCACACAATCCTGCTACGCCAAAGACTGTAAATATCGATCGCTGCATTAAAGCAATCTCATCCCCAGCACCCACTGGAAAGTGAATGCTGAGTGATTTTGAATTTTCTATCTTGTTAGGAATAAAAAAACACTTAAAGTTTTGTTTCTCTTCTCTCTGCAGCTCTTTCTACAAGAATGAAGAGGATGACGCACCGATCAAACGCTGTCCTAAATGTAAAGTTTACATTGAGCGGGACGAGGGCTGTGCACAGATGATGTGCAAGAACTGCAAACATGCATTCTGCTGGTACTGTCTGGAGTCTCTGGATGTGAGTTTAAACTTGATCATTTTTTAAACTCTTTGATATTTAAAGCAGCGAAAACCAAAACTACTTGTGTTTCCAACTATTAAAGTGTCCTCTGTTTGATATAGTAACATTTTGAGGAGTTGTTCTAGTACCAGGATCAGAAGTTTCTTGGATGAAGCCTTAAATTCGCAGGCAGGTGTCAATCAACAAGAAAACAGTCTTGAACTGATATAGTAATTTATCAGTTGTTTGTTTTTCTCAAAACTGGAGCCTACCATGCAATCAGAATCAGAACTACTTTATTAATCCCAGGGGGGAATATTGGTATTTCCATTGCTCTTCACATAGTACAGCAGTTGGAAGTAAGATGGAATAGGGTAATAAAATAAGTGATAAGATAAGCAATGAAAATAAGCAGCAAGTACTAGAAATACGCTATGAGTACTAAACCAGATAGAAAGAAAACTATTTACATTGTGAGTAAGACGAGATGAACTATGTTCAGACAGATACTGCACTTAATGAACCGTATTAAACAAATATTGAACTTAACCAGGTATTGCACATTGAAAACAATGCTCTGCTGCATTAAAGGGGTTCACATCTATGAGAAACCATGACTTTATGGAGACTTCCTGATAGTTAAGTAGTTGAAAATGGTTAGAAAGATTATTTTGGAACCAGGCTAGTATGTATCATTTTACTGAAATTCACTTTTTACTATCTGCTGATGCTAAGTCCCAATCTGATTTTATATCTAAGCTACAAGTGGACCAATGCTGATGGAACAGGCTGTCCTGTGTTTGGTATATGATGCTTTAAAAATCAGATCAGCACCAGATGTTGCCTATTGGGTAAAATGTTCATCCTCTATCATATGACTGACTCAGCTTCATGAAAAGAAAGTGGTTTGGCTCTTATCTCCTGCATGTATTTGTCACACCAATCACACCTATACAGGGTTGGTAGTAAGAAGTGCTTTTATTGTAGACTTTGTCTTTTTCTTGTTTGGGCACTCGGTATCAGCTGGTTTGCAAATCATCTGAATCTGACTCACCAGTATCTGAATCAATACAAGATAGGGATTAAAATAATCCTTTACTTTCTTGAAAGTTGTGTTCGCACACTGAGATAATGCTTTATGTAGAGATGATTTGTCTCCCTGCGGCAGCAAAACTTTTCACTCTCAGGAAACTCGGGAAACTAGTCTTGATAAGAACTCAAGGTGACATATTTGTTTCTGGCTTGTATGAGCTGTGCCGTGGTTTGAAATCATAATTGTGTGAGTGCAGACGTTCACACCCAGAAGGTCATTCAGAAAATAATTTTTTCAGAAGAGCTGCTACCTCGTTTCCGACTGCTAATGGTCCATCTTTATCTGTGCTGTGTGTGTATGTGACAGGACGACTTTCTCCTGATCCACTACGACAAAGGGCCCTGTCGAAACAAACTGGGCCACTCCAGGGCGTCTGTTATCTGGCACAGAACACAGGTGAGAACCCCATCCCCTGTCTCTCTCTCACGCTCACTGAGGAACACCCCCCTTTAACCACACAGCAGCATGTGGCCATACACGTGTTCTGCCACTTTCCCTCCCTGTTGCTCATTCAATCACTCAGTCAGTGATGGGCTCGTATTATCTTCACAGCACAATAGGAAAGGACAGCTTGATCCACATGTATCGACAAGTGTCTTGTGTACAGTGTCATGCTGTGTCCTGCTAAGCTCATAATGTCCTCCTTTCACTGAAAACAGGTTTACATAACCAAGGTCCCTCAACAGTGATAGGTAACCAAACAAATGACAGATTATATGGAGGATTGAATATGAGATGTAATTTCCCTTATGTGGGATACCGGATTACACATGAGGGATTACATATCATTTCCCACAGTGATCATGATCAAATTCATTTTATCATTCAGTTTCCAAACTGTTTCTTTCCTTGTGGTATTATCTATTTAAGGGGTTGTAATGTGTCCCTGTGGCTAACATACTCGTTCTTTTGTCAACATTAGCATACACACAGGCATCTGCTGCCCAGTGGGGCAAGCTTAGTCATGTGATTAGAGTTCAGCCAGCTATAGCTTCCCTGCTCTGTCTTTGTCTCTTCCCTACTCCCCTCATTTCACCCCCACCTCGTTTCTCAGCATCTAAAAAAGCCTCGCTCTCACTCCTTCATAAATCCAAGCTGTAGCGTGGTGAAACCGTGCTAAAATAACACATCATCTGTTTTCTGATTGTATCTGAGGACATGGGGTCTATTTCTATAAGAGTTAGTGAAGACAAAGGTCACGTTTCAGTCATGTTAGCATCATCAGACTCTGCTCAAGAGCAGGTTGTGTTCAAACACATTACAATAAAGTGTTATACCAGCCTCACAGAGGGGGGCTATTAAAATGTATCCTTCATTAGTTGTTGGTTTGCAAGTGACTCCCCATAATAAGAGAAAAAGCAATGCGCTATTATAAGTCACTGTTGCATGTGACTGCTTGTTATGTATTCCATTTTGTGACCCTGGACTTGCTGGTTTCTGGCACCCCCTTGTGGTGAAACTATGAAATTGAAGGAAGAAAAAAAAACCCTGCAATGTCTGCTAAAAAGTAAGACTATTCCATGTATAGTTTAGATCTAGATATCTTGTGTTTACTGCTGATGGTCTGATGCCATTTGGTTACATTCCTACAGACGACAGCTACTTGTGTCAGAAGCAATATTAAACTTCAATATAGATCTTGTAATCTTATTTATTACGTAAATAATACTGTTGCAAACTTAAACACCCGACTGCTTTAGTTACCATTGCATCAAAGCACTTAAAGTCTAAAATGTAGTCCTGTTTTTTTTCTTTTTTTATTTAAATCTAAGAATTACTAACTAACACTGGTGCAGCTTCACTCCACTGCATCAAGTCATGTTTTTAGTTCCATCAACTCACGTGTTCCTTTTATTATGACAAAGAGGCCATTCATGCAGCATAATAAATGTATTAATTCTGTACTTTCGTGCCATTGAGGGAGGCAGTCATAAGGAAAGGTTGAGTTTCTGAGAAAAAACGTTCTGGAGTTATTGGAAGACAAAAAAAAAAAAAAAAAACTGCACTGATGGAGGGTCGTTGCTTGTCATTGGTTGCTATCTGCTGGCCAACATGTGGTAGTGCAACTGCTGGTTAGGAATTTGTTTAGTTCAGTAAAAATTATTTTGAAAAGAACATCAACAGTGATCTTACTTTATTTACTTATGCCTTATAAGGATGATGTAGCACTTTGTTTATTTTTTTATATTTATTTCTTTATTTGCCCTGTTGGATTTGTAATATACCCTGCTACTGTGAGGACAGGAGTTGAATTTACATTAACTGGTTTCATTTTCTCCCTCCAGGTTGTTGGGATCTTTGCCGGCTTCGGCCTGCTCCTGCTGGTTGCCTCCCCTTTCCTCCTCTTGGCCACTCCCATCGTCCTCTGCTGCAAGTGCAAGTGCAGCAAAGGCGATGACGACCCATTGCCAACTTAAAACATGCCAATAAAGCTGGAGCCGCTTCAAGGATGGGCCATCTTTTTTCCTTTTCACCCCTTTACGTTCTTTTTCTCCCACCAGCTTTGAACGCTTCTTTTTTTGGGCTGAGCCTGCAGCAGCCCGGAGCCGCTTTGGGATCCATCGCTCTGCATGAGAGAGGCTTGGTGGAAAAACAACCATACACTTCTGCCTGGAAGGAGAGGTTGAGGGTCAGAGGAGGTCCAACTTGACAAAGGACCACTGTGTCCATGTGTGTGTGAGACGCTGGTGATGTGGAGAAAGTCAGGGGCAACTCCAAGTGGACTTTGATGTGGGTTTTGTTGTGCGGGGTATTTTGGGGAACTTCTGAGCAAAGAGAAAGTTAAAGATAAGAAAGGCTTTTCTCTTGTATGGACAGTATCATGCAAGAACTTTTACTTTTTTGCTCTGTTTTGTCGGTTTGTCGTACGCAACAAAAGCTTTTTCCCCACCACCGCCACGCTCAATGTAGCTCTACAGATTCAGTCCGTAGCATTAGAGTCACACCACGCATGTTTGGTGTCCACTCGATTTGCACACAGAGCGTGATTCCTGCGTCACACTCATGACTGAGGTAGAGATGGGAGGTCGTCGTCACCCTCAACTCAATGTACAGCACGTCCTCTTGATGATGTCAATGTTTTATAACCTGTTGCTTTTAATAGAACCGTGCTGAGAGTAGTGTCTGCGTATTGTACTTTTAAATGTTTTCCAAACTGTAAGGTACACATATTAAAGGGGATTGCCACTCAAGGCTAAAACACACACACACACACACACATCTTATATTTTATAACTACTTTCCCTTTTATTTTACATAACTGTTGCCATCACTTTGATCTGTATCTTTTATAAACTTGGAGCCATCTTTTTCACTTAGGTTTTCTTTTTCTGTAAGTTGCTTTTCATGGTCACAGATTCAGAAATGTACTAATTTGAGTGGCGCTCCCCTTTAAATTCAGCATTAATGTGAAAGTCTATCAAAGACTCTGTATCCACATGTTGTGGAACCATTTTAATACTACATTAAAAGAGATGTCACTCCTGTAATTCTCAGTCCCCAGGTGGTGGTTTAGCCAAATAGAAATAAATAGCCTTAAAATTGATAATAGCCAAAATCCGGCATTTCCCCCGTGCATTAAAAAAAAAAGCTCAAAAGAAAATCCAAATAATCCCAGGGAAAAAAAAATGTTTCACTGCATTTTAAGCATTGCAGGCAGTCTGTGAAGCCCTTTATATTCAGATGATTTTATGATGTCGTCCATATGCCACACTGTTTATAGCCATACTGTAAAGAAAAAAAAAAAGTAAACAAAGCAACCTTCTAACCTGACGTTTTGTGACTGAGGTCTTTTCAAACACCTAACCATCGTCCTTGAAGTATCTGAATTCTAACTCTAAATCTTAAGAATTAACACATACTTCTGTCCCTAATTGCAAACTTGCATATGTTAGTGGTCTGAGTGTTGATGTTTTGTTCTGTTGGTAGTTAGACCTCCAACAAGAAGCAGCTACTTCCTCACAGGGACGCCAGATGAGAGAGTGAAACATAAAAGAATGTTCCATTTTTGGGCGCATAATTATGAAGCTGCTCAAACTATATCACTTTATCTATGCAAGTTTGTACATTACTTATTTGAAAAGGCTATTGATCGGTCAGAAAAGACTTTTTGTCGTGAGGGGGTTCGATTGAATGTCACCTTACATGTGCATATCATTGCTTTTATGTAGTCAGGGAATTATTCCAAGCTATATATTTGACTTTCATTATCATCTGTGTTGCTGGGATCCACCCGTCTTTTGACTTTACTTTGAAATTTGTGAGAAAGAAAACTAGGACAGAATTTAGCCATTTTTCTCATGCCCAAGTTTTTGTTTTGAGGAGAAATCCCTTAGATCTTCTGTGGTTGCACAGCAGCAGTTAGTTCAAGCAAAAGGTCAGACAGTTAGTCCTATGTTATTTTTAAAGCTCCTGTGAAGTGTATTTATTTATTTGGTCATGAAAGAGACACAAATTAAAATTATTGTCTCTTAATAACTTAAAAAAGGAAAGAAGACCATCGGAATTGCAAATAGGCTATTTCTAAGTAGTATTACTAATGTTGACAACAAGTAAAGGGGGGTAGGTGTCAAGGGAAGTGAATGACTGAATGCAGTGACTGAAACGCCCCAAACACAGGCTTAAGACAGAATCAGCCAGCCATACTAAACTGTAAGATGTACTGTTTTGTCCACAGGGGGCGCCAAAATTGACACAAGCCAAAAGTTACTCGCAGGAGCTTTAATGTTCAATGCTTTTTCCTCCTTACTTTTTCTTTTTTCATTTATTTACAAAGCCATTCTAACCTTTCTGAAAAAAGCCATTTATAACTGTTTACCTTCCTCTCCCTCCTAGTGTTAGTTACCAGAGCTCATGTAGCATTTCATGACAAGTTTTGGCTACAGTAACCATAAGAAAGGCCGTTATTAGTTAACAACAGTAGCTTATTTAAGCTCAACAGTAGCTGATTATCTGCAGCTCCCTCCTCTCCATGTAAATTTAGCTCCGGTGTTCAGTTTTATAATCGTCAAAGTTAGTAGCCTTAACTTCAGAGTAACTTTACTGTAGCCTGTTTTGCTTTCACTGACCTCATCTACTGTATGAGCATGATTATTCAATATCAAAGCCAGTCCAAGCTTTTTGGAAAACTTTGGAAGTTTGGTGCTTCCCCTAAATTATTTCAGATTTCTCAAGCTTTTGTTGTTTTTATGACAATCGTGCCAAGCAGATTTCCTGGAAGGGCAAAAAGGAAACAGAGCTGTCTACTGTGTGTGCATTTTGACATGTATTTGTAACGTAACAGTTTTTACAGGGTGGAAACTATATTAACGCTTCTCTATGTGCATCGCTGCACTGCATATGGATTTCATAGTTTATTTCTTGATATGATCTGTGATGAGCGCGTGCGTGTGTGGTACGGTGCCTGCATCATTAAACAGGAGTTTAACAGCTGAAATCAGTCAACTCAACAGCAAAGTCGATACAAATGAGAGATTTCAACTTTATCAGGGCTGATATCACCAGAATGAAAAGAAATGTATGAAATAGTGCTGAATATTCATCTAAATAGACTAAAAAGTATCACTTTAATTTTTTGGTTAGCTCTAGAATCGAACAAAACCACAGCAAATCCATTTTTTCATACCTTTTTTAGGTTTGCAGGCACCACTGAACAAGTAGATTCTGTAATATGCAACAAACAAAAGGGCCAAACAGCAGACATTACAATCACTGCAGTGCTACATTGCACAAATCACCTTCTACACAAGGGCCAGAAAGGGGTTTTTCAGGGCTCGTTGTTTCAGCCAATAAGAGCACAGGGGTCAGACGAGGACGCTTTGACTGATTCTAAGATTTGGCACTTCATATTTCTTTTACAAAAGGCTGAAGATGTATTTTGCAGCTATTCTCAGATCAAGTTTGGTTATGAGCAGCGATTTATATTTTATAACCTGTTGTGTCAAGAGATGAAGCTGCATGATTTTTCTCTGACTTCTACATGTTTAATATTACAATATTGTAGCCTCTACAGATCTTTGGAATGGTAGCTTTGTCCCTCACTCTCCCAGCTGTCAGGTTTTCAGTTTGAATATCGCCCCCTCTATTTTTAAACAAACTGTCTTCATGTTCAGCCATATGATATAAAACATTCGTCAGCCTTCCTTTTTACAGGCGGGTCAGCTTCATGTGTGTATAACTGTTTTGCTTTGTTTTGTTTTGGTTTTTTTATACATGTGTTACATCTACTTTTTGTTGTATTTGCATTATCTGTTTTGAAAGGAACTCTTCAGGCCTGATTGGTCGATTCTGTTTCAATCAGTCACCTCAGTAAAGTGAATTCTTGTCAGGAGGAAATACCGTCTGTATACAAAGATTCTGTATTTAAAGATGGTTTACAGTGTCACTAGTTTAGTCAGTTACTGATGGTTCAATTGACTTGGATGATACAAAGACATCTGCATTGTAAAACGGCATATTGGATCAGTTCTGTACAACTTAGAATTGGCGTCTCAGTATATCTACAGTTCCACTAACACTGTGACACCAGGTATTAAAGGTTGTTGTTTTTGTGATTCTGCACTGTTCATTTCTATCACTGTTATATTAAAATATATTAAGACTGCAACACAAATGTACCTCAACAGAAGCAGCAAGTGAACATTATGGCTGTAAAACGGCACCCTCTAGTGTTCAAAGTGCAAACTACTCACTTTTTTAGTTGGAGAACTGATTACAAATGATCAAAACCAGATCGAAAATCCAACTTCTGTCATCTTAAGATTAGATATGAAAAATAATTCAAAACTTAAGATAAACCATAAAATAATGTTTTAACTTTTTTTTCTTTGCTGTCAAGGTTGTTCCATTTTTTACTATAGTGGCATACAACCTCATCTGTTAAAAAAAGAAAAGAAAAAGAAAGTTGTTGCTTTTTTATTGGCCCTCCTTACATCAACTTTTTTAATGTTGTTTCTTGATGTTCAGGAGGCATATTTTTCATTTCATCTTCAAAAAAAACCTGTTACATAAATGTTCACATCCTCTTATCCAGCCTTTGTTTCTCTTGCGTCGAGCATCTTTCCTTCAAAACAGCTCTGCCTGTTCTGTGGCAGCCCTGTGTGTTCATCAGACATGTGTCAGCCTTTTGTTAAGGTCTGCCAAAGAACAGGTTGTTCTCTCGCTCTCTCTCTCTGCCTTTGTGTCTATTTCCTGCCAGATGCTGGATCGGGAGCTTTAACAAGACAACCCTGAAAATGAAAGTGCAAACGCTTGGTGATATATCATCCCTCACCAGCTGTTCTCCGTTTGGAAGTCTCTCCACCAATCACTAGGCAGGACCACAGGAAGTTACCATCTGTGGGCAGCATGGTGACAGGGTTTGTGGATGGGCGTTGAAGCTGATGTGTTATCTTGAGCAAATGAAGTATGATACTCGGAGACAGAGGGGGGAGAGGGAGCCAGGAGGGGTAGGGACGGAAATGGAGAGATGGTTGGAGAGACATGGAGGAGTGTATGGCCTCGAAGACAAAGCCCTGGACCTCAGAGAAACCAGAGAGGGAGAGCCAAGCTTCATGGCTGTGAGAGGGATGGATGAAAGGAGAGGAGACAAGGCCTTCGCACCTGCTCTGCCTAGAACACAAGGTTCTGCTATCACATGTGTGCTGGCTGCAGGCCGATCAGCCTGGTCTGAGCTGGCTTTACCTTCCAACACCTCGCTGCCAAGTCCTCCTCCTGCTGCTGCTCCACACCAGCCTCCTCTCCTCTGCTGCTCTGCACTTACAAAGCAACCAACAAACTTAACCTATACGCCCTCACACTGTAGCACAAAAGCACATTTCCAGCATGGAAATTCTGCTCAAGTCATGCAAGGTTATTTCTTCTAGTACTGCTCTGGTTCTGAGTTCATCTTTCCCGTGTAGAAGAAAATTCTTTATAATATCATCTGGTTGTACTACAGTCTTGTGGTTCTCAGCATTTTTTAGCTCCTATATGAAATACTCTCTACTTCCTAGCATTGTTTCCTATCAAGATTAAGTTTGTGATTTCAAGTTTTTGAACCCTCAAATTTGGAATTTGACTATCATCACATTTGTTTTTCTTTTCCTTCTCCAATCAAAAGTATCTTAATTTAGACAATAGGTGCACACCAAATGAAACAACTCAATGACAGATGACAGGTTGTTGTTGTTGTAGCCACTTGCAAGAGCAGATAGCCACATCCTATAGCCATGACTCAAGGTCTGGACCATGACGCAACCTCCATCCAAAAGATATAAAGCTAATGCAGAAGTGTTAAAACTGCAGTTATTTGAAAGTCAGCTTGAGGGGGGCTGCAGAAACACCAGACACCAAAAAAAAGCTGATTTTTACAGCCTGGTTCAAAAAAACAGCTTTGGTCTGAAAAGCTAATTTCTCTGTCGGTGCATGCTGTGCAGGAGGTGAATTTTTTTTTTTTAACTCTGGTCACCCAGTGGTTGTCTGCAAAGAGGCTAAAGCAGCGTCTTTGCTTTATCCTAACTCTAACAAAGCTAGGTTGAGTTGAGCTTTACCAACCCGGTCCACAAGGAGCTTCAAAACTCTGTAACAGAAACAAATGGTTGACGTCACATAGACGACATCCAAATATTATACAGTTTATGATCAGGACCCAAAAAGTGGGTCATATAATCATTTTCATTTGCTGGCAAGTTTCAGATTTTTTACAGTTTCAATTAGCAGACACTTTAGTCCGAAGCGACATGCATCTGTAAGTACAGAGGGGGTGGAGGGGGCAACATCAGCAGGAGCCATTAACTATTTCAATTAAAATGGGAAACAGGTGCAGTGCTGGACAGCAACAAGGCATCTACAAGCTTTTGGGTTTTTTTGTTTTTTGTTAGTATTTTTTTTTTTTAAATTAGTCATCACTCACAGCAACAGTGACCAATTGTGATCTAGAATCTGAATTTACCTTAAATCATAAACATCAGTGCCATTGTCATCAACACCATCGTTATTGTGCACCAGGAAAAAAAAAGCTGTGCCATCGAGGCCTTTTTTGAAAGCTTTGTGTTTTGAAAGAATTAGTGCTGTTTGATAATGCTACAACACAACTAGTGGCAGTAATGTACTTTAATGCTGGTGCCTCACCAAAGTTAGAAAATTCAGGTCATAACAGTCATTAAGGAGGCGGAGGAGCTTCCTGAGGCATGACCACTTCAGTCCTTAAGCATACAGCAAGCAAGTAAACATCCTGCTGTTCTGAGGAGAACTAAATAGAAACTTACAATTAAAGACCATTATTTATTAGATTTTTTTTTTAACCTTTGTAGTCTCCCCCTGCTGGTCATTAGAAAGAAAGCAGGCGTGTGAACTGTCTACTTCACATTACATTCTCAAAATCTTTCAGTCATCTGCACAGGAAATATATATATAGTCTTAATCTGTTTTCTAATTCTAAACCTTCCTATCTTATTATATTGTATGCACGTATGGTGGGATGTCTCAAATTCCTTTCATAACCTGATTGATCAGTGAGAGCGTCCAAGGGGAATCTGAAAGGAAAATCCTCTTAAATACTACAGTACAGCACAGCAAAAGCTCATGATGTACTTCTGCTGTAATATTTTGAGGGACTTGAAGTTAATGGCGAATCTGTTTGCCAGAAGAGGGAACTAGAGTGCTGCAAAAACAGCACAGCCTGTTAGTCAATAAAAAAAGAAAAAGAAAAAAAAAGAAAAATACACACTGACTCTGACAAATACTAAAAACTAAAATGTTCCTTCCCTGTCCATAAAGTGAGTCAAATTCTTCACATTTCAGAGCAGTGGCAATGAAATAAGCACCATAATTTATTGCTGATGTGTCAGTGACGGCATGAAACGGTGTCATTTCAGCATCCTGCAATCAACAACCATAATTTTCTTCTGTTTCATTGAACATTGATGCCAACAACTGGGGGTCTTTCCTCAGTCCTGACACTTCCTACTGATGGGCAGCCTTCATCGCTGCCGTTCAAAAGATGGAGTAAACACACGTTGACATTAAAAGCTAAGAGTTCCCTGCCAGCTCTCTGCGGGGGGTTAAGGGTTAATAATAGGCATGTGCATTCAGTCATGCTTACACACACTGAGTACACAGGACTCTAATTGTGACCAGAGGCCAATGTACATCAGCAAGTGACTGACATAAGATGACAGGGTCCCGCCTCTGATCCACATATCCCAGCATGCAGTGGTGCTGCTCATTGTCCCTTAAACCTATGACACTTAGCTCTCATTAGCTTCCTGTGGTTCAGAGAGGCAGCACTCAGGCCTGTCAAATCAACAACAAAGGATGTGAACAGCAACAACAACAGCAACACGGTTTGTTCATGTTGCTGAACAGTAATTGGTGAGTTTATGACAAGGAGAAGTTCATTTCTAGCAACTAGCTGCAGACAAAGAAATGTGAGAGGAGGACTTTATATTTTTAAGGAAAAATCTCTCTAAGGGTGAAAAAAGTAAAATGTCAGGAGGAGCTTGGCTGAAAGTTTTCAAGCCAGTTGGACATTGTCAAAGATGACATTAGTGAAACGAATATCACAGATGACAGTCTCACAGACATACCTCCTGCCAATATGTCTACTGAACTCGTAACATCTGCAACATTTAAGGCCTTATTCTGACATTTCACACATACTGATTTCTAATAAGGATCCAAACTGCTCATTGAATGAAATAAGACCATTTTAACAACAACAACCTACATAAAAAGCAGTGAGTGTTGTAGTCCTGACACTGGAGCCTGAATCCAAGCATCTTTTGCGTCACTCCTTACACAGCACACAACTCATGACTCAATCCTGAGTTCTGTAATATCATAGTCATTTTGGCAGTGTGGGCAGGTGCCGAGTCCTGGAAAATGAAATCAACATTTCCATCAAGCTATTAGCAGAAGGAAGAATGAAGCGCTCTAAAATTTCTTAGTTAAGTATTACAAATAAGAAACTTGCGAGACTTAAAAACAAGGAAAAGTATTAAAATAGGTGTTTTGAACACAAGTCTTGCCTGTGATAGTCAATCAAAGAATCAGTCTATCGATATACATATAGCCAATTCACAACAAATGTTATTTCAAGATGCTTTTTAAAAAGACTGGACAACCTTACAGCAAGACTTTTCTCTTAGTCCATCATGACCAGAGCACTTTGCGGCATTTACCGTGACAAGGAAAAACTTCCTCTTATCAGGGAGCAGAACCAATCATGGTTTATAATATTGCTAATCAGGCCATGGCCACTCTGGTCACCATGTAGATCCACCCCTGCTGTGTGGGCTGTATTTTAATAGTCTGATAGTTTGAATTTAATAATTCAAGCTCATTGGTTTGACTGTCCAAAGGTCGAGCAATCAGTACTTTTAAGAAGAAAAAAGTGTCTTCCTAAAGTCTTAGAGTCTATTTAATGTTTCAACAACCCACTGATGTCAACAAAAAAATCGATCAATAATCTTAAATTGTGTTTTCTAGGAAGAGCAGGTGAAAGCAGAAATCTGTTTTAACTAAAAGACCGCACCGTATTTGAAGATTTACAAAGAGGCTCTTTTGAAAGAAAATTTTAATCTCATTTAAACTTGCAGCTTCGAGCTGCTCTACTCACTCTATTTGCACCTGTGTTTACTCTCTTCCCTGCCATTTTATTCCCAACTCTACCTCCTTTTCTCTCCACTTTATCTGGGGAAAGTTTGCCTGGGGTCATTCACCTGAGCCTGCTCACCTGGCCTCTGACAGGCCTGTTAGGTTGGCAGACCTGGATGGGGAGGATAACGGTTGTCAGTGGCCGTAGGCAGAGTAACAAACTCTGTTTTCTGTCATGATGACATCGCTGAGAATGGAGAGGACCTCTGGGATTTGGTTTGAGATGAGTGCATAGTCAAATACAAACACGCTTCAGTTGATTACAATATTGCCAGGTGTAAAGAGAACTCACAGTGTTTTCAAATTTGATTTACAATCAGTTTACTGAAAACTTTCTTCAGATACAACGCACACGCAAATCTTTTTTTTTTTTTTAACACCCAAGGCTACAGAAGACTAAAATATTTTCATATGTGGGTTTATCTGGAAGTTTGTGAGATGGAGCAGGATCAAAATCCATCCGACTGCTCTTTATTTAATGTCAGTCATGAGGTTTTTAATCACTGGCAGATGATCTAGGTTTGATTAGTGAGCCTAGAACTGTCAGCTATCAGAGATGAGATGACGTACTGCGCTGAGCCCCTACTGCTCCTACCAGCACCACCACAGCTTCAAGCCATGCACCTGTTCCCTCAGCCTGCACTAACTCGCACTCTCACTCTCTCTATCTCTCTCTCCTCCTCACACACACACACACACACACACACACACACACACACACACACACACACACACACACACACACACACACACTTGTGCCTGTGGTTTCAACTTGCCTTTTTCTCATTAAAGACTCAGTGAAATTTGACAGGTTTTGACAGCAAAGGCTTCCACATAGATCCAGTTGTAGTGACAGATATCCGACAGCTTGATGATAACTGCTGCCTTATGGCAGAAACACAGGTGTCCCTCATGGCTGACGACAATAGGCAGCTCTCAGTGATGGACGGGTTTGATGAAAAGTTATAGAGCTGGAACAAGTGGAGAGCATGCTGGGACTAAAACAAGATAGGGGTTGTGAACTTGTGTGAGGGCACTTTGAAAGTGACTCAGTTCACCGTATCAATACGCCCACCATTTTCCTCTGACATCACACTCAGGGTAAGACACTAAACTTATGTAATCTTTTACTGCAGTTAGTGTTATGACTACAAAAAAATCAGATAATTATAATCTCACCATTTCCTCATTAATAAGCAATTGAAAACAAAACAGATCAGAAGGGACATCTGACATATTCCAACATCAAATAAAAACATACCGTATTTAATAAACCATAAGCTGCCAACAAACAAGAGCTTATTTATGATGGCATCAAGACAAGTCCTCGCTAATATAACCATTACTAAGGAAGGGGGCAGAAAGCTGATGGGGCTTCAGATGGGGTTGACCGTCCATCCATTCATATCTTTCTGCTCTTCCCTTTCTAGGTCACGGGGCGCTAGAGCTCATCCCAGCTGTCAATGGGTGCAAGGGCAGGTTACATTCTGGACAGGTCATCAGACCATCGAAGGACTGACATGTAGAAACAGAAAACCATCCATGTGCACACTTACACCTCCACACAAAGAGCCAATCGGGGAATCTAACCAGGAACCTTCTTGCTGTAAGGCAAAAACACTTACCACTGCATCACTGTTCAGCCATAGAGAGGGTTGAGTAATACCATAAAATAGAAAAGAGGTAAAATCTTTTCTTTTGTTCAATTTCAAGGATATTTTTTGTCTACAAACATAAGCTGTTGTCAGATTGTCAGTAAACAGATGATCAAATATTACATTTTTCCAAAATTTAATCTATAAACCACCTAAATATCTCTTAAACATAAAGTCAGACTCATTCTTCACTCACGGTAAGCAAGGACATTGTTAACCACTTCCATTAGTTTGAGTCTAGTTTATCAAATACTCTTTTTCTTCTTAAAGTGAGGTCTTGTAACATTTACTTTATCATCTGACAAACAAGATGGTGACAGATATCAAAAGGTAATGTTAGCATGCAGGTCCTACAGAGCTCACAGTAATATTATTAATATTACCAAGAAAGTGGCCAAATGCACTTTTAATCACATGGTTGAGTAGGCCCTAAAGGGCATAAATTTTTAGTTAATTAAACTGTTAGCTAAGTAGCTGCTATATGCTAATGTTATCTCTGGACAGAGTTGTTTGATATGATTTAAGGAATTTGTTGCTCACTAACACAAGATGTCAGACAGTTGTAAACAAATAGCAATCATATACTCTGTTTTAAAAAAGTTTGATCTAAAAACTTTTCCTGTTTATTATAGCTAATGTTAGTATTCTGCTTCTTCATGGCTCAAGGTTGTATAAGTGGTGTAATGCTAACATAACTACTAATATGAATGAAACAATATATCTGAAGATGCTTTTATACCTAGCTAATGGTTAGCAATGAAGTTGTCAGTAATGACTAGCTTCAGGCACCAGCTAACGTTAGCAGTCAACAACTTCATTAGCTGGTGCTACCATTAACTGGTGCCTGCCAAAGCCAGCCAAAGGTTTATCGAACATGGTCTTCTTCTTTATAAAGTCTTAATTACATTCCTGTTATCATAAGACATTATCAAAAGATGATTATAGCACACGTCAAGGAAGTGATGAATGCAGTTTGAGTAGTATGGTTTAGTAAGTTGGAAAAGCCGTATGTTCCGAATTATGGTAATGTTAGCAAATAAGTTGTTGATTGCTAACAATATCTGTTTATTTTTAATAGCTAGCTGGTTATCAAAAAGAAAAGTCAATTTTTATTCCCTAAGAATGTCTTATTATTTAACATTTTTACAATTCGTGAGCATTTAGGGCTTTAACTAATGTTATCATAAGCTAGGAACTAGTTATAAGTTACATTTGACGGTTAATAATGACTCCTTTTTGTCTGTGTTCATTGTTCATTAGTTAGTAAAGAAGTGTTGAAAAACTTATGATAATATGTTTCACAAATTACATAACACAGTAGACATTTTAACAGCCTTTGTGCTTGACACCTCAAATATGGTCCAAGATGAAAATTGTCACCATGTTAAAATATTAATGACAAACTTCACTTTCATTCTTTTTTGACACTGTTAGAGCAAGTTTAAAAAAAAAAAACTATTTTTGGTAAATATTAAAAAAAATAATTGTGGCTACCTCAACAATTCCTCAAAGCCCTCTTCATATTATTGCACCTCATCCTCACCCATTTTGCCTCTCTCCTCCCTTGCCTCCTCCTCTACCTTCTGCCTCAGCTCCTTAGCGCTGCTTTTAATATTGCTTGAGTGTGCAGTCTTTTTTACGCGCTCTGGCGTTCACTCCTCTCGCGTGCCCTCTGTCAACAGTAAACTTTCTGAAAAGCGAGCTTAACAGGCCGTGAAAGGGCGGCACAGATGGCTACATCCTAGGTGGTAATTATCAACCACTTCCTCCCAACACACACAAAAAAAGAAACAAGTGAAGGTGTTGCCGTCAGGTCAACTGATGCCGCTGACACGTTCGTGGGCTCTCTGGCAGTGAGCTCAAACCGACGTACAGGAGAGGGCCTTCTGGTGCCCAGACAGCACGTTGACAGTGTCAAAGGTCAAGTGCAGCCATAAGAGGATGATTTTTGGCTTCAGTGCACATCAGCCTGAAGGAGATCTATATTAAAACCCTACTCTAGGCACCAAGAAAAAGCAGTATTCCTAATATTCTATACCTCAGGTGCTGGTTTGGCTTGGTGTCTCATCTTGTTTAACTGAAGTTCTTGAGAAGTATTTTAATTGGATTCTTATGGGTTCATCCTGAGTTTATGTAATGTACAGTAGACAGGCAATAAAAGCCAATTAGTGTGAAAGTGTTTCAGTCGGCACTAGGTAGAAATGGCTGAGTTCATACACACTCTCAACAATCATGAGGCTTTTTTTTTGATGAGCTTAACCATTCATTTTACTGTGGATCTATCAAAATTGAAGGGGACACTAATTCACCTGACTAATTTGAATCCTCTTTAATTCGGCGGAAACTTAATACACTACAAGGTGATAGGCGAGGCCTCCCCTACCTCTGTACAAGCCGCCCGCCGCATGCAAAAATATGTAAATGCTTCCCGTATTAGAATCTTTGTCTGGTTGTCATTCTCACATGGGGCACATCAAAGCCATATGACCTGATTTTGCACCTGCTGTTTAATTAAATTTACAAGACAGACACAGTCTCCACTCCCGGTGATATACAAATCTGGCTTTATTACCCCAGCACTGTAATTTACAAGGCAATTTACTGCTGGGCGGTAATGGTGCCTGCCAAAGTGCTCCCTCTGAAAAGATACACAAACATGCACAACAAGAAGTTATCTCATCCCCATTCCTGAAGATGGGACCAAGAATGCCAAGACTACTCTGTAAAATGTAACCACAGCACCAGTGATTGCGGAGTTGAGGCCCACCAGGCATCCTCTAGATTTTCTTGTTTTTATTCCTCAGTTGTTTACATTTCTGAGAATCCAGCACCAAATGAAATTACACTGAGATCTCCTTACTGGTTTCAGTCAACCAGTTTTTTTCTAAAGCACCAAACAGTAACATAACTAATCTCACAAAACTTAAACCACACACAAGCAGAAAATGTTTGATTTATTTCCCACCAATTAGCTAAATTAAGTATCTTAGGCTTTTTTGTTTGTTCTGTTTTTGGGTTAGCCTGTTTGTGTATTCCCCATGGCAGGAGGTCACCAGTTTCAAATGATATTTTTGGCAGTCACAGGCTAAAAAGTTTAGAAATCCTTGATCCAGATCATAGTGGGTGCTATACAGTTTACAGAGACCCAACATAAATTAACCAATGAGCAAGTATGTAGCAATGACAGGGAGAAAAACTGTGACTAACAGGCAGAAAATTCAAGCAGACCAAGATTCATTGCCAGACAGCTATCTGCTGGATTGGTGAGGGGTTATTACTGCTTTATATTGTATCCATTTCAGAAAAAGTCAGAGGCTACAAGACTGTGCAGATGATACAGGTTAATTTATCTCTTATCTAAAAAGTTGCAAGTTAGAAGCGCAGATAGCCCAGTGGTTAAGGTGGTGCTCCATATAAGCAAAAAGCCCTTCAGTAGGCAGCCTGGGTTCAAGTCCGACCTGTGGTGACTTTCCAGTATGTCACTCCCTACTCGTACTCCTAATTCACACATACAGCGTGAGCGCCGCGGTCCATCAGCGCAGCGCACGATGCTGTACTTTGCTGCCACTCCAGTCAATCAGTGCATTCACACAGCCCACGCTGCGGTCCGTCTCCGACACGTGCTACCAATGGCTGCTCATGGCTGTTCCGCTGCGAGTACGCTGCAGAGACGCGCCAATCTCTGCAGAGCAGATCGTATCAAACTGGAAAACAGACACGAAAAATGATCAGAGTTTACAGTCTTTTCAAAATAAAGCACCCTGTACAGACTTTCGATCTTTAAATTGTCCTCGTATATCAAAACTACAACACTGGCATGGGGCCAGAAGTCATCAGCAGGTCAGACCCAGAGGAAATCCGATGCCATGGACGAGGAGAAGGCAGAGAACCTTATACTTACATATGATACAACACATCCTTTATATAAGGACACCAGCAGAAACGAAAAAGGAAAGACTGAAGTTCTGGGGGGCAGGTGAGTTTATCATACTAATTAATTATCATGAAAGCAGTTGTCATGGGTGTGATTCCTGCAGGAACATGTGGTTCTTCTGTGATCTTGTGATCTCACGTATCCAGCTGTTATGGAGTACGCTGAGCTGCGCTCCGCTCCAGAGACGGATCCAGTGTGAATTGGCGGGCACCAAATACCACAGTGCTGATGGACCACGGTGCTCAGAGAGTATGTGTGAATCAGGGGTTACCTTGTTTCCTTCTCTATCCACTGTCCTGTCCTCTCAGAATAAAGGCATAAAAAGCCCCAAAAATAACATTAAAATGTCACAACTTAAAGAAAAAATCAAAAGGGACTCAAATTTTGGCTTGTATTAAGTCTTGCATTGACACTTTCTACAATCATGCTTGGGGTTTGGGGAGTAAATGATAAATTCTGCCTCTTTCATGAACCGAGTTGTAGAGTGGGTTCAAGCTGAGGAAAAGGTACTTTGTGCAAAATGCAGTTGAATAATAGCAGTTGTGTGGAAAACTAAAAATCCTGAGAGAAAAGTTCAAACCCTTTCCCTGCCCAATGTTCTCTCTAGTCGCTGTGTGCAGTGGGTGTGAATAGTTGCTGAAAGTTACAGAAAATGTTGGACACAACCCAGCCCAGGTGTGGAGGGAAGGGTTTCCAGAGCTGTTTTGGACCATCTAACAAGCACCTTCAATGGGTTGTGGGGCCTTTAGAGCATACTGCTGGATTCTGGGAATGGAAGCAGGGCTAATAAATGTACACTAAAGCCACTGTAATAAGCTCAGCACAGCATAAAACCAGCTGCAGAAACCGCAGCCAGAGTAAGTGTTTGCAAATGAGCAATGCAGCAGCACACAGCAAAGTAGAACTGACACTTTAAAGATCCCAAAAGGTGTACTGAATACAGATTTAAAACATTCAAGAGCTTGCAAGCTTTACTCCTATTTAAACATATAGACTTGACATTTCAGTGAGTCAACTCACGAAGACCAGATTTACTCAATGCCAGCACACACCAAGCTCAACACAGCTCAAACATTCAGCCTGACAACAGCTGTTACATAGAACCTCCTATATAGGGTGTGGGCTCCAGCTGCCATGTGGCCACCCCTTGGTAGTCACCTCTGTCCATGAAGTAAGCATGCTGTCTAGTGAGCATCTTTTAAGTGAGGGCTCAGCACCAGCTGCTGTGCCACAGTTCTCCAACAAAGTGTTACATAAAATAAAAACTACAGTTCCCAGTTTATAAAGTATAAAATGACGAACAAGCACATCATTTCTGTGTTTGAGAAACACTGAAGCTTCAGTTTCTTTTAGATCATCCTCTACAGAGTTTATGGGTTTGAAATTCTGCAAGTTTGAATATCAACTTGTGCATGTGTGAGTGCATATGTGTGTGCACGCAGATTTGAGATTGCATGTGAATCCGAGACATGCCCCCGGTTGCAGTAGAGTGTGCATCTCAGGCAATCCATAATAGATGATGAAATTTGGCAAGCCATCCAGCCTTATGGTCCTTTCCTCCTCCTGCAGCTGCTTGTTTTCCCAGAACTCATCTGTGCTGCTGACCAAGAGTTGTGTGCGTATGTGTGCGTATCAAGAGAGAGAAAGAGAGAGAGAGAGAGTCCGTATGTCACTGTCTTTGCCCACAAGCACTCCATGAGCATCTTTCCATCCCTCAATATGTCAGACTTGAATATGAAAACGGGCAACTTTTTCATCACTCAAACACCATGCGCACATATGGCAACAAAGCTGATGGTGAATGTCAAAGTTGAGTGGAAAGGCCAAGGAGCAGTGACAAAGCTTTTGGGAACGATGGACTATTAATCCATGCCATACTGCGGTGACAGACCCGAATCTCTGAGATATGAGTCTGATGGCCTGTCCGATCACTGTGCAGATGTTATTCACAGACACCCCTCAGAAAATGCAACTATATCAACCCTCTGTAAAATCTGTGCACCAAAAACAGTGACAGTGTTTACTCTTAGCAGTTATCTATTATATATGTGCACTAACTTCTACAAAGCATCTTATTTCATTAATTTACAACTTTTAATTTCATAGTGATGCCACAAACATTACTACTTTACAAACATAGCATCTAGCTAGCTAATATTAGCACAAAAGACTTAACTAAGAAATAATTAGCCTGGCTCTGGTCAAATCTAAAATCAGCCTATTTACGCTTGATAACTTGTTTGTTCAATCGTTAAAAACATGCACAATGTTGTCTCGCATGTAGTTTTGGTCAAACCACTTCTTGCTGATAATATTATATTAGGTTTTCAAGGTTAAAGGAGATATAATCACAATTTTTCCCAGTATTTAAACAAACAGTTGACCACATTCATGAGTTTAAGTTAATTCAAAACTTGTTCGATCACACAAACGCTCGAGTATCTTTTGTCTATGACTTGATTGTAAAAATCTTGCCATGCTTTTTGAATTCTTTGTTGGCTTATGAGAGTATTTTACGGTCATGACTGATAGATATGACAGCCAGAAAAAGTCAAAGCTTACTTGGCTCGTAGGTGCTAAAAGTTAGCAAGACTCTGCCTTCTCATTAGGGGTGATCAGTGATGTATTGTTGTTATTTATGAAACATCAGCAGCTGACAACTGTTTTAAAAGTCTTTGACCCACAAAGTCCTAAGTTTCTCCCTGTTTAGTGCACTTGGATCCGTACAAACAGTGGTGAGCAGTGTGTCATGATTGATGGGATAGGCTGGGCTGGTAAGGTGGGATGCCTGTGCACAGGCTGTACAGCAGCTGTTTTCTCCAAGCTCGAGGAGAGCAGAGACAGGAAAAAAAAGTGTGTGAAAGTGAGAGAGAAGGGAAAGAGAGAGAGGTCGAATAGAAAGCAAGGGGAGGGCAGAAGGAGAAAAAGCAAGTCTACCTTCCTCATGCCCTTCAGGCAGACCAGGTGTCTGTAGCTCCACACTGAGCCGAACCACAGAACCTGGCATGGCTGCTCTCAAACAGGTCCTCCTCATCGTTCTCCTCCTCCCCAAAGGATGGCCGCAATTAACACACGCACGGAGTGCACAGTGTATAGAAAACATGCTGAAAATGACAACGCCCCGAGCCACAGCACATGGAAAGACAAGAGAGCATAAGAGAGCAGATGAGAAAGAAATGAGGGAAACAAAAAGAGAGAGAGAGGGAGCCAGAGAGGCACACCGGAGAGCTTGTTTTATAAAGGTGCAGGTGCAGGATTTGAGTGACTGCCAGGTTGCATTCTCCTTTTGGTTTCATATTAACGTTGTCAGCTTTTTACCTCCCCTCTCCTCACCTGCTCTGCTCCATTCCTCATCATGTTCTGCTGTTCGCTCATTTTCAGGAGCTCCCCTCTCACCCAAACTACACAGGACACATGAAAGTTTGGCAGAAACTTTCCGCCTTGCAGCCATGCTTTCTCAATTTTAGAAATATTGTCAGAGTCCTGGACCAAAACCAATAAAAAAACAACACTGAAACTAAAGGTAACAGCAACACTATTATCAGTTCACCATGCTAAAAATCAGATATAACCACAGTTCTCAAATGACCAACCAATTTTTATATAAACTTTTTGTCAGAGAAATGTGTCCTAAAGTTTGAAAAAGGACGAATAATAAATGTCAGCGCAATCACATCTTCATCTATAAGGCAGGGAAGACAAATCCAGTCATTCCCACAGTTATAGAGGGAATCTTTCTAATCCAGGTTCCACAATATTCAAAGCTGCCAGACAACAGCATACTATTATTCTAGTTCAGGACTTGGCTCCTAGTGGTACAATAACCACATGAATTATGCTTACACAAACAGAGGTGAACAGGCTGAAGAAGAAGCCATTAGACTAATTTTTAAAAAAATCAAGCTTGTTACACTTAAATGAGAGAAAAGGTAAGGGATAGGGATGTCCTGATCCCGATCCCTAGTATCAGATTGGGCCAGATCTTGGCATTTTCTAACAACCACAGGCCTTGGTAAGAGTCACATCCTCACAATAGTGGGTGCTAGTGCTCATGGGAAACAGTCTTTATCCTGGAAAACATCTAGCTTTTCTGTATAGTCCTCACAGGCCCTTAAAGAAAAATCCATTGGAATACAAGTCAATATCCATCCGTCCATTTTCTATTCTGCTTATCCTGTTCAGGGTCGCAGGTGGCTGGAGCCTATCTAGCCACATACTCAAACTTACGGGCAATTTAGAATCACCAATTAACCTGATGAGCATGTTTTTGGACAGTGGGAGGAAGCCGGGGTACCTGGAGAGAACGTGCAGGGAGAACATCGGGGGAACATGCAGACTCCACACAAAAAGGGATTTGAACTGGCAACTTTCTTGCTGTGAGGCAGCAGCGCAAACAGCTGCGCCACGGTGCAGCCACTGTGACTTATCCAAAGCACGAGTCTCAGAAATTTAGTTTAAAGTTGAAACTTGTTCTTGATACCCAGGCCTACACAGGTGTAGCTGTTGACTGTGGCTGTTCCATTAATTGGCTACATCTGTCAAGCACCAAATTTAGAACTTTTTAAAAAAATAATTTGAGACACTTTGAGTCATTAGAAGTTATCTACAGACCAAAAACATGAACATCATTAATTTTGAGTGTTTTTTTTTCTTCTGTGAACCCCAACATTAAGAATGCTGATGAGATTAGTGAAAGCAAGCAAAGAGTAGCAAAGGCATGGTCAGCCCAAATAGCTGAGCGATGCTAAAGATCAGAAGAAGAGTGACAATACAACTGATGAAACATATTATATACTTTTATAACTTTATGCAACACTAGTCATGTGATCTATCATTAATGCTAAATGCTAATCATAGCAACTTGTGCAAGATCAAAGTACTTTCCATATTGATAGTTTTCCAGTTGGATGCAGAAATGAAAAAAATGCATATACAGCACCTGTTCACACTTTCAATGAAGGATATCTGACTGTACTGACACCTAACTATGGGCCCTTCAGGAACATAGCAGCACTGGCCCGTCACACCGTATGGGCCTGTATGTGTGTGAGTGTGTTATTTGTCTTTACTCCCCAGATTCTACACCTCTGCACAAGCTGCTAGTAGAACCTCCGTAGTTATCTGTGTAATTAAGTTTTCACGTCATCATTTTATCACATCATTTATTTATTTTTGTCCCTACAGATGTTTGCCTTCATGCTGAGAGCTATTTTTAATCAGTGAGACAGATGTCTCTTCTGTCAAAGACAAACTTGTGAATGCACAGTCTCACAAACGCACAATTCATTTTGTTGTTTTCCAGGATCATCTCTGCAGATGCTATTGTTTATAATGTCAAATTAATCCTATTTAGTGCAGTAAAATCTACTGGATGGGAAAAGAAAAAGTATATATGATTACAGAATTCAGATTTATTGTTATTTATTTATGTCTGATCATGATAAAAGAAGGAGCAATATGTGTGTGGTCTGTGCTACGATTGACATATATGTATAAATAGATTAAGATTATTGCCATGTACAGCACTGTCATGTTTCATACCAATGAAAAGTATTTCAGTATTGTACAAGCCACAGGCTGTGCTTGACAGAAGCTGAGCTAGGAGAGGAAAAAGTTTCACAAATGGCCAAATGTCACTAATTAGTTTGAACTCTGCATTTTTGATGAAACCAGTTGGTGTGGTGGGGTGGCGTTGTTGGCAGGGGGCAGTGGGAAGAAGGGGGAATCGATGGGCTGAGCCTCAAAATGTAAATTAAACAAAAGGCGGGAGTTCACATGACAGCTTTGGAGGGGCAGGGCTGGAGCCTTCTGATTTTTCGTGTGAGGAGGAGAACAAGTGGAGCACAGTGCACCAAACATTGGCACATGGCGAACAGCTCGGAGGCAGCGGAAGCAAAATAACTTCTGTTCTAGGGAACAACAAAGGAGGAACAAACAGCGCGGCCCACAACTTTTCTGGTCCTTATTATTCTGTGATTTCGTAATCAAGAGGATGGGATCTGATCTACAAACCATGGACAGCTGGTTCATTTCCACCGCCGGGCCTTGTGGGAGATGTAGTTTCTTCTCTCAACGACATATGCAAATCCCAACTGTCCCTCCCCTCTCTCTCCATAATTGCCGACTTTTCAGTAACAGAAGGAGGCCCATTTGTGTGTGTGTATATGTGTGTGTGTTCAAAAGAGAGTGTCTGTGTGTGCAGCCCATGCTCTCGTCAGGGTCCAGCCTTATTTCAAGGGATAAATAAAAGATGCAGAGTTCTTCTAAAGGAGCGTGGCAGAAGGTAGACACAGACAGGCAGGATACAGAAGGATTCTTGGGAGAATCTGGGCCACGCATGGCGCTGCATCGATTCTCCATTTCGGGGTTTCACAAGGTTCAAACACACTGCATTGTGGGCCGCAGATTGTGTTGCCTGGGCATCCCTCAAGTGACATGTAAAAAGCCTGCCCCCCCCATCTGCCTGACAGATTTATGAGAGCAGCCCCTGAAAGCTTTCGGTGGAGAGAGACAGGTGGGGATGGTCAGACAGACAGACTGAAAGACGAGTGCCACTCATCACCCCTCAGCTGTCACCAGAGAACAGGAAGTGGAGCGAACTTTACAGCTGACAAGCTGTGGCAGACAACAAACTAAACTTTGTCAAACTAAAACTGAGCATCACTCTGAAACTGTGCAGAGCTTCATGGATTGACTGCGCATAGCTACACCTGTCTATAAGCTCCTAGAAGCTCCATAGGGCAGTAAACAGACCTGCTGATGATACACCCTGACAGCCTGTATCAGGGTAAATTATGGTAATGGCATGCAGTCATCTGCCTGGTGCCATTTGACTCGACAAAAACACTTAAACACTCCATCTATTTCTCTAAGTGGGAAGCAGAGAGGCCATCTTGGATGGGTGGGCCTGTGGGCTTTTTGACAGGAACAGAGCAGAAGAAACCTAGTGATGCTACATTGACATCCCACAGTCTGTTCAACTCAGAGGCGGGCGGACATGCCTCCTCAAAACCTGCCAGGAGGGATGGATGTGTTGCTATATTTGATATGAGAGCACTGACATGACAGGATGTTTACTTTGAACATGACTCAAACTGAAAATGTTGGCTTTTCAGCAAAAATTGTGGATTTACTGTATTTTATTTATATTGGGCTCAGCAGATTTTTGAATATACACTTTTTAATTTTTTTGGTCCATGAATATAGTTCCATATATGACTAAAATAAAACTGTGATGAAGTAAGTGAATAAAGATTCTCAAAATGACTTTTTATAAATGATGTGGTGGCCAGTTAGTTACAATTTGCTTAGTCGCTCCTCTAAGCATGGAGCTGAAAATAGTAAGTAGACTGTGATTCTGGGCTTAGAGTTTAGCTTTAAAGGGACAGTGAGGAATTTCTAAGTAATGGATAAGGCTCACTTCCAGATATATGCCTGATCGTAATTCACAACTTAATATAAGATTATCAGCACCAGTATAGGTTATTTCTAAATGCTATTTCTTAGCATCCTGATCGGGTTGGATAGGACTGGATTGATTTACGGCACGTTGAAGTCTCTATGACAACACCAGCTGACAAAGTTTAGTAGTGAGAAGAGAGATCTGTGTTTATCTCTGCTGAAAACAATTTCTGTGATTAATTTTGTAGTAATGGTGGACACTGGAGTTGAACTATCTGACAGGATAAAAGAGCAGAAGAAAGCTAAACAGGAGAGTGATAGCACAGGCTAAAGGCTAAAACATGAGCCGAAGGCTAAACCATGAGCTAAAGGCTAAAACACAGGCTAAAGGCTAAACCACACGCTAAAGGCTAAACATGGGCTAAACTGTTTGTGATAATGTTCATTCCAACCCACATGCAGCAGTTATACTGCAGTGATCTGATCAAACTTGAGAGTCTGTCAATAAAATGAAAAGTGAGGTTACATTAGCTCTGCTTGGCAGATGAACAGCTGCCAGTGGTGCTAGGGCTACTAAACTACAGTACAAACTGACAAATTTTGCTTGTTGTCACGTTTCAAACAACAGTGTTGCGCAACTGTTGATAAATACCTTACCACATCACGTTGTAACCGGTAAGAAGTTGTCTTGAAAAAAAAGATCTGATCTCCATTCATTTCCAAAATGAATACAAGCCTTATTAAGAGTTGTGTGTGTGCAATTCTGACCAATGGTGTTGCTGCAATACTCTTCAAGCGGATAGTCCTCACAGCCCCTTTAAGACAAGAAAGCATAGATATACAGGAGCTATGTGGAACCACATCTTGGCAAACAGAAGCTGGGTGCATTGACTCCTCTGAGTCTCCTCCTTTGGTTGCTTACCTACAATGACATCAAGTTGCCTTTCACTGTTAATAAATGTATAACACTTTTTTTCACCTGGAAGCTTTAGTGTGATAGTGGATGTATATTTTATATGACAATAAAAAACAAGCTAGCCATCTACTCCTGCTTCTAGTACTCATGCTAACCCAACCAAACCACCTCCATGCTCAAACAGAAAGACATGATCAGGTATCAGTCTTCTTACCACCCCAAAAAAGTCAGCAACTGCATTTTACCTAAATATCATCAAAAATATTCCTCTTAGGTGAAGTTTCTTTTGACATAATCACTCAAAAATCACTCCCTGGGTAGACAACATTAGACATGCTTTTAGTCTGATCACATTAGGGGTTTTAAGAGCCATGAAGTAATGACTGTTCAATCAAATCAATGCTCCCATTCAAAGTAAGAATCAATAGCAATATGTTCTCATTATGAAATGTATCTTCTTGAGCTGCTGAGCAGCTGCCCTCCCTCTGGGAGCTCTTTCTATTCTCCACATATTTGTCCTTCCATCTCTTTCTCTCTCTTTCATGAAATTCTAGACAGGGCTATCTGAATGTCAGACGGACACAATCGATACAAAACAAGTCAGCTGCAGGTCTCTAATCTCACTGTGTTATCAGAGTCAATATAAAGAATGATTCAGTGGAATGATGGGCAGAGATTCACTAATGTATCATGACACCTGGACCCAATATGATCCATTTCTTTAAAACGAACCAGAATGGGAGTAATGTTACAAATTATCTGGACTATGACTTCACAAAAAAAAAATTAAGTTCACTTTCAGGCTGAATCCAGCAGTAGATGTTGCTACTGGACTCGGAACTCAATGAAATGAAAAGATAGTGGCTATAAGCTGGCCTAGATAGGTTCAAGCTTTCATGTGATGTAACAGGGAAGGACAAAATGCCAAACGCAATTGCAGATCATGATGTGACACACCTTGCTAATGCTAATACTAAAATTACAACCACAGTTTTCTTTTTTCACTCAAAATACTGTCTAACATATACAAATAATGTTATATTTGATGTGAAGTTTTTTCTGATGAGATCTCAGACATATATACCCCCAAAACCAGTTCTGGAACAAAACAAATATCAAAGACGACAGAAGACTTCGGTACATCTGTGCTGTTTAAGTTCTGTGTGCAACAGCAGAGCCTTATTTGGTAGCTGACATTTGTTTAGAACAAATGGACCACCATATATTCATTCTAAAGAAGACAGATGGACGGGGCAAACAGCACCGAGCAACCAGAAGCAACACGTCAGAATGACATCGCGGAGAAGACCACCTGGCTTTCCTTTTCTTATACATGTATATTCATGGCAGTCCCTCCATATTATGCAGAACACAGAGACAATATATACAGGCACTGAGCTGGTATCTGCCTTGTGCAGACGTTCAGAAGAGTTATGTGCAAACTACTTAGTGCACACAGATTCATGCACAGAAGAAAAAAACTACAGAAAAGTCCACGGTAGGTAGTATAGTCAAATTTGTGCAAGAAAGCACAGAAGAGGAAAACAGAGAGAGCACATCAGGCCATCCCTGGGTCTGTGGAGATAAATGTCACTTCTAACCCTCTGCTGGCCTATAGAGCACAAATGGTGCGACCGCTCTCCTCTTATCGTCTTCTGCACACACATACACACACATACACACACATACACAAACACACACAAGCACACACTCCCTCACAGTCTAGAACAATTAGCTTTATGGTGGCTCAGAGCCTGTGAAATGTCATTCAGCCAGGTAAACCAGCTATTATATCAAAAAGGCTGCAGCTGAGTCAATTATACTGCAGAGGAGAGAGGGGTAAAGAGCAGCAGAGGAAGAGAGCAGGCAGAGAAGCAGGGCAATGAATTCATAGGTTCATCAAAGCATGGGGCAACGAGGTCATCGGGGAGAGACGAAGAGAGAAAAAAAGAGAGGCTGAGATGGAGTGTGGTCCGGTCGGTTGTCAATAGTATGCTAATACAACATTTACATCAGAGTAGGCCACACCACGAAATCAAACACAACATCACATTGGTTAAAATGTTACATTTAAGAGTTTGTTCATGATTCAGTTTTTATGATTATACAGTCAAATATGATATTTATTAAGTTTGTTTTCGAAAAGAGTTTATCATGCAGAAACATTGTCGCTTTGTGTCACAATGTTTGACCTTTTAAAAAAAAATCTGCTTCTGTTGTCAATTTTTTGCAAATATTCACTCATTTTGAATCTGATGCCTGCAACACGTTCTAATAAAGCTGGGACAGGGGCATGTTTACCACTGTGTTATATCGCCTTTCCTTTTAACAACACTCAATAAGCATTTGTGAACTGAAGACACTAATTGTTGAAGCTTTGTAGGTGGAATTCTTTCCCATTCTTGCTTGATGAACAACTTCAGTTACTCAAACCCGGGGTATTTTGCGCAGGATAACGCATCACACTGGACTGCAGACAGGCCAGTCTAGTTCCAGTACTCTTTTACTATGAAGCCACGCTGTTATAACACGTGCAGAATGTGTTTTGGCATTGTCTTGCTGAAATAAGCAGGGACGTCCCTGAAAAATACGTGGCTTGGTTGGCAGCATATGTTGCACTAAAACTTGTCTGTACCTTTCAGCATTAATGGAGCCTTCACAGATGTGCAAGTTAGCCATGCCATGGGTGCTAACACACCCCCCATACCATCACAGATGCTGGCTTTTGAACTTTGCCTTGATAACAATCCAGATTGTCCTTTTCCTCTTTGGCCCAGAGGACATGACATCTATGATTTCCAAAACAATTTGAAATGTGGACTCGTCAGACCACAGAACCTTTCCACTTTGCGTCAGTTCATCTCAGATGTCTTTGTAGGGTAATCAGTTGAATATAGATTAAACAGGATTTGCAGATCATTGTACTATGTTTTTATTTATGTTTAACACAACGTCCAAACTTCATTGGAATTGGGGTCATACGATGCAGATTGTAAATCCACCTTAAGCTTGTTTGTGACACTTGACTCATGCATATGAGAAAATACCCTATCAGTTGCGGAACCACACCTAGACTTTAAAGTGCTATGAGTTGTCAAGTTTTAGGCTAAACAAATCCCACATTTGCAAAAACATTGTTTCATCATTCTGTTGTTTTGACGCAAGTATTTTAAAAAATGATGTTATACAATACATATACACAATGTTATAGATAAATTATACTTAAGACTTTTTTAAGAATTTACCATATCCATTTAGTCGATAAAGAACGGGTAAAACACACCTTTTGTGAAGTACAGAAGTGTTGAAATATAAATTTCATCAAAATTAAAGGTACTTCTTTGGACTTTTTCAACATACCAGAGGGCATCCTCACTTAAACTTGGCTGCAGTCTGTTGAACATCATGACCCAGCCCAGTAAGGTGGCGAACCCACAACTATAAAATCTGACCAGATTTGGTCCTACTTTTCAGCTAGCAAGCAAATCTTAATTTTTTTGATGGTTTTAAATATTATCCTGCCAGATTGTAGTGGTGTGAGTTATGTTTAAGGTCATTAATCTTCAGCAATGCCAATTTTAAATCTTTAGTTTAGAACATGTTCAATATTTATCATCCATTAGCCTGTTTTGTGATGAGAACCCCAAAAGAGCCAAGCATGCACTTTGTGGATTGTCATCAGTTCCTCCTGCCCATTGTCCGCCATGTTTGTTAATTTATTTGCCTCTGACCAGAAGAGATTTAGTGAGATTATTAGTTTTGAGAATGGAGACTTTGGTTGTTTGTGGATGGAATCTGCTTATGCGCTGTTTCGGTCATATCATTGTTCATCACATGCTACAGAAATAGAACTGTTAAACCTATCACCATCTGTTGTCGTGAATGGGGTCTCTTACATCTGTTAAGATTTCTTTTCTAATAAAAAAAAAAAAAAAACTTTTGGTGCGGTCCAGCCTCATGGGTAGTGTTGGCATAGAGAACCAAAAACTATGAGGTGTTTTCTAAAAGCAGCCTTGTCACAAACAGTGTCCGCTTCACAGAGTGACCAGATGGAGCTTGATGCTCAGGGCACACAAAGGTGGCCCCCGGGGGCCTCCTGTCCTCACCCTTCCTCACCCCTCCTCACCCCTGAACTGGAGCACTGGCTGGGCAAGGGGACCGGTTCTCTGCCTCTTGCCTGCTGTGGAGGCCACCCCCCCTCCTCCTGTCTACCCCATCCCCCCTGCAGCGGACAGTGCCCAAATGCCAGCACGTCCCACCTGGGCCTAGCCAAGCCTGTCCCTACTGTCGGGGGGCCGGCGTGACACGCAGCGCAGAGAGCACTCACCCCTGACGGGAACACAATGGCCCAAGGACTGGCTGGCTGACTGGGCGAGGTACAGATAATACTGTTAATCGTGCAAAGGGAAAAACAGCTTCCCAGAACAATGAGAAACCGGCAGAGCAGTGAGTGGAAAATATCTCCCATTGCTGCACAGACATACATGAATATACACATGTACATACACTCCTACAGATGTGTACAAGAACATGCACATCCATGCGTGCACACACATTTAAACATGGAGAATTTCATTCAAGCTTGTAGCTACCTCAGAGCTCCTATCAGCCCCAGGTGTTCCAGCCTGATAGAGATGAGAAGAAAAGGAGATTCCCACCTTTTTTACCCACTGAGGAGTGTAAATCACCATAAATCCTCCAGCCTTTTCTTTCTCATAATCTGAGTTGAGGAACAATGAACGCACCTTGCTCTGAAATTTGTTTTCTCTGCCTATTCCTCTTTTACTCTGTCTGGCTGTTTAAAAAGATATTATGTGCGAATATGTTGTAAAAGAAGATTAACTTCTTTCAAAAACTATATTTAATATGCAATCTGTCCTTTACTGAGGAAATGGAGAACATCCGCTGGCATGTTTAATGTGCTCGACCAACAACAGTGTACAAAATCATCCCTACATACAGCTTAACAGGTGATGGAGACAGACAGTGGGCTGCTTAGTAATTAACGGAAAATTTTACAGAAAAAAATCGATTGAATAAAACTGAAGTGTATTTTGCATGTTTATTATTCCTTCATATTAGTTTTTATTTCTGATCATTTTTGTTGATTTTCTGGTAAGTCCAAAATACATTTCCCAAAGGAGAGAACAAAATGTTTTATACTGCACTTTACTGTACTATACTTTACTGTACTGTACATACTAAGTAATACCCAATTATATTGTTTCCAATTGTATTAACCTAGGCGTGTATGTTATTGTATTCAATAATTGAGTCATATTGTATTGTTTTTCATTTTTTATTGTATCAAACCATTTTTGATCATATTGTGTTGTGTCATATGGTGTTTTATTCCTCATCATATTGTAGCTACTTGTATGATATTTTGTTGTTTTGTATCATATCATAAGGTAATGTATCGTAATGTAATGTATTATATAATACTGAATCATATTATGTCATACTGTATCGGACACACTCAATTAAACCTTATCATACAGTATCTTGTTTTGCAACATAGTATAATATGGCAGGGTAGAGTATCTAGTTATATACTGTATGTAATGTATTGTATCAGATTGTATTTTGCTGTATCTTACTGCATGGTATCAAATCTTGTCACATCGTTTTGTAAAGTTCCGTATAATCTTATGTCATTGCATATTGCATTTATGGTATGGTGTCATATCATACCTCATCATATCGTTTGGTAGCAATACAGTATGCTATCCTGATATACTGCATCTAATTTTATCTTGTCTTATCTGGTCTTATCTTATCTTATCTTATCCAGTCTTATCTCTGTTATGTTATTGAATCATATTTTATGTTTCTTTATCATATGGCATTGTGTCAAGTGTCGTACTATATTATATTAGATTATATGGTAGGTATTTGTAAACTATATAATGAACCGCACACTAAAGGGCTCAGAAAAGAATTAACCTGATCTTATCAGGCTTTTTAATTCCATTTTAGTATATTTAGAGATGTTTTGATTTCTACATTGTTTGTCAAGTTTAACAATAAAGATAAACGTCAATCTTCTTTGGCCTAAATTCCCCCTTTTCCAGTTCCTAAAAGTTATATATTTCAGTGAAAACATTAAATGCTAGTTTCTGTGGTAAGATTTATCTGAGGATTTAACAGAAATTGATTAAACCGGATTCACATCTACTGTGTATGTGTAGAAAGTCCTGTTAACGTAAACACAACCTGCAATGTGTAGTCAGAAACATTAATATACAGTCACTGTCTGTACTTTATGTCTTTTCTGTATTTTCAAAGTTTTCTATGACACTGACTGTCATCCAGTCAAGCTATTGTAGCCAATTACTGCTGTTAGCTGCTCAGATGTCGTCAAATTGAGTGGCAGCCTCCCCAGCTCGCCTACATCTGGGGTGTGAGGGGTATGTGTCACAAACAGTCACACGTCTCAGAATTCCACTCTGTTCATCATCTGCTGACATTCATATTCATGTCACTATGCCTGTCTGGCCTGAGACGGGGTCTGGTTAGAGCACTGACCATCTATCCATCCTTTATCTTTACTGTTTTTCTCTTTCAAGGCTTTATTCCAAAAAAGCATCTGAAGGCTCAAATATTAAGCAGTCCTTTGATTAATCTTCATAACCAAAATGTATTTGAGGCATTAATGGCATCATAAAAGATGTCTTTCTTCATTTCAATATGAATAAAATTTTAACTTGAGCAAGAACAAAAGCTCTGATTCACTGTACTTCATGAACAAAAAAAAATCCTAATTATTCCTGTCTAGGTTTTTTTTTTTTCAATCTTTTCATTAAATTTTTAAACACGAGCAACTCCTGTTCCAATTCACTGCTGTGTCTGTGTGTTGGTGTATGTGTGTGCATGTCTTTTCCCTGTTTGGCTCAGATTTTGGCAGCTCACCGTACTCTGCCATGCATACGGAAACATGCAGGAGTGGGCCTGGAATCAAGGTCAGGCCTGGAAAACAATGTAGGAACACTCCTAAGACCTGACTTTCTGCTGAGTTTGGCAATGTGCTACACGTCCCCGGAGGCCACAGCCACGAAGTCGGCCTTAGTGCTCATCAAGTGCAACCTGTAATGAGCCTCTGCAAGATGGTCCTTCTTAGGGATGGCGTTTGGAGACTCTTGGCATCCTGGTTATGTCGAAGGGACTACATGGTCTTTTGGCACAAATGTAAGGCCTGGTTTACCTCTCACGAATTACAGCTAACTAAGCAGAAGCTCTCATTGTCAAAACTCTTCATGAAAAACTTAAAAATAACATATTAAATTGGAGAACATTTTACTATAAAATGATTTTTATAATGTAGTAAAACACATCAACTACTGCGCCGTCAAAACCATCCAATCCACAATTTGAAAAAAAAAAAAAAAAAAACTCACATTTTACTTCCTCAAATGTCAAGAGGCAAGTGGGTACAGGCTGAAAGTACAAAGAGACGAAGATCAGAGAGCCCCCATACCACTTTTGTGCTGACCTTAAAAGGAGCGGCGCACTGTGCAAACATCTGGTCCATCAGCTGGATCCTATGCATCAGCGGGCACAGGGACACACTGGGACAGGTTGGCGGCTGCCTTTGACAGCAACAGTTAATTTCCAACATAATCAATTTATGTGCAGCTCCATAATAACCATCTGTGTTCTGCACGAGGAGGACAGTCCTGAGGAACAGAACGGCGCTGGCTGCTCCTCCTCTCCATGAGAGACGCCGCGAGCAAAAGGGAGGAGAAGGAAGTGGAGGAGGCGGAGGAGAGGGAGAAGAGAAGTTAAAGAGATGGATAAGATGGGGGTGAAGATATGAAGGGAGGTGATGATAGCAAGGACAAGAAGTACGATTTTTCTTATACCAGTGATATTCAGTGAGTATTAGAAACTAACTACTCTTTCCTTGAGTAGAAGCCTGCTCATTGACAAATCACACTTAGACAACAGCAAAAAGAAAGTGGTTTGCTGCATGTAGAGAATGAAGTCAACGCTAGCAAAAGTCAGCTTTTCACTTCTTGTTAAAGCTCCTGTAAAGAACTTTTTGGTGTCTTTACAGGCTGTCTCTGCTAATTAGCTAATCTGACACCTACCCCCCTGACAGAGATGATAGACCTTTAGAATTACCAGACAGAAATGATCAGTCATCTCTTGGTTGCCATCAACGGTTGTGTTTGCTTTTGGAGGTCAAAGGAAATGTAAGTGTTAATGTCAGTTCATAATGTCTCCATGGGAGCTTTGATTAAGATATTGCTGGATAGAATAAGGACTGGCCATCCAAACTGGGCCATACTCAAGCACGATTGCCCCTCCACAGCGTCATTCCCGCGCTGGCCAATACAGCCTGCGGTCACACTACTACAACATGAACTACACTTTGGCACATGCATGGCCTGCCTACATCAGCATGAAGTCTGTTTAGAAGTAGCATGGTGTCATCAAAGTCTAAACAATTAGACATGACTCCCTCCACAAGGCCATCCCTCCGCTGGCCGGCACGGCCCGCGGTCACACTACTCCAAAAAGAACCAGACTTTAGGAACATGCAAGGCCCACCTACGTCACCATAAAGCATCTGTTTACATGCAGTGTGGTCTCATCTGCGTCAGCACAATGAGACACAGAGAAGAGGATTACTACCTTAAGGACTTGTTGCCTCATGTTAACTTGTTTTGGTCCGACACAGCTCTTTAACACTGGCATTATTGCCTGAAATAACTGCTGGGAGGAGTGGTTGCAGCGATCGTGTTCACATGCTCGTGTATGAAGTGTACTGGGCTCAAGCACGAAACGCTTGTGGTCACACTGGCCTAATGAACTGGACTTTAGGGCTGAACTGTGCTTGGGCCCGTAACATTTGGCCAGAGTGACTGCGCTGTGGCGGGAAAACATGATTACGACTTTAATTACTTTTTGGCTCATGTTAAGTTGCTTTGGTCCGACACAGCCCTCCAACACCCTCGCCATTGTTTAAAATGATTGTCAAGAGGAGCGGTTGCACCAATCATGTCCCTGTGCATGAAGCGCACCGCACCAAAGCACACCTCTCCAAAGCGTGTCAAAGAGGAGATGTGAACCGTGCTCAAGCATGGTATACTTGTGCACACACTGGTCACAAGAAATGGAATTTAGGGCTGAAGTGTGCTTGGGCACAGTACAGTTGGCCAGTTTGACCCCGCCAAGTGTATATATACTATCTGTGCCTTTCTCTTAGAGGCAGTGTTGGTAATCAGATTTAGATATACCTTTTGTTATTCTAGTTAAAATGATCTTTATGTCCCGATGGTTATCGATGCATGATGTGTTCTAAAAATAGCTGCTGTCTTCAGCAGGAGTAAACCTGGGAAAACATCAGCCAATCCTAGCAATTAGGATCCAATTTATTAAACCAATGAAATCCCCTTTTGTCATTCTACCTGCTTCCTGTTCGACATTTCTCTGGCATGCACTAACCCCAATTCAATGCGCATTACTAAGAGGGATCCAAGAACGCTGGAGAATGGCAGAAAAACTACTTATACCTCATTTACTGGTAACATAGTGCAAACAAAAACGATGTGCTGAGGACCGGTGTGAGTCTGTGGTTTTGAATCAGTCAAGATCATATGGTTGCAAATCAGTGGCGCTCATGCATGTGAGTGGGGCCATTGTTTTGGAAGCGCTATAAGTGTGGGAGGGTGGGGGCTAAACAGAGTCCTGAGGAGATGCTACATTCAAATTCATGCTAGTTTTCCATGACTACCAACCGTGCCTTTAAGTGGATTTCCTCTTACAGCCTTGATCCCAGTTAATGTATGTTGAACCTCCTTTATCAGTTATGAAAGAGATTTCACAAGAGTATTTTGACAAAACTCTGGTATTGAAGGGAACATGCTGTATTGCCTGTTTTATAGAAACTAGCTTTGGAGTCAACAATGAAAAAAAAAGCACACCTCTAAGGAGAAGGGCAAAAGAAGTAATGAAGCAAAAAAGTAAAACTACAGGGAAAGTGGAGTGAAGGAGAGGTTAGAAAATCAAAAACAAAAGTATGTGATGGTAAGCAGAAGGTCAAAAAGTAAGAGTGGAAAGAATAGATGATGAAATAAGATGAATATTTTACACATAACTAAGAACAAGGACAATTTAATGGCTGAGGTCAAAGAGGATAACAAATATTCTCCCCAGTTGTTCCACGTTTTTATTTTATGATGCAAACATTCTGAATAAACTGTGTCTCCTCCATATTTTGCTGCTGTAAATTCAGTCGTCCTACAAGGTTAGCTCCCTTGGCACTTGAAGCCCATCGCATCCTCATCCACCTCCAACGTCAAAATTTGCCAGGGAAGGTGTCACTCAGGCGATTACTGAATCACCTTAGTGAGCCAATTACACCGCGCGCTGTCAAAGCCAATAGCAAACAGTGCCTCACACACAGACACCCACAGCTTGGCTAGTGTGAAACAAAACATGAAAACAGAATCAAGCTCGGGTGACCCCTCACCCCACTACATGCAATTTTCATAAGAGTAATCAGCATAATGTGCTAGCTGCTGCAGATGAGTTGCTTCGACCTTAAAAGGAATGTTTTGTTTTTTGTTTTTTTGTGAGGGGGGCAAACTTCTCATAGCATTTGAGCCAAAATACTCAAGAAAATTTGGGAATACAAACAAAACAAAGTGGGAATAAAAGGTGAATGGATATAAAATTAAGATGGTTTATATATAAAACTTTATAGTCGCATGACATTAGCCTTTCCTCTTGAACTTAACTTCTGATGTAGCTGAAAATCCAAACCCAAAAAGTCTTCAAACTTTGAAAGTCAGAGTCTGATTTACAGACTCTTTAAACTTTAGTACAAACCAATATCTAAATATTGACGTTTAAGTTTCGGAAAGCCTCTCTGATACTGGGTTTGCGTTTGCTGTTGTTTTATCAGAGCTTACCTCGTCTACTTGATAGAACCTTTGAGATGACCATATTTAGATTTTTTTTGACTCGGTTTGCTCCTGTACACCAAACACCTCAGTAAAGAAAACAGTCTTGTGAGGTGAGAATAAAAATGAGGTTACAATCTTTTTGTCAGGCAACCCCTCCCCTTAGCAGTGCAACATATCTGTTTCATTTCACATACACGTATGAGCAACAAACAAAGCCTGACTGTACAGCATACACTTACAAAACACACTTCAACACAAATGAAGCTCCAAACATCACAAGCCAACCAACATCAAATTCATCTGCCAGAAAGTACCTCAGGTGTGTGATCTGGGCTGAAATATATATTTTTTTATACACCATCACTACTGCTTCGTCCAGTCTACTGGTAGACCTCAATACGGTCCATCCAACCTGTCATGCATTATACATGTGCTGTGTGAATGTCCATGTGTCCCTGTACATCCTCTGCAGTCCTAATTGACATGCAGCGGGCCTGAGCAGCTGTGAGCCTTTCTGTGCGCGTTAATGCGTGTTCATGTGTGTGTGTGTGAGTGTGTGTGTGGTTTGTATAGCTCTCAGTAAAGCCCCTGCATCCTCAAGGCCACCTGGACATAATGGCCTTCAGCTGCCACCATCACCACCAATACAAGCGGCAGCAAAAGCTGGGTTAGAGACACATGCAGCCGTTTTCTGCTAATCATACACAAACCTACAATGCATACAAAGAATCAAAAAGATTAAATTCAAGGCAAAAACTCACACATCACATGAATATTGTGAAGATTAGAATAAGGCTGAGAGTTAAAAGAATAGCAGGTGACTTCACGATATATTTTCTGTAAAGGCTTGTTGTTTCATGTTCAAGTGCAGGCCTCAGTAAAAAAAGAAAAAAGAAATTTCCTTTGCATTTCAGACATGTCCTTTATTCACCACACACATGTGATCAAGTGTGTATGTGTTAGGAGGGCTTTTTTTTCATCTCCAAGTCTTGATTCTATATTTTTTTCCCCTTTTCCTATATCAGAAGCCTTTGATTCTGTCCTGCTTCTCAATTCTTCATGGAACTCCAGCATTTCAAAGAGTTCTTCTTCTCTCCCCTCCTCCTTCCCAGGCGGAGCGCTGGCCAAGTCTGGGAGAGGGACTGCCCATCAGAGGTTGGCTGCTATCAGCAGGGGGCCGCATGTCTCCAATTCAGGTCAGCCTTGGCTACAGACGGGGACTTTAAAGCAAGCCACAACGCGTCCTGTGATCCCAGTAAGCACGCTTGTTAGTGGAATTGATAACGGACCCATACACCTGGGTCCTCTGAAGTTGGCATGGCATTTTAAAGGGGAAGACAGGGAGCCAGGGCAGCAAGATACCGCATGCAAACGTGTTGATCCGAGAACGGGAGGGATAGGGGGAAAAAGGTCTTTTTGGCATGTGACGAAACAGAATATGTTTGAGGGAGCGACCTAGAACATTGTGGAATTATGTACAAATACAGGGCATATGGCATCGAACCATTCTGAGAATCCTAAATGTGTTTTCGGCTCCATCATTTTATCCCCTGTATTTTTCTTGGACAAAGATGCAAAAGATACATATACATACATAAATATACATACATACATATACATACATATACATACATATACATACATATACATACATATATACGTGTGTGTGTGTGTGTATATATATATATATATATATATATATATATATATATACACACATATATATATATATATAACATATATATATATATATATATATATATATATATATATATATATATATATATATATATATATATATATATATATATATATACATATACACACACATATATATATATACAACATATATTGACAAATACACGATTTCTGTGTTGCTGTTGCTTTTGTGTATTTTATGTGTATGTATGTTTGTGTTTAGGTCAAAACAGTGCAGCTTATGGAGTGGTTTCCCAGCATTTCCCTTCCCAAACACACACTCTCCCTGTTCAGATGCCACATTTATGATAATCAGAGTATAATTCATTTATTGGGTCTACCTTTGCCATGTGTTGACCCCACGGCCATGTTGCCAGCTCACATCTGGCTGCGTGGTGCGGCGCTCAGTCCTGGATGGGATTTGCCCCTGGTGATGGGGCATCTGGGAGGCCAGATGAAGCCGAGGCTTGATGAGTGCTTTGTCTATTATGGATATGGGGCTTTATGGAGACATTGACAGCTGCACATTGACAGTCTCCTGAGCAGGAGGCCTACTTCAGCAGTTGTGCTCTTTCTGTTGTGTGGAACAGAGGGAAACAAACAGAGAGTGCTGGATGTAAGCTCTTGGCTGCTGCAGGTTTAGAGTAAAACCTTAATTTGATAGGGAAAAAAAGAGGCATGATGGGTGATTTTCTTTAATTTATTCAGCTCAATCTTTAACCTTTTAAAACAGTTTGATTAGGATGTCAACTCAGCTATCAAAAGAAGCCTTCAGATTAAAAATGAAAAAATATTTTCAGTAATTTCAACATTTAAAACATCAGGCATTATACACCACTACCGGATGGGTGAGATGCACCCACTAGTATCAATAAATGTTTCTTAAAATTGCACCAACATTAAAAACTTGGCTGTGATTGAATGGACCTATCAGCACATCCATAAAATGCTCCTGTATGACTCTTAACAGTGGTTCTGGGTTGGAGCTTTGGATGGAGAGAGCGCAAGACTAACACGAATGCAAGATCATCCACTGATAAGAGACGCACAGCTACAGACCAGGCAAACCAGACTGCCGTTCTCCAACCTTCCCTCCTGCCCGCCATTTATGAAGGATTTGGGGATTTCATAATTTCCTGTTCTTTCTGAAAGGGGGATGGCAGCACCTGGTCCACACAGCTGTACTTCATTTAGAGAGCAATTTGAAAAGAGCGAGGGGGAGAGGAGAGGAGCGGAGCAGCCTTGTCATTAAGGGCTCCAGAATGGCCTCCGTTTGTTAGACACATGGCACAGAGTTAATGCTGCTGAATGGGGAATAGGCGCTGTTGATGCTGTCACAAATTTCTCATAAGTGCTACGACATCTGAAAAAGCCACTCCAAGTGCAGGGAGAGTGAGGGGGGGGTTCAATTTTTTCTTATCAAAGGGGTTTTTTTTGGTAGGTAATTGACAGCTGCGGCTAGGATGTAAGCATGTGTTTCTGTCTGCTAAGATGGATATTCTATTTGTGTACCATTTCATCTTCTGCACACCTTGAAGTTTGTTGTGCACGCAGGTGACGGCAGTGCTGGAGTTTGTTTCACTGAGTTGACAATGAGAATAATAAGCAGATTGTTGGTAAACTGAGGTGATGCAAAGGTTTGTAGTGCGGATGCGCAGCTGCCTCGCCTCTTCAGAGTTGATCTAATTGATTTTGACGTGCACATGTGCAGGGGAGAAAAAATAGTGAGGCGGGATCAAAGGCAAACGCTTTATTGCCACATCACAGGCCCCTGCTGCATTTTGAATTCTACCAATCTGTCCAAACAGTCAGATAAAATCCTGCGATGAAGAGATGCGCTCTCTCTCTCCCCCTCGCTCTAGCTTCCCCTCCGATCCCACCTCCCTGTCTCTGTCTCTCTTTCCTGCTGTCTCTCTCAGCCTCTTTTGCTCGTTCTCTCTATTAGAGTGAATCTCAAGTGTTTAAAAGTGATGCAACAGCTACAAGGGCAGTGTGAAAAAAACTAAAACACAAAGGTACAAACTGCAGAAACAACTTGTCAAGAATGTGACAAAACTAAAACAGGATTGGAAAACTGAGTGGGTACGGTAACTGCCACAGAAGCACTAAATTTAGGCCAAAGAACTCCCTTTATTAGTCAAAGCTTAGCTTTTAAGATAGTTAGAAAAGTAAAATAATTGCACAATCAACAGAAACTCTCTTGCTTTAACACCCTGACAAATACACAACAGTGTACAAGGCTGTTGTTTTTAACTAGTTAGCCATCTTGCCTGCTCAGTGAGTGATGGACCTGCGCTCTGTGCTCACTCTTAATGGGATCTGAGTGTGTGGCTCTGAAAGTGTCTGTGGGCAGAGTGTAAGAACAGAACCTCAGTTGGACTAACCACGCTGAGCGCAAAATGAGAAGAAGAAGCACACACATAACACACACACACACACACACACACACACACACACACACATGCACGCGCACACCTGCCAGGTGTGTGAGGAGGCCGTGTGATATGGTGCCGAGCGGCCTCAGAGAGCTGTGCTTCACAAATGAGTCAGAAGCAAATCCTGGTAACAAGCATGCCAGTGGAGAATATCACCACCCAGGCCAGCCATGCACGGACCACAAATGTATAAAACATTTCTTCAGTCAATCTCAGCTCATTCCGTCCGCCTGTTCAGACAATAAGTGACATAACAATGAAGGATCGCTCAGCGAGAACTGGAACCGAGACATATCCGTCACAACTTGAAGAGATCTGTATGGAAACTTGTGAGTGGGCTCTGCTGTTTGTCAAGTGTGCCTTTGGCAGGGCAGTGGTGGTAGTGATGGCGGTGGGTGGTGGTGGTGGTGGTGGTGGAGGGGGTCAGGGGGGGCTCTTGGCTGCTCTCCTCCCTCCTGTCAGCCCCCTCTCTCGGCCAGGCAGGCAGGCTGTGTTGGGCAGCCCGGCTCCTCGGTAGCAGATGCGAGCCCTCATGTCAGAGGCAGGCAGTGGCCCGACGGAGTGCCGCTCGTGCTCATACCTCATTGAGCCATCTCCCCTAGCAGATGGCGCGCTGCTGCGGGCGCTCCTCTCCCCGATAATTACCAGGCCTCGCCACAGATGGAAATGTCAGTCAGCCTCACAGGTCCTGGTTCCTGCCACTGCCTCCGTCCGCGGCCCCTCTACCTAGGCCGGGCGCTGCCAACACTCACCATGTGTTCTGTGACTGCTGACTAGGCAGGCAACAAAAGAGAAATCCGCCCACATGAATATTCATGCAGGGATGTTAGGTGGCTCGCCGTAGACCAGGCTGGGCACCAGCAAATAGTTGGCCAGGTGCGGGCTGTGACACCGTTTTCAAACCTCTTTTTGTCTTCCACTTCTATACTGTGTCACTGCTCTGGTTTCATGACACAGAGCAGTGAAGTATTGATCAAACTCATGGAGAAGGAAAGATGAAATGATACCTTCTGCTTTGTACAGTTGTGGAATGACATATTTAGGAGATTAGGATAACTGTGTTTGCAAAATGGATTAATTCTAGCAGATGCCAGGACTAACCCCCACTTATCTGTGATAAGGTGACCAGATGTCTCAGCTTGGCAAAGGCAACACTCTCCGAGTTTTATTACACGGAGCCAAAGCATCCCTCGAGAAATTTCTCCGTGCATTCACAGATAATCTACCTTCGCAGAGAACAAGGCGACAGGGTTTTACTTCTTTGTGTATTTGTCCGTGTACGAGTGTATGCGGACGTGTTGCCTGGTTGTGGAAAGCTCAAGAAGATTAAACTAAAGTAAATACCTTTGTGCCTAAGTGCCAGCAAGGCAAAGGAAAAAGATAGAGAAAGCAAGCAGTGGCTTATTGGAAATATCACTTTGGCGCCTGTATCTTATAATGATGTTTCCCAGTAGAAAACAACAAAGAAATCATTTTCAGACATCTTAAATGAGCTCTGGTCCATTTGTTTCTCAATAGGAATCATTTATGCATATTTAGCAAGTGTGTGTATGAGAAAGAGAGAGAGAGACAGCCAGAGAGAAGTATGTTATGTATAATCTTTGTCCAATCACCAACTGTACATGAAAATCCATCTCTAATTTAAAATCTTACATTATATGAAGACAACACATCTCTTGTCAGAGGAAAGAAGCCCTTAATATATATTTCAACAGGGAGTTCTTAAAATCCCACTCACTGATTACAGGTGATGGCTGTAGTTACATGTTATACTCAAACAATAACATTTTATCACCCATATGGCCCCTTGTGCACTGAAATGTCTCAAAAGCAATTCTATTGCACTAAATCGTAGGTACAGTGTGTCTCACAGTGACAACGCTTGCAGGTCACACAACATAAAATGAACTAGCAGTGGTTAAGTGAATCAGAAAAATGAGTCATACCAAGAGTCAATGCAAGCAGCATGTTTTTGCTTTATGGAGAGCATCACCAATACCAGTTTGGGGGCAGGCCACAGAGCCCATTCTGCAGGTGGTTAGGAGGCCTTGCTGCTGCAGAGCAATGCACACACAGCTTCAGGCACAGATAAAGAGGATTACTTCTATTACAGATGAAACTTGAAACTCAACTCTGCTGTGTGTTTACAATAAATTAGAAGTGAGTAGTAAACTATTTGTAAGGCAACTATGTGAGTAAGGAGATAAAGCTTAAACACAGTAATGACTATTTTGCTTGAATCCGAGAAAGAAAAAATGACAAACTTTTGAAAAGGCATGTATTTAAACAAAAGCCATGATCAACACAACTTAGTGACAAATAAAAATAATTTAAAAAATGCAGATAAGTACCAAACAGTAAGGATGACACTTCAGCTAGTTTAGCTAGAATGCTAGCCCTTAACCAATGATAATTTACTGCCCCTTCAGCCCTGTTTTTTGTAAAAAAAAAAATAAAAAAAAATTGGTTCCGTAAATTTGAACTGTTTACAGTTTAATACCAGTTGTAATGCTAATTTAGAGGGAAAAAACAACACAACAGATGAGGCTTTCAAAATCTTTAGCCAAAGATCGAAAGAGCTACAACAGCTCTAAAAACCAGAGTACCCTCCAACTAGCTTAAACCGGCTGGAGCACAGTCATAAATATCTAGCTACAACCAAAATTAAGTCACAACTTCTTCCTGCACTTGCAGGCAGAGACTTAGACAATTTAACCAACATTTTATGAATAAAAAACTTCAGTAGCTATAGGCCTATATCATTTTACAGAGAAAGAGTGACAGTAAAACAAGGAAGATTGATAGCTTACTAGCCATTCCGCAATTTTTATACATACATATATATATATATATATATATATATATATATATATATATAATACAAGTAATAGGTTAAGTGGGTTGGTTTAAAGCAGACTTGCCAAACAATCAACAAAACAAGCTTCAAATATCAAAAAGCACTGACTAAATCTGGCTACCTAAACTAGGTAAACTTGCTAAAGTGCAGTCACAGCTCGCCTTGACCAAAGGTAATTTACAGACTGTCTGCCCCACTTTCTGTAAATTAATGTTCACGTCATTAACAATTTACTAAAACAATGTTTTAACCAGCAGTAACCTATTTGTAATTGCACGGAGAAATCAAAATAACACAATCAAAGTAGTTCAGCTTTTAGCTAACAAGTTAAATAAAGTACCACTGTAGTTTGTTTTTAGCCCTAAAATGTGACCTTTTCTAACAGTTTTATCAGTTGCAGAAAGTCTGAAAAGCTAAGCAATGCAGATGATTATTTCACCATGGAGTTTTATTCTAGCCCAACAGCCAAACCTTCACTCACTCTTGTCTGCTAGACTGTGAGTTGAAACTTTGAAACACATGATGTAACATGAGAGCAACACAGTCAGCATAAAATAACCAAAAGAACCCAGCCCCTATTCAAGACTGAAAGCTGTCAGCATCCGCAGGCAATTACCTTGTATGCAATGCCAAACAGTAGCCTGAAAAGTGAAAAACAGGCTTTTGTGATTAAAAACTGTCTAAATCCTATTAGCAGCTAACAAAAGGGAAAGATGTATGGACAAGGGCTCATGCTAACGTCATGTGTCTGCATATTATTTGAATTATTTACCATTTCGCAGCCACTTACAGGGCCTTGGTCAGACTATGAGAGTAGCAGTGCATGATATAACCTCTGATCATAATAAAAACGGTCAATTGAGACTCAAGATATCACACCTTTGTGTTGTACAGATGCAGTTCAACAGAATGGCAACAGTCTGCCTCCCTTTTTTCTTTCTTCTTTTTGTCTTGAGCTGACAAAGCTGGCCCCTCATTTCCATTCTGCCCATTATGTAAATGAAGCCGGATCACATATTGGTTCAAATGAGTAAAGCAAGTGCAGAGGCCAGGTTTCCTTTAGGAGCAAGTGGAAATTTGCACTTAAAAGCTATTTTGTGTGCTAAAACAATGGCCCAGGTGCTGTGCCCTTGACCAAGGGCTTTATCGTCTCCTGTGAGGCAGAAAGTTGGTGTCACACCTGTTTCAGCCCCTTTCTGTCAGCTCCTGGCTCAGCTCATTCAGTCTGGCTGACAATTGTGTACAGATGATGCTGTCAAAATGAATTAAAGGTTTCACTGCTTTCCAACCCCTCCACTTCACTTCTGAGTGATAGCAAATGTGTTGCTGATAGGAAGTTTGTGTTTATGTACTTATTCTGGATTTCTGTAGACTGAAATATTCTCTGGTGTTAAATACATCTTCATTACCTGCTCAGTGTTGTCAAGGGGGCTCTACGTTTGAAAGATTAACAACAGAGGCCATATGTTATTTGTTGCCTGGTAGGATTTTCTTGCCTCATACAATCCTGTTGTTTGTCAGTAGACAAAGCTAGATCACAGAGATTAGCACCCATCACCTAATGCATTCAATCAGCAAATTACATCAAACCCAATCAAACAATACTGACTTCTGGCGCTTTACCAAAGAAAAATCACTCCTCTGAGTATTTCCTCTCATAATCTGTTAGCAAGCGGATGATTTAAGTGTAAACAGCAAAGCATGCTTTCTCATGTTACACTTACAGTCAATAAAGCTAAAAGTACTGCATTCTGGTAATAATTGGGTAAAAATTATTAGATTTCTTTTCAATCTATTTTTGGAAACTTTCTAGAACTATCAAAAAATATCAAAAAAATCTAACCCAGCATTTTCAAAAAAAAAAAAAAAAAAAAAATATGGTAGAGCCTCCACAAATTTTGTGAAAGTGTACAAAACATAACCCATTCATAATTTGTTGTCTCGCAACCTCTTAATAACTACAACATTCCTAGAAGTTTCTGCAAAGAAATTGTCCTATATGTAAATTTCCATTTTTTTTTTTTAATTCTCACATGATTTTAATTCAAAGATTAACTAACAAAGGAGGTGCTAGCAGAAAAGTTTTGCAAATTCATGAAAAGCCATTGCAGCTACTCTCCCGTGTTTTAAATCAGCGTGCTAGGTGAACCAAATCATTGTGCTATGTTTGCTAGTAACCCAATATAGGTTTTAAATTGACAAGATACTAAAAGAACACTTCAGATTTAACAATACGTCCCAATATGTTTATATTTGGGGGCATGATGTAATGTCTTCTCATCAAGTTGAACTCTTCAGAAGTTACAGGACGCCTGTTCTGAAGTGAAAACACATTGAGCGACAAATTCTCCCCTGGGCTTTGAGTGTAATTATAAATTTGTATGAGTTTGATGAGATAAAGAAAAACAATGGTTGCAATAAATGTTTAAAAATGAGTTTCTACTTACTGCGGCTAATTCTTTTCTGAACATGAAAGTGTCCCCTTATCAACAGGGATCAAACTATGCAATTAACATTGGGCACAGATAACGCATAAACAGTCTGAAAAGTGAAAAGCTGTTCTCTGCTGCTATGCTCATTGGCATTGCACTCACAAAAAAAATCATTTCAGTCCAAATACCACATGCGCTTGTTTTTGCAATCTGCACCGCACTAAGGGCCTGCTGCTTTCACAACCTGTCCTGAAGGGAGAGCGAGTGAGACGAGCTGTCTGTAAAAAGAGGGAGCGAGCAAAAACTGGAAAAAAAAAAAAAAAAAGAAGTAGCAAGTAGTTGAGAGTGGGTGTGCGTGAGCGAGTGGGAGAAAGTAAGAGTTGGGTGACCTTGTTACCAGTTGGGTTGAGTTGGACAGGCTGGTAGGAGGTTGCTGTCTACGGGGAGGGACAGACAGATGCTCGCTCTTCTCCCTGGGCAAAACATCTCGCCTGGTGCAGGCAGCACACAATCTGGCCCGGGCAGCTGTAACCCTAATGATCACTGGTGGCGCTGCACCTGACCGACCGACCGACCAGCTCCACTCTCGCTCAGCCCTCCCCTTCCCCCTTTTCTCCTCCACTCCCCGGCCCCTCAGTCTCCTCTTTGACCTCCAACGCCTCCAAACTCTGAGTGGAAACTAGTTGTGTTTGAAAAGCACAGAGAAAGACAAGAAAGTCGAATAAGAAGGTAGTTAAAGGTGATATTAGGAGGGTGAAAATATGAAAACGATCAGGAGGAAAAGAAGTATAAAGAGCGCAAGATGTATGTCAAAATCAGGGAATTACATGAGAAAAACGCTGTATTTCATAAATTAAATACATCAAGCAATAAAGTTACAATACATATAAAGGGCGAAGGAATGGCGGCTAGTGAGAAAAGACGCTGAAAAGTGCCTCATTTCCTGCTACCACTGATCCAGCCTGAGCTGCTTATCAGGTCTCTCCCACACTGCTCTCTGGTGTAATCAGAGCTCAAACTCCTGGAGCCCTATGGAAGGATGGATGGAGATAAATAATATGATGGATGTATATGTGTACAGTGATGGTTGAAAAACAACTAGCTTGTTAGATTTGGAGCATGTGCAGCTTGGATACTTTCTAACTAACTCTGATGTTTTTGTTTTCAATAAAAGAAATTGTTGCAAGAAGAATCCGGTGGCTTAGATCTCACTACAACAGGAAGCTAGCTGATGGAGTAGGATTCAAAGGCATACACACAAGATTGTACTTGAAATTCACCTTAAGATTCAATCGATTCAAGGAGACATTTTAAAATCTGCCTACTTATGAAATCTCTGCTGTTTCTGTTATACTTTCGCTCATGGCATCTTAAGTGGGCAGTGTTCATCCTGACTCCTCTGCATATTAAAGAGAACTACTAACAACTCAAGAGGTTGGACAAAACTTTCCTAATATGGGAAAAATTGGCAGCAAATAAACAAAACACATAAAACGAAGACATCCAGACACATTGTTTTTGCTGCATTTTTTATATTTCAGAGGAATTTGTTTTACTAAACATGTTTTTATTCAGTGGCTGAATTATAAATTGTAAGACTCCTAATCCATATTAATCAAAGCTGAGCTTGTTTTTTTTCCAGCATGCATCCCACTCACACACACATCAGCATACACACTATACATAAAAGGTCATCCAAAACACCCCCCTGTGGTAAACATTTTAATCCCAATTAATCGCTAATTTAGCTCATCATTCCATCCACGCATTTCAGAGTGACAGTCTGATCTGGATTTGCTCCGGTGACAAAAAGCTCATCTCATTCATGAGCTTCAAACATGATGAGGAGGGAATGATGGAAGATTTGGGTTTTTGGTTAAAGCATGTACTTTCAAAAGGGGGTGCTAGTTATCTTCATTTGGCTGCTCTGCCTGTAGTGCACTGAACGGGTTACAAGCCTAGTTAGACTGAACAACAGAAGACCATGTATGATAACAGAGTGATGTTGTGGCTAATTTTACTTTTGAAAAAGTGTGATTTATAAAATCACCTATATTTAAAAATATATGTAAATATATTAAAGTTTGACAGACTCCTTTAACACCATGTTTCTTCCTCTCTATTCACCTCAAATGATTGTCTCTGCTTTTCAAAAAGAAGAGGTGTGAAAGCATGTGTCTTTACAGCGGCAGAAAGAGTTGGAGAGCTGGATGTCTGAGAAAAAGAGAGCTTCTGTGAGTGAGTGAGAGAAAGAGGAGTGAGAGCTTGAGAAGAGGGGATCGTGGAAGCGAGTGTGTTTGGAGATCGTCCTGGGCCAAGAATGTGTCCGTGACTGCTGCTCTGTGTATCTGCCTCGCCTTGGTGACACCAGTGACACAGACATTTCCCAGCAGCCTCCTTGCAGTCCCGAGCCTCTGCCGCTCTTCCGGGGGAGCCAAACTACACACACACACACACACACACGCACACACACAAATATACTGCCATCACTACACACTATCACTCTGTCTTTCCCCTCTCTAGGCCAGGCAACAGGCTCTGTGTTAGCCTAAGCAGACCAAGACTGTCAGGACCATATGACCCCGGCAGGGTTTCCCAAACTGTGCTGCTGCTGCTGCTCTGTTAGCATACTCTGTCGGCCAAGACTGCTCATGGTCACAGTATGTTTTCAGTACAGCAGCTCCTCCACCGGGGTTTGTTATGCATACATCAGCCTGGTTTTGAGGGGTTATCATGCTGGCATTGTGCCAGTTAGATGTCAGTCAGCAGTTTAATGTGCTGTAGTTGGTCAAGTGCAACCACTGTACAGAAAAGTTCAAAAACATTTGACTAAGTGCAAATTTATACGTCTGTTAAGATTTCTGGCTTAAACTGCCTCAATCTAATCCTATGACCATGACACCCCACCTAAAAAAAATAAAATAAAATGAAAAAAAAAAAAAAAATAAATAAATAAATTAATTAATTAGTTAATAAAAAGCTAGATGTATAAATAAATAAAAAAAAATAAAAATATATACTAGTGATGTTGATACAGATAATGACCCAGAGTGACACTGATTATGATTATAATACAGTTACTGACACCAATAAATAACACAGTGATAATTTTACACACACTGATAACAGTAATTATACAGATACCAATGCTGGTAAAGATGTCAAAAATGATATTGAAAAAAATGATAAAAATAGAGATAACAAAACAGACACAAATATAGATACAAAAGTTGGTTAAAAAAAAAGAAATGCATACTAATAATAATACCAATACAAATAACAATACATCCAAAAATAACAATACAGATGTTGATAACAGATGGACACAGCAATTTCAGTCAAAGCTTTTCCTTTTATTTTTTCAACCAATATCAGGCATACTTTTATCATGTGAGTATTAGAGGAGAACTCTGTATTGGATTTTTCCAGTGACTCAGATGATACTCAGTTTCAGACTGTATAATAAATGGACGTGGTCTCAGGGACTTCACCTGTCTGTTTCTGAAAGCTTTGAAGCAAATCATTGGCAGGGGCCATATTGGAAATGAGGCGGGCTTTGAGACTGCTTGGGATCAGCCAATTTGAAACAGGAAGGTTAAAAGGTCCCTCCGTAACATTTCAAGTATTTATGTCGATGTATCTGCCATCTCTCACTACATAAAGTGTGACATAAAACACAAGAATTTCTACCAATAAAGAATACTTGTCATATAGTAACAATGGTGGACGGATGATGGACAGACATACAAGACACTAAAAATCCACAAGCCTGGATTCGTCCAGAGTTCATATCCTCCTCCAGCAGCCCAGCTGTCTATCTGCCATGTTTTCTTTATCAGCCCCCTCGTCATCCGGCAGCCCTGCACATGACCAAATTAGTCCCAGTATCAGCCGTTATCTGGCCACCAATGGCCGGCTGGCCTGCCTGACCAAAATCACTCTGCTACACTACACTGGCTGCCACGACCTGAGGAAACCCAGGCTGCGGATCTTGGGGTTTGAGCCTCTACAGACTCCACAGAGCTCCAGCACATGGGAAAAAAAAGGCCTCACTTCCTTTTAAGGTGGCTGGCCTTGCTTTGGTTTATAAATATATGAAGTAGAAATTATATATTTATATAGCAAGTGAGGGTCAGTGGGATCCCTGAGGTAAAGTAAAAAAGCTCTAGGAAGGTAGAGGAAAAATAATAAATGAGATTGTAGAGGTATAGACCTGGGGATATTTGCTTACTTAAGGTTCTGCCGGCAGCAGATGTACACCGACCTTGTAACTTTGAGTTTGTGGAATGGCTGTGCTCAGTGGACGCCCTGGCAGAGTGCTCTCTCTCTCTCTCTCTCCTGCATAAGCAAAGTCGAGGGAAGATTAGAATTTGCACTTGGCTGGCATTACTACATGAGTCACTCATGCCCTCCATGTGACGTCTTAAGTAAGTTTCAAGAAGCAAAGTCTTAAAGTAGAAGATTAGCCACTGGCATATGTATTCCTCTTAATTCATGTAGTATTTTTCTGCTTGGAACTCAGAGCTTTGCAGTCCCATGACCTTAGGTGCACTGGAGATTAGTTTTAATTTCAAAAGCACTTTCTGAAAACTTCTCATGTTTAATTAGAGGAGCTGAAAAAAGAAGCTGATAAAAGAGTGTATGAAAAATTGATATAAAGCGTTTCTGTTGCCTGTTGCTTTAATGTGATATTCAGTGTAAAAAAAATATCTTAAGTGTGGTTCAAAGAATATACAAACAGGAGCACGCAGTGTACATGTACAACACCAAACACATGCAAATGCATGCATACATACACAAGACGCTACAAAGGCCCAACAGGGATGGGGAGTGTGTGTCAGGGGGACAGGAGGGATGCAAAGAGGTGCCAAAGACCACAGCACACTCTCTGTGCCAAGCAGAACTGAGCGCCCGCTGCCATCCAAACATAAATAAAGTGCTTTTGGCTCCCTGCAGCCACCAGTGTGTGCCGTGCATTCGCCAAGCGTGTTTTTTTCTAACAAAGTTAAAAACAGGACAAATTTGATGCAATCACTTGCTGGAAATAAATATGTGCCATGTCTTGGACGGATAGGGTGTGAATCAGATGGTCGGTCAGTTATTAAGTTTCATAACATAACTTCAGGATAGATTTCCTATGCTGCCTTGGAGGGGCAAGACTCAGATTGGGCACACTACAGAAGTTTCTCCATATTTACTTCTTGCAGCTATGCAGGATGCCAACAGGAGAAAGCACATATTGAACCATATGAGAAACGTACTGATCCCTCTTACTGGAAAACTATGGTTCAGATATAAAAGGACTGGACTATTCATAAGAAAAAAAATCACACAAGAAAAAATGATATTCTGGCTTTTTTTTTTTTTTTTAATCCCTTCTGCCGGTGCATTAGATGCTGTGTTTGTAAGTATGCGTGGGTGTGTATGCAAGTGTGCGGGCGTGTATGCAAGTGTATGGGTGCTGTTCCAAATAGCCCCAGGCTCTATTCCCACTCTTCACCCTGACTGATTATGGCCCTGATCTCCGCTGCTTCATGAACAACGCTCACACCGCTGTTGATGCCCTGGCCGATGACTCCTGGGCGGGTAAAAAGGCATACTGCCATATCAACAAGCTACTTTCTCTGCCAAGGAGCTGACCTGCCACTCACACCATCAGCTGGATTCTCAGCGTCTCTGTCTCTGCCCCATCATCTCCTCACCTCAGTCCATGCTACTGCTGTTTGCTCTCAGATAGCTCCCTGCATAAATAGAAGGGTTTAAAGCCCCGTAAGCCCCTGCTCCTCTCCTCACCCTGTTAGGTTACTACTGACTTTAATACCTTGAGATCAAAGTTGTGCACGCAGTGTAAATCCCAGGGTGGAGAAATAAGCTGGAGGAATTCATAGTGGCAACAGTCACTGCTGCTAACACTTAATGTCACAATAACACTTAAAAGATGGATGTAAGCCAATGACATGTTGGTTTACAAAATGAGGTCAGGTTTATCTATTTATAAGAGGCATTTATAATTAAAATGTAGACAATCCTGTTGTGAAAAATTGAAGTTTCAAAACTAAATGCCTTTAATGTCTCCTTGTTATCAGCATCTCATTGTAGTGCAGCCTTATCCTAACCTGGATCAGCAGCCTCCTCAGACTGGGTGTAAGCTTACACAGACCGCTTTGGTGAAATCCATCTCCTCCGTCACAGGCTGTGGGAGCTAACTGGCCGACTGTCTGGCTAGCTGGCTGGTTAAGTGAAACCCTGCAATCGCTCTGTTGAGGGGGGATTTCTTCCGGCACTGACCACTCAGCTCCATTCCAGAGCAGTGACTCCAACAGGAAGTAACACATTAACAGAACAATCAAGTTCCTTGTAAGGGAGCTTTACACTGCCAGAGACTGCCATTAACACCACTGAAGGATCTGCTCAGCTGATAAGGTCTGACAGAAGGAAGCCACTGTTGGCTTTACAGGTTGTAAAAGATAAGTAGGTAAAATCTGAGACTTGAGATTACAGCTTTCTTTAAATCTTTTAGATTATTTAAGATAAAAAAGAGTAAAAATACTGAATCAAATAGGTTGTGATAAAATGGGATGTATCAACACATATCTACTATCTCTGTCAGAGTTTTTGAAACAGTTGTAAAACTGTAAGTATGTTTAAAACTACAATTAATTAATAAGACAAAAATTAATATGATACACGCCTAACTGATAACTTTTGCAAATTTTCACTCATTTTGAATTTGATGCCTGCAACACGTTCCAAAAAAGCTGGGTCATGTTTACCACTGTGTTACATCACCAGTAACAATAACCAATCAATAAGCATTTGTGAACTGTGGACACTAATTGTTGAAGCTTTGGAGGTGGAATTCTTTCCCATTCTTCCCTGATGTACAACTTTGGTTGCTCAACAGTACAGAGTGACCGTTGTTGTATTTTGCACTTTATAATGCATCAAACATTTTCAATGAGAACCAGGTCTGGACTGCAGGCAGGCCAGCCTTGTGCCTGCACTCTTTTACTACGAAGCCATGCTGTTGTAACACGTGTAGAATGTAGCTTGCTGAAATAAGCAGGGACGTCCTTGAATAAGACATGGCTTGGATGGCAGCATATGTTGCTCCAAAACCTGTATGTACCTTTCAGCATTAATGGAGCCTTCATAGATGGTCAAGTTAGCCATACAATGGGCACTAACACACCCCAATACCATCACAGATGCTGGCTTTTCAACTTTGACCTGAGAACAATCCCGATTGTCCTTTTCCTCTTTTGCCCGGAGGACACGACCTCCATGATTTCCAAAAACAATATGAAATGTGGACTCTTCAGACTACAGCACACTTTTCCTAGTAGCAACAGCACTGTTAATGACATTAGTTAAGTTATTGGAATAAACTGCCTGCCTCCTTGGATATCCATTATGGCTAACATCGGTCCTGTACTTCACTCAAAAACAAAAACTCCAGGGATTAATGAACCTTTAATGAAAACATGATGTAAATCTTTCCAAGTCGCAAATAAAGGCTGATTCAGTGTTTGGCATCGCCATGGTTCAACAGCTGAGATACTTCTGTTATGTTCTCACCAGATAACATGCATTTTGACTTTTGAAAGACTCCCAGGGCTCCTTGAGTTCTTATCTAATGAGGTATTTGCTCTTTAAATATTTATTATCAACGCAGATACTTGGAATATTCGGTGTGGAATCTGCTGTGAGGTTTTTGTATATACTGTGATGATAACAGGAGTTTTTTGTACCACAGAGAAGGACACAAGATAGAGCTCTGCTACCCTCCCCCCGCATCTCCAGACTTCTTCTAACCCTTGGAGAGGAGGAGAACACAGTCGTATGTGGCAGGTGGACTTCCTGTCTTTGTAATTAGAACCAAATTAGGTTAAACTGCAGTTCTTCCCCCAGCCCACAGTCCATGGAGAGTCTCTGACCCTGCACCTCCAGGCACACAGAATTATCCCGGCCACACACTGGGAGCCTAATGGATGACTGTGTACACTCCGGCTGCCGTCGCAAGGCTAAATAACACCCTGCACCTGCACATATCGCACATGCATGCTTTCTTGTCATTAAACACAGCATTATATAGCTCCTGAGTGTTTACACAGTTGGGCTGCTGCTGTTGTGCAGGTGGGGTTGGGATGGGAACAAAGCTAGGGTCCTGTTGGTCTGAGATGGAGTCTTTATTTTTGGTGTGAGGTAGAGCTCTAATTGAAGACTGATGGATTTACATTAATTTCCTGCTCACACCTGCCTCCTTTATCTGCTCTCAGATAGCACAGGAGCGATGGGTCTGCTGGCAGGACCGCCAAGCCTTTCTATTATGAATAATGGGCAGAGCAACCGAATGCCTCTCTGCAACGTACACAACCACCAACCACACAGAAATGGTATTATTCAGTGCAGTTGGTAGCACAGTAGCAAATGTACCTGAGAAAGTGTGAAGCCAGCGTGTTTGGGCTGCCAATAAAAAAATAACAGAACAGGGAAGAGGACAGGTGCAGCTCCTCTCCTGCTGCTGTGTGTGTTCGTACCACACAGCTCAGATTTGGTCGACAAAATGAGCCGATTTTTCAAGTGGAAAAGCTGCAAACAAAAGTAACTGAATACATTTGTTCAAATTCGGCGGCTTTCCAGAACACATGTGCATTAACAAATCATACCACACAGCTGTGAATACTGATGTCTGATTGGTCAATAAAGATATTTCACAGTATGATACATTATCTTAATCAGATAGCTGTGATGAAAAACAGACTTGCTAATGAGCTGTGTCCAGAAGGGTGGCATGGGATGGCACGTTCCCACATTTAAATCTGATTGGCCACCCCAGGTGCTGTCTCAAAGTACTGAGATATGATTAGCTAATTGCCTTGTGAGAGGCGGGACTCGTGATGAAATCAATGATTTGGGTGGTGGCTGATTTGGTGTGTCATCCCTGTTTCATTTGTCAAAAAGTTATACAAAGGGTCAATAAAACTCCTCATGTGCAGAGGCTACAGCCTTTGAAGTGGGCCCCTGTCCCTCTTTCCCTCAGTTTCATCCTATTCTCTCGATAAAGACGTACAACTCCACAACTACTTAAAGAAATCATACACAGAAATATAACTATGATACTTTAAGGATAGCTGCTAAGGTAGATAAAAGATTAAAACAGCGAGCGAATGTAATGCTATTAATTCCTGTGTGTGATTACTCCTGCCTATGTCATAGCCTCAGTCAGGTGCCTGTCCAGACATCAAACATGTCTATAGCCATATGACCTGATGGCAATACCACATTTCAGCATATCAATCCATTTAAGGAAAGTCTGGTACAACTGAAATTAAACCTGTTCAAGCAGCAATAAAACCATGAAATCTGCACTTTTGATCTGTCCTTTTTGTGTCTTTGGCTAACATGGTGCCATTGTCTTCAGTTGTCAGGTCCATTGGTTTTAGCTTCATGTTCCATTGCTTTATTTTACAATGTTAGGCGTATAACTTTTGTTTGTAGCTTGAAAGTTCCTTTCACTTCTCTAGAGGATTTTAAAGCTATTAAATGAAATATCAGACTTACAATCTGTCTCTCTGAAGCTCTGGTGTTGATTTGGCTTTTCTCATATGCCTTTTGTTGTTTTGTGAAAATGGTTTTGTGAATTCTGATTTTGATTTTCAAATTAAGTTATTATTAAATTTTGGTATAGAGGTATAAAGTTGAGTACATTTCATATCAGCGCATTCATAGTTATTTATCTATTAGCCTGTTAACACTGTGGCATTTAAAAGAAAGAGAATTTGGTCAATCAGAAGTTGACAAAATTAAAGAGCATAAAACTGTAGTGGTTTTCATGATTTTTTTGTTTTTTTTAACCTAAGTTTTGTTTTAGTTTTAACAACTTGTTATTACAAAATTTCACAAAGAATAATATAACACTTATAAAATAAAAAAAAGCAGAATAATACATTAAATCAGGTAAGATGACAGATAAATAAAGTACAAAACAAAATTTAAAACTTTGGGATTCAGGTACTTTAATTCACCAACACAGCCAGTTTAGGGCTTCACCTTCCAACAAACACATCTTTCTGCAGTCTCAGGGAGTAAATTATTTTTTCAGACCACATGCTAATGGGAAGCCCCCAAGTGATGGGGGCTCAGATTTTAACCACATAATAGTGATGCATTTAGCCACTGATGTCAGAGGTATTTGTAAAAGGTACTTTTTTTCCTCTTCCATCAATTCCCTTTGGTGTTACACCCAACAATACCACCCTCAGATCCTTTGGGAAGTCTTGGTGAAACACAACCTTCCACTTAAATTCCCTCCATACATTTCAACTAGTGACTAGGTGTATCTTGGAACATATTTCCTCCCATAGGTCCTGTGATATGTCAGTATTCATCTCACTTTCCCATCTCTAAAACTGTAGTGTTTTAAGACTAGTTGGTGGAAAGGAGAAGATAATGTTTGATAGTTACAAGGCAGAACACTGACTTCAGGTGCTGCATGGGGGGGGGCTTGTCCTGTTTTACCATAAGAAGAAATTTGAAGTTCATGATTTTAGGCCTTTTTGAAAAGGCTAGAGTAGCTAGTTACCCGACTACTTCTGGCAAGAAATGATAATAATTTTTCAATACGTTGTATCAAATTTCTATTGGAAGTAACCGTGTAATAAGCTGGCATCAGGACTTTAACTGCTCTGACAACCCCCTGATTGTCCATTAAAATGATAAACTAACTCATACCACCCTCTCAAAGCCACCAGTTGGAAGTTTCAGTTGATCAGCTGAGGGGAACATTAAACCCGTCCCTCATCTGTCTGTGTAGTGTTTGGAGGGGGGGGATCTGACCTAACATGGAGTCTGAAGGCTCAGAGGCCAGGGGCTAATAGTGAAGAGCCGTGAGCTGTCAAATGTGACTGACAGAGCTAACTGCTCCACAGAGATGACAGAAGAGAGGAGAAGGGGGACAAAGCAAACTACACTGTATGGGAAGTCTGGAAAGGGAGGGTGAGGAAGAGAGGGAGGGGGAGCAGGGGTGTACAAGCTGTAGGAAAAAAGAAATGATGGAAAAAAGAGGAGTATAATATCTCCTCCAATGGTTCGGGGCAGACCCCACCAGCTGGAGAATAATTGCTGAGTTGGGGAAGGGAGAGGGGAACAGGCTCACATGATTGACTTGTCATTGATCATAATCTTAATTGCATGCATCCAAATCCCCTGGGTGTGATTTGTCCACTTGGCACGTGTGTGAGTGAGTGTGAGGGTGTGAGTGCGTTTGTGTATGCATGCATGTGTTAATGTGCCTGTCCAGTACATGGTTTGTTGTATGTCTGAATAAAGTCAGGATAAGGTGTTAAAATTCAAAAGACTTGAAGAGAAGAATAACAGAAGAGTCGGCCTGAGTATCCCAACCCAAAACATGTTCTTTGGGTTTTAACTCATGATGAACACATTTGAATATTTTAGACCTAAAGTGTTAGTCATATGTTGTGTGTATTTCTCCTATTTGTAGGGCAGCTGCACACCACTAGCTGTGCAGTAGCTCTAGTCTCTGGCTATGATCATTATGTTATAATGCTCTACGACCCAAATGTAGACAGGCACAGATGACAGATGGCATCTCTTAGCCAGGTGCAGTTTGGCAGTATTTTTATGCAGAAAACATAGATAAAGCTGTATACAAGTTGGGATTCATCTGACCTTTTTGGTAGGCTTTCCCACCAAAAAGCAGCTTTGGGTATTTCTGTCATTTCTAGTAAATGAAAGTGAGAAGTATACAACATCATATAACACTCAAAACATTAACAGACAACAACAGAGAGATGTAGTTAAGTTAACTACTTCACTCTGAAGTAACCCCAATCAATGAGAGATCAGTACAACTCTCTTATCCATGTTGTTCATTAGAAGCTAGCACCAAATCTAGTAAGCCTAGCTTGATTAGCTTAGCTCAGTGTAGTTTAAAATCTGACATGGCACAAAGATAATACAATCAGCATATTTTAAGATTTAAGTATCATGGTTTTTGACTCTATGGGGTAAAAGAAGTGCAAGACGAATAAAACTAGCATTCCCAGTCTCTATGCTAAGGCAATAATTAAGTATTCTTAGTTCAAAATACAATGATGGCATACAATTTTACTGTCTATACATATGACATAATTTGGGATGACACACGAACTGGCATAACATTTTAAATGAGCACTTATTTTTCATTAAACAAACAAAGTTCAGTTTCAACATTTCACATTTTGTCTTAACGCTATTTTTAATTCAATATAGGATTTAAATGATTTGCAATCGATCAAGACATTTTTTAAATAAGGGATGCATTATCAGAGTGTAAAAATATGACACACCCTCAAGTTTTTTAGAGATAAGATAAAGGAAAAAGTTTGTTGTTTTTTTTCAAACCACCAGTTTTGGCCACAATGTAATACATTATCAATCGCAGAATCAACTGCAGGTCCAGTCTTCCTTCAACAATGGATCCGTGTTGGAGAAAACTTCTTTCAGCTTTAAGCTTTACTAGAACATAAACCTTTAAGTGGTAAAAACATGGGAAAGTATTGCAGATCTCATGAGCCAATTGTGTGCATTTGAAGAAGTTAAATCCAGACTAATGATTCACAGATGTTGCAAAGTACCAGCTAGATATCGCATTTTTTTCTTTCTTTGGATTGGCAGGGTGAAGAAAATAAAAGCAGTGAAGCGTCCATGGAAATGTCAGGCAATTTTTAAATGTAGTTTGATGAGTAAGTGAACCCACTGATTCATTCTTATTTCTAAATACTGTATGTATATGTTTCCTATTAGTGACTGATAGAAAATGATCAGAAAAATGACCTCATCCACTTACACTTGCACACACCAGCATCAGTTTTCTTCCCATGTGTTTTCTTGTTTTATGGAGAGATTGATGTGTGGTTAAAAAGCGATCCTAGAGTGAGAAACTGACCTTTCTTTAATGCTTTCTTTTAGCATTTGCACAAATGGGAGTTTTATGTCGAGGCTCTGGTGAGCATTAACACAAAGGCCAACAACTGGAACAGTATTGCCAATGCCAACGGAATAAGTGCGTGACTAGAAGGAAAATATACACACCACCCTGTGCTATTGTACACACTTGGAACATTGGGATAAAATCATTAGCTGCCACCGGGAATAACATCTGTAGAGCTTGGCATGTCGACTCATCATGGTGCTCAACATACAAATAAAATTACTTTTATTTAAAACCAAGAACAGAGAATGTGTTTAAAATGATTTTAAGATAAGAAGCTTGAGTGTTTAAAATATGTTTTAGAATGTGCAGCCATGTGTAGCGTTTGTTCATAGCGGGTGATGTTTCTGTGTGTGAGTAACCTCTGGGAGCTCAGCTGTGGGACAGCAGGAGGGTCTACAAACCACTGGCCAGTCATGTGACCTTTGACACTGAGGAACCATATGTTTTGAAAAACAAGGAAAGGCGATGATGAAGTAACCCATACAATGGACACTTTTAAAGCGCTGTGATAGGATGAGGAGAGAAAAAGGAGAAACTTGTGAAATTAGACAGCCAACTGATCAAATTTAGTACACCAAGAGTCAGTACTTTAGTACAGCTATTTTAAAATTATGAGCTTCTAAGGATTTTGTCTTAATATTTTTAGATCAAATATGTCAAAACCTTGCTTATTTAACCTCGGATTGACAGGAATTTTGCTCCCTCTGTGAACTGACCCTTTAAACAGACGAGCAGGCAGATTGCGAGCTCAATTGAGAGTACTCCTGTGTGTAGAAATGTATGAGCATGTGTGCAAGTTATTGGGTAAAGAGAGAGAGAGAAAGAGAAAGAGAGAAAGAGAGAGAGAGAGAGATTGTATATGTGCGTCAGCTGCCCGAGAGAAGTGGGAAACAGGACAAGGTTAATGTTCTATGACAGACAGAAGCCAGCAACTCTCTTTAATGTTGCTCCCATTAGGGCGCTCCCGGTGCTCACATCCCACTCTAGCATCCTTTAGAAGACGCCTCTGCCAACAACTGGTGGGAGAGCAGCAGCGTGCCAGCTGCCAAACATGACATTTGCTGGCTAGGCCACTGAACCCCAGCGGGTGACATCTGCAGAGCAGCCTTTCATCCCCTCGTCGGGTACCTGTGTGGCCCCCGGCCCCTGAGAGCCAGGATGAATGCACTCACTCTTTCTCCCAGCTGGGTTCCTCATAGCCACAGGGCCGCGGTGCTGACACACACACATTTGCACAGACAGATATACAGCACACACACACACACACACACACACACACACACACACACACACACACACACACACACACACAAATATGCAAGTACATGTGTTTTACACCCACACACACGCACAATCAAACTCATGGGCTCGCATGAAGAGCACGCCACCTCTGCTTCGCTAACACCTCCACACAACAAACAGCTCCCAGCGTCAACATCTGCAGCTCTGGGGGCTGCTTTTGTTTCCCCATGTTGTTTCATCATCATGGGGCTGGAGCTCAAGTCATGCTGCTATTGCTGTTATTTCAACCACAGGCCCCAACGCGACTGGAAGCAAGTGACGCGAACGAATCCTCAGCAGAGTTCGATCAAATATGCAAATGCAGACCAAGCCAGGAGCAGGTGAACACAGAAAGCACATACATAGATTAAGATACAGAGTATGAGAGGTGGGGGGAAAACAGATAACTGGTAATGGAAGCAGAACAACAGTTACTATTCAGATCACTTGAAATTATGACTCCCACATCTGTCTACGATTGTTTTAATCTTGCGGTTCATCTCAGTGGTGTTAAAATCTGCTGATTTGCAACTTGTTGATGTTTGATTGGTGCATATAAAAAAGCTGCTGGTAAAATAGCATGCTTGTGGAAAGTGTTGTCAAGCTGTGGGTTATTAAAATGAAAGTTTTTTTCTTTTTTCACATCACATTCATGAATCTAATTTCACAACAGTAATGTCCCACTTCTCCCCTTCTCAGTCCTGCATGGTGCGATAATACAGCTGATAGTCAGGATCCACTTCACTCCCAGAAGTGTCTACACTGCCAGTATGTTCCTGTTTCTCTTCTCTATCTCTTTAATCAGGCTTGATCTTTGACCACTTGTTGTTATGAGAGGTTCTGTGTAGGGGTTCTGCTCCCGGCTGACATCCCATTAGCCCCACATTAGGAAATTCTAATCACTGTGCCACCGGGACGCTGGGACTCACAGCTCCTATTTCACTTAACCTCCAGCAGGAGAGATCAGACTCTGCGTCTCAATGTTTGTCCCTAATTACCTCCCTACAGTGAGCTGCCACACGCAATTTAATCCAATTTTCATCCCCTCTCATCTTTAACATCTCGCAAAGCAGTCGCACATGCATGCTACAGTTTTTCATTCACAAACATGGTGCTCTAATCACACGACGAGTCTGCTTCACCCTATCAACATTTGAGTGGACGTCTGTCACCTTTGATTTTGTTTGGTATTCAGCTAATCTAAGGGATTATGGGAAGTTTGGATCACTAATTTAGTTTGCAGAGCAGGAAAGGTGAAGCGTAATACAGCTGCTAAAATCTGGCCTACAAAACTCACCAAAACGTTGAACATCTGACTCCTGATCCAGTTCAACTTGGGTGGCACATGGTGCTATCATTACTCTCGACGCTGCTTCACTGAAATACTCTAAACTATAATTTAAGGCTATTTTTCACAAATATTTGCTCAGAAAACTAAAAAAATCTCAAACCTCCTTAAGATGAGATCTGTCGTAAAGATATATTTTTTTAAAAAGTTGGATTATGAGTAAAATGAAACTTGAAATGCGTCAACATACCATAATCAAACACAAACCTGTCACACAGAGTAAAATATCACCTATGCACTTTGAGCTTGAGCAACCTAAGCATACAGGTGCAGCTAGCAAAGCATTATTTTAAAGTGTGCAAATCATCACAGAATATGCCTTTTTCCCCCTGATGCCTTGCAGGACTATCAGATTTTTACCAAAGCTATTATTTTCTTTTTGCTTCTGTTTGCATCTCTGCCGTCCTGACTTTAAGTGGTAGTGCTTGTGTGCATATGTTTCTATATCTGCATGTTTACATCCTTGTGTGCATGTGTGTTCGGTTTAAAACCTGTGATGGTGTCCCTACATGTTTCCTGTGTAACACAGTATTGGTCCTCATTATCATGTCTCCCTGGGCCTGTTCTGGTTGTTCAGAGCCCCACCAGAGGAGCCTTTGGCTCGGTGGGAGAGGTGTTGGAGGCGGCCTGGCCCCGCTGCGCTCCTTCCTTCCCCCTCCGCAGGGTGCCAGGCACAGCGTGTACCAGTGGCAAGCCAAGCCTGACGATGAGGCTGCCTGCACAGCCAACGCCGTGTTTGAACAGGGCAGGGGGCTGCCACGTCATGCCGAACACACACATACAGGAAGGCCCACAGAGCAAACGCACACACACACACACACACACACGTCTCCCAAAGGCCGGCTCCTGGTGAGTTCCACACATGTTCAGCGGATGCAGCAGAGGTGAGAGAAAATGTGTGGAGTCTAATTTAAGTGAGTTTTGCAGGTGAGAAACATCACAGACAGAGAGTTAAGACTCTGAGGTTCTGAGAGTTTGACTGAGGTTAATGAAAGAATTCAAGGACATTTGTTGTTATTCAATTCTGTGGCGCCGCATCCTCTAAAAAGTTCAAAATAAAAAGTGACTGCGATTCAGTGTTTTACCATTCAGCTCTGTCAATTTTGATGCAGTGATTCAGTCTCCTCCTCCCTCTGACTTCAGAATTTCCGCATATTGCGTGTTCCACATTAAGTTTTGATTCAGTCATATGTTCAGCTCTCAGGTGTGCCTCCCAACCATCAAATATTAAACCTATGAATTCAAGGAGATGTCACATTCTGTGTTTCATCCATTATGCACCTCAACCCTGCATTGTTGACTCTCTGAATTCTAGTAGGTATGGATAGGGAAGAAGAAGTGCAATCTTTGTGTTGGCTTTACAACCTGTTTCCCAGCATCTGTTTAGTTTGTGAAGTCTCAACTTTTTCGCAGTCATTTTTTTATGGTCGAAATGAAAATCTGGTGAATGTTAGAAATGTTAAAAGAGCATTAGGAAGGCATCCTAAAATTGTCACTGTGTGAAAATTGGCTTGGAATGTGTTAGCACGTGAATTTGTGTGTCTAAGTGTGAATGTGTTTGCACAATTCCTCCTTTTTGGTATTTCTAAGTGTCAAATCTCTTTTCATTGCTATCTGTGGGAGTCAGTCCCACTCAGTCTCAAGACAGTAGAGCCACAGCATCTGATATCAACCACTGATGTATGCACAAACATGCATATAGAGGCGTACACGACTGTACACACATACATAACGCTGCAGCCTCATTGAACTAACAGAAAGAGAACGCTGTTCTGCAAAAACATCAGCAGACCTCACAATTCTCCCTCCACTCTTAAACTCTCCCTCACTCTCACAGGCAGTCAGGGGAGACGGGAGTTCAGCAGGGGGAGAGATTGGGTTACCGTGACATAAATCTCCTCTTCTTCTCCTCCTGTGTGTGCAGGAGGTGGGCAGCAGGGCGACGAGCCTCTTAGCACCAGTGTCTTTGTGAATGCCGGCATGTTCCCTGGAGGAGATAGAGCAGATAGGCCTGGCGCCTCCAGAGGAGTCTCTCAACCCTCGACCCCTCCCCTCTTTCTCCCTCTCTCACACTCTCTGTGCTTATCTCATGGAAACCACAATAGGGTTTTGTACGCTGGAGCAGAGCAAGGAGGCTTCAGATGGCAGCCTAGGATGATATGCAGTAGGACTCGATGTTACAACACAACACACAGCCTCTAATAAGCATAACTCCATCTTCAGCAGGCATATATTACACTGCTTTTACTGTCTGCACAGGCCAGTCAAAGGAAAGATAGAGTGTTTGTTGGGTCAATGGTTGATGTTTAAATAAAACCATGAGTGATTCCACTTTAAGTCAAAAAACATATTTTACAATCAATGTTTTCACTTTTGAGGCAGTTTTGTGAAGTCTAGCAGACTTCAGGTGAACTCTGGATTCTTCCAAGAAGCTTGTTTAGGCTGTGCACATCGCTGACTTCTGCACCATGCTGTTACTTTAAATAAATTGGTGTTTCTGTTGTTTTCAGGATGTCACTAAAAGACAAGATCAACCACCAGAGGGCTGTACCAGGTACCAGCGAAGCCGCAAGGAGTTAGATCTGGCTTGGTAAAAACAATACAGCAACCGCCGATCTAAAATTTGAAGCCAATAAGAGGCTTCAAATTACTTTTCAGAGACATATAAGTGACTAAAAATACATCCATGAATTCTACAGTCTATGATAAAAACCTGTTCTAATTCCTTTCTGCCTGTCCTGATATTGATTTCAATAACAGACTTGAGAATCCTCCGCTATTCTTTGGATACCAGCAGGATTGCTCTATAGTATTTTGTTATCCTTAACTAACATTCATAATCAAACCATTCTCTTGTTGTCTGCTGTCATCACATATTTATTTACCCGAAACCGGGTGGTTTGGGTGGGAGCATTTTATTATGTTGCCAATGCAATGACAGGAGAACTTGATGATGTTTTGTTACCACATTTTTGGTATTTTGGTCATGAGATGGTTCTGGGATTGTGTACCCATATACAAGAAGCTAAAACAAGTTTACTGTGAAAAGTGTCTGGGTTCAAGCTTTAGAGATGGGGTTAGATCAGAGGTCCCAAACTCACAGCCCGTGAAACCATTTCATACGGCCGCCACTTGGTATCAATTTATAGTAAAAACTCATGAGTTCATGACCCGGTCATGGGAAAAGCAAGATGTCTCTTTCAAGGCAAAAAGAAAGGCTGATGTCGAGCAGAGTGTTTCAGGAGAAAATCATTTCTGTAGAGTTTAAAGGGAATTACACCTGTCTCATTTGCAAAGAGAAAGTTGCCGTTCTGAAGGAGTACAAGCTCATGCAGCATTATTAAACTAAAAATGCAGAGCAGTATGCGTCAACGAGCCGTCAACGCAACAAAATTTTTTCCAGAGAGCAAGGGCCCATTTATACAACATTTCACTCGAAAACGCAAAAAATGCAGAGAAAAAAATCTGCATTTACACGCAAATGCTGAGGGACTGAAAATGCTGTAGTATGTATACCAGGCCTGTAGGTGGTGATATACCTGTAAAGTCTTTTGGTAGGCCCCCAGAAGAGGCGGGCCAAAAATCTGGCGTATATATTGAATGCATATTATCTAAGTGCAGAAGTGGAGCAACAGATGCACATTTTGTTGAAGGGCAATCAGCAGATTCAGCAACACAAGTACAACATGGTGGTCCGCCATTGAACCACTGTTGTTGTTTTTGTTCGTGTGGAGTCAATTAAATGATCCCAAAATGAAAGTGGAATGCGCATGCGCAAAGCAGAGCGTTTCCACTGAAAACTCCGGCTTGATTTAACAAGGAGGCTGCAGTGTATCAGAAAAATTCCACTCTGGAGGGTGTTTTAAAGAAGTTTCATTTTAGGCCAGCTAAAATGCTGTTTCGTGTAAATGAGAGGCCAAAACTGGGAGACTGGGATTGATAGAGATTTTATTATTATAAATAGTGTGTGAATTTTGGCAGTATGCAAAGCTGGTACTGTTAGTGACACTGGTATCAGTATGAGTATTCGTATTGGTACTGGTACTGGTTTCAATGTTTAAACTGGAAGGTCTTTTTCAGCAGGTTGATACGCTGTTGTCTGTTGAGTGTTTCTGAAATAGCTTGCAACAATTCAGCAATAAAAAGTCAACTGGTCATTTATGTGTCCGAGTTTTGCGTCATAAGGTCAAACGTTACCAATCTACAGAGTACAGCTGGCCAATCACGCTGCACTCTCCATAAATCTTATCTGCTGGAAGCTTCACAACCTTGATGATTACAGAGGCCAAAGGCTGTGCCCTTCCATGTATTTCCTCGGGATGGCTAAATTGGAGAGCCAGCAGCTGTAATAAGAAAAAGCCCTGGAGACACTTGAGTCCCCCTGACGAAGAGAATAGCAATTATTCTGGAAAATCAATTTTCAACCCAATCTTTCTCCCTTATCGACCGCGAGGCTCCTCGGAGGTAGAGGAGGTGACAAGAAAATGTATGTCCCAGATTCTATTAGCGACTCTCTATTTGCTGCGTGCATCGAGGAGAGGCTCTTTGTTTTTACTGACTTTTGGGTTCGGCATAAACACTGGGACTCAGTGAATTCAGACTTGCTCCTTTATTATAGTCACAGTGTATGAAAATTGATTTTTTTTCCTCTATCTAGAAGCTCATTCATTTTCATTGATTTAAAGCTTGGACTGACTGCTCACCATAAGATGATCCATCTGTTGGACAGTTTAAGAATGGAAAGGGTGAGCATGAAAATGGACATCATAAACAGACTCATACATTTAATATGAACTCCAAAGTAATTTATGCTAAATTAAACCTAAGATGCAGTGTAAGTGCTACTGTTGCCTTTGTAGTTATTTGTGTGTGTGTGTGTGTGTGTGTGTGTGTGTGTGTGTGTTTATGGCTGTGCATGTTTTTGTGCACATCATAGCTCTTCATGATTATTCCCACAGTCTTATCTCTGTTTATTTTCCTTCTGTGAAAAGACTTTTGCTTCTTGCATTCTTTGCATGTCCTTCTCTGGTCAAGATTTATTGTTGTGTTCATCCCATTAATAAGTCGAGCCATTATGCAGACTGACTACAGAGTAGAGCAGAGATTTTCTTGATCAGGTCTGTCACTGTTTTATACGTCTTGACTCCACCACAGTGTTTCTTTCCGGCTCACTAATGTTGTTTTGCCCCAGTGTGAAAATTAAGCATTGCATGTGAGTAAGTTTGTATGCATTTATGCATGCGTCTGTGCCTGTGTATGTTTTGACATCACTCAGAATTAAATCAGAAGTGACAGAGCTCTGATACAGGCTAATAAAACTCCATGATCTGGAAGGGATAGATGCCCCTTCAGCACCCTGCAATGCAGCCCAATGGCAGTCCCTCTCCCCCGCTCTCTCGCACACACATACACACACAGACTTCCCTACAAGACTTCTGTGTGGCCGTTTTCATGATAAGCCATAACTCCTCAAGAGGAAATTCATTATGTGAAGTCTTTTACTCATGTGAAGAAAAATTACACATAAACACAACCAGCAGCTGGAAAAGGACAGAAACACACCGACACATACACAAACCATCCTCCCCTGTGTGTCTTCATATCCTGACGCAGCAATGAAAAGTGGGATCATAGGATTTATAGTGCTGATTTTGAGAAGTTGCATTTGTTTTTGGTTACTAGGGACCTCTGCAGCTTTTACCTCCACTCTGCCTGCCCCCCTGCATCCCGTAGTGGAGGATAAAAGTGTCCAGCAAAGTGTGTGTCTGCCTGTATGGAGGGGGGTATTTGGTGAGAGTACAGAGACTGTTGAAACAGATGCCTGTATGTGTGTGTGCCACCTATGTCAACATGGCTGGTCTCCGGACCCGATGCTGCTCGTAGATAGGACCCTGCCCACAGAGCCACAGAGTCTAGACTCCAGATGTGTTCACATACACACACACACACACACACACACACACACACACACACACACACACACACACACACACACACACACACACACACATTAGGACCAATACCAGTCCAAGGCAATAATTCTCACAATATGACAGTCGTTTACTTACACACATTTAGGTATGGATAATAATCCCTCTTTCTCAAGCATTAAAAGAGAGATACTGCTTTCTAAATCATAGACTCTCTTGTTTATGACCAACAGAGGACTTCTTCACTGTACAGTAAGTGGGAGTGGAGTGCAGAAACACCCTTTTGCAATGACATTTGGATGTAGTTAGGCGGTGAAATAACAATGTCCACCATGCTCACTTTTAAACAAACACACTGAATCAATTTCCAGGATGAATCTTTCAAGAAAACATGCTCAGACACAGTACAATGAAGCCAGGTGTCCCTTTTTTTGGTAAATAAAAAAAGAAAACCTACATCTACACCTAAATCGGAATGTTTATAACTTGTGCTTTAAACTAAAGTTGATATAAAATGTGTTGTTTTATTTTATTCCACATTTAAATTACCTACTGCGTCTTTCAAATCTGCCCTGAAACAAACAGAAACATATGCTAGATGCATATGCTCAACACCGCTTTATTTAGACTGTTCTATAGCGGCATGACAACAAGCGTGTTTTTGTGAAAAAGACACATGGGTAAATTGCAACTGTTATACAAAACAAGACTCGGGGAAGAGGAAAAGTAAAGAGTGAAAGTGTTTCAGAGCACAGATGCACCCGCTCTCTTGCTATCTCCTGTGCTTGTGGGTATACTGCCGATCCAGCTATTCTTGTTGGTTTGTTAATTGTTTGTCACCCACCAGGTGCCATCTGTCTGTAGTCCCACAGTCCCCGAGCCATGTGGGCCGGCCTGCCTGGCGCCTGCCAACGTCACTGACCTGCAGCAACCGTCCACACCTCCGTCACACACCTCCTGATCCGTCTGGGATAAATAGCTTCTCCCTCAACTTCTGTGCCGCCATCACGGCTTCCCAATCTGTCCTGTGTTAGAGGGGTGGAGGGAAAGGGGGGTGACAGGAAGAGACAGGAAGGGAGGGAGACAAATGAGGGGAGGGAATGGTTAGGATGGATGGATGGCTAGAGCGAGGACATTCAGAGAAATAAAATTTAAATCAAAGTGTTAACTATAAACCAACTGATACGGTATTTACAAACACACACACAAACAAAACTTGTTTATTAATGTGTCCAAAAATTATGAGCAAGGATCATGTATTCAGTAAAAATCGAAAAAAGGGACAAAAGCAAACAAAAAAATAAGTGTAGCCTTGAATGAAGAATTCAGGGATTGTTTTGTACGTTAAAGATAAAAAAATAAGTACACAAATATCAACTATATGACTATTTTTGTTGAAAACTTTGAATCACTTGTAGTATAGTGAAACTAAGCTTTCTAGAACTTTTAATCTGTTTTCCATCTTGAATTCTACATGGTACTTTTTTATAGGTACTCCCAGTATTAAAGGTAACAAGGGTAGGTGTAATAAGTTGAAATGGAAACGCCAAGCAGACATGCTTCCATAGATACCATTTACTCTGTTTTCCTTTGATAAACAACATCTGTTTTCTTGAAACTTACAGCTCCTTTAAGAAAATATGTGCCCCCTGTGGAAATAGAAGTGCTTCTTACCCTTCTGCTAATTTTTTTCTGTAAATATTTAATGATTGTTTTCTTTTTTAGTAAAAATTTCATTCTGCTTTCTTTTAATAGTCAAATTTATCACATATTATGGTTGAGTTAATTAGTTGATCTGACACCTACAACCTGGCAGTGCTTTTTAGAAATCAACAAATTCACTGTTGAAACAATTTGTCTCACAACTGATGGTTTGGTTTGCATTTGTAGGCAATGAATAGAAATCAGAGTTAACTGCAGTCTGATTCATAATCATGACAAAAATTCTTTATAGGAGTTTTAATGTCCAATGATCTTAAACCATCTCTCCTGGGTTTGCATTGGGAAATTCAGCGCAACAGTGACTACAAAGGGAGAAAATGAAAAATGGACAGAGAAAAAGCAAAAGACATGATCGTTGGACATAAAGCCAAAGATATTTGAGTGGTTACTGTCTGTGGTCTCAAACACAAGCTCTCTGTCCCTGCACCAGCTCGTGATGTTGATTTAGTTGGCATATTGTTGTCAGATGTTGGGCATTGTGGATGTTTTGTTTCTGGTTTCTGTGGTTGCCTTTTCACTGCTTAATACTAGTGTAGTTGATCTTTCTCATGTTCATACTATTCTTCCAAAGCTGAATGTTAACCCATAGCATTTTTATTGTAAAGTAAAGTTCTGGATCTCCTTACCAATCTGGAACTTATTTGTATGTAATTTGAATTTATCCCTTGTGCTTTTGGGATGACAGGGGGTTGTGTAAACATACCACATAAAAGTACTATCACTCCACAAATACATCAGCAACAAATGTCCTACCTGCTTCATTACTTTAACTACATTTTGAAGTCAGCCCGTGTTATCACTTTTATTTGAATAAATCGGTGTTGACCTTCTAACAGCCTTTAAGTTGCATTTTCTACACCACATCTGTTTGGCCTGAGTTGAATGTTTACTCCGTTCCCTTTCCAAGTTCCTGCCTGTTTTCTGTCAAAGCTCCTTTTAAGCATCTGTTCCTAAAGGTGCTATATGAATAAGGTTGTTAATATTGTGTCTGTGTAAGTCATTGAATCTTGTCAGAAGAAAATTGAATGTTGATTTGAAAGCCTTTGTATAGAAAGATTATCCTTAGTTCAAATCAACTCAGTGTTACATCACCAGAAGTTAAGGTTGTCTAGATTTGGCACAGCCTTGATGGCACCTCACCATTTTAAGAGACACTCCAACAGGCAAGGGAGGTCACCTTCACCTGGGCCTGATGTTGGGGCAGCTGTGTGTTGAAAAATGAGATCAGCTGCATGCTCACCGGGGTTGCATACGGCAGCCTGGAACTACCCAGGGCCCAGTGCACCAGATAGCACATGGTGGCCCCTGTACAATACAAAAAGACAGAGAAGAACAGCTCCCTGCTCTCTCTCTCCCTCTCTCTCTCTCTCCCAGCCTGCCTGTCTGCCTGCCATCCTGGGGCATGTTGGGTCACCTTGACGACTGGGCCCAGCGAGGGGAGCCGCACCCCACTTCGGGGCAAAGAAGAAGGCAGGATGGGTAATGAGGCGTTGCCATGCAAGTGGAACAGATTTTGAATAAACCCGGTCCACACACAGATACACAAGCACATACACAAACACACATTATATTACAGTGATTGTGTTTACAGAAGGGACAACAGCTTGTTGGAGAAGCCTCTCAGGAGTTCTTAGTCCAGAACGGAGGAGAATTATGTGCACTATGGTGGAGGTCAGCAAGTCATGTGCTGAAGTATTCATGCACGAATAGTTTCAGAAAGAGAATAAAGGATATGAGTGGCTTTTATCAGACTCAAACGTAAAGATGGCATAAATCTGCAGTTTCATAAAGAGAAACTGTCAACATCAGCTCCTGCTCTTTTTTTACACGATACTCAAATGTTCCCGAATGATACGCCCGAAGATAGGAAAGTAAAAATAAAAAAAATAAAACAGTAACTGATTGACAAATAACCACAAACTGTTTGGCAGACTATTAGCTGTGTTCCAATTCAAAGATAGGATCATTTGGAGAACCCAACTTTTGACGTCACCAAGCCTCATACACTGAGTAGATCACAAAGTCTGATGCTGTGTCCCAAATCACATACTTCTGCATTTACCCTTACTATTTTGAGTGCATAAGTGTGTTCACACTTACAAAATGGAAAAACATTGCAGTTTGATTTCTCAGCCGGCGCGCACAAAACAGGCAAAAAGTTGAGTGTGGAATGGTGCACACTTCTCAAACTCAACGATCGCCATATTGGCTACATAGATGAAGGGATAACACAACCCTGTACGATTTTGTGCACTGTTTTAGTAAGTGCAGAGTGTATGCAGTGCACTTCATGTAAGTGCATTTATGAAAGTACGTGATTTGGGACAGCATGAGCTGAAATGAGCCATTGTTTAAAGCCATTGTTTAAATCAGCAAACAGAGAATCATGACGAAATGAATCATGACGAAATGAATCACTGACGGCTTAATACACAAATTACTAATAAATCACAAGACTTCATCCACTTTAGGGTTTATGTCAGGTCGAAGTTGTGGGAAATTACAGTAATTGGAAAAAAATGCAAAGCAATGAAAGATTGCTGAGGGACTGGTTCTGTGTCATATGTGCATATTTTTCACAACCAGTTTAATCAAACATCTCGAGGAACATCGTGCCAAAGAACACAACCAGTTCAACCAAACAAATGCATACATTCTTAATGTTGTCAGCTACATAACAAGACGCAATTAACTTTTCCAGTTATGGACTCATAATTGAAATGGGTCTCAGAACCCATTAAAGACAAGTCGTTGGAAACTCAACACATGGTCAAAACTATGACTGGTTGTCAGTTGTCGCGCTTATGTTTAACAGTACACTGGCTGGACACAACTTACTTAGTTGATTCAGTCACTTTAAACCAATGCACTTTTAGATTTCATTTTGCTAAAACATCATCACATCTTATCTTTATGTTGAGGAATTAAAGTTGTTCATTTAATACCGTTTGGATTGGATTGGATGAGTATTCATTCCAGCTGAGACCGAAGCCCAGGCATCGGTCTCAGTATTGGTGTCATATCAGGACTTAAAAAGTTGACTAGGTGCATCCCTAATTACAAGGGACTCTTTCAGTGAAGTTTCAAGGATGGACATGAACAGTTTTGCCTCAAGCTTGTTTAACATGAGGTTATTTTACTTTTCTGAGTTATTATGACAAAAAAATTGAAACAAAATTCTTTGTATTTTGAGCTGTCTGTTGAATCAAAGACAGCCCTTGAATCAGCCCCCAATTGACCGTCCATTTAACAGAAAAAGAGGGGAAAAACTAAGTTTTCCAGTCCAAGTTGCCCAGATTTAATGACTCTCTGAGTTGAAGTTTAATCATTCTTCATCTTGGTCTCATGAGAGACAGAAGGTACAGTATTCTCTTGTGTTGCCTCAACATTAACATTAACATTTTGTTAATAGCCTTTGAAGCTGTGTGGTATCTTGTGAAGCCACTGGAATCCTGGGACTGGTTGAACAAGACGAAGTGGGAATTTAACACACACACACCCACAAAATCCTGAGTAATACACACCTATAATCACAAACACACACATTCCAATCATTAGCAGATGCAGCAAGTATTCTGTGTATGGTTGAAAGTGGACTTGTCTTTTATGTGTGGCAGGAGAGGGAATGAGACAGAAACAAATCTTTAACTGGTTTATAAAAGAAAAGCCACCAGAAGAAAATCCCCTTAAATATATAATGAGAAACTGTTTTCTGACCACATATAGATTCAAATGCTTGAGTTTGTTTTTCATTAGATTGGCTTATTTGAGAAGAATAAACCTCCTCACAATTGTCCTGGAATCCTTGTCCTCGGGTAACAAAATCCAGAGCGAGGGCTTCATTCCAACACTTGGAGACTGCTTTCAGGTCATCAGATGTGGTTTTATTTTATCTTGAAGTGTGTTAATGTAACATACATGAAAAAACTTGTGAATTCTCCTGTAGAAGGATTCAAAGGTTAACTTCATTTTAAGCTTTTCCCCTCTGTTCGAAATTGGAAACAGCCTTCAAAATAAATTGCTTAAAATCTTGGAAACCACACTGAAATTCCACAAAAGCATCCACCACATCGACATTGAGCTGTGAAGCCATATTGAAAAGAAACTGGGAACAGAAAAAGTGGGCTACAGATTTTTTTATTTTTCAACTTTAATGAAATGATGTATGATTCCAGGACTTTTTCTACTTTATTTTGTTCTTTTTTTCTTCACTTCTGTCCTCTCTGAATACTAATAGCCTGTCTTCTTCAAGCTTTGCTACAGATGCTGGCAGGTTTAGCCAGAAATGATTATCAGAGCCAGATCCCACTGGCCAGCTTTCCAGTAACACTCCTACATGGAGATGGAACCAGAGCCGGGGCTGAGGCTGAGACTGGGGCTGGAGTTGATGCCGAGCTGCCAGGGGGACAGACGCCAACAGGGCTGAGAAATTAATACCAGCACTGGGGCCCTCACCGAGGTCCAACAGGCAGCTCCAGCTGGAGGAGAGGAGATGAAAAGTATGACTGGCAGTGATGTCATGAGGCGAGGTAGATCAAGGGTCCTGTGTTGTGACCTGTGATGCCTTACCTGGCATAAACAGCGGGAATTTATTGGCTCCCAACAATGAACAAAAGGGATGAAAATGTTGACTCTTTGCTGAGAACCTGACTGGCAACTTCAGAGGTTTGAGTTGAGTAAAATGCATTTTTTAGATAATCTGGCTTGAGAGATTCAGATACCATGATCAGTTCCAGATATTGACAGTAGAGATGCACCGAAATTTCGGCCACTGAAAATTTTCGGACGAAATAAGCCCAAAAGTGCATTTTCAGTTTTCGTCCGAAAGACTTTTATCATCGAAACAACACGGCCAAAAGAGTGTGTTGTGATTACGCAAGCTAAAACCGCAGCCAGCACGCTCTTGTCTGGATAAGAGCTGAAAATTTTCAAAATGTCAGAGAAAGACCCACAGATGGTGATTTGTAAAGCATGTGATGCACGCATGAGAAATCATCAGGGCTGTGATGACTGCAGAGAACCCGCCTGGAGAGGGAGACATGAAGAAAAAGGACTCGTCGCTCTGAACCGGATGAGGGGCATACCTCTAGATCTGGTCTAAACCCTGTTCTCTTACAGTCTCAGTCTAACAGACTAAACAGCCTCATGTTATTTATCTTATTTATATGACGGGATGGTTAAGCATTCACAACTCTACTCTTCTCTCTGTCTCGCACACAGTGGATGAACATGTGAGGGCGCACAGAGAGACGAGCACACTACGTGTAGCGAACAGAGGAAAATGTCACAACCATCAAAAGAGATGCCTTTTTAAAGTGCTCCCAGGGCATCTCTTTGAAGAAGGCATTATTGATTGATTGATTGATTTTCATTCATCTGAAACATAAAAAAGACAACAGAAATACAGCAATTTGATGCTCCATGAAAATCATCACTTTTCCAACTAAAACAAAGAAAGAAAATAAAAAGAGAGGAGCTCCAGCAGTGTTTAAAAAGGAACAGGTGGAAGCACAACAGCTTATCTGGACCTGCCCCTCGCTACCACATTATTTCACTATGAAAATAATGAATGTATTTACATATGCATCGCATTATACAATAATTATAATTTTAGTTAATTCCATAATTATTCTTTGAAGCGTTAATATTAATTTATGCTATGGTATTAATGATTGGAATAACATTTTCTTTTGGTGTTTCAGTTTTCGGTTTCAGCCAAGAATTTTCATTCCCTTATTGTTAGCAAATTGGGTATTGGCCAATACAGAGTACCCCTAATGAACTAAAGACAAAAATCAATATCAAAACATGAAACACTGAAGAGACTCAATAAACATTATCAGCAAGAACAGTCATGGTGCTTTTTTGTTAGATCCAAACAGAAATTGGGCCTGGTGGAAGTTCATGTAGACATTATGTAACTTCTCAAAAGAAACACTTGAGTTAGTGCTCAGAGAGCAGCTACAAGCAAGCCAAACTATTTGGCAGTGAAAAAAACCCCAAAAGGCTGCTTTTTGGGAAGACTTTGGAAGACGGTCTGTGCTAAACTTAGGAAGTTAAAGTCGCTACATCATGTGGTAGTCTAGCCGATTTGTATCAACACCTGAGACCGCACAAAGAAAAGCTGATGAAGTCCTGTGCTAGCTTTATTTTTGCAAATACCATTATCACTATTATTTTCCTCTTTAATGGCAATCCCACAAATGCAGCAATTTATGCATTTCTATTGTCATGTTAATTGCACAAAATCATTTACCAGTTGATTCTTTTATGTGTGAATATTTAAGGTTTTGGATTGGAGCATTGATTGGTCGATACACAATAAGTCTCTGTGAACAATCGCAACTCCAGGGTAATTTCGGGGGAAAAAAAAAATTCCAGCCAAGACTTGTCTTTCTATGTGACGTTTCTGTCTGCAATTTAAATTCTGTCAAGTTTTTTGGTCCATTGTATCCCCCAAGTTAGCGTCAGTTTCAAGCCCTTTTAGGTCTCACTATCTCAGTAGATTGATACACCTCACGTTACCATACTTCAGTGGTATGAACCCAAAAAAGAAACCTTTTATCTTGATGATTTACTTACATTTGTTGCATTTTAATAATGTGGAAATAACACTATGATAAATAATGCAAACTTTGTAGGTGACTTTGCAATGAGTGTAAGAAAGAAATCTTAGAGGACTTTTTGGTGTAAAATCTAACTGCTGATTGTCTTGAGCAACACAGTGTCCAGGAGATTGTGTCTCAACTTAAAGTTTTTGATCTTTAATGGTTTGATAGCTGCAGTGGCTATGCAGTTATTCTTTTTTACAGAGATAAATATATCATTGCTAGAACACTCACAATAAACCATCAATAAATGCCATCACAATGGTGTTTGTTGAGCCTGCTTTTGCACTCCCCACAGACACAGAACTCTTCCTGTGCTGGACTCAGACCCTGAGTACAGATTAACATATTCTATGCATTATATGGAATCATTCTGTCAACAACGATGAAAACTTTTCATAAACCTAAGTTAAAGTTCACTTAATGCAGTTTTAGTTTACAGCAGAATATGAAATGCTTTTTCTTTGAGGTCCACTCTGAAGCCTCTCCAGATTTTCATTGTAGTTTTTCACCGGTTAGGATCAGTGACATGCAGACAATTTGTCGGACCTGAGTTCACTGTCAAACGGAGATGACGGCCATAGGAATATGGTCTATGGTTATCTTAAGTATGAGAAAAACAATACATCCTCAAACCCCCACAGTAAGACAGTGATGAAGAGTTAAAGCTGAACCAAAGCTTCCAAAGCAAACCGTAGCTCCCTGACATTTGTTGCACTGATCACATCAAGCAAAGGTTTCCAAACAATTCATTGAATTCGACATAACATATTTATCACCCCCAATGGGAAATTACAACACTATGAGCTGTTTGACAAAACTTGATGAGAAAATGACTTTATGAGATACAGATGACTCATATTTACATTGCGCTTGTCGTGCATTTGAGCGTTTTCTCCTCCATTGAGCAGTTTGAGGACAGAATTGTTGTGCTTGTACTGTAAAAACAATAAAATCTCATCACAGTTACTCCCTGTCACTGCACATTTGCAAACAGTTAAGTGTAACCAGCGTTTGTGTGTTTTATAATGAGCTCTGGGGACAGTCCAAGCAGTTTATAAGCTGAGATCTTGATCCTGAAAGTGTAATCACTGCGATGATGGTTTAAACATCAGGAAATCATTTACATTGCTTTGGCTCATGGGGAGTTTCAAAGTATCTCAGCAAAGCTATGACAACAAGACATTTCACACACACAGACACACACACACACATGCACACACACATAGTCCATGTTTGAATGATCAGACTCTGAATGTGGTTTCTTCATACTATTGAGCATCAAAAGAACTCGGTAAGATTAATGGATTGATTTAGCACAACTATTTAATTTCATTTTGGAGCTTCTGTTGAGAAAAAAAAAACAGTAAATGGATTTATTGAATCTTCTAATTTCACCCTTCAAAACAAAAGTATGTCTTCCTTCTAATCAGTTTTGTAACTCTTTAATTGACAAGCAATGAATCAGTTATAAAACATTTCTCAAGGATAAAAACTTTCAATTAATGAAAAATAATCAATCAGCCCAGGGTTTGTGGTAACAATCACAAAACTAATAAACTCTGACGGATTCCCGTTCAAAGAAATGAAGGCCAGCATGTTTCAAAGCTTCAAGGCTGCTTGTTCCGTGTTCCCATAAATATGTTATCCTCGGTTATGCCAAACCTGGATCACATCCAACTCCAGCCATGAGACAACATATTTTGTGTGGGCTAGCTAATAATGTGTGCCCCCCCTGCACCTATCTGTTCCTGCCCTGGAAAAAAAAACCCTCGAAGAGTAGGTGGAATTCATGTACAGTAATAGCGAACGTTCATTTTGTCATGGAAGATTGGAGTCATGGTGTAAAGTAAAATGCAACTGCAGGAAAAAAGACCTCTAGCCTGCCTAGTTTATGGTGGGATAAAGAAGTTTAATGGAAACAGACACCACACATTCATCTGGGAAAGAATACACAAAACAGCCAAGCGTCTTATTTCTTTTTCCACTCTCCTTTTTTTAAACACTCCCTGATGGTGTATCGTCCTAAAACTGACCAAGCTTGAAATATGACTAGTTTAATACGTCCTACATCACCGTTGAGCATGACTGAGTTACTAGAGCAACAACTTGCCTGCCCCAGCCTGCATCAGAGCCTGAGGAGGAGCGGTGTGAACATTAGCCCTCATCAAAGAGGGTTCAGAGCAAGACGGAGACAGAGGTCTGAAGGAGTGGAGAAAAAATGAAAGAAAAAGAGTAAAGCAAGGAGACTTCTCAGTTTAGAAGCTCTGATGACAGGTAAGGAGACGAAGACGGGTTAGTTGGTGCCGCTGCAGCGTGGGTGGGTGGGCCACCAGGGGAGGCAGAGAGAGAGAGAGAGAGAGAGAGAGAGAGAAGGAGGGAAGGCAGTCCAACCGGCGCTGTCACCAACCCTGGCGTGTTTGGATAAGACCCGTGGAACATGTGGGGGAATCAGCATGAGGCATCACACCTGGAGGAAAAGACAACTAAATCCAGCCCCCAGTACGACAGGCCCCGGCTCCACCAAGTCTAGCCAGCATCTGGAATGGATATCTAAAGAGATGCAGCCGACTTCACAGCCCCTTTATGGGTGATTCCACCTTTGTTTTAAAAAATTGCACACAGAGAAGTTGCAGCAGCGAAGTCTCGCTGTGGACTCGTGCTTGGGAATAAATGTTTTTCTCAAAGTTGCACTACATCCCATCTGCTTGGCTCGATGTTGTTGTGCTGTTGATAAAATAATTCTCCTTTTTCTTCTAACTGTTAGACTCCCTTCAACCCCCAATATGCTTCCTCTTGACTCCTCTTGGCTTTAACAAGTGTACAGATGCCAGCAGTTTTTGGTTACAGTTGCTTCAGTCTGGTTCGCCATCTTGAAAAAGGAACAAAACATCCACTCACAGACAAAACGATATCTTCGTGTTTTGAGGTATTTTCTTCATGTTTCAGGTTGAAAATGTCTGAAGTGAAGAAATTCAAGTGACGGATCTCTGACGATCAATAAGACGTCACACCTGTGCCCATAAAAGGGGGAAAAAACGGTGACCCCGACACCATCAGGACACACCAGGAGGAGCGTGATGTGTGTTGTCGGGGGCCAGCCAGCCGTGTTGTGACTGGAACAATCCCGGCCGCAATGTTTGTTTACACAGAACCGCTCACTCACCCAAATAATCAGAAGCTGTGGGCCTTTCTAATCCCCACACAGAGTCAATGGAGCCAGGTTGAGCTGGCGACAGCAGCGATAAGATACTCAAACACAGACTAGTGATCTGCAAGCCACGGCCTCTCCTTCCCATAACCCCTCTGTCCTTTTTTTTGTTTCCTCCGCTGCAATTCCCAATGTGACACGGATTTGGAGTTCACAGGTCGCATTCATGGACACTTGGCTACATTTTTTTAGCCCTTCCTGGTCATTTAAATTTATTTTTTTTTGTTTTTTTTTTTGCATTCTTGCAGTGCAATGCGAGTCAACACAAGCTACAAAAAACACCCGTTCATTCTCAAAGGAATGCATATTGAAAATAGCGTATTGTTATGGTTTTGGCTACACTGGCACCTGCTCGGTAAATCCTGGTGTGCGAGTGTGATTCTGTACGTGCACGCTGATAGAGGTATGTGGTAAAACATTCATTAACATTCCATTCATGACCTCAGTATTATGTCCACAGTGAAGGAGAGCATATATTTGCCTTTCACACCTCTTGCACGGGATGAGGGAAATGATAGAGCATTATGTGTGTCAGTGTGTATGTGTGTGTGAACGCGATAGAGAGAGACAGAAAAGAGGAAAGAGTGCGAGTGAGCGAGCGGCAGGGAGAGGGATAAAACACAGCTCACTGATACAACATAATCTAACTGGAACCATGTCTCAATATCACAATATTTCACACATTTACGTATCACAAATTTGGCAGTGGCTGCCTCCTCCTCAGATCAGCGGAGTTATTTCTGCCGCGTGTGCTGGATGCTGCAGGACCGAGATACAGTTTGCAACGGCACAGATGGGAGAGGCTATAGCTTCTGTAGCACAGTATCGCACGCAAAAATGTTTGGTATGTTTTAACACAGATAAAGCTGACATATTCCGAGGCGTTTCGCAGACAATACCCATGAAGGAACAATCTCCCATCTGGCAGTGCAGTCGCTCTGAAATCCTCTCTGTCATGCTCAATGAGAAGTGGAGAGACAAAACATTGCCTGTATGTATATCGGTCCTTATCAAGGCTGTACCTTGGGCCACGCTGGATATCAACAAAGCATCACCCTGCAGGCTGGGACTTCTCAGGAAATAGAGAAAACAACCTGCACTTTATGCTGTAAGTTGAATTTATAAACATCTCTTCACGGTTTGATGCCATACAGACACAGTTTGTGCATTTCTCCTCAGGGTATAAGTACGGGATTGGATTCTAGCACAGAGAACAAACTCCTTAGCTCTCAAAACCACATGTACAATTTCCTGCATGGGATCACATCGATCAGATTTACACTCTGTCCCTCTTTCCTTTCCCATGTCTCAGTAAAGAGGGATTACTCACTGAGGGCCGGGTTAGCCGCTGCCTTTATGAGAGGAATGTCAATGAAGTCACTGCTGTTACTGCTTCTCTCCACATGATGGTGCAGAGGACAAGGCTCCCCCTGGACAAGCGCAGAAGCTGACATTTACCTTAAGGGCTCTTAGATTTGTGTTTGTGTGTGTGTGTGTGCGTGTGTGTGTGTGTCCACAACACAGTTAAACACATGCACAAGTGTTGCTGCTTTAAATGGGGGATTTATGATCATTTTCTCAAAACAAAATCTACAATCTGATGTAGATAATCATTAATGATGTATAAAAGTTAGGTGTTTGTAAATACAGTTGGTTGGATTTTACAGGACATTAATAGTGCACTTAAATAATTACTGTTAATTGATTGTGTTATCATCATTTGTTTTGAAGACACGCACATTTGTGCAACAAGCCTTATTATAATTATTCTTTCCTTCACAGCTGTATGTCCACACATTGTATCCAAACGTGAGAGTAATCTTCCTGTCGTATGACGTTACCTCTTTCTGGCCAACGAACAAAGAGGTGAGCCATCCAATATGACACACAATCCGTTTCTGTGCGTGTGTCTATTTGCGTGCGAGTGTGTCCTTCCTGTCCGCGCGCAGTCACACCTGTACTCTCTGTCATGATGTTATCAGACCCTAAACACCTGCTCCGCAGTCTAAGGTCACCAACTACATAAAACAGCCTCCAAGCACAGAAAGACGGGCACCTGAAATTACTCTGTATGTGTGTGTGTGTGTGTGTGTGTGTGTGTGTGTGTGTGTGTGTGTGAATTCAAAGGGGTATGTTTTTTTTTTCTTCTACAGTCATTTATATGCAGCTCATGTCAGGCAGCACATCGCTCACAGGTGTCATACAAACTGCACAGTGACCTGAAAGGAAGAAGAGACACAGAAAGGGTCACATGTGACACATGGACGGGCATCACATATAGGCTGTATACTCGGATATTTATAGATACTGTTTTCATTGAAAAGACATTACATCAAGGTAGCAAAAATATAGTCTAGGTGCGCTTAAATGTTTAGCACTAGAAAATACAACAATGAAAATGTAAGCCAGCGCACAGTTTGGCAAAAAAAAAGTATGGTGAACAATAACTAGTCACGCTACCCAAGGGGATTAAGCACCAAGTATCAAGACAGACTCTGAGTTTTGTGTCTTGAAATTAGAAACAGATTTCACACAAATGAAAAGATCACAATTTACATATGAGACTTGGGTCAAATTAAAACAGCCTGAGAACTACATCCAAACGTTTTGCACTGACATGGCAGGGTTATTATCATTTGTATGGTTGGCTCGCTTCCCAGTGTAGATTTTTGTTGATGATACAGTTGTTAGGTGAACATCAACTGTAGATTTCAAGACCTAATCTTTCCCCTTTAATGTCATCATAACCTGGGTTAAAACAAATTATTTCAACAAATACCCACAGTGGGGTTTCATGGAACTGCAGCCACAGCTCTGACTGAGCTGAAGCTGGATCACTACACTTCAGAGAGACAGTCTCAACTGGGGACTTTCAGCCAAATGTGTCTGTAACTGTCGTAGTTGCTACAGCTTTTGAACTAATCTTGTGAATGGCCTTTAGTTTTATATTTAGCAGAAATCTACTGAGTAAATTTCAAATTAAAATGAAAAAAAAAAAACAAAAAAAAAACGGAGCGAGGATGCATTCATGGGAACTCTTTCCATGTCTCAGCATCTACGAAAAGCACTGACTTAGTAGGATGAAAGCCGTCAGTTTTAGGGGGTAACTCTTCACACTGAAACACCAGTTTATCAGTTTTTCTGAAACAGAAGAGTTGTCTTCTCTACATTTTGATGCTGGTAACTTAATTCAGTGCTGAAAGCTTGCTAACTTGCCCGGAAGAGCAAAACGCTGCTTGTGTCACCAAGTTGCAAGGTCATATATTTGAAGTCTGCTCACATCACATAGATGTGTTGAGTAAGGGCTTATGGAATGCATTGTTGGTAAAGCTAGCTGGTTGGTAAAGCTAGCAAACTTCAAGCAAAGATTAGTTTTCTGTGAAGTATTTTGTGACAATTTGAGGGTTCTCCTATGGATCACCCCTCACAGGGACTTTATACTATAATTTAAAAAAATTAAAAATCTCATATCATCTGTACATGTGTCTTTAGGACAACATTATCACAAAGATACTTGTTGTGGGTTAGTGCTCACATTGAGGTAGAAACTGGAATGAGTGTTTGGAAGTGGAACATATGTATGAGCCTCTGATCTGAAGGAAAACAATGAAGGAAGTCTTCCAAGACAGATGGGAACAACAGGGGGAGTTACTTCTGAAATCTGACAGAAAACATTTCAGATAATTACATTAGGCGACTTTATTTGGATCAAATCATTCATCTATGTATAACTTCCTCTCTCATGCCATGTGCATTGACTTGTTGATACAGAAGCTCTAATCTGCTTCTTCTCTAAGCCATTTGAGGGATTCTAAGGTTACCCTGAGATAGTCTGGATACATCATCATCTTCTATACCACTTATCCTATTCAGGGTTGCGGGTGGCTGGAGTCTATCTAGTCTGGATACAGTCCAGTCTAAATGAAAAGTAGATTGGTCTTTCCCACCTGAACTTGCTCCTTCCATAGAAAAGATGCACGTGTCCAACCATAACATCATCCGAGATATCTGAAATCCTGATCCTGTCAATTAAGGTCAGCCATGAATCTCTTAAGCTCCCCTTTACAGTTAGTATATATTTATATATTGTCAATTATGGTTTCAGTTGCTTTCAGAAGAACCTGACTCTAACTCTGACTAATGAAAGTATAACAGCCTTAAATCAAGAAAAAAAAGGTTTTGAAGGTTCGTCATTGAGGACCTTTTTGGGGACACTCTTAGTATTGATCTACCAGTCAATGGTTTTCTCTAATATATGCGTCAGTACACATTCCTACAAAGCAGAACCTTGGTCTCATATATGGATGCATTGATTTTCCAACATCTTGCTCAGCAAAGCAGTTCAGCATAATGCTTAAGGTCACACTATCTGAAAGCTAGAGGACTACATTATCAGTAAAAAGCTGGTTGTGTTCCACCAGTTGTTGGATTCAACCATATCCCATGTGTTACAAATCAAATAAGGGGACAAAGCAAAACCTTGCGCACACAGAGAAGGTGAATCAGCACCTCACTATCAAAGATTATAGAAATTCAAACCAATAGCACCTTTAAAACCTCCAAATAAACATGGTTGGAAACAGTCTTTTCAGAGAGTGGAAGGTTTGTAAAGCCTGTAGTGCTGAAGCTTACTCATGTTGACGAATACTCTTCTCCAACTTAAGGATGCAGTTTGTCTGAGTCACTTTCTGTGTTTGTTGTAGTCCAAGCCGCCTACTTTTGACCAAAATATTCCCTTATTGTGTTTCACTTATTCCAATCCAAAATGTTGAATAATCAGAGCAGAAAACTAAACTTACAAGTGAAAATCATTCAACAAAATTGATTTATTTCAACTTAAAAAAAAAGCTTGTGAACATTGTTTCACTTTTATAAACACTGATTTTGATTCATATCCAATAAAAGTTTGTTAACTTGGTATTTAAATCAATTTTTATTCAAACAAACAATAAAGAACTGTCACTCCAAACTATTTTCTAACCAACCTAATGTGCTGCCAAAAGCTGTATGTGTTTTTTTTCATAATTAATTTGTGAACCACAGTTATTGATAATCCAGACGGGCCACAGAATTACATCCTCCAGGCGGCAAAACAAACTGTGTAAAATAAGTCCCATTGTGAAACAGGTTCTTAACAAGGCTGCAGGACATCACCGGATTGGTCGGATTACTGAGTGTAGATAGTGTGGAAAAAATTGCATTACATTGTTGTGCCTGTTGGTGTTTTACTGCTCAGAAATACTTCCATTTCCAATCCTTAATGACAAACAAGAAAGCTTTTCTGATTGAAAACAATTCCAGCACTTCAAGCCATAACAAAAAAATCATGACAAGAGCATTTTCACCAAAAGGAAGACATTTCACGCACCGGGAGCCTTTTGTGATATTTTCTCTCCCTCCCTCTTACCCTCCCTTACTCGCCCAGTCTCTTTCCTTTGTGTGCGTAAATCATCTCTTCCCTGCGGCCTGTCTGTGATCATGTTGATGGGAAACAAAGAAATCATCTTGAATGGCACATTAATTTCCGCGGTTCTCCCCCTGCCCTCTGCCTAATGAAATCCCCTCTGCCACAGGGCCTGAGGAGCCACACTGGCAAGCCGTCACCAGCCAGTAAATATGTTTACCTTGGAGCACTACGCTAATGGACTGTTTACTAGTGGGAGGCAGCAAGGGGTGTTACACAGACCAGGCAGCACTTGGTCTGGGGTGTGTGTTCCTCAGACCAAATGACAGCTCCTTTGCTCTTCCTTTATCTTCCTCAAAACCAACAAACCAGAGGCCACCTGATCTGAAGTAGCAGTGTGACCAATAAGGAGTTCAGATGGATGACCAAAATGTAAAGAGACATGACTGGGTTTATTCAGTGAATACACAGGTGCCTTACACAATGAGAAGCAAGGTGTTGCAGGAAATAAAAGACTGTTTTGTACAATGTTTAGGACTTCCTGACTTAGAAACCTGGTGTTTCTTTAATCCTGCTGTTGCAGAAACAAAGGTCTTGTCAATTTTTAAAATCTTTAGTTTCCACTGGGCCTCTAATGTCCAGCATGGGAAATTTGAAGAGTCTTGTTGGTTGGAAACTGTCATCCAAGCATCCAGACACCCCAGGACAACATCCAGGGCCCTTTAACCATCATGGACAACTCTCCACAGATAGGGTTATGTCAAACGTACTACTACATGTGACAAGGCTAAAGAGATGTTGTGGAGATGTTGCAGAGAACGTTCCACCTTAAGAGGACTCTCTTGAGTTTTGACTTTGCTCTTTCAGAAAATAAACATCTAAGTATGTAGGGAACAGTTGTTGCAGTTATTATTATTGGAGTGCTGTCTTGATCAAGTGGATCCCAAAAGTGATGGAATATGAAACCAGTGCACAGCGCAACATTTACAGATCTGTTCACTCAAGGCAGCTCCCAGAATATGCCAGGGGTAAAACTGATTGAACGTTTTGTTGAGTCAGCATTTTCAATATGGTGACTAGCAGTGCAATAATTTGTTGATGTTGTGGACAAAACCTGATAGCAAAATAAGTTACTTCCAAATCTACTTAAGGTTGATTAAGTGATGACATTATTGCGCATGTTCTCATGCTGTGCATAGACTTAACATTGTTTCCCAGAGTTAAACTGCTGAGGAGTGAGACATCTTGCATTCTTATCATCTCTGTTGAGAGTCACATGCAAAACAGCAACCTGGAAGTGGCAGGTAAACAAAACAAAGCAAATTGGCAGCTTGATGTAATGTCATTGTGTCCTAAAACTTCTAGAATCTTTTTTATTATTATTTTCATTTAACCTTTATTTTACCAGGAATAATCCCACTGAGAGGCAATATCTCTTATACAAGGGAGTCTAGGAGCATTTTACTCTTAAGAGTAGAAGCTGGGTAAGTACCTTCTTAAAGACACGATTGGTAGTCACGGAAAACTAGCATGAATTTAAATGTAGCATCTCCTAAGTACTCCATTTAGCCCCCAGCCTCCCACACTCGGAGCTCCTCCAAAATGACGCCCCCACTCACATGCACGAGCGTTGCTGATTCATTTCATATGATCGTGACTGAATCTGAACCACAGACTCAACCTGGTCCTCAGCACATTGTTTTTGTTTGCACTATGTTACCAGTAATTGGGGTAGAGGTAGTTTTTCTGCCATTTTCCAGCCAACTTGGCTCGCTCTTGATTTTGAGCATTGAATCAGAGCTAGTGCACGCAGGTGAAGGAGGCGGGCAGAACAGCAGGACAGGATTTGATTGGTTTAACTAATTGGATGCCAAACGCTAGGATTGGTTGGTGTTCTCCCAGGTTTACTCCTGCTGTAGACAGCGGCTTTTTTTGGTCTATTTTAAGACAGCATCATGCACTGATTGCCATCGGGACATAAAGATAATTTTAACTAGAATAACAGAAATCGTATCTAAATCTGATTATTAACACTGCCTTTAAGTCATAAGATTCACAAACCTGGCAAATACACCGACTACAGCTCGCACAAAGGTAAAGAAACTGATACTGTACATCTGAATTTAATACCGCTACATACATGTGCATGCACCTACCCACATGACTTGAAACTCCAAGGGCAACAGGAGCAGAAGTCTGCGATTACGCCCCCTGTCTCATATACGGGTGTCTGGCGCCTGGCAGCACTATCAGCAACTGTGTGCCTAGATGTGTCCCACATGCACACACACAAACACACACACTATCATGCAGAGAGGGCCCTGCAGCTGGTGACAGGCAGCTTCTCGCAGTCTGCTGCCAGCCTGTTCAACACACAGCTCTCTATCCAACTCTTATCTTTATTGATTTCCTCCCCTGCCTCCAAACTTAGATATGCACTCTTTACAAAGACGCCAACTGCAGAGTTTGGGCCCTGAGAAGGAAGGATATCTCGCTACTTGGGTGGTGAGTCCAAAGCATCGACCACACTGCTTTCAGGGATCTTAATTCAGGTGTTATTAGTTCCACAGAGATGGAGATATCTGTGGCAGGAGTAAAGGTTTGATTTCACTCGAACATACAGTAACTGACTCAGACTGTATGAAAGCAGCGTCTGATTATGCAGCTGGGGAGTTTCCTGTGATGTATGTGTTAGATCTACATTATGTCCATATATTGGCACAGTCGTGAATTTCCATGTCAAATGTCTCTGCAGGATATCGCTGAAGGCTATGATTTCTATCCAGCAGAGATGGGAGGCTCAAACAGCCCCCCTCACCCTCCTCTTTACCTCCACCACATCTCCTTCTTCCTCCTGAGTCCTTGGTTCCTTTTCCCATGGTTCATCCCTGTCTCTCTCCTCATCTATCCTACATTCATTCCCCTCTTGGGTGCTGCCCCTCTTTCCCACTCCCACCTTCTCCTCCTGCCCCTCCCCCTCTGCCCTCCCGTCATCAACACACACACACACACACACACACACACACACACACACACACTTTGTGCCGGCAGACTCCATCGATTGATTTCCCCTCACTGTGACACATTTGGTGCAGCCGCATGTGGCCTATTAATTATATCCACAGCAGACTCTCGTCACGCTCCCCTTTTCCCAACAATACAACCTCTCTCACTCTCTCTCCCTCTCTCTCTCGCTCTCTCACACACACACACACATAAAGACACATACTTTAATGCATTACCCTTTGAGCATGCTCTTCTTCACAGCACCCATGCCCCTGAATGTCACCCTTTGAGAGGGAAGCAGCCAAAAAAAAAAGGGGGGGAGGACCTGAATCCAGAGAGTGGCTGCACCCGTGTTGCGTGTTATCTTGCTAACATCTGTTAGCCATCATGTGTGTGACTCCATTTAAAGTCCAGAGTGGACTAACAGCCTGAGGAGGCTCCCTACATCCATGCTTGCAGGCTTTTAGCGCCGCTGCTCCAAATGTTTCTCTTCATGCAGACAGACAGACAGACAGACAGACAGACAGATAGACGGACCGAGAAAGAACAAGAGAGAGGGCAGCGCAGACAGACACAGACACGCACTCAACGGAGCACAACAGCACTTAGCGCATCAGGCGGATTTTTTCCTCCTTTGTGCAAGCATGTTAGTGTTTGCATTCCCTGCATGTGTGTGTCTGTGTGTAAGTGTGTGCATCTGGCAAACAATACAGTAAGCCTTCGCTGCAGGCCTCTTACAGCCTCAAAATCCCGGGTTTTTATATTTAGCTCGTAATCACTATAATTTCCAAATTAGATACAGGCTGGCCAAGTACACATTCCTTCTGTACAATAGCCCTAAATGGATGTCCTATCATCTCCGGAGACAATCTCAGGAGAGAGACACTTTAAATATTAGAGTGATATTCAAAGACAATCCACAGTGATGAAAACAAGCAGAGTGCGCTAAACAGCTGCTGTTGAGGATATTGTGTGAGAGGCGGGGAGGGGAGGGAGACGCAGATTAAGAGCAGATTACAGAGTCTTTTCCTCCAGGGCTTCCATATTCCAGATTGACAATGTGAAGGGATTGGGAGATCAACCTGGAGATTTTTTTTTTTCCTATGAAAAGATGTTTTCCATCAGAGATTAACAGCTGTTATTGTTCATTAACTTTGTTTCGCCGCTCTCGACGCCTTGTTTAGTCTGCTGTGTGTACAGAGACGATGGAGAAAAGTATATAAGAGGGGAGAAAGAGGGAGGAGAGGACGGAGGGGCGCGTTGAATCGAGAGGCAGTTCTTGGCATGACAGCAGAGTACTCAGGACCATGCATTACATCGTACCATAAACAAAGGCTGGGGCTCATGAATTATTTATTGGCAATAATACTGAAGAGTGCGTGCATAGGACGAATACATTAATCATACGATCATCTGGAGTTTACACTTGCTTGTACTGTATCTGTTGGTTTGTTTGTTTGTGTACAATCGCTGATTAAGATGCTTGTCCGTTTGATCATTACTGCCGGGGTTGTCCATATGATTACACGTGGGAGGATAAACATGTAATCATGTTTGCATATTTTTTTGTGTTTTGTTTCTGTAGGGATGCATTGAGCCGTGACAACCTTTTGGAATATCATAATAGAAGAATCGTCTAAATATTGTCAAAGAAAGCATTTAGTTTCTGATCAAACAGCAGAGATGAAAGTTTGTTTAAGCATTACCTTGGTATTCCTTTCTCTGAATAAACTTGATTTAAAAGGCGAAAAACCAATAAAATATCAAACAAACAACCAGGCAACCAGACCTATGTCAGAGACTAAATTAAAACCCAAATCATTTGCTAATCCTATTGACACTATCTGATTCATTTTGCAAGCAGCCAAAGTAATTATAGCATCAGAGATATTCTTTATGGGTCTTTGCCCATTGCCTTGCTCTATAATTAGAGAAAACATAGCAGCAGCATCCAGCAGAGTGGAGGGGTGCGCTCCCCTGTGTCAGAGGACCATAAAATAAAAAATGTAAGAAAAAGGTCCTCCACTCCCTCTGGCTATCGATCCCATCCCATGGTGGTGCAAATGTGTGTGTTCCATTTTTTTTTCTCTTTCTGTTGCATTTGTGCATGCATGTGTGAAAGTGTGTGTGCATCCCGTGTCTGTTCTCCAGGTTGTGTGTTAGCGTGCTGGTGTGTGTTCACAGATGATCCCATGCCAAAGAGGAAAAATCCCACAGGGTGAATCAATAGATGGTGCTAGATAATGGAGGCCTGCTCAGACAGCTGTGTTCTGCCTCTTTCTGTGTTTCTCTGCCTGCACTGCCTGTCTGCCTGCCTGCCTGTCTGCCTGTCTGTCTTTCTGTGTATCCCTCTGTTTGACTGACTCTCAGAGTCAGTGACTGACTGGCTTAGGCTGACTGGGGGACTTCAGCAAGCCCACATAGAGTCCCACACCTGCAGAGCCATGGCTCAAGATATATTGGTTGATGGACAACACCCACTCTTGTTTGATTCACACAATAATCACACAGTGGCTAATGCACATGTGCATTAGCAGCAGCTGGAAGGTGGGTGCACTTAAGCCTCCTCCACGTTTTAAATTAGACACAATTACACAAGCCAATTAAAGACGTGATCTGATTGGTGTTGATCATGTCGATCTTCACATACATGATTAAAAAAACAATCTGTTTAAGACATCCACGTGCATGAACTAAGCATTAAACTGGAATGAAACCATTTTGACATGCAAAGAATCACATCTGTGACTGTGGAAGTCTGACTTTTTTCCCTGAGTTCCTTTAAAGTCTTCAGCAAAAAAAAATTGTGTCAGCGACCAGTTTTGTTTGCTTGTACAATGTTTCTATCCATTCATAGTTCTATTAGTTATGTAGAGCGCAGGAGGAATAATTTTAACTCAGAAAAAAACAATCAGACCAAGTGTTGACATGGCTGTTAATGCATGACTTACATACTACATAATAATACATTTGAATCAAACTATTTTAATCCATACATGTAAGTTTATGATGTTGGATGTCCATACTAAACCTCATCAAAGTTTTGTAACATAAGGTATACATATATTACTTGTTATCAACATGTTATCTGGTTTCTCTGAAAAGCTTGTAACGAGAATTTCAACTTGGCCTGAATTTGACATCAGGCTCTGGGACAATGTTAAAGAACAAGCCCATACGATAGCTTTGTCAAGGACATTTCCACCGAGTAGCCAGAAAATCCATTTTGCAGCTTGATTCAGTATGTCTCAGAGACTTTCTTATAAGGTTTTTTTTTCCTTTCTTGTGAAGGAAAGGCACAGCTACTTTCTCTTCCTAGAGTCGAAGTCACCAGAAAAGAGCGTTTTTTTTTTGTTGTTTTGTTTTTTTGTTTATAGGACAACATTACTCCCAGTGTATCTCTTAGTGTTTACCACTTCGCTAATGACACTTGTAGACAAAGGCCAGTAATAGCTGGATATGCATCTTAACTGTTATGAAACCTGGGGATGTTTAAACTATAAGGACCTTCCAAAAAGGCTCAGAACCACAAATAATATTATAACTGCAAGGTAATATAACAGCTAATCGCTACAGTGGGGAGCTAATGGCTAGCCCTTTAGGCTTTCAGTCCTAGCGTAACTTTTAAGCAATTTCATGATACACCAAAATGTGAAAATAAGGCGTTTTAGAAAAAGCTGAAAAGAGGCTTTTTGTTTGTTTTCTGCAAATTATGTAAAGCCACTCTATAGGTGACAAGACTGACAATGAATAAATAAAATAGGTCTCATTTGAATAACCCGTGCTAAATTTGAGCTGTTTTCTGATTTAGACAAATTGTTCAATTGGAATTTATATTTCTGTTTGAAGAACTTGGAAATTAGTCTCTTTATCACATCCCCAGCCAAAAATAAAAAATATTAAAAAAAATCTGTGACTTTCATCACATAACCATTCACACATTCATGCCAACATCCCTACTAAAACGATATTCTTCCCGAGCTGAATGAAAAACTTTCTGCTGAAGGAAATAAATGAATGAAAAACTGCTGTTGTGTTTTTATTCATCTGTTACATTGTGTTCATCCTTTTTTGAAAAACTAAGGGAAATTGTCAAAATAGACTAAAAAGCTAAACAATCAGACAAATGAGTCTATCCTTCACACAGTACAAAGCTGAGAAAATTCTCCCTCCACCCGCCTCTCTTTCTCTCTCTGTGCCAGACTTCATAATCAATACCAATATAAATAAATCTTTTATCTAATTTCTTTAAGTGCACCCTGTATTGATCTATGGTTTACACCTTTACAAAACAGCCTATAAATATTAACAAGAACCCCAGACCTGATGGAAATTATGGAGAGATTACAGCCATGTATCAACACATGAATCATAAATTTTCCCACACTTTTAGCTCCATTAAAAAGTATCATTTACAAAGATCATCTGACTGAAGCTTTCAATTAAATATCTGCTGAGAGCGGAAAGGCATAAATGATGAAACTGTGCTGCAGTAGCAGATCTCCATGTGAGATTAAAGCAGAAGATAAAACACAAAATTGTTACGTTTCAGATGATTTTTGAACATCTTCAGTCCAGTCTATATTTTTCTTTTTTTCCTCTTCTTCTCCTTCCTCTTTTTTTACTGTTTATCTTCCTCCTCACAGCCGTCTCTCTCCCTCCGTTTGTAGGTTTCAGTTGTGGAGCCATAACTGATAAAAAGCTGACACAAAATGCAGAAAAATGCTCCCTAATTAAAGAGCCGTGAAGGAAGAGTGAAGGTTCGTAGTATACGTCCAAACACACACACACAGCAACACAGCTACTGGAGGCTTGATGTACTGTGGCTAATGAGAAAGGACAGTGGACCACAGTTAACATGTCTCTTCCTCCCCAGTAAAAAAATTAGTTCAACGTTTCACATCATTATTCAAATCGAGCCCCTAATTCCTAAAATATTTGCATATTTAAAACTGGCTGCCTTTTTTCTCGCCTGAGGCTGATGCAAGTAGCAGTGATGCAGAGAGAAATGAGAAAGATCTGCTGCATTGGGGACTGAAATGAAATCATTTATATCACACATTATAGTGAAGGTACAGAAACAACGGCAGCAACACGTCAATGTTCCTGCAGGAACGTTTGTCACGGGCCAGCAAAGCTCAACTCTGTTATTTATAATTCATGACACAGCAGACAGTAACCATCCACGTACACACATCTTTCTCAGTCATCAGTGTTGACATATCATGCTGAGAATGTGTCACATATATAAATGACCATTCCTTTTCATGCATATGAATGATTTCCAGATCACAACATCCACCTTTTTCCTGACTACCCATGGTTCATAGCAGTTGCCAGTTTTGCTCTTCCGCTTTACTGTTCTGTTTACGTCGCCATGGAAACCACAAAGCTGATGATGTAAGCCTCGCTGTCATACTCGCTCTAATAGCCTGCTTTTAAAAGCAAGAAAGCGATAAAATGAACAAAAATCGGAGGTTGAGTCAGGTTGAATCGGATGTTTTAAAAAAAGTTGACACTGAGCCCTGTCCAGCAATAATGATTTCACGGGAGTCATTTTGAGCTAGCTTGCCAAGGGGACGCAACCGGAAGTCGCTAACCGCTAGCTGAAGTCAATACCCATAGATGGATAGAAAAAAAACACTGACTGCTGTTTCGTTTACATCTGATGGTCATTTTTTTTTCCCTTTGATTGTGTGCAGTCAGTCTCTGAAAACATTGAGTATTCTGTAAATAAAAAAAAAAAAAAAAAGAACAATAAGTTAGCAAACAGCAACATACGGATGTACACACCATTACACAATTAAGTATTAAAATATCCACGTTGTTGAAGTAAGTGATTAAGGATGCAAACAAAAAACTAACATTTTTGCCACAGTGTCAACAGGCAGTGCTGAAATGAGCTAAAACTCTTTTCTGCAGACTGATCTGAAAAGTGATCAGGTGTTTCTGGCATTGCTCATTGATGTTGCCTGGCAGAAACTTCACATCTCCATATTTTGTTGATTGTTTGTTTTTTTTCTCGTATTCAGTGATGCTATAAAGAACGAAATTAAAAAAGAAAAAGAAAAACACTGGTTTAATCTAAAGTAGTGTTTGTTTAGTTATGTTAAAATAATTTTCCTGAGATGTAGTGGTTTTGGAGGTACAAAGTTTCTATCTGATGGGGACATAACTCTTTTTAGAAATGAAGTATAGTATTATCTGGAACTTTTTTGCAGACATTACAAGAGTGCATAAAGTTTATGAAAGGATCAGGGTATTAGGGTATTTTGTCCTTCCTGTACTGCACACTGACCTTTCATTGGGATTAAAATTACATTACATTAATTTCATGTAGCTGTTTAACACAAGAAAAAGTACCGCATTGAAAATGTTAACACCCAAGTCACAAAAAGCCAAAGTTCATCACACATCTTAGGTGTTGTCCCTTTTTTTTTTACTTTATTTTAGTTTTTTTAAGGTTTGAAACATTGTTTTGTCTCACAATAACTATTAAATCACCTGTTGTTAAGAATGTTTTAGCTGAATTTGGGGCATGACCCCTGGTGAGAAGAAGAAGAAGAATGCACAGGACACCACATCCAAACCTGAAACTCAACACGGCATCACTGTCCAAACAGGTCAGCACATGGGTCATATAAGACTCACGTCCCCCGTGTGTGTGTGTGTGTGTGTGTGTGTGTGTGTGTGTGTGTGTGTGTGTGTGTGTGTGTGTGTGTGTGTGTGTGTGTGTGTGTGTGTTAACAGTAAGTTTTTTGTATTCACATCAGTTAAATGGAACGTCACTGAACTGTGTCACTGGAGCGATCAATACACAGACATCTGGTTAGTGATGGTATGTCAACTATGTGTGTGTGTGTGTGTGTGTGTGTGTTGTCCAGAGTCCTCTGAGTCATGTAACACTGCACTGCCTCTGTAACAGAAGAGGAGAGTTCCTGTAATGATTTATTCATTGCAACATCAAAGATACATTCAAGCACAGGTGTCAAAATCCCATATTACATGTCACTTCCACATAGCATGCTTTACTGTAGGATTAGTTCTCTTTTGCAACATTTATTTTCTTGTAAAAGACACTTTTTCAAAATATGAGTTTCATTACTTTTTGCTTGGAACCACAAGCACTAAAAAAAAAAAAAAATCACGTGTAACAAACAAAAATGAAATAAAAATAAGAAAAAAACATAAAAAGAGAGTGAGACCGCCCAGGAGACAGACAGACACAGGCAAAAAAAAAAAAAAATACAGAAGCAGAGAGAGATGAGTGCGAGTGTGAATAGGAGGGAGAGAGAGTATGCTGAATCCCACTCAGACCACCTGCTCATCAGTTCCTCTGGCACAACAGATACTGTCATTGTCCACACAAACACAAACACACACATGCACATGCACACACACACATACTAAAGCTCAAATATAAAAATCTCCCGGTGTGCTCACAGAAAGCCTTTCCCAGTCCCTCCCACATCAGATGCTGGGCACACAGACTTGATTTAAAACTGTTAGGTGCCATTCAATATGGGCTTGGTCTGTAGCCAAGCCTCGGACATTTCTCAAAGGTTCTGCTCAGTTACCTGCTCGCTTGTTTGTTCCAGCACACTTCAGAAAAGTAGCCTGCGGTGTGTTTGTGTGAGCAGAGCGGGTTTCCTTACACAGGCCTTGGTCCTTTGTTTTTTCTGTTTGCTTGTTTGTTTCTAAGGAATAGCAATTTTGGCTATTTCTGCTAATTTAAAGAGACTGTTAGTGATTGGGAACAAAGAGGAGGCTAGGTGTAGTTAAAATTTGCAGAATTAGCCAAAAATGTCAAGGCTAAGCTGTTGTAAAGAGGAAAGAAAGATGTATGAAATTATAAGGTGGGTAAAGAATATTAAAAAATGATTCGAAATAAACACCATCATGACATCCTTAAGAGGAAATAAAATGAAGAAAAAATAGATGAATGAGAGAATGTCCCTGAAAAATGGAAAAACTAAATACTCTGATTTATTTTTTTCTTATATAGCAGAAAATACACCCCAGCTGAATGCCCCCCTCCCCCACTCTATTGTTTTTTTCTATTGTGGGGATTCCATTGAAGGGACAGGTGCAGCCATGCCTCCGCCTCACCCCATTGTAAACAATCAAATGTCACACAAAATATAACACACACACAATACCACACACACACACCTGTATCGATCTATATCTATCCTATATATATATATATATATATATATATATATATATATATATATATATATATATATATATATATATATATATATATATATATATATGAACAACAACCTCTGCTCCCCTGCTGTGTTGCTGTGTATTGTTTGGTCAGAGTGTGTGTGTTGGGGAGGGGGGGCTCAGGTACCCAAGGTAATAGCACCTGGGGTTATTCAGGCCTAAATGGCAGCTCTGGCTACGCCGCAGCTCCCAAAGTGCCTGTATGAGCACCGGCAGAGACTAATGCGCCTGTGCACACAATGTCTCGCTCAGCTACAAAGGACAGGTGTGTGCGTGTCACTAAATTGTCCCCCCGTTGTCTGGGCCTCTCCGAGTGGCAGGCCCTGTCCATTAGCCGCAATTTAACAGGATGATCAGAGTGCTTGAAAAGGGCCACATCAAACAGGTCTGGAGAATCCCAGGTGCCCGTCGCAAACGCAGGCATGGGCAATAAACGAGCCCCCCCTACTTACAGGCCTTAATGTATTCTGTGAGGGAAATGAAGATGTTCCTCCTCCAGCCAAGGCCCCTTTTGTTCTGCAGTGGACAGACAGGAGGGATTGTTTCTAAGTTCACATGGTGTCTGGATGATGAGAGCAGAGAGGGCAATTATCTTTCAGAGATGCATATTAATATTTCACTAATGGAGAGCTGATGGTCCTGTTATGGTGAAGTAATAATGTACTGCAGAGAGAATACAAAGGGCTTATGTTAAGTACAAAGGCAAAGCAAAAGCTCTGATCTTGCACTCAGATAGTCAACTTATGTAGATTACAAAGACTACCCCATTTGTAATTTAAAGCTCCTAGGGAGGAGTTTTGAACTGTTATGAGAAATGTCCCTTTATGACCTACAAAAGCCTACATTTATGTAAAGTTTCTGCCGTAATATGTAAAAAATTAGCAAGAAATGTTGAATATGAACGGTAAATGTTCAGATTTCTGTTGGCAGTGTATCAACAATCCAACATGTTCGAACCAATCACACACAGCCAGTCATTTCAGGTAAAAAGTCTGTATGGAGAGTTGCGGTAGGCGGATCGATACAAAACATCGATATAACTATACCAACACTGGTATTGGTATTGACTGATAATTGCCTGATAATATCAATACGTAAGTTTTAGTTCCTCTTTTCTCTGTGTGCTCCTCTCACTCACTTCACTCATTATTTAACTGTAACTGACAACAAGTAGCTACAAAATATATTAATCTCTGTGATGGTTAATCCACCAGAATGGGCAAGCTCCTCAACTGAAATGATATATTTAATGCTAAAAATATAATAATTGTTGCCGTCTATGAATATTCAGATGTACTTTTTTCACAACAAAGAAGGAAAAAATTGAAGCACATTACTATTTTCTGGTTGACAAATTAGTTATTTAGTTTCATTCATCAATGGAAACATTAGTTTTAGTGGTTGTGTGTTATTCTTGATTAATTTCAACAAGTTGCTTTACTATGTAAAAAAAAAAAAAGTATTGGTATCTGCATTAATATTAGCAATACTAACTCTGTATTGACTTGGTATTGGATCGATACCAAATTCACAGTACTGCACACCACTAATGGAGAGCAAAATCAAACATAATGCAATCTGAAATTACATCCTGATTTCAAACTGTGGTAGTGAGTCTAAAATGTATCTGCATAACCTGCATGCAAGAGCAACCAAAAACCTGTTCTTGCTCAAAATTGTTAAGTTGAGTGATAAACCTGCTCTACAGGAGTTACATTTCCATTACACCTAGAATTGCGCAAAACCTAAATACCACAATAAAAGAATGGTAATGGAAACACAAAAATTTGGAAAAACCTCTCATATTTCGATTGAAAGTTTTTACACTCTCATGAGGTTGTTTGTCAGAAGTTTCGATATTGAAGTTTATTACAAAAGTGCAATGAAAACACTGTTTGTGCAAAAAACCGTCAAGGGGATAATGGGTCTGGTGCAACTAAATTCCCAATCAAATCACACAGTGTGTCAAATGTGGGCCGGGTCATCCTGAAGTTTTGGATCCACAACTCCTCTGTGAACTCCTTGGCCAAGACCCTCTCCCAAAAGTCCCTAGTACGTGGCCACTGCCAGACATACAGACTCAGGCGTTTGTGGTTAAATGCCCTTGTGTATGTCTGTGCCTGTGTTCCTGCATATGTATGTGTGTGTGTGTGTGTGTGTGTGTGTGTGTGTGTGTGTGTGTCAGTATGTGTGCGCCTATCTCAAATATACTGGCAGCCGCTGCTCAAGATCAATTGATTGATCACTGCTCAATGATTCCATTTTTATTAATTAATAGAGATATAAACACATCAGATTCAGTGTGCAAACTGTGTTTGTGAGACTTTTTTTCAGACTAAGGATCCAAAAAACATATCCAAAAATAACAGACTTAGTGTGCAAAGACCTTAAGAGTCATTAGTTTTGCTTCTTTGAATGAAACGTTGCTGTCCATCCTTGCGTATGCAACTACCATCAAGCCTGTTTCGCCAACGATCTCTTGACAGAGAAGCTACTCCGTCTACCACTTCGGGGTCACGATGATAGGACAAATTAAATAATGAAATTGAAACCGGCCCATGGCCCATAATTCAACTTTCCTTTATTTGATCTATATTGACAATCGGGGTATGGAAAAACAAACAAATTTTCATTTATTTGTTTTCATTTCAAAAGGGGAAAAACTGACACAAACCATTTTTCAATGTTTTATTTTTGATTCATTATTTAATATCAACTGAACGAATGATACATGGATTAATAATCATCTAAATTCCCCCTTTCATATTTCTCTCAGCTTTTCTTGATGTAGGTCTCTGAGTCACTTCTTAAGTGGTTTTATAAGCCAGGAAAAATATATGTATTTCTTTCAGTTTTTCTATTTTGGAGAAGAGGTCTGCTTTGATACAAGAAAATATCTCAGTACTTTACACAAGCAGCTCTTTCACGGCAGTCGTACCTATAAGTCATAAAACTCTGCTCTCAGCAGCAGACCACATCCCCCCAAGCTTTTAAGTAAAGACATATTTCAAGCTTTCACTTGTGTTGGAACGCTCTGTCTTCTATGATATCATTTCAGCTCCTAAATCTAGGACAAGGCCCAACCAGGACAGAGGGACCAGGACTGAAAAAGGACACCATATCCCAGGTCGCCTTGTAGATTTATGACCAGAAGCCTAACCCGATAGTGACCTTTATGGGTGTCACTCGGACAGGGACGTGGTGCTCAGGCCAAGATGACAAAGCATCACTCTGAAGGTCGTGCCCTGCCCCGCAGCCACATTTTACTGAGACTCATCGCCGGCCCTGGACACAGTTCTCCACCTGCATTAACTTCTTCTGGGAAAATTGTGTAGCCGCAGGACGAAGGATTGCGACACTAAAGCAATCATAACCACCTGCTCGATGATGTGCCCAACTGTGCTGAAGTGCACCTTGTGCTCCTTTTTCACGTTTGTTTCAGAGCCAGGATGTGTCATCTTTCTCATATCCACTCACTCATCCTGTTGCAGTATGGGTGTACTTTTTTCTTTTTCTTTTAAAAGACCTAAAGTTATCAAAATTATGACTTTAGTACCTATCGGCTTTCATCTGCGTATCTCCTCCAGATGCATTTGTAGAATGACTATTGTCCTTTCTTGGTTAGTTACAACGTCAAGAGAAGTACTCAGTCACTTGTTTCTGGTGAGTCTCAGTTTCACTATAAATGGTAAACAACACTGAGGCATTACTCTGGCTTACTTCAGTGGTCTTAAAATACCCCCTGATGCAGATGATCATGATGATTCAACTGAACAGCACAACCTTGGGTCTGCAGGAAAGGAAGAAGCCTTTTAAATGCTTATCGTTTGAATAAAGGTTGAATTTCTCATTTTTTAAGTATTCCAGAAGACTGGGGAAAAGTCTGGTTGGCTTTTCAGACAAAGTGTCAAGCAGGTTTGCTGCTTGATATTCCTTTTTAGAATAGCTTGCTGCACTTTCATGCTGACATCTGTTTAAAGGGCCAAATAAATTGTTGTCAAATCACAGATAATGGGGTCCAAGATGGTTTTACGGCATACACCAAAGTTGGCTGATACAAACAAAAAAGAATTATATAAAATAAAAAAAAAATCTGAATTACTCTCTTTCTTCAAGGCAGGAAAGCAGATCACATCTGGCTGTAGAATGTGACTGATGAGCTTCAGAAACACATAAAGCATGGAGAGATGAAGAAAGAAGCAGGGAGCAACAGAGACTGGGTTTCTTTTACACTGACAGGTGTGCAACAGGGGCTGGCTCCCCTTTGAAAAGCATCCATTTCCTTAGCAACTGGACGTCAGCTCAATTCAGCCAGGCGATTTTAGCAGATGGCTTGGTAAATACCTTGCCATGTGTTCCTGAGGAGAAACCATAATGCATCACGACAAAACGCACGCACATTCACCCAAACAACCTCACACACCACATTCAAATCATCCATTTCTCTTGACGCAATCCTCCCTCTTCTTCTGCTTAAGCCTTGTTTGTATTAAAAATAAATTAAATGGAGTTCTCATAAATATGTATCAAGGTTTCACACTCTCTGAGTCACTTTTTTTTGGTGGTTTCGAAGTTTAAGGAAAATGTAATGCACAGGCTTCCTTTTGTGGCAATCGTAATACAAACGTTTCAGTTCATTTAATTTTGTAACCATGGCTACTAGCGTTTTGTACATATTGTATAGAATTCAGTCAGAGGTACTTCTATTGAAAATAAAAACTCAAGGGTACCGTGAACAAAGCACATGAAGATATGCCTTGAACCTTGGGAGAAGCACAATAGCTCAATCCAGCCTATACATTGAAGAAATACATAAACACGGCTTGAAGCAAAAATGTCGCTTTTAAATTAAGCAGCCATGGTCTCATTAGTATGTGACAAACCATCACTGCTCCTATTCTTTTCCTGTCTGCCTTATTACTTTGATACTGCTACAATATAATGACAGTCCTCACCCGCAGTATGACCGACTCATTTTTCTTCACAATGCTATAATTCCTGTAGTGTTGTTGTGTTCTTCTTACTCTTTCAAATCTTTGACATTAATCTCTACATTTGTTTCACCAGTATTCATCCACCTCTTCTATTTATTCTTCTTTTTATTTTTTGTGGTATATTGCAGCTGCACAGGGCAGCTGGGACCAGCTGGACAGTTCAGTTCATCTACAGACCCTGTCATTAACATTAAGCCCCCTGAGTGGCCCAGTGCTGGGGCCTGTGGTCATTGTGCGCGTTTGTGTGTGTGTGTGTGTGTGTGTGTGTGTGTGTGTGTGTGTGTGTGTGTGTGTGTGTGTGTGTGTGTGTGTGTGTGTGTGTGTGTGTGTGTGTGTGTGTGTGTGTGTGTGAGAGAGAGAGAGAGAGAGAGAGAGAGAGAGAGAGAGAGAGAGAGAGAGAGAGAGAGAGAGAGAGAGAGAGAGAGAAAGAGAAAGAGAAAGAAATAGCATACTATTCAGATTGAAAAATGTGGGAAGGATAAAAAGTTTCAACCTAAAAAGAAGTAGGTTTTAACAAAAAGTACTTTTTTGGAGGGTCAAGAAATTAAAAATAAATTAATAAACAATAAAATAAATGATTAGTAGATTTATTACCTATGATGTACGCCAGAAAAACCGTAAGGCATGTGCTATTAACTTTGTAATGAAACACAACCAACATCATGTGTTTGTGCCATAGACTGTATAATATAAGGATGTGGTGTCTGTGACATCACCCATTTGTTTCTGACACAGGGCATCGAAGCCCATGGCTGATGGGTGCCATAATGGAAATGCTGAACTCAGCTTAGCTTCATTAATGTTTAGATGAGGCAAAGTAGGAAGGAAGGCATGAATGAATGAATGAATGAATGAATGAATGAATGAATGAATACTTTTACATGATTTAATGCATTAACTGTGTGATAACTACCAATTTCAGTGGATTATGGTGAAGGAAATTCAAGTGGACTGGCTCACTATGGAAGGTCATGGGTCTAAATATAGACAATTTTAGTGATTTTTAGCTCATTGAGAGAGATTATTAATAATACACACAGTTGAAGCAGATGTCTGTCTAACATGAGTCTGGTTCTGTCCGAGGTTTCTGCCCGTTAAAGGGAAGTTTTTCCTTGCCATTGTAACTTGCTAAATATTGCAAAGTGCTGTACTCATGGTGGGTTAAGATGAGATATGACTTATCTTGTCTTGATGATGGGTCTCTATTAATAAAATTTATTATCATTTACAGGTCTAGACCTGTAAACGCTTTTGGAAAGTGTCTTGAGATAACGTTTGTTATGAATTGGCGCAACATAAATAAAGATTGATTGTTTGATTGATTGACTGATTAAATAAAGACTTGCTTCTCGTGGTGAAATGTAACAGGGTTAACTTCTTCAGCAAAACAAAAGCAGATTGTTGATTTCATTTACAGATTCTGTTGTCTGAGAGAAAAGCTTTAGTATGCAAATTTTATTTATTGAATTTCTGCAGTTATTTAAATTTATTTTATCAAGCATGTCCATATGGTGGTAAAGCGCAACAGAGAAATGTCTCATTGAATATGCTTTGAAACAAAAAATGAAATATGAATCCAGCCATTGGAGTACCTGTACACTCGTACACACTGACTAAGGATAGAAATGGCTGACTGCTTGCTGTCTGTCTGCCTCTGCTACTGTACAGCATGTTAATGCACATGAACAGAGCTTTGTGTCTCCCTCCCTGCCCACTGCCTGTTCACCACTCAGCTCCCCATATGCCGCTCCCCTGCGCTCCTCTCATCCAGCCACTGGGAGCTTGATTAAGCCTGACTTGTCACCAAATTACACACACAAAGTTTACATGCATTCCCCGGCTCTCCAGCTGTTGCAGATTTGTTACAAAGAATAAATCTTGAAGCAGTTGACTGAGCAGGTCTGGGATGTCTGCCGCCTCATTGATAGGGAGAGATGGGAAAAGGGCGGGGAGGGGGCTGAGAGAAAGAGAGACAGAGAGGGAAAACAAGACAGACAGGCAGAGAGTGTGTGAGAGGAGCAAGGATGATTCAGAAACTGACCCCGCACGTTACCTGCTTTGATTGGTTTTATAAAACGTTAATGAGCAGAAAACATAGCCAAAGAGAGGGTGATCTCTGGTGAATTCTGGTACTACAGATAAATAGGAAGTCAAATTAGGCTACAGTGAAAGAAGTCTCTGCATCTGCAAAGGTCAGTCAGTGTGTGTAAAGTCAACACAGACTCTCTGAGACACAAGGACAGAGTTTTTATCATTGATTCTTTGCTGCTTGGTTAGAGTTGAGGAGTAAAAATATACGCTTAAAACAAATCAAACTGAGGCTGTAAACCAAGGAAAACAAACGTCACTAATTATACTGATAAAAATAATATTAGTTGTGAGTGATACACCCTGATCTGTTGATGAGTTTATGTCTTCATTTATTTATTGACTTATTTTGATAAACTAACCTCTCTGCTAGTTTTTAACTCTTCCTGCCATCGTCTTTCTCTCGCCTCTGTTATGTCTGCCTCCACCCTGATACATTTGAACCATCTCACGTGTCTCATTACTTTCACATCTTACCCTCAATTCTTATATTTACCTACCTAGCAATAATGCTGTCTTGAGCCCGCCAACTCTCTGCTTCACCCCAGCTCCTCCTTTTCAGCCGTGTCTGTTATCACCAGTGTAATATGTATCATCGCTGATGCCTGCTCTGTTCAGTCCCCTCTTGGCATCTTTTCTGCTGCTCCCGCTTCCTTGGCTTTTCATGTATACACATAAAAGAGACAGGAGGTGTGCTCTCCTCACTTCAAGCTTTGGCATTCCACATAGACATGAGGAAGGGCAAGGAGCTCCCAAAACAGAGCCATTCCACCAGATAAAACTTACTGCATGAAAAAAATAAACTCTTCTGATGAAAGTTGTTTTGACTGTGCCAAAAGTTACTTAAAGGAGCTTTCAAGGATGTAATATAAACAAACTGTTCTATTGGTGCAAGTCCCCCATTATTTCAAATATAGGCCCAGTTAGGATTATGGACCCCACTTTTTTCATCTAGGCACACATCAACGACCAATATACTATGGCTCCATGACCCAATTGTTGGTCCCCACAAACCAGCTGAAAAACATGGATTAATACTGCATAACAAGTACTCTTTGCATTTCACAAAAACACAGGAATGCATCTGAAATAAACAATAAACAATTAAGCAAACAATTCAAACATTCAAAATCTTTTTAGAAGTTTATGTGACTTCCATATGAGTTTACTTGTCTTTTAAACAAACGTATCCCTTAAGGAAACACAAGTTTATCCCTATTCCAGGGCTCTGAACACTTTATCCAACCATGAGAGGTTGAAAGAAGTTCACAGAGTATTCTTTCTGACCTCAACGAGCTTCATATCTTGACACGTTTCTTCTCAATAAGCTGTTTTTCTCTCTCTCTCAGATAATGACTGAACTCTCTTTTCTTCAGTTTCTCCTCCATCTTTTTATGATTATGATTTCTCTCTCAGATCATCTAAATGGCTGTGGCAGTAATTGCTGTGTGGGCATCATTACCCAAGAAAGCATGAATAAGACACAGTAATGAGCAAAAGCCCCCGAGCTCGCTAGACCGTTGATCAATACCATTAAACAATGTGCACTTTGAGCTGAGCTGCGTTCGAGAGCTCCGACACTCAAATGGATATTCCTCATAGCACTAATGGCTTTGAACTAGGCCTCCATTACCATGTATAAAACGCTGCTTATTAACATAATCAAATCTCTCTCTCTCTGTTTTTTTGCGTCAGAGATAATATGAAAAGACAGGAGGTTGCTAATGTAATTAAGCGTATGCTATAATTACTATCCCCTGATCACATGACCTCTTCTCCTAACAAAGCTGAATAAATAGTCCCATTACCCTGACTACTGCTTTGTGATTTGGTGCATTGATGGTTTACATGTCATCTCATGTTCCAATGTAAACAAGCTGGCTCCAGTGTCTTGTGCAAGTCGCGGTTTCAGATTGTAATGCTAACAAAAAATACAGATAATCAACACCACTGACAAGCTGAAAAGCTGTTTTGTGCCTACTTTAAAAAAAAAAAAAAATCTCTTACATTACAACCCAGTTCAGCATCAGCCAGAACCAGCAGGACTGCAGAAAGTAAGCCATTATGATCAGTGGGTTTAATTACAAACATTTTAATTTGCATCTCGGGGCTCTATTCATCACATCCATCTCGGCTAGCGGCCCCGTTCTCCCTCCATATGCCCAATAAATAAATAAGAAGCTAAAAAGGAGAATGTGGGGGCCTTCGGAAATGATTACTATTTCACTAACAATTACTAGGATGCTAATGGCTATTGTATTGATTGCTCTGCCCTTTTCATATCAAGGACATATGAAAATGTAATCAAAAAAGCTTTGATAATTCCTGCTGAGCCATGAAATGAGAGAAAGCAGTAGTGGCTGAAATGTTTTGCCGCCATTAAACTTGACTGGAATATGTTTCGCTCTGCATGTAAGCACCACAAGAGTCCTGTTTTTCTTTTCTTGTCTAGTTCCAATCACTTTTGTAACCTTTGTGTTGCTATTTCTTCACGTAATTTAAAAATGCAGCTCCTATGAATAAGAGATTCTCAAAGAGGATACGAACACATTCCACAGTGTATTTTTCAAATGAGTGTAAATATGTGATCACGCCAGATAGTGTGTATTGTATCATCATTAAAACGCATCTTTTGTGTTCCTCGCCACTTTAATACGATGTTAATGTGCTGCTGAGAGCTAATGGAATGATTGATGAGGTCGTGAAACTGATCAGCGAAAACTGCGTCAGCTAACAGTCGCTGAAAGTACAATGGATGACTGAACGATAACGACGTGTCCTCGCTACCGCAGATGGTTCTACTGTACGCTGGAATCAGACAATGGCCTCATAAATAACCATTTAACCCTGGAAGCATTTGCTGTCATTCACATTTTCAACTCATTTCCACAACTCACATCTGAGATGCACTCATTAATCCGCAGAGGCAGACGCTCCACCTCGGTATATCAGTTCTGTCAACTCATTAAAAGCACATTCTTTAATAGAGGTTCGTCCTAGAAATGAGTTGTAGTTTATTGATTTATTAAGATTTATGGTGTTTGTAGCTTTGCTTGCTTTGTTTCTGTACGATAGATGTTTGTTGCAGTATCACAGTTAGCAGCACTAAGTGGGGTTTGTGTGGAAAAAAAAAGTCCACTTAAAAAAGTTGTTTCAAGGCATCCAAGAAAGAAAAAAATATCCTTCTGTTTTAATCAAGTCTTTAACTCTACAGAAACACTCAGTACCGAGCCCTTAGCATGCCTATACCCTCCAGACATCCTCCCCCATATCCCAGAATCCTCTGTTATGTTTAGGAATCAGTCTCCACCATGACTCTGCGTAGCGCCTGGGAAGATATCACTGCACGTCCAAAAATTTCCATCAATGGCGGCTCAACTCCTCCGCAGCAACTCTCTGATAGGTTAATCCCTGTATCACACTTCAGCACCAGTTCACTAAGCGGCTTAAAAGGACACATTAGAACGATGACAATGACCTGCTAATGGTGTTACATTTCTCTGAAGCATTATGAGCTATCTTTGTCACGTTTATCTTATAATGAGATCTGTCAATTGGGTGTTGGTGGTGGTGGTGGTGGGGGGATCCCATGCAGCAGCCAAGGACGCTGATATTTCTCATAATAAATAATGACCTAGAAAAAGGAGAGAAAACAAACCTTGATCCTGCTCCCCTGATCTGTTTTCTTTGCAGGCGACAGAGCGGGCAGCCCCAGAAAGGCCTCAGAGCTCAGCGTCACTGTTTAGATTTCTGGCTGCTGTGCACACCCGAGTCCTCAGGGCCACCACACCACCAAACAAAACAAAACAACCCAACACAACAACACAACCACACCATGTGTGATTGATGACTGCTGGCTCCCATGGGCATCCTATAAAACTTCCACAAGCAACATCCCCTGAAGAAACTGTGCCATAATTCATCATGCTATAACTGTACAAGGCAAATCATAACTCAGCCCAACTCATTTCATGATGGTGTGCATCGTCATCCTCCTGTATGGTTTTGTATTTGGGGAGGGCATGTTTTCAATCCCAATCTAAATTACAAATCTTATAACTTTTCTTTGCAACAATGAAATGTTGAGCATTCATAAGTACATTTTTAAAATTTAATTTACCTGAAACACAATGTATAGAGTCTTTTGGGTAAATACCTTCTCAGCTGAAACTTTTCTTTTTTATTCCTAGTTTATATTAGGTCAAAGTAGTCTTCTTTCAGTGTCTTTTGACAGTCTTTTCATTTACAAGATGTTCTGCCAAGAAAAATTTGATTACTAAATATCAAGTGCAGAAAACCAACTAATGATTTTTTGGCTTTTATCTTTTAATATTTTTACGTCAGACCCCGGACTTACACATTCACAGCCTTACACAGCATTGCTGCCTTTGTTGGAACTTGGGTTCTTGGATACCTCCCAGTCAAAGACTTTGAGCTGAAAAGAAGCAAAGTCAGCATGCTTCTCCAAGGATTCATGGTTATAGGAGTATCTAGACCTGCTTAATATAGAGAAGCAGACTCTTTCATAGGATACTTGGATATTAGTCATAATAGGCAACAAGATACTGTCAAAAGATGTCTAAGTTAGAGGCCATGTGTAGTTTTTATGTTTATGGTCCTTCACAATGATCTTATCTTTTCATTACCCTGCTATGTTATTAGCCTCAATGACGTCACTTAATTGAATTCCAAAGGTTTTTTTTATACTCTATTGCAGCCTGTAATACAAAGTTTTAAAGTTTTTCTTGCAATGTGATCAAAATGAACCATCGTTTTTTTTTCTTCATGTGCTGAGCCTTTTAAACTTAAAGTCTCCAATCTACTGACTGCCTAAAGAAACACGTTTAAAATGAGTAACTTTAAAGTTGGGGCATTGCAATTTTTTGAAAAAAGTCAATTTATATACAGATCCTACACTGATAGTAGGACATGAGAAAGAAAACATACATTGCAATACAACTAATGCAGCATTTAACTCCAAAATGCTAAAAACGTGCAACAAACTTGTTATAGAGTGTTAGCTGGGAGCAGAGTTTTATATTATGTTATTATTAGTGGAGGGATTGATGAAAAAAATGACCCTGGAAAATATGCAAATTTTATATGTATATTCATCATTCAGTCTTTGTGATGCATTTTTAGTGGGTTACCACTCAGCTGCAATTAACTTTGCCCAAGCAACCATTTGGGTGATTGAAGAACGGGATTAATTGGATGAGAGGACTTTGTTGTCTGGTTCTATGTCACACACATACAAATACACATTTACACAAGGACAAGTCATGTTGCTATCTGTCGTCAACATTTTTTTTTTGTTCTGTTTTGTGAACATCCATTTTAGAGTGATATGAACATGCTAAATGTACCTGTGTACAAATGCCTGTGCATTGACAAATTTAACATAAATAAACACACTTACCCAGAAGGTGGTTCACTGTCTAGGACACTAATACAAAAAAGTGCTAAGTTCTATTACTTATAATTATTTGTGGCAGGCTCTTGCTTTAATCTATACAAAGCACGTGCAAACGAGCTGTTACACTCAGCCTCATAGAAGGGAGACAGGAGAGGACGGCATGTTGCCTGCCTGCCCGCTGAGAAGGCCTTCTCTGTTCATGACATGGACACAGGCTTCGCTGACCCCGTTGGTGCCCGCCTACATCACCCTTGCTGAAGGCTTGTGGGCCACCATGTGGCATCTGCTGCCATGGGGCTCAGGCGTAAGGCTAGGACTGGGACTGGCCCCCTCTGTTCACCAGGCCTGTCTACAGAGTCAGGGCACATTTCGGTGGGATTTTGCCACAGGTTACCAACTGAACCAATTTTTCAGAGGAAGTGGCAAGGTCACCCTCCCCGCTCTGCCTGAAAGACCTCCACCTGCCATATTCTGCTTGGCTGTCAGGGTACACAGAGAGGAGGGGGGTGTTGAAGTGGGGGCACTTTATTCGAAATTCAAAAAGGGGATCCATTGCGCACGCTGTTTCCATACAGAATATTATCAACTGGAGTAATACATCTCATAAATAATCCATGCAAAAATTAGCGGGGTTAACTTTTTATACTGTTATAAACTGTCACCCCGACTTAATGCGACTCAATTTGGCTGCACCATGTGTTGATAGTTCAATTTAAAAATATCCCTGTTAGAATTTATTTCCTTGCAAATATGGCCAAACAAATCACTAGATCATTGTTGATGGGACACTTGTACTGCACTAGATAATTCACTAGTGAACATAATGTATCGTGACGTATCCCAATGAACCCTAACCCATTGTATTGTACTATATTGTATTGTAGTGTACTGTATCGTATTATGTCATATCTTAATACATCATATCGTACTTTAGTGTATCGAATCGCACTGTGTCATATCCCATTGTACCATACTGTGGTATTACATTGTATTGTATTCTGCCATATCCAAACATAACCTCTCGTATCCTACTGTATCATATTTCACTGTCATATCCCCACCCATTGTATTATGTCGTACCCCATCAATGTATCAATGTATCAGTGTATCATGTATACCACTGAATAATTTGTTTTCTATTCTGTTTTATCTCAACATATTGTCTCTTCTTGTATCATGTAGTATCACATTACATCATATGGGGTTGTTTAGTATTGTATCACATCTTATCTTGTGGTAATGTGTAATAAAATGTTGTATAGTGACATATAGTATTAAGTAATAAATTGTCACAAATTTCCCTGTGTAAGCTAGTGAAAGAGAGACATGTTCAATCCTTTTAATACACTTCAACATCTGACACTTCATTTCAAATGCACAAAATCTCCTCTAATTAAATAACAAACTGATGCCCACCAGCTGACTATCTATCTTGATCTGTGTGACATCTATAGTCTCATTCATGAGGCGAAGCTGGTGATGGAAGAGATACACAATGCTAGCTATCCCCTGGTGAGTGAAGGGGGCGTGTTACCCCTGAAGGTTACTTCTTGTAAATCTGTGCATAGTTTATTCAAATAGTGCCCTAACCATGGTCTCCAGGATTTTCCCCTTACAGTGAGCAGAGCATGACCTTTACATTTGACGCTTGACAGTTCTTCAGATTCGCCCAACCAGAACTGATTAATGCATATTTATGTGTTTGTTAGAGCAGTGGATGCTCTTTATCTCTCAGAGAACAAAAGACAGAGAGTTCTTTGCAGACACACACGTGTGAACACACTTATGTGGATGCAAGTCGGCTTCAACGTAGCATGAATTTTGAGGATTTTTTTTTTCTCCAGGCAGAAATAACAAGGCTAAGATTTAAATTATTAAAATGTACTATTGTACAAATGTACTATTCTTAAAGAAGAGGCGTCCAATCTCAAAAAAGATGTAAAAACTGGAACAAACAATCTAAATACAAACAGTTTTCACTGCAGCACCCAAATTTCATGTTGCCTCCAAAAACCAGATTACTCTACAACTATGTACACAGTATTCACACAGTTGGTCTATTTTTCATATTGGCACCTGGCTGGGGAGGATGCAGCCAAGATAATCTATTTAGATTGGCCAGGTTGAAGGCTGTCATTTATCACGTGTGTGTATAGCTGCTCCTCAGTGGCAGTCTGACTGCTCCAGCAGACCAGAGTCTAAAAGTCCAATGTCCTTTACGTGTGCTGCAGTGTAAAGAAAACTGTGCATCTCTACAGTTGGATTTAAGTAATGAAATTTCACAGTATGAGGAAGAATCAGGCAAAAATACAGATTTCACGAAGTCAGCATCACTACATCTGTACTATATAGTACTTGTACTGTATTTGGGTGTGACAGTGTTATGAAAATGTCAGAACAGCTCAAAAGAAATCATAACAAGATGAGAATGTGCACATATAAGTCTCTTTAAATACAGAGCAGGAAACATCTGATATTAGCCCTCTAATTTCAGCCTACGCTTGTTCTATTTGTGAAGTAGTGAATTATTTACTCCCATGCCCATGTTCATACAACCTTTTCATGCTGTGTGTATGTTTGTATGTTTCTCTGTGTGCAGGATAGAGACACACAGAGCGTGCATGTCAATGTGTTCACTTCTTTATGCTCATCATCATATGGACTCAAGGTTAGCTGGGAGAGGTCCAAGGAAACAAGGTGCAGCAGTCTAAACACAGGCGGCCTTTATCCTTCATTTTATCAAGGTCTGAGATGAGAAGCAGGACAGAATTAGAAAGTTAACCTCAGTCCCTCTAGATAGAAGCAGCAGGGAGCCAATACAGAGCTAATATGCGGCAGCTTTAGCTCAGCTTGTATACAAAAAAAAAAGATTGCTGTAGCATAATGTTGCAGAAGCACAGTCAAACAGTGTCAGAATGCACTTTTATTATCTGTTAGGTTTTCTGAAATATAAGTACGTGTGAGGTCCACTGTGTGTGGGCTTGTAGTGAATGTTATTTTTGTTTAAGGAGATGCAAAAGAAATTTGTTGTGTAATAAGCAACAACAATAAAGGCATTGTTTTTTATTCTCTTGGTGTTAATTCAAGCAAGGGCTAAAAAAAATTGGACTTTACCGTCAAAGTTTGAACAGCTATTAAATAAAAATTTGATGAAAGATTAACAATGGTGCAAGGGGAAAGTTCAAATCACATACAGCTTCACAAAATAAAGCTATATCTGCAGAACAATCTTGCACCATTACCGAGCCAACCACCACCTCACTTACTTGAACGGAGTAACCTCCACGCCTCAGTTCTCCGAGTTCTCTTGCACAGCAAAAATCTAAGCGGCCACATGTGTGGGAGCGCAGAAATAGTGCGCCATTAAAAGGTCCTGACTCACCTTGTTTTAAGTGCAAGGTCTAATTGCCGGCCTCTTTTCCAGAGGGCCAGAGCAGCAGCTGGCAGCAGGCTGTATCTACAGGGAGAGCCATTAACAGTGGTGCAGCTAGTAAAAGAATAAGGCCCTCAGACCCCAGCTCCCTCACTGACAGTCACTCTGTTCTGAGATGAGCTAACACTGCAAAAGACAAATACGCAGAGGATGCCCTCGGTGACTTCTCACCATACGTTTGACTCATAAACGGTTGCTGCTTTTCCAGCGTCGGCTGGGTCAATCTTAAATGCGTCTTTTAAAAGGAGTCATTATTCAGTATGTGGTACCAGGTTGCTTAGTCATTTTAATTAGTAACACTTTAGCCCTGGGTGAACCTCCAGAGAGTCATTTTTAAAGATAATAAAGGTAGTGTTAAAGACGAGCAGTCTGCAGTGTACTTTCTTCTACAGATAATACATGGAAGCTATTTAAGGTTAACAGATTATTTCAGACAAACCAAACAAGACCCATTTGTATTCAGCGCAGAGAACAGCATGTTTTCTCTGAGCCATCTCTCACTTGCTTTTTTTCCCCCCTCACTTTTCTCTCGCTCTCTCTTTGTGCTGGATGTGTTGGAGTTATTCTAAGGTTAGCTGCAGTCAGATACAGATGGATGAAAAAATGATGCATGTATGAAGGATTGCTCACAAAATACTGGAGGCAGAGCTGAAGAAAACATAAGGAGAAGGAGAGGGCGAGAAAGTACTTCAGGTTGTTAGCGATGGCACTATTATTCACCGTTTCCGGTACACTATTTTTGTTTACAGCATGGTTGGGAGTGTGTGTAAGATTTATGCGCACCCAAAACAACCGGGGTTCCAGCCCACAATTCATAGTGGACATCTCATTTGGGAGCAGTTGACCACATGCACGTCAGGAGCAGGAGGCCGACCTACACAGCACAAACACAGCACACTGTTGCCTTTCTTCCCCCGCTGGCCTCGCGTCTCAAAAACAGCCAGCGTTAAAGCGAAACTGTGCGCACTAATAACTCTCCTGCTCACAACAGCAAACCTGCACTGAGATCATTGAGGAGGATTTCAGTGTAAATGACCCCAGCCTGGAGGTCTTTTGATCTAGCTACTTAATCTGAACTTCTGCTTCATTGCAGGTGGGCTGAGAAAATCTCTTAGCCCTGAAAAGAGGAAAACACACACACACACACACACTTACACACAGAAGAGGTCTCAAAGCTGCGGTTTAGCAGCAGAAATGCTGAGACTCTGTCCAGCTGGCCTTGTAAAAGTCACAGGCACCAGCGAGGGCTAGGACAACGCCATTTGTCATAACGTCAGCAAATTCAATAATTAATGGGCCGTATCCTATCACAGCTCTCCAGTTTACCCCCCTCAGCCGCGGTGCTCTGTCCCACCGTGTTCAGGAGCATATTGTCGTCTCTCTCAGTGGTCTACCACAGACGTTTAATTCCTCATCATTAAAAATGTCCAGTTTCACCTAGACGGTTTATGCTCTTACTGAAAAATAGACACGGTGTCCACGTTGACTTGGGGAAACAGCATGTGAATGCATTTCGTGACTTTATCTGGCACAGAGGGACAAAATCCTGATTTTTAATTTTTATATTTTGCCCTGCCGGATTATTGTATCATGTTCTCATGAGTTAATTGTTCCTCTACTTGATAAATTACACAAGCAATGCAGATGCAGATGTTTAAGTGTTTTGCAGGTTTATGTATGTACTCATGCAACTGTGCACACGACCCTGGATTTGATCAGCCGTAGCAGGCTCTGTGTTTACAAGGCCTCAGGAACAATGACAGTGTATGATTAGAAGCAGGCAGGCTGACTGGGCCCAGCCCAAACACAGCTGGCACCAGGGGAGTGAGAGGTGAGCTGGGAGCCTCCACATCCCTTTTGATTAATGTGAGAGAGCGTGTGGGAGACTGGGAGGACGGCAGCTCGGTGCATCAACCCTGTTCTGCTCCTGCCAGGGAGGAGCATAGGGGTTAGGAGGATCCACCATCAGCCCAAAAGTTACATTGTTCAGTCGACGAAAAGATTTAAACCTTTATGAGTTGTTTTTATTTCCTAATGGAGCCTACTTTGAGAGTATCAGGTGGAAATCACAAAGACTTGCTGTTTTTGTTTCATATGTGATCATGTACGGATGAATACACTAACTTATTTACAATTAAAATAGGACTGGGAATCTGGTTTTAAGATAACACCACACAGGAAAACTGTTGTTTGACTTGAATTTAATATAACTTTATAACCTATTTAAGAAGATTTTTTTTTATCAACAATGTGTTTAAATGCCCTCGGCTGGAATGGAGCCTAGACTTTTAGTGAATTAGTACATTGTCTTGCTACTACATGGTAAGCATGTTTCAAATAAAAATCAACACAGAGACATGTAAGGATGTGAACTTTGCCCTTAAAGTCAGAACATACGTCCTGTTTTCTGTAAGTAAACACAAAACACTCTGATGCACTGAAGGCCCAAGAAACACTTTACAAAGTATCAGAGGCTGAGCAAAGTGTGTATTCTCTCCACTTCATCCATGTCCTCTCCTTCACCCTGTGACCACAGAGTTCAATTGAGTATCGCTTCAGAGGGTAGAATCTATGACCACAATCACACAGTGTGAAAATGTCAGCCTCCCATCTCTCGCCCTCTTTGTTGATGCTGACATTTAGCCTGGTCCAGAGGGGGGCTCGCTATAGTACATGACATCAAAGACATCATACAGAGCCACTAGATGCGGGGTCACAAAGGTGTCAAACCATCTGATACAAGCCTGGTTTCATACTTTCTGTTGTCACAAGCCTTCTCAATTCAGCACAAAGACGCCTGGCATGTTTTCTCCTTCAGCATAGCATCAGTGTGCTCAGCTCCACCATGGATGCTGTCTCTAGGAGACCAAATTCCCCTCTCTGCATCTTCTCCATCCCCCTCTTTCCCCTCTCTCCTCTCTATTCCTCTTCAGCACCCCCCCCCCCAGTCCACCCATCACCCTCTCCCCCAGGTGGCCGTGGGGCCGGCCTGTCTGAAATGTGATAGGCATAATCCCATTTAGCCTAATTGCATCTGCGGGAGAGCAGCCCTATGTGTCCCATCGCGTGCCTGCTGAACCCCTTAGAACAATTTATACACACACATCTCACAGAAACCTCCTCAGAACACTTGCAAATTTTCATGTTCAGCGGCATGCATGCTCTTGTAGGACTCCTGTGTGTCACATGTCCCTGTGCAGCTCTTTGTTTCTCCTCATAAATAAAAAGCTCTAAAATTGAAACACAGATCAATCTCTCTCACACACACACACACACATAGACACATGCGCTGGAGGGTGCGTGTGCCGAGTCTGCATTAGTGCAGACGAGACAGAGAAGTCAGACAACCATGCTAAGAGGAGGGTGCTACAGGAATGGCCTAATGGTTAGACTCAGGCGGTAATGTGTGCGTGTGTGTGGGCGTGCACACGCTAACATGCTTCAGCCTTGAGGGGGCCTGTGGTCCGATGGGTGATGGTAGATGGCGCTGCTATAGGGAGATATGGGGAGTGGTCTGCTGCAGTGGGAGCCCTAATGAGACTGTGCATTCTCTCAGGCAGTTGTGCAAGAATTATACACACTAGAGAGGAGAGGGCAGAGGCATTAGGTTGAGTGGAATAGTGGCAGTTGTATAATCCTATCTGAGTTCCACTTGCATCAATAAAACCATTACAAGTGTTGGATTTGTTTAAAAAATGTACACGTACGCTGAAATGTGGATTGACCTGCAGGTTGCGCAGAACATTACGAAGAAGTTTTGATCTATTCATCACCTTTCTGTTCCTTTCTGCTCTCTCTTCCAGCGATTGTGTGCATGCATCTGGTTTTTATTGTGGCCCTTTTGCATCGAGGCTGTGACATACTGAGCTCTAACAGGCCACGGATCAATCTGCAACACAAAGGAAATCAATGCCCCGGAACTGAGTTACTCCGATGGGCTGAGTGCAGATCATTAGATTTTCCGTTGCATGGAGGACCATTACCATAAAACCAAGTCTCCTGTGGTGGAATTCAGCTGTATCCGAGAAATGCAATAGCTATGTAGAAGATACACATCAACACAAACATTCTTACTGGCAATGAGGAATAATCAGAATAATGACTACTGCACTGTCTGGTGTTATTCCATGAAATGCCATGCTATCACAGCAAGCAAAAAAAAAAAAAAAAAGATATCATGTGAGTCATAATCTGTGAAAATGAAACTATTATCTTGCAAATAATAAATAGGCCCACTCTGCATAATGTGATATCACACATATAGAGAGCCGTTCAGTACATCATATTCAAATAAGTCCCATATGGTCACATTGTTCTGGAGATAGGGACGAGAGAATGCTCAATCACCTGTTATTCTTAAGTGCGGATAAAACTGCAACGCCGCTTTTTCAAACGAGACAGCTTGAGTGTACCTCTCCCATATAAGAATAGCCACTACATTACAGAATCTCCAGCTGTTCCTTTATCCCCCTACTCAATCCAGTCATTAAAACTTTCACATCTTTTCAAACATTTGTTGAGGAAGCTGCCAAAACATGCTGTGATGTCTAAGCGGTGAACACAATTCACAAGGGGGGAAAAAAAAGAAGAAAAAAAAAGAGGGAAAGGACGGGGAAATATGTGAGATGGGGGAGGTTTTGAGGGGGAAAGAAAGCTCTGTCTGAGTTTTTATTTTGCAGAAGTGTTCATTTCTTCTGGTTGTTCAAGAAGGCTGTCTTTCTGTGTGGAGTGTGGGCGCACCTTCCATGTACTCCACATGTATATCCGCCTGCATACCGTGACCTCCGGGTCCTCGAGTCAAGGTGTGTGTGGGTGCAAATTCGATTACACTCCAGTTAAAGCAATTTCCTGCAGAATTCAATTCATGTCCTCTGTTGCAGGTGAGCTCCCCGCGGACGTCTGTGTCTTCTCGAAGAAATAAAGCACCTATAAACAGCAGCCTTAAAGGAGGGAAGTAGAGCCAGAATGCAATTAATATGCAAATTCAGAAGGGGGGGGGCTTAATGGGGAGCCTTAACAAACATTTGTGTGTTGGGAGATAAGGCTGTTTTCAGGTTGTTTTCCCCTAACCTCTGCCTGTCCAAAGTCAAAGCCTTGGGGAGATGGAACTCTTGAAAAAGCGTGGATGTTTGCTGGTAATGGATTATTGCATGGGGAGAAGCAGGGCAGTCCAGGGCCATGTTTTAGAAGAGCACGCCATTTGTAGTGTCACACAGACATGCAGAACGGCAGTCTGCCGACTGAAACAATTCACTTTCTTCCTTTTATGTTATTCTGTATCTTCTTCTTCTTTTTTTTTATGAATTCCAAGGGTGAGAAATTTCCTCTGAATCCCATCAGAGTCTGCCATGGGTGTTCATGGGGGGAGCCGAGAAGAGGAGAGCAAAGGGGAGGAGAGGTAGAATGAGTAGCCTGAGGCGAGAGACGGAGGGCAGCAGAGAGAGAGAGAGACGTGAGGGTGAGAGTATGCATTCAGATTGGGAATTCATTTGCCATTTTCAGGCCCAGTCGTACTTCAAGAGGCTTACGAGAGACATGGCAAAGCGGGAGATGAGGCCTCTGATGTGGAATGACATGCCTGGTGATGGCAAAAGAAGGAGAGAAGAAGAGAGGCTGTGATGAATGACATCGATAGAGAAGGAGTGAGACTAACAGTCAAGGGAAAAAAAAAGAGAGATGAGAAAGAAAGATAGACGGGTCTGGACTGCAGACCTCTAGGTCGATGTTACATTCGAGGCCACAGCAGCGATGTCTGATGGATCTAGCTCCCCAGGGGACAACCCCTCTTTTCCATCTCTCCATCCCCCTTCTGCCCCCCCCCCCACCCACCCTAATGATTCATCCACCACCTCCAGGCGCCCCCTCCACACGCCTTCACCATGATTCACACCCACTCCCCGAGCTAAATTATCGCCGCGGTCCCTTGGAGAGCTCCATCACTCTCCCTCCATCTTCAGTTATCATCAAACAAGTATATGAGCTGAGACCGGTACCTGATTGCATTGAAGAGCCCAGCTCAGCAGTTTTTATGAGACTACGTGTGCGTGTTTGATCGTACACTCCAATGGACTCACACACCGCTGGCTTTGATGGCACTTCAGCAGCGAGAGTTTTCCATCTTAAAATGCTTGAGTGTTTCCAAGTGATGACGCAGTGTCGATTTAGAGGTGGGCAGTGTAATTCCACAGGCAGGACACTATAAATGTTGATTAGATGGAGGTTAGGTGGAATGGCTGATCATTAGGGACCCATTGGTATGCTTTTTGTACAATTGTTATTCATTACAAGGCCTCTGTGTCAGAGAGCAATATGACAAATGTACTTTATGTTCTTTAGCATTAGCAATGATTGGATCAAGACTGGTGTATCAATAAATGTTGCTTCCTTGATGCTACAGAGCAAAAAAAAACCTAGCCACGCTTTGTATTCAAATCCTTATGAGCCAAGGTTTTGAAAGACTTGGAATCAAAGCGAGTGGAAACCAAAATCCACAAAAACCTTCTAGGATTGGTTTAGAGTCTTGCGCACAAAAAGGTTAGCAACTGAAAAGCGTGGAGGTTAGTTTAAATTCAAGGAGAAGGAAAAGAGATTATTAATCTCATTTAATTTTCAGGAAACTTTGGGTATTTAGTGAAGTTAGTGTGATAAAGCCTCAATATGTTGACGAATTAACTCTCAACCAATCATTGGAAAGCCGCAGCTCTGGCAATTTACTACAATGATGGGCACCGTCAGCTAGCATTAACAGATGGCGCTTGGTGTTGATTGTGGTTTATCATTAATTTTTTTTCCAGAAATGTTAAACACAGGCTTTAACATGATGGTTAGTAAAGTGTGTTTGCTCAATTTCAGAATCGTTTGATATTATGGAGCAATACAAAAAGCTTCTTGGGGCAAGAGCCAACTCTTCTCCAGCAGTTAGCGATGAAGGACTTTTAGTCAAGACTTCTCTTTTCTCTGTTTTTGTTGTTTACAGCCCACCAAGAAACTTCAAAAGTATCCTGGCTATATGAGGACAGATGTTTAGCTGTTTTGAAGGCAAGATTTTTATTCTGAAGATTAACACTGAGAAAAATGGTCAACTAGCTAATCATTTTTGTAACATTTGGATTTTATTACATTTCTTTTTTATTACATTTTGGGTAGTTGTTACCAGGGCCTGAACAATATATCGGCCAGCCAATTATAGCCCTTTTTTAAAATGATCATAATCAGCAGGAGTTCAGCCGAAAAATCGACCAATAATTGTCTGATAATCGGCTGATTACAGCCCTTTTTGATCAGTTATCAATTTTTTCTTCCTGCCAAATATTGGAATCGGCATTGGTCTCAGAAAAATCCATATCGATCGGGGCCTAGTTGTTACATATCAGGCTCTAACTTGCCCATCTTTCTCTCTACATGGGCTTACAGTCAGAATCTTAGACATATGATTGGTAAAGACAACCCAGACAAAAAACAACTCAAAGAACTATATTTCTAGAACAAAAACTAGTCCCACTACATTAAACCTGCAATTAAAAGCTCTCGTTTCCTTTTAAAGCTGAAAATCAACCCTTTAAATACTTTGGTGTAAACATAACCAGGTTAAATTAAACCCTCATAATGTTAACTTTCAATGCACCATTAAAAGGGATAAAAGATTTAGAAAGATAGGAGAGCCCCCCAGTGTCACTAGCTGGATGGGTTAACACCTTCAAAACTACAATTTTACCAAGATTTCTATATTTGTTCCAAGCACTCTACATTTAGTCTTTAAGCATAAATATATTTTAACTTTAATGTGAAACAAATAAACTCCTATATAAACTCGTAAATATGAACCCTTTTGACAAAGGATTCATTTATCATCTGAAATAGTTATCCTTGGAACAGCCTGGGAACAGGGTCTGGAAATTATTATCCCTGAAGAAGTCTGGGTAAATCGCATCTCTAGTACTCATACTTTCAGTGTTTGGAAAAAAACATGAATTAATTCAGTTCAAGGTGTTACATAAAATTCACCACTCCAAATATAGTCTAGCTCAAATATACCCCACAGTTAACCCTTATTGCCCTCAATGCAGTAATCCAGTTTTGCTGGGTCTCATATTCTGGTCTTGCCTCCTCCAGGGTTAACTGCTGGTCCTTCCTTTAGAAGGTAAATCAGTTACTGTCTGTTCTCCAACTAGAGAAAATAATGTACACACTGAGAGGATGCTCTGATAAGTTGAGTACATGGTGCAACGATGAAGATGTTAGATCTGTATACAGGTACATCCATATATGATATGCTTTATTAGAAAATGAGCATATCTAATTTTTATGTCTATTAAACATCAGCATAATAGCATTTTTAGCGCTGGAATTCTAACATTTAAATTCATCTTGTAAAAGCGTTACATTCAAACATACTGTGAGGAGTTTTAAGTAGTTCTGAACCAGATCTAGGCTCATTTAAAATTGACTCCTCCAAATAACCGTTGAAACAAGAGGGGATGATGCTTGTCTCAAAGTTTGATTTCTTCATGCAGTCTGTGTATTTAACAGTCTGTAAGGCATCCAAGCGATAGAGGAAGAAGGCTGAGGTGTTTTAGTTACAGATCTTAATAGAATTAGCAAAGAAAATTAAGATCCAACACTTGATCCACAAAGACTGTAAAATCCAGATGTTTTAACATGACTTTACCCTCAATCCCACCATTAAACCTCAACAATGTTTTTGCTCCTCTGAGAGTCACAAACAGAATCTCATTACCTCCATCCTCTTCTCTACGATAAAAATGGATCTCAAAGACTGATAGATCTGATCCAAGTAATTATAGTGTAACTATCTGCACGGCTAGACAGAGTTAAGTGGGAAAATATGTTTATTTGTAATTTGGGTGAAACCAGTGCTAAATGCAGCCACACATTAACACCGACCACCCTCCCTCTGCCATCGCTCAGTCACACCCCGATTCAGAGGGGGTGATCTGGCATGTACTGGTCTCATGATTAAAGTTTAAGGCGCTCACCTGCCCAAGTCCAATCAGGGCCTGTGCTGATTGCAGCAGCTTGCTGGAGACAGGAGATGAGGGACTTGGAGAGGGTGGGGGGGATTTAGGGGCTCCATCACTGCTGAAGTGACAGTGTGGTGGTGCCATGGCAGGGCAGCAGGAAGCTGCAGCCCCGGGGAGGCTCCAGCTCCGCTTTCCTCTCCTCTCTCCTCTCTGGCCAGACGGGGTGAATCAATCATCTCCAAAGATGTCAGCATCTGCCCAAGCAATTTCAGATTGGAATAAATGGCAGATGGGGATGTTGTTCCCTCTGTTTAATCAGTTCCACCAAATGTGGTTTTATCTCTTATAAAATGAAACCATCTGTAGCACGTAGGTGTAAGGATCAAGTGAGGGAGGACGGAGGGAGAGGGTGACAGAGGGAGAGAGAGGAGAGATGTGTGTGTTTGGTGTGTGTGCGTGCATATGTGCATGTACAGAGAGAGAGATGGAACACTGTGAAACAGAAGCAGAATAGTGGGAGTGAAAGAAGAAAAAAAGAGAAGCACTTATCCATTAAAAAGAGGGAAAATGTAATCTTACTGCGAGCTCACACCTCCACTCTAATCTCCTCTTTCTCCCTCACAGGAGTACCACCCAGGGGCCATCACCATTATATCTAGACCCATCTATTTCCTTCCCCGCCTCCAACCAGACACTGGGGCTATAATTTGGTCCCCCTAGCCCCAGCCGAGGCAGACACATCCCTGATAAATCCCCTTGTTTTAAACCCAGGGATGATAGTGTGTAAAGCATTATAGCTCTCAAAGCTCTTGCTTTAGGGATTGTCTTGGTAACACTTTACTTTAGGATGGCCTTATTCCAATTTGCTGCAGAACCAGGAGAAGTCTAAGCAGGGTACACAATAAAACTGTGTTCCAGTGAAAATCCTTTGATTACATTAAGTCAATGTGAAACAAACAGCAATGTCAGAACAACCAGCCTCATCTGTACTCCTGCTCTTACACCGTGTTGTTACATCAGACTCCCATTAAACACGGTAAAAGTAAAGTCTTACAAGGTGGAGCGAGGAGTGGAGAAAAAAAAGAGGAGATGGAGGGAGATGTGTGAGATAGTGTGAGTAGCTGTGTGTGTTCTTCAAATGTTCTGGCTTATAGCTGTCAGTAATGAATGTCTGACAGGGTAATTCACTGGGGACTCTCTGCCAGTAAGACATCTTCACACCCATATCTTTAATATCTGTGCAGGAAAACTGTACGTGGCATTACTTACAAATAAAGGGAAAAAAAAAACAAAAAATCAAAGAATTTCAAATTTCACATTCTCTTACAGTTCAAAATTTGCATTAACATAGACAACAAATTTGAGAGGAAAATTTGAAATGAAATACAAAATCACACATCTTAAAAAAGGCGGACTTTTTATTCCCTGACTGTCGACTGGAAGGCAGTCGAGTGTGTCTAGACTGCCAACGTTGGGATTACACCCCTCGCCAACAACAAGTGATGGGCAAACTGTTCTTTGATCATTTTCTCAGCCAATCACCAGGCCTTATTTTTCTACTTGGCAAAAGATTCGTAAAGCTTAATTGTTTTAGATTCATGGCAATTATGGTAATCAAAGTAAAACTGACAAATGCATACAGTATGTCAGTAATATTATACACTATCATTCTAGGATTGTTGAACATGTGCCAATTTGATTGCTGCTTTTCGCTTAAATGTCATGGGCGTAATTTGAGCTCATGTTAAAACTAATAAAATAAATTCAAACAGGGATGTAATAACAATGTAAGTTAAAGACATTTAATTCAGCAGAAATACAAAAAACGAAATTTTAATCTGTCACTTTTTTTGTCAAAAACTGTTCATTACAATTAATTCATTCTATTGTAATATTATATTGTCAAATTATTATAGACTCGAGACAATGTCGGCCATCAATATTCCCTTTCAGTATTCAGAGTATAACTATGTAATCAAAGATTTAAATGTTAATATTTTACCTTGCTACTTTATGATGATTTGAATGGCTGAATGGATAAAACAGTTTAAAAGGAAAAAAAACTATAATGCAATGTGTTTAGAGAAAGTCTCATCAAATTTTTGAAAAGATACAAAGACAAAACGATCAAACGTTTTGAGTGCAGATTACTTATTCAAGTGATTTGTTCATATGAAGTTCTGGACTGAAAGACCACGACGTGTCATGGATTTAACACTGTGTTGAAAAAAATCTAACTTACGACAAAATTCTAATTTCAGATTGATAATTTCAAAGTTTCCAGAAGCCAAAATATCGAGGATTACTTTTCAACGCATCCTTTAGCCTGCTCTCAAAACTGTAGCTCGACACTGAAGATCATGTTTAACCCTTCAGATCTTTGGATTCTTTCAAAGGTTTCTGTGAAGCCTCTGATTTTTACTGTACTATAATTCACCACAGCTAGCGCAGTGCAGATTTAAACGACACATCATAAAAGTGAGCAAATGTAAGTCAGGTGCAGAACAGCATTTTGCTTCTCATCTATTTGTGTTTAATAATGCTGGGAAAATTTTATTGATTCTTAATATTTTTACGTGTAAACCTCTTTTTAAAACAGTCATACATGTGCTGCTTCAATACTTTCAGAAAGTTTAAAGCATTTTCTTTCAACAGTGAGAGTTCTCATTTATCTCTTGTGTTGCAACAGCAGAGACCACAGTATTTATTTCTTAAATGACACACTTCATCATCTGTAACAAAAGGTTTATAATCAAATTTTAAACATGGTCTTAGAGAGTTATATTCAGACTCTTCTAATCTTCTCTCTTACATAGACTCCTTCTAACACACACACACTAATGTGACAGGATTTATTGTGATACAGGCTATTTGTCTTAAGAGATGACTAAGACCAATGCCAAGAGCTGTATGTACACGGCAAGATTCACTACACATGGACAGCACAGTTCACTTCCACTTTATTTTCTAGTCTAGCTTTATTAATTTTTAATATTAACACAGGACAAAGCAGCTCCCTGTAATACAGAGACAAAGAGACTACCTCTACCACCGTTTTAAAATGATTTCAGGATCCTCAAAAATTATCTTTAACCCGTGAATCATCACAAAGGGATGATGCAGATGAGCAAAGAAAGAGTCATGAAGAGGAGGACGGTAACAAGCATCACGCGGTGCATCAATGGTCCTCTCTTTCAGTTTATAATCTGACACAAAGTGGGTTAATAGTGCTTCAGAAGGGGTTTGTTTATGAGACTCTAAAAACGTTTTTGTGACCATAAGAAGCCTATCAGGCTGATGCTAATGAGGGGAAAATCATTTTTGTGTAAACGGATGGGACAAGATGAGGAAAGGTTTGACCAAGTGAGCTGAAATCCATTAACTGACCAACTCCAAATTTTGGTATTTAAAACGTGTAGAGTATGCACACCTGAGAGTTAGAAAGGCTATCATTTAGTGAGAACAGAAGCTACTTCAGTATCGGATTAGTAAAATTATTAGAAATTAACAAACAGCTCCTACTCTCCAGCAGTGAACCAGATCACCACTGTACATGTAATAATGTCCTTTACATGTTTAAGTCCTCTTCCAGCCACTAGATAGTCAAACAATCGCACCATGCAGAGCAGTTAAGGATATATCTTCAATCTGCAATGCCACCAGGTACTGCAAAAAATGAAATCCAAGTAGTATTTATGCTAGTATTTGTTTTAAACTTAATATTAAAAAATTGCATTAAACTTAATGACGGATTTTTTTTCTCATTTCAAGCAATTCAGGAGTCATTTTTGTCTTTTAATGTACTGAAATAAGACATTTTTCTTTACTTTTCTGTCTAATTAGACAATTTTTACTAAAAATAAGACAGAGCTGAGCTGCAGTGCTTGACAATTTTCAGGGCATATGCTAGCTGAAGCCCCGACTGCTTCATATTTCTTCAGTACGTTTTTGTTGGTACAAAGGCTTTTCATGTGACTTAAAGATTCAGTGTTAACACTTAAGAACTTTTTATTTTTATACTCTTGAAGGGTTGCAGGTTAGGTTGAAATTATGTTCTCCACTCCTCTCAACAACTTGTTGTGGTTTGCCTAAACCTCGTCTGTATGTAAAGATAGATCGCAAACTGCGCTTTCTGAATCAGAGTATGGAGGCCTGTAAATAATAACATGAAAGCATCTTTTATTGGTTGTTTTTGTCAAATACATTTGTATCATATCAATATATAATAATAATAAAAATAAGAATGATCTGAACCGAAAAGATACATATTGCTCATCACTACTTTTACAGTACTATTGTGACACAGATACAGATGTAAACCCACTTGAAAAAGGTATCAACATGAACAGATTGTAACTGAAGATTGCTGGGATTTCTCTTTCTACAAGAATTACTCAAATTTGGTACTTGATTAGAAAAGAAATAGTAAAAGATAAATAAAAGAAAAACTTGAAACCTCTAATTCATAGTACAGTTCAGTCATGAGTGGTTCTTGGTCTGCTTGACAGGACAGTGTAGTTTGTTTTTTAATAATATTTCATTCCAGACCCGTAAGTCCATATCTGTTTACATAACAAGCATATACAATAATCACCAACAATAAACAACAAAGACAAGTATAAAATGTCAATTCCTTGACTGTCAGTAATTAAAACACAAAGAGACATGTGTACCAATGTTTCCAGTAACAAGACGAGAACCCTGTTTCACTCATTGTGAGATGAGTAAATGACATTATTATTTCATTTTCTGAATCAATTAATCGACCTATAAATTTGTACATAAAATTTCTAAGTACAGCATGAAATGTAGGCAGGTTATTGGAAACAAACACGTGACTAGCACTGAAGTTGCACCATAAATGAGCAGTTTACAGTGGAGTACAGTAGACTAAAAAAGCTCAATTTTAAAACTGTCTGTACACATCCAAAATTTGCCTGTTAGCATACTAGCCTGTGCATACAATTTACAGCACTGATGCTGAACATCCTCATCATCACTCAAATCATTTCTGATAATGTACCCCAGATATCCGACTTATTCCACCACAGTGAGGACTTGATCAGAGATAAAGAAGGATGGAAACTGCTGCTTCTGATCATCCTTTGCTCTTACTATCATTATCACACTCTTTTTTCCCCTTGTATTTAATGTCAAACTGTTCACCATAACTCGAACAGATTCTAAGAAGCTGCTGCAGGCCGAGACTGTAAGGTGACAGGATGACCAAGTCATCAGCGTACATCAGACGGTTCACAAGTCTATCACCGGTCATGCATCCAGTCTTACAAGCTCTCAGTTGTTCAGAAAGATTATTCATGTACACATTGAACAAGAGAGGTGAAAGTATACCACCTTGGCGGACTCTGTTAGTCACAGAGAAAGGAGTTGACACACTCCAGCCCAATCGAACTTGCATGGTTGCATGTAGTAATCAGTCATTTCCTGATAACACACCAACTGTCTAAGAATTATAGGACAGGAACCAGTTTGTGCTCCTCAGTCTGCAAACAGAGCCTATTAGCTGCAGCTAGACATCCAGACGCACTGTCTGAATAATGACCTCATGAAACCAGCCTGCTTGTCCTTTGTATGCCACCATGTCGGCTATTCTATTTCTATCTTTGCACGCCAAAGAACCAATTTGGGCTCCGGCAGGCCTTGAGACATTCAGGTAAGCAGAAGCTGAACAGAAACGGAACAGGCAGCCATACATATGGATCAGGTCGACAGGCTGAGCATTAATGGCCTCCCTCTGGAATCTAAAACAGCGGCACAGGCCAGAGAGGAGCTCCTGAGGGAAATCAGAATACCAGCAGCCATTCAGGTCAGCTTGTACGTGTTCACCACGTGTTACAGCTCCATTTTCCTCCCCCCCACTACTCGCAGCTGAGGAGACAGAAAACCATCTCTGAGGTGATTTATACGCCTATACTATGTATTGAGTGAAGAGCATTGTTGACCACTCTCTGGAATACAATTGGGTTTGTGTTGAGGGTGATGCGTACAAGGCTGAAACATGGTTTAGGTGAAGGGATTGATTATGTGTGAAGACCAAGTGTTGCTTTCAGTGGAGTGTTTCTGAATCATTTTGTGCCGTTGTGTAGTGTCTCTGCTTCCTTGGGAAATGAAGTGGGACAAAAAAGGAATGATATAGAAAGAATAAAAGGAGTGATAAATTGAGAAGTTCATTGAAAAATATATCAACCCAAATTTTACGTTTCCCTTTTGTTTTGACCACTGTCGCATACATCGCAACAACAAATCCTAAAATACATTTTTAAAAAGGCTGTTTTCCTTTTTTTCCATATAAAAAGATGTGGAATTTCTGTAGCTATTTGAAAGACTGGTGTACTAGTATGATTGAAAATATCCTTCAAAACATACAAATGCATCCAGTATTCCCATATGAACACTATGGAACAAACATACAAAAACCTGCTATTACAAGAAAACCTCGTGATCATGTGTCTAAATGAAGCTCTGATATAATCTGGCTTATTTTTGTGTGTCATGGTTCTGGACTCTCACTGTGTCTCTCCATCATTCATCCCCCTGGCACTGCAGTTATGAGTTACAGTTGGCCTCAGTTACAAGTGGGAAAAGTCACTTGACAGACCAGTGTTGTGAACAATTATTGATATTTGATGACACCAAATAAAAGATGATCCCACTTTTTTTCCAAATAAATTTAAAAAGTGGAAAAACATATTAGGTGTTCAGGTATATACGGTGTAAAGTGTTTTTCATCTACTGATGAAAAAAAAAAAAGAAGAAAGAAAACGACTGAGGTCTAACACTGGGTCATCAGTGTGTGTGAGTGAGTCTATGAGACCAATCTTGAGTTAATTTTGTTTGACAGAAATACAATTGTGAATAATTCTGATAGCATAATGAAATATAAAAGCCTTTGTATAAACCAGGTGTTTTCAAATGAGTACCAGCACAAATTGGGAATTTATGAAAACCTTTCTGCCCACAAACAAATAATTAATGCAGAGATGGGGACAATTTCTCTGCAACCAGTAACATCAGTACTGTGGACTTTGTAATTTCTTTTCTCTATTTCTGTTATAACTCTTGATAGAGAATCAGCCTCGGTCAGATTTGTTCTCGGGGCAAAAAGTGAAAGTCTTTCGAAGAAACGCAGAGGCTAAATGACTCAGGGTGAAGACTGTAGATCACCTGGTGTGAGAAGCTGTTTATTTTTTCCACTAAGTGTTTGTGATGTGGGTTTTATTCTCTCAGTCTTACTCTCATCACTTTCCTCAGCTTTTTCTCTTTTTTTTTTCCTGATTCTTTTTCGCTGCTTCGCTGTTAACGTCAGAGTTGAACCCATTTCATACTCCATTAAAGTGGTGGGTGTTTCGAGCAGAACAAAGGTCTTTATCTTCGCTAGTAAAAGAATGCTGACAATGTGACTGTCATAAGCAGGACGTGTGACCTTGCTGAAGTGCCATTCCCTCCCACACACACACACACACACACACACACACACACACACACATACACACACACACACACACCATATCAATACTGCCTATGTCTTCAACACTCAAACTGTGGTTAGTAATGGCTTTTGACCAAGGCAAGAACATTAGCGAGATGCTCTGTTATCCATCAGAGAAATGACTGTACGACTATAATTGCATTGTGACGAAATAAACTTGGAGTCTATTAAAATGAATTATACTGAATGCTACAAAACACCCGTGGGACTCTAGAACTCTTTCTTACTTTGCTGCTGAAGAGATAGTTAGGATTAAACTTTAGTTTGTGCAATGAGAGACAATTTCTGTAGTCATAAAGATGTGTTTTATTATCATCTTTTAAAAATATTTCTAAGCTTGTATGAATTTCTCATGATTGATTTTGCCGTTTTATAGCCTGACTAACCAAAGCTAATATCAGTGGTATTTAACACGCAAAAATGGCAGTGGTATTTACGCTGTGAAAGATAATATTTCAGGGAACACAGTTTCATCTGTAAGCTAACATTAATAATACATGTATCAGGAAAACATTGGTAGCTAGTGGAATATACCAACAGACAAACAGAGAAAAGTAAGATTCAGATTTTTCTAACTCCTTTAATTCTGATTTACAGCTGAATTTAACTGCTAAAAGTGACTAAAATGTGAAAGTTCTTCTTGGTGGAGGAACACAAAGTAATTCTGCACTACTCTACAGACCAGAACGGGACAGAAATTGCTTTCTCACAGCCTCACAGATTGTGGTATAGTTGGTTATTTGGAGTCGAACTTTCCAAGACGGCGGGTCACGTTCCCCAACACAGTTTGAATTACAACAATGAAGGAACAAGAATTCTGTGTCAGAGTAGATTCTCTCTGTTCAGCACTGATAGCTCTGTGTGACTGTGTGTATGTGTGTGTGTGTGTGTAAGCGCATTCACACCTCTTTGACTCAACACATCTCATCATAGACTCCAACCGGTCACCCCTTTCCTCCTTACTCTCTGTCCAGCCATCCGTTCTCATCATCATGCTTTTTTGCTCTGTCTTCATTGCCGTCCTCTGTGTGTGTGTTTGGGTATGTGTGCCTGCTACAGATGAGGCAGGGATGGTTATGTTTTGACGCGACGGCAGCAGCAGCAGCAGCAGCAGCAGCAGCAGCCTGTAGAAACAAAGGCAGAGTGATTTATAGCCTCGTACTGAGAGCATAAATCACACCTGCAGCGCCGCGCCTTTAAACGCTCTGCGTCCTGACAGCATTTACCTTTTATAAATGATTGGGCTGAACCTCCCATGGAGCCTGAGACCACAAAGCTCACTCACTCCCCATCTAACTCTTCCTTTGTTTCACCCCTCTCTCCGGCTTGCTCCCTCTGTCTCGTTTCATTTTTTTCTCCCTATCTATCCCACACGTCATTCTGTCTTTCTCTCCCGCATCTCTCTGCTTCTGCCTTCTCTGTCTCTGTCAAAGTTTCACCCTCCTCCTTCTTCTCTCCTCCATCCTGCTATCTGTCCCCACCATGGCCTCCCTTTCCCTGTTTGCAGGGCATGATGGGACGCTCCCAGTGGCGCCTCACACTCCCCTCACCCAGTGTCTGTAGGGGATATATAGCCAAAGCTGCTTAAAAGGCAGCAGCGCTGCCACCACATCCACGGCCGTTAAGGAAATGAATGTGTCAGTCTCGGCCCTATCTGCCTTCCTCATGACCACTTTTGTGTGTGGCAAATACATAAGAGGGTAGGGGGGTAGCGTTGTGGGATAAACAGCACACACACACACACATAATGGCACACCTGTGTATCATGGAGGGAGTGTGAGGCAGGGAATACGCAGCCCCAGCTGCAGGAGTGTGGCTACAGATAAAGGTGACGTCTTGAGGCCATTACTTATCCAGCGCAGCGGCGAAGGTTTGCAGATATTATACCTGCTGTCTCCACATAATAGCTCTGGGTTGGGAGCCACACACACACACATTTACTTACACACACGACAGGGTGCACATACACAGACAAAACAAGCACAAATAACCCTGCTCACAGACAGGCCCGCACAAAATTCTGCAAATTTATACAAATATTCCCGCTGCTAAATCACACACACAGGCACACAGACGCACTCTGTGCGATACCTCGCCTCGCTGAGTTAAAACAGATGAAAGAGCTGGTAAATGAAATCTGACTCAACAGTTGAAAATGCAGCACTGCAGCGCAGCGAGCATCAGCGGAACAAAACGACAATATTTCTCAAGGCTGCCACAGTATGAAGCAGCAGGAGCATCCAAATAAGGGTTTGAGATCTCGCTTTTCTTGCGAGCGCTGCACGGAGCCTGGTAGGAATATTTTCTGTGTTTCTTAAAAAAAAAATAATATATTTGAGTGTAAAACCTGGAGTCTAAATTTCCTTATTTAAGGAGAGTGGTTGCACATTTGGCGCTCTTTTTCAAAGTCACAGCACTGTAAAAGCAGCATGCAACATGTGAAGTGGTTTTAAAAGCCAGCGTCTCAGATTTATTTTTAAAAACAGTTGGATTCATTTCACAAAAAAAAAACCCAAATGGCTCAAAGTGAAATATTCTGCCTTTATCTATTTAGTCTAACAGATAATAAAGCATTTCATAGTTCAGTTCTATACCTCATAACCTGTCTGATCTCAGCGCCTGCTTCTAGATACGTTCTTAAGTAATGTCATTTTTTCTACTTTATTTTTGAAGAAAAGGAAATGCAAGATATCTTTTTTTTAAAAGATTGTTTTATACAAACATTCTCCAACTTTATGCAGAAATTAAATCAATTGCTAACTTCCACCTTGAACAGAAACCATCTCAAGTCCCTGCTAAAAAAAAATGCACAGTGGATTCATACCATCCATGCATTAGCGCTTCATTTAGTCCCAATTCCATCTGTTAAATCCTTACACACTTGATCTTCTCCCTCTAGCGCGGGGTTCTCATACAGTTCCAACTTTTCATGGCAGCGAATAAAAAAGAGAGACCCGGACAGACAAGATGAATCGAAACCCAGCCAGTCATTTCAGCTCCAGTTTGAATGTGACAGTTGTTCTTTGTATTTGCGTTGGACGGTCTACAGTGGAAACGAGAGATGCCCTGCAAATGTGAGCTATTCTGCTGCCAGGATGACGGTTGTTCTACTGTAACCGAGCAGGAGCCTTAGTGTGTGTGTGTGTGTGTGTGTGTGTGTGTGTATGTATGTGTGTATGTGAGTGTGTGTGTTTGTATGTGAGTGAGTGTGTGAGGAAAATAAATACCGGCACCCACACGGTGAATAAAGCTTTGCAGATATCCTCAAGGTCTAAAGAGATTTTTTTTTTTTTATCAGTACCAGACAATCATAGTATAGGTTTATAAAGAGAGCCAGTAAATGGCACTGCTTTATGAATTAGTGTGAACATGGTAAGGCCTTTATGTTGTTGGCAGAGAGAGCTGTTTATCTACTGTTATGTATACTGTTATGATGGTGATCAACAGAGAGGAAGATAAAGGACGGCTGCTTGTCGTGGAAGTCAGCCGAAGATTGACAGTTGTGACTTTTTTCCCTTTGTGGAACCAGAAATGAGTCACGGTGTGAGTGAGACTTGTAAAAAGGCGCATAGTAACAAAGAGGAAAAACAAAGTCAGACGTTCCTCTCTTCTGAGTACAAGCCAAACCCCTCTGCGGAGGCTAAGAGGCTAATGTTTGGCTGCTATTAGCATGCCCCTGCGTTAGCCTTGCTGAGAGGCCTTGCATGTAGCAGACCTGACCTCCGTGTTGAAAACTACACCTCGGACACGGAGCCTCGAAACCTAACCTTGCTCTGTCTGAGGTAAGGGATCAGAAGAAGCAGTGGTCCACTGTTAAAGCACCCTCACCTCCACATTCACCTGCACCGCTCTCTGCCCAGGGTTAATTGGTTTGATTGTTGCCCCAGGCTACAGCGGAGTCTGTGGGGGACTTTAAGCTTAGCAGTCACTAGGGCATAGAAAGCATTCAGATGGTATTAATTAACTATTCATAGGAGTCTAGCCTCTGCCTGAGGTATGTGTTTACCTCATCTCCATCACCCCCAGAAATATCTCCTTTTATAGTCACCTTTAACTATTTTAGCTATGGAGTCAAATTAACGTCAAGTCTGTCTGCACAAATGACATTTTTGGCTTTGTGTGTCAAAGAAAATATTTTGATTTGACAGACCTGTCAGGATAAAAGCTCAACAATCCCAGCTTTTCCAAACCACTCTTTAGAAAAACAATAAAAATGGGCAGCACAAGACATGAGGAAATGCTGAACGTAGCTTGAAAGGTATGAAAATATTTTACCGTTTGATGGCGGAATCAGATGCAGAGTAAAAGGCATCAGCTATCATTTAATGAGTTGGTTTGCCTTGAGATTATAAAGTAAAACTTTCCAAAATTAAGTACGGTTTGACCTGTGCCAGTTTTAAGCTCCAGCGTGCTGATTAGGTAGAAATACCTCGACTATCAAGGAGGATTCTTCTGAAATCACTTTTCTAAAGAGTTTCTGGTCTCCCGCTTGAGTTAGCCAAGATAGTCTGGCAATGACTGAGGTGAAGCTGCCCTGATATGAACCATTAGTGGAATATTATATTACGAGGAGTCTGAGGCCCGTTAAACACTCTACATGGTGCCATGCAGTGCTGAATTTTGAGGGCATGGTAACAGGGAAGATGTCAGGACATCTTAACCTTCAGCTGTGCCATGTCAGGCTGAAATATCGCAGCTTCTGGAACAGAAACTCTTCACATTTTGGTCTGACGAAATCATACAAGAAGAACGAGGAACCGAAAAAGTAGCAAATAAATCTTGTAATGAGCCCGCACTGGCACCTATATAAACAATCATATCCACTCTTACACATTCAGCGCTGCAGCACAATATTTCAGTGATATCGCTGCCTGTTTACACTAAGTTTTCTCTCCTCCTCCTCCTCTTCCTCTTCCTCCACCTCCTCCTCCTCCTCTCAAGCTGCACCTGCAGAAATCTCCAGCCCTGCGCTATATAGCTGCTATACATTATGTGGCTCAACATCACAGGTAAAGAAATATATAAATAAATGTAAACACTGGCTCTGGAACATGTCCCCCTCCTCCCCCCCATCCCTCCTCTCCCCTACACTGAGAAGTAATGAGGGGCTACCTGTAATTACAAGCAGCTGCTGTCTTCCCTGACGAACGCTAATTGCCAATAATGATTTTGGAGAGCTGTAAAAATTTGCCGGCTGATGCTCTCTCTCTCTCTCTCTCTCTCTCTCTCTCTCTCTTTCTGTCTCTGTTTTGTTGAAGAAACGGGAGAGAAAGCGAGGAGGCGCTGGGTTCCTCCTCTCCCTGCCTGTGTCACAGTCAGGAGTGCAGTTAGTTAATTTCTGATGCTGACATATCAGAACCCCTCAGTCGCCTTTTTGTTTTTTTTTCTCATCTCTCTCCCCATTCTTACTCCTCACCTGTTTGCTGTCTCCTTCTCAGGAGCTGATAACAGCTTTATTAGAGCTATAATGTGCAGGTGGAAGTTTAAAGGTCCCGTATGAGCACAAGCGAAAGAACAGAGGGGGAGTATAAGGGACGCGAAAGGCTCGGGTGAATGGGTGAGGTGCCTAATAAGCCACATGCATAATTAAAAGACAACGATGCCGCTAATTAATGAATGCTTGTGTTTGGCTGCGTGTCGTAATGGAGATGGCGTCGGCGTGAGAGAGTATGTCTGAGGGAAATTGAATTAGCCCACAAAATAAGGGAGCTAAAAACCTGCAGAGGGGACAACTCAGTGCAGCAACATGCCTCGACTCTTATTCTGGTAGGAGCCCTTTACTGATCCTATTATTAGATACTTTTTTGGAGTCAATCTGAAAGTCACGCTGCTGCTGGCAAGCACTTGAAGGTTTCTTCTGCAATATTAAAGCCTCTAAATGTGCCCTAATGACATTTTAAGTGTCGAACTCTTGATAATTAAACTACAGACTGTTAAACTGATTTGCAGTATTTCAACGCAGCCATGAATGTTAAAGTTATTAAGACTCGGCCCATGCAACGCTGATCCTCTCATTTCCAGCCACCTCTATCTTTTCTTCAATCCACTGACACTGAAAATTGAAGGCTTTCAGTATGAGACAGAAAAGGAGGGGAAAAAAAAGAAAGCAGGGCTGTCCATGCTTTTCATCTTTATCTGCTTGTGTATTGAGTGTCTCCTTGTCGCAAAGATAAGCGTTCAATAACAGAGTGAACAAACAGGTTGATAGAGCTGCATCAGTGCGTAAAGTCCACACATGAAAGAGTCTGCAGGTCAGTTCTCGGAGCAGTGAAACGGGCCCACCTCAGAGCTGTTATCACGGGCTTTAGGGAGCTGACACAGAAAAAAAATCAAGAGATCCCACCAATCATGGGACACAAGACTATGAAAGAGATCTGTACACAAAAGAGTGTTTCTGTCTGCATCTATTTTGAAAGATAAGATTCATTCAAGTTTTCGACTGATGGACAAACACAAGCCATTCAGAGGTGTGACCCTGTACTTTGGAGCACATTTTCCCGTTTATTCTGACATCAATAAAGAAATCAAGAACAAGTTAAACCCCTGTTTAAAATAGTTGGTAGTTATTGTCAGAAATACATTTAAATTTGTTAAACTGTCTTGAAAAGGCAAATGCTAAGTCCTTCATGCTTTTTTTTTCAGAAACCTTCAGAAAAGTGTGCTTTAAAATAGTTGCAAATAAAACATGCAGTTATAGGAGTGTTCATATGAAAGAACTGGACATTTTAAGAGAGAAGGAGAACCAGGGTGGACTGTTTCAGGGGGAATTTCAAATGTATTGAAATGGACTGGTGCCGCAGTCTTAAACGGACTACAGAGCTGCAGCAGATCCATCAAAACAGCTTCAAGAGATAAAAGTAAAGTTATATTCCGCAAAGAATTCACAGCTCAAAATTCACCCCTTTTAAGAAAGCTACCAGATTCATTCTGCGACAAAGCAGAACTCTTGACTGAATTTCTGTTACTGTTTTGCTGCTTGATGTGTTTCATATTGTTGCATTGTAACATCTCAAATATAAAGAAATGTTTTATAACTCTTGATTGGAAAGCACTTCCTAATAACATTAATTTGATGGAAAAGACTTAAAAAATGTTTCTGTGGACAAATTTTAAATAATAACTTCTCACATTTTAGGTTTCAAGTGTCCTCTCTGTATCTCGTCTCATCATCACGTTCAAATCCAGTCACAGTGTGTCCACGCTCTTCTTTTCAGACCTGTTTCCATGTTTGTCATACTGTTACTTTAAAATACATTTTTAAAAATATATACCGCCTTACTTCTTGTCTGTCGTGCAGCACTTTGGCAACCTTGTTGTTTTCAAAATGTGTTCAGTAAATAAAGTGGGTTGGATTGGGTTGGAACCCAGGTGTCCCTCTTTGCTCCTTGTAAAACCCACTACAATAATAACTCTGACTTTGCAGATAGGACCTTTGGTCTTTGAACATCTTGCACAACTTCCTACAAAACAAGAGTGAAGCAGTTTTGATTAGATTTTAAATCTGGTCCAACTGAGTACCAAGATTATTCTTCTGAACGGTTGTAATGAGATGATAAAAATCTGAAAATTCTCTAGATTAAATAAAACACCTCTTTTATTTGCAACAGCTGTATACTAACATTTTTTGACTTTTCTTAAGATCTTTATAAATTATGATCAAATTAATCACCACTTAAGGTTGAATTAAAAAGAATAATCCTTACTTTTGAAGGCAGAAATACAAAAAAAACAAAGTTTTTTTTTATATTAAACTAATAGGATGTTGATGGATTTTGAGCTGACTTCAGTGCGTGGGCTGAATTAAAAAAATAAAAAGTCGCTGCCTTCTGTTAACAAACCTAATCACCAGTAGCACTTCTCTGACATAGATTCATTCACTCTCAGCTTTGATCATGAACTGCTGCTTTTTATGGACATCTGTGCTTGTGTAAGAGACCTTTGAACACCTCAAACTGTGGGAACCTCTCGCAATAAAACGCTATCTTATCTGTGCTGCCTTGAATGGTTTACATGTTTATTGTTGTGCCGCTCATTGCCCTGTAATTATTATGTGACTGTGAGTTTCTATCTCTGTGGGAAAAACTGTCGATTGCATGGACTCATATTGAGGATGTGATCCAGGGAGAGATTTTTTATGCCATTTTCAAATGCGGAAAATTACTCTGAGCTTTTGGGAGGCAGTAAAACAATGTGATATCACACTGTTTGATTGCCTCAGTGTTTTCTTAGTAATGCTGCTCAATACTCAGCGGCTTTGTCCAACTTCTTACCTCCTTTTTCTCCATCTTTCACGGGTAGGCAACCTGAAAGAAGCTTCTCCTCGTGATTTCATTGTTTGGAGAGCTCATGTAGGTTCTGTCGGTTGAATCCATGGATGTGATGACTCACAGTACATCTCCAATGTCTGAAAAAGGAAAAATCAAATGATAGCTTGGATGAAGTCGTCTTTCGCATGCATTTTGAAATTGCCCTGACACTTTCTGTATGAGAAAAATAATTAAAGGAATGAATAAATGTTTTAAAGCAAGCAAATTTATGCAAAACTGTAACATTTAAAGCAAATTCCCTCATCTTACACACTGTGTGGGCTTCATGTCTCTGTGTAGGCTGGTGCAAAAAACTCTCAACAGGCTGAACCAGTTTAGAAATATTCCCCACAGCCAGCTCCTTTGGATTTGAATATGGTGCCTGATATTTGGTATGTAATAAGGACCCTGCAGCCTTTTCCCTCTCAGTGAGCAGTGAGGGCCTGTCTCTCTGATAATACCATGCATGGATAACTGAGTGAGACGCCATCAGATACAGGAAGCAGCGGGCTTAAAGGGGGGAAATGAAAATTTATTTGGAGGCAAGAAGAGTGAGGGCGGCAAAGAGGAAAAAAAAAACAGCAAGGATAATTGAAACGGGGAGCGTTCAGTTGGGGAGAGAAATTGAGATGTTGTCACCGAGTCCTCCTTATCGTCATCAGGGCCACTGCGCAAAAGCAATTAAAGAGTCAAAAAGAATATCTGGGGTTATGCAGGAGGCAGGAGAGCAGAACGCAAGTCAACAAGGTGCCCGGTGCACACATAACGCACACTGAAACACGCACACACACACACACACACACACACCAGAGGAAAGGAGAATAGGAAAGACAGATTTAAGCTCTTTGTTTTTCCTGTTATATTTTTAGCTACAAAACGAACAGACTGGTGCATCTCAAAGGCACAGCAAACACACACTGAAACATCAGTTTTTCATAAAGGGCCCCTCCAATAACTCTTGATATTTTTCTCGTCATGTCTCGAACACATGTGTGCGCCATTTGAAAATAAAACGTGTTTTCCTGACAGACTTTTGCGCTCCTTCCATGCACAGCCCACAATGTAACTTCACTTTCACAGTTAAAAATAACAATTGGCTGAATTGAAATATGTACCACATTGTGTACAATGATGGCATTAGCTGCTGCCAAGTTGCTCTCACTGAGGTACCATATGAGAGACTGCGGGTGCAATTTGTTTTTCCCTTTTTTTTTTTTTGTCCGATTGTTTTGGACAGAAATTATGGTATAGAAATAAATGTAGCTAAAAACAAATATCCCTCCCTTTTAAAGCAAAGTGTTGCTTGTTTTTCTGTTGAGGTAACAGTGTCCGTCCAGATTTCTGACAGCCACACAAGTGGAGGCTATCCGAGGTTTCACCTTGGCTAAATAAATGATCAAAAATGCAAACGAGCCCAAGCAAGTACAGAGAATATTCAGTGTCTTTTTTTTTTTTTTCCAACATGGTAACAAAGGGGGACAATGATGAGGGTTTAACAATCTCACATATTCCCATGTCTGATTTTCAGGGATGTTCTGGCAAAGCTCAATAAGCTAAATCTTGTCATTTCCTTTCTCCAAATTGAATTTCTAAGGGGATTTAAATGGGCCAACTATGAACGATGCCATGGGCGAGAACGCTCAAATTACCAACAATGTGGAGAAAAATGGGTCTGAAAGCAGACAAGAGGCACCGGGGGGTTTGAAGATGTGGGTAGACTGATGCACTTTCACAGACAATTCATCAAAAGCCTCCTCTTCTTCGTCTTCTCTCTCTCTACCGCTCTCTGCACGTACGGCGGCCACTTCTGTCTCCTCCACTCTACTTAAAACAACCTGTCTGATGAGCCCTTCCTGCAAGAGTCAGGCCATATTTCGATTACCAAACAGATTTTTAACTTTGCCCGAAAAGTAAAAGAAAGTGAGGAGAGATATCGCTGCACTGCTGAGAAATTGAAAAGCAGAAAAATAAAGAAAAAAAGGGGGAGAGATTGGGTAAAAAAAAAAAAAAAAAAAAAAAAAAGACGGCAGGATAACAAAGAGAGAACTGGAACGAGTAGCGACAGACAGAGAGAGAGAGAGACAACAAGAACAAGGGAGCGGGTGAGAGGAGAAGAGCAGAGTGGCTGTGGCTCGGTGGGGGGGCCCATAGTAATGAACAGGTGGTGGGGGGAAGAGAAGGTTAAGCCTGTTTCTGTGGGTGTCGCTGGAACCCACCCCGTGCTGTGTGGACAGATGTGTGGACGGGCCTGCTAGCTAGCTCTCCCCGTCTCTCTCCCTCCCCTCCTGCCTGGCCGGTTGCTGCCAAAGCCCACTAGCCTGTGCTCAAAAACTCACTCATTTATCCGCCTTTGTTCTTTGTTATTTTTGGACTCGGACGCGGCGATGGCGGAGGGAAAAAATTGCCTCTCTCCGAGGAGAATCACGTTCCCGTTTCCCCGTCTCGTTAGCTTCTGTCCACGTACGATGCACAATAATGTGACATTTGGGAACGCTGTGATGTTTGGTTTTGTTGTTCCGACGCGGATTTTCGATTTGTCTGCCTGTGGCATATAGGAAGAAAGATTAGGCGTGTTAGTTGCTTTTGTTTGAAAAGCCAGGTGGCTAAGGGAGTCCCAGACAGGTACTATTCTAATGAACACACACACACTTATACTGTTGTTGCTTCAGGCCTGTTGACAAGCAGAGAGGAACAGGATGTTGTCACTCAGACCTTCCACTGGGTGTGTACATGTTACTCACGAGTGAGTCGTTTGACTGAGGGCTGTGTGTGACAGGTGTTTCCTTGTTTGTCTATCAGACTGGTTTAACATCAAGGCAATGATTTATAATTTATCAATGAGGCACCCAGAGGAGAGAGTGGAAGTTCAAACTCTCCAGATAATCTAAGTAATCAAACTGTCATTTAGCTCTGAAGGCGCTCTCTGTTTAAAAAGTAAGAAAAACAGCAGAATGAAGGGAGGATGTGTGTTTGTGTGAGCCTTTCTAGGTGGAAATCACCTGTGTTGGCACAGCAGAGGCTGTATTTTGTCAGTGCATAGAGAACTGCTCTGCACCTGTTGTCACACACACACACACACACACACACACACAGATGAAAATCAGTTGACAGCATGGCCAGCTTCATCAGATGTGCCCACTCCTGTTCCGTTCATTAACGTCCAACCGAAGGCGGCTGGCCTGGGGCCTACTGCGAGTCCCACTCGGCTAAACAGCACCCCCACAACGCAAATGCAGAGAGAGGGAGAGAGAGAGAGAGCGAGAGACCTGCGCGCTAAAAAACATTTAAACAAAGTAAAGCACAACATTTTAACAGACTATATGAATGCAGCTGGCGAGAGAAGAGTGCAATTTAAAGAGAAAGATACACGCAGACAAACAAAAAACAGCATTAGGCGAAAAGATTGGCGAGCACATCCGTAGCCTTGGTTTTGGAGGTCAGCTGGGAATTTAGGATTGGCGTCGCCTGTGTGACGCCCACACGCGCTGCCCGTTCTCCCTGGGATGCCAGCGCCACCTGCTTACATTGTGGATGGCAGCTTTGGTGCCCAGCAGGAGGGCTGGACGGACGGACTCACAGACAACATGTTTCGGCGAGTTTGTTTGGAAACCTGCGGCCGCCCAGCCAGAGAGAGGAAAAACTTTGGGAGAGAGGGGTGAGACAAACAGAAACAAGACAGAGAAAAAAAGGAGGGGGGTTATTTTCAGGAGTTTGCCACGTCTCACTTGGGCTCAGTGTCTGAGTGGTGCGACGTGCGACAAACACTGACCTGAAATGATTGGCAAGTCGGTTATAGGCTGACAAAAATCCAAGTGCGAAGATTTTCTGTGGGGAACGGCTGTGGCAATTAGCCATTATAACAGGAAACTCATCATATATTCAAACAGAAATATCCATCTCAAACTCACATTATCACACCATATGAAACCGTCTGACCGGTAAAGGAGAGCTGCTACTGCTTTGGCCGATATGCACGCTAACATTTCAAACCTGTGGGAATGAGAAAAGAGGTGATTTCCCAAAGCCTCCCACTGAACGTGAACTCTTCCTCCACCATCAGCGTACAGAGTCAGCACCCTGGCATGACTCATAACAAGTGATACAACCCTGGAAGAAATAAACATGACATCATCATCGCCGCCATCATCACCCAGCTTTTCTGTACCATCATCTACCTACCACGACTTCCTGAGATGAGTGAGCAAAGACTGCTGGGGGATGAAGATGCTAAAATAGCTCGCGCTGCGCGCCCTATTTTTATGAGTTATAGGAAAGCTATCTGAGGGCAGCCGTGTAGCATGTGTGTGTGTGTTTTTCCCCAAGGCGAGGGTGAAAAAGGTGTAAGCGAGAGAGACGAGAGCGAAGGGACCGGAGGGGAAACCACCTGCGGAGGAGAGGAGAGCGTTGGGGCCGGAGAAGATGAAAGAGCGAGGTTCTGAAAACTTCCTTTAAAGCCCCTCCAGAAAGGTAAAAAAAAAAAGTATCCCGGAAGACACAGAAAACCACACACTCGTTGTATCGAGAGGTAAAGCATCCGGTGTCAGAGGAGTTTCTCAGAAGGCACATCTGACTCTCATATTTTTTCTCTCCTCTCTTTCAGGCGTTTCTTTTGTTCTTGAAACAACTCCCATACAGGAAGCCAGGGCACGAGATAAACACACACTAGTTTCCTTCTTCACAAAATAAAAGCGTCTTTCAAAGACGTCGAGGTTTTCCTGCTCCTACGCAGTGTCACAGCAGCTCACAGAAACATATCCAGGAGATGCTGATGTTGTCAACAAATGGAAAAAGCACATCAGCAAATGAATTGCTTTTCATTACAAGGCCTGACATTCTTAGTCGATTCCCTCCTTGGATGCTTCTCCTGAGTCGTATCAGTGCTGGTCACTGGAAGAGAATCTGAAAGAAGTGCTCAAAAATCCCCTACATGGGGATTTTTGAGCACTAGCCCTCATATTTATGCACAACCACAACAACCCTAATCAATCATTAATATTCAACCGCTTATATCCTCCTCACCCTGGGCATGCTAACAACCAAAACACACACACACACACACACATATTCACACAGAGCAGAAAGGTCAAATCTATCTTTCATCTGAAGACCTCGATTAAATATGGAGGATGCTTTACCATGTCTTTCCGGCTCACGCTTAAATCAAACACATCACAGTGAGCTATATACAGTATAAACACTCATTACACTGCATTATAAATTCACCATCATTAAAAAATAAATGCATTATGAATTAATAATCCAAACAGCAACTGGTCAGTGATATACACATAGAATAATAACAGACACGTTTTTAATTTATTCCGATGATATGGAACATTTTTCACATTTTTGAATAAATAAAAAAGTACAAATTTCTCTGATTACAAGCAAACAAAACGTTGCTTGTCCTCATGTAATATGTCGAGTTTCCTGTGCGATTTGTATTTTTAAATCTAAAAGGAAATGATAAATGAAAGTGGTGCTTTATGTTTCCTCTACTTTTCACAACTTTTGTTGGTCATCCATTCAGAGTGCAGAAATTATCAGGGTTTCTGCGCACTTTTAGAATTCTCAGAAGGAATACTTTTCAGGGCCCAAACAAATAAAGGTAAAAAAGTGGTGAGTGGCTGTGTTAGTGTTTTTCACCACTGCCAGTAACAACCTATATGTTCCATCGTAGCTTCCATAATAAATTCTATTCTATTCTATTCTATTCTATTCTATTCTATTCTATCTTCAAACCAAATTTCCTTGAACCTGCATTTGCTCATGTTCCTAATCTTCCCTGCTCTGTCTCTGGTTTCTGAATGCATGTGTTACACACTGCCATGAATTTTCATGTAAACAAGCAAATCCACAGGAAGAATAAAAACAACTTAGTATTAACCAGACAGAGTAGATTAAATAAAGTGTTAGATTTATAAGACCTCTCAAAGGAAATAATAGAGATTTTATGACCTCCACATCTTTAAAAGTACCAATCAGGACATTTCAAGACTATTTTTAAGTTGATGTTAACCCTGTATTTGTCTATCAGAAGCTGAACATTAATTCTGATGTCAAAATTCGGACACTTGATCACCAAACTCAAGTAGCTCTTTAAAAAGATCTTCTGATTCTCGCTTCTAAAATTAGATTATTTCACATTTCTTTCACTCACACTGATGCTTTTAAAATATCCACATATTTATGTTTTTTTTTTAAACACATTTAAATGCATCATGTCGAGCTTTGGGAAATCCAGAAAATCTGTAACAAATCAAAGACAACAATAAATAACTGCATGAGTTTTATTTCAATGTTAAAATAATTCTTATTATTCTCTCGGTCTGTCACAAATCACATCTGTGTTGTTGGCATTTCTATACTTTAGAAAGAGTACAGCCAAAGCAGACTGTAAGAAGTCTGATAGACTAAAATCTAAGAGACAGAAAGCAAAATTATACAGCAGACTAGATTAAGAAAGAAACTAACAACACCAATAAGGAAAATATTGAGAGAGAAGTTACATTTCTATCACTGAATGTTAAAAGTCTTTCATCAGCGTGCCACCCTTTCTCGTATCTCGTTCACTTGCTGCCAACAAGAACGTTTGTGGTTTCATGAATCCAAGCTGCTCTTGACAGTCTCTGGGTGTCGTTTTAACTTTCTAATCTTCCCTCATCTTTCCCAGAGGTACAAGACAAATCATGACAAATAAACTGAGAGAGAGGAAAGAGAGACGAATTGATAGATAGGGAGCGAGCGAGAGTGGTCACATCGCGCAGCGCTGCAGGAAGTCTTCCTCCAGTCAATCATAACCGTCAGCCTACTCAGTTTCCTGCGCAGCAAATCTCATTTGCTGCCTCTGCTCCCTGGCTGCTGCAAGTATAAAAGGGGAACGTGGGGATAATGTGCATTATTACTTTTATCCAATGGAAGTGAGGCAGGCCAATAATTGTGCAATGTTGGAGTTTTATTGTTCCCAGCTGCCGCGATCATTACTAAACGTCAAGGAGATGCAACATTTCCTGTCAACTTAACGACAGTAATCACTTCCCTCTCCTCTCACTGCGCTGAATACTCCGCCACCGGGCCCAGCCCTGTGAGGTGCGGAGATGAGCCTTCTTCATCATCTTTATTGGATTCCAGCTCCAAACCAAATCATGGTAAACACGCACTGCATCATTTTCCCATATTTTCTCATATAGACTGACTGCCTGAGTGCAACTGCTTGAATTATTAGCTAATAATAAACTTCTCTGTCCGTTCTTAGAAATGATCCCGAGTGAGTTACCAAAACCGCAGCACTTCCTTTTCGGAGCCAAACCTAAAATCTGTCATGATCAATGTTGACGTGCTAGGTAACAAGTTGCCTCTCTCGTTTTCTTTTTTCTCCCTTGCTTTCCTTTTTCTCGTCTCCCTGTGTGTCTTGTCGAGCAGGTGAATGCCCCGCAGACAACACACACAGGCCGACTTTACTTTCTGAGGGTGTTTGTGGGTTGGCATGTGCTTCACAGGAATCACAGCTGAAGTGAGAGGGAGAGAAAAAGATCTGAGGGAGACGGTGAGGTAGCAGCAAGAGGCACGAAAGGTTGCAAACTGAACGGGTTTGGAGAAAATTGCCTGGGTGTTTTTTTTGTTGTTTTTTTACCGCATAAAGCTGCTGAGATGGATTCCCTGTGAGGGTGAGGGAGGCTGTAAAAAACTGTTGTCTGTTTTGTGCAACAAGACTTTTAAGAAGTCAAACATTAATTTAGAATATGACTCATGGAAATGCAATGAGTCAAACTGGCAGAAAAAAATCTGTTTAATCTGGATCTATTCTTTCACTTCAATATCAAATTTTATCCTTGTCATACCAATAAGTGTATAAGTCGATATCACAATATATATCAATATTAGTCCAACACTTACAGATAAATCTTTTGGAGTGCTTGTTTATTTTATTAAAAAAGCTCCTTAATTTAAGATTAGGGGTATTGCATGGTGGCACAGCTGTTAGCACTGCTGCCTTGCAGCAAGAAGGTTTCAAATCCCTGTTGAGGCAAGGTCGCGGTCTTTCTGTGTGGAGTTTGCAAGTTCTTCCCATGCATGTTTGGGTTCTCTCCGGATACTCCGGCTTCCTCCCACAGTCCAAAAATATTCTCATCAGGTTAACTGGTGATTCTAAATTGCCTATACGTGTGAGCGTGAATTGCTGTCTGTCTCTTTTTGTTTGCAACTGACTGGTGACCAGTCCAGGGTGTAACCCGCCTCTCACTCTAAGACTGCTCGGATAGGCTACAGCCACCCATGACCCTTGACAGGATAAGCGGTATAAAAGATGGATGGTTAATGGCCAATACCATAATCGATTATTACAACCTTAGTGACCCGAATATAAGATTTTTGTTGAAAATAAAGTCAAAAAGTGGGGTCGTCTTATAATCGGGGTCTTTGTGGCCTGTATTAGCATGGAAGAGTTTCTGTCTGTGCTGGTTTTGATCGGCTTTGACCAGTGTTAATGAGTTATTATATGAACTCTTTCACAGCTAATTGAACCATGCCATGGTAGATCAGTTACCATCCATTCATCTTCTATACCGCTTATCCTGTTCAGGGTCGTGGTTGGCTGGAGTCCATCCCAGCTGACTTAGGGTGAGACGCAGGGTACATCCTGGATTGGTCGCCAGTCAATCACAGGGCTGACACACAAAGACAGACAACCTTTCACACTCACACTCACACCTATGCGCAATTTAGAATCACCGATTAACCTAATGAGCATTTTTTTGGACTTTGGAACCAATATGCACTGATTGATAAAAAAAAAAAAAAAAAAATCTTTCAGTCATAATTTAAAATGTGGACCTAAAATCCAAAAGACAAGCACCTTGATTACTGAAAATAATGCATAAATTTGCATAACAGCAATGAAGGTACCTCTTTGACCTCACATACTGTACACTTCATGTGTTTTCTAGCTGAGGTAAGATTTTTCACTACGGTAAAACTAGGAGTAGTTGTTGATGTTAAGAGAGTTAAACAGACCAATTTGGTAAGACACCCCTGCAGCACATCTAGTGTAGCATACTTTTAAATGAGTACATTTCATTACCTATTAGTAAAATTAAATGCCAATACAGATATTCGCCAAATCCCGAATAGTGGTCTACGATTTTAGCCAGGCCAATAATCGGTCAACCATCATGCCAAGTGACCAGTAGAGTAGACAAAAGGTAAATTGGGCATGTGCAATGTCTCAAAGATATGAATGCTACCACGGTAGGTAGCTAACACGTTTGCAAACTCCACGTTATGAACAAAGATGGTGCTAAGGAGGACTACACAGCTGCACAGAAACAGCACATTGTGGACTTCACAATGAAATGAAATGAACGCAATGAAATTCATCACACAGGAAGATTATTTAAAAAAAAATTTACCTCACAAAAAAGACCATGACCAGAAAAAGACCATATCACAGAAAAAATAACTCCTGTACACAGGACAGAATGAAAAAAAGTCAACAGTCCAAAATCAATATTTCTCTTTAATTTCAAACTTGTGAATGATCAGACTTCAAGGTGGAGTTTTGGGTTTGTTTGTTTTTTTAGCTTTTTTAAGCATAACCACAGAAAGATACCACAGAAAAATAAAAAAATAGCATATTTGATTAATTTCTTTGCTTTGTTTTCTTATCATGCAACCTATGTCTTTATCTCGATGTCACTGGACCCTCACTGCTCTCTAACTCACTCACTCTTTCTTTGGCAAGATACAGCTTAAGCCTAAAAAAACTTTTAAAAGTTCAATTTACATTAAGGATTTCCTGTTTCATGCACACGCTGTGTCAAGTGTGACAGATTTCCAGAAGTTTCTACCTACTGTTAAAACTTATGATAATCTTGTGCTTAAAAATCAGGGATGCTGTGTTTCTCTTACCATCACAGTGGTTCTACCATGCATCAGAAACAACCACCACATTTGTAAAGGTGAACACACCAGACATAAACATCCTCAAATAAACACACACACACACTCTTCCTCTCACAAACGAACATTCCTCTTTCCATCCAGCTTGTGCGTGTTTGTGTTCAAGCGTGCATGTTCATTATAAACTTTGCCTGGCTTTTGATCAGAGCCACGGATGGTATTCCTGCCTGCTGCCCTGCTCCCAACACCCACATATGGGGTGTTAAAGAGAATTATTCATTGTTTTCACCACACAACAAAAGTGTTTGAGCTCAAAGAGCAGCTGCCTTCACATAGTTAATTCAACATTGCTGGGGCTCCAAGCCGCTCTGATGATTGGAGGTGTCCTGTTCATTGCCATTGACACTGGTGTGCTTATTAAAAATACATGGTGGGGAAATTAGCCAAAAGCATGTGAATTCAGATCAAAAGGAAGCTGTGCCATGTTGCTATGGACCAAAGAGTGCATACAAACAAACCACCCGGTCAACTGTTAAGTCATGGACAAAAAAACTGAATAAGTTTGCACAGATTCTCTCTTCATCATGAAACACTGTAACAGTTAGAAACAATTCTTACACAGTGGGATGTTGTATATTTTAACATCTTTTTAATTTATTTGAAAAGAACTGATGTGTAACTTTGGAGCTTGAGATGCTAGTTACATTTTTTGGCAGCATTTGATTGTATTTGCTTCAATGTCAACCATTACTACAAAATTAATCCAAGAAATCAGGAAACAAAGCTTGCTTCTCACTGCTTCACTTTGTGGACTGGCATGATGTTGTCATGGAGACTTCTACATGCCATAAATCTATCCGGTCCTGGATGACCCGGACAGGGAAACTGAGAAATAGCATTTAGACATAACCTAAATTGGCGCAGATACTCTCATTTTAAATTGTGAATCACGTCCAGGCATACACACAGAAGTGAGACTTTTTCAAGATCACTTACAGCCTCCTCACAGGGACTTTAAACTATCATGCCACCAAGTACAAGTGCAGGCTTATCTTGTGTTTCTTTTCAAGATGTTACTCCTACAATTAAGTGTTATCGAATCCAACCTAAAATGTTTCAGTACCAAGTAAAAAGGATGCAGGGAACACTCTCTCTTTTCTCTGGGGTACAGAGAACACAGATTACTGCTAATTGAGACAGGACAGACAGTAGCTGGTTGTAAAGCTCATCACTGCAGTCTACTGCTGAGGAGAGGAGAGGCAGCTGAGAGCCCGTGCCAGATCTCCTCATGCACCACTGATTGCAACTACTTGGCCTGATTTTGGCCTGGACCGGCCCTCTACTATTGTGTCCCAGCTTGCTGCCCAGTGCCCAGTGCCTGCTGCCACCAGCCCATTACTCGCTGCCCGGTGCCCAGCGGTGGGCTGACCTGGAATCCCGCAGGCTTTCACCCAGCACAGAGGAAAGGTTTGTGCCAAGAGTTAAAGATGTGCGGTGGTGTGCACCATCAGGCTCGAGAAGTGATCACCAACTTCACAATGACAAACAGAGATAAACACAGTACAGCGAGCCAGGAGTGTAACTTCCAACAAAACTGGACGCTTACAGCCTGGATAGAAAGTTTCCTGTCAGTAAACGTCATAAGGAGTCACAGGATTTGAAAGGAAAAAGTAACGTTGTTGGAAAATCTTGCCAGACTGTCAGAGTAACACAATACTTTTTAATAGATATGATAATTGTGCACACTGTCAGCTGGAACAACAACCCAGCCGTGACTCGAGTCCATCACAGAGAAACCAGCCAGTTGCTCAAGCTGTCGGAAAGTTTGCCGGTACACAGTCCCAGCGAGGAAGCATCTTGTAACTTCGCTTCTTATTCTGTTCCCGTGCCAAACTCCATCCTGAGCCAAACTTGGAAATGAGACTCTCTCTGAACCTGGTAGACTGAACAGAATGTGAGAATTGACAGGTATGGCGGCGTCTGCCAAACCGCGAGGCTTCCTGCCTCTGCCATCCCCATCGCTCTCAGGATCAATCTCCGTGACTCGCCGAGCTCATATCCACATGTCGTTTCCTATCAGCTGGGAAGTTAATGTACAGGTTAATTATCTAGGCGACTCTGCTGGGAGGAAACAATAATCTGAGCCAAGTGCGCTTTGTTAGGACGGCATTGTTGTTGTCTTCCGCAATGTTTCAACTTACCACTCCACTCAGGTTGGGATAAATCAGTCAATAAAGAAATGCCAAAAGAGTGAGTGTCATTCGCACGGCTGGTGACTTGATGGCCTGGACAGATGAAGGCAGATGTTGAAAAATCACTCAGAAGTCTACAGTAAACACCAGACAAATATGGCAGCCAAATATTGCTTGTGAAGAGAATGTAATTTGTCATCTTCCTCATAAAGAAGCCAGAGCACTCAAAGACTCCTGAGAAATTAGCATTTCATGATTCACAAATCAATTTGCACACACACTATGAGGCCTGGATTGTCTTCATCCATCTCCATCCTACGCTTCATGTCGGAGTCGTCAAGCATTGTTAGACCACCAAGAGAGAGCACGGACACCTCCGTCTCCATTTCTGTCAGAATTATAACACAAAAATTATCTTTTGTTTTGTTTTTTTTCAGACTCCTTACTCCTTTTCTTTCTTCCCTTCCTTCCCCTCTGACCTGCTCGGCTCCACCGTTCTTCCAGCGCTGGGACCGCTCACAGCTCAGTGCTTCACAAAGCATTAGCGTGTAGATGAAAGGGGGGGGTCTACAGTAGGATTAAGAAACTGTTGTACATGCCCCAATGATTGAGGAATGCTCTCCTGCCCCACTCAAGGACAGACTCAAACACCCCAGACTCCAGGCTCCAATCTGGAGCAAAGAAAGACAGCACGCTCGGATCTGGACGGCGTTGAGAGAGTCTTACTGTAAGCCCCATGTGAAAAATGTTCACGTGGATGTACTTTGAGGTTTTCATATAATGCAGTGACCATGAAAGGAAGAGAGATTGAAAAGAGATGTATAAAAAAAGAACACATACTAAGGGAATTAATGTGCTTTCTGTTACACGTTATTTTAAGCCTCATGGGGCCTCAAACTTCACAGAGGTGACGGCTACACTGTCCTTATCAAAAGACAAAGCATTCTTTGATGATGCCACATCGTCTACATCAAGCATCACAGTGGTTCAGTCCTTGTCACGGTTATCCTTATCTTACCTTATAAACCAAAGATCAGTAAGAATGGGCGAAGCTGTGAACACGACCAAGCCTCAGTAGCCAAACCTTCATTAAAATGCAGACACAGGGGTATGCTAATTTTACCCTACATCCTAGAGAAGTAAAAAGACAACAAAAAAGGGGCTTCATTAAAAAAGGCATGCATTATTCAGAGAGCAGTGGGCCAGAGGAGTGGCTTAAGGCCAATTATCCACTGCTGGAATCTTCCTCTGGCTGGCTGCTACGCTCTCAATGTCTCTGTCTTCTGTCTTCTTTATTTATAGACAAATATCTTAAATCACATACAGATCATTCGTAATATCTCCAAATATATTTTAGATTCACGTGAACAGATAATGTTTTAAAGAAATGTGAATTAGAATGTTGAGTGCTGACTACGCAAAGCTGCATGATCACCGCCTCAGGGTTTGATAAGTGACCTATTTCAGGTAATAGTGAGATTCTCTGCACCCCCACAAACCCACATCTGATTATACAATGTTCTACTGTTCAGATGAGAATGTTAATGTTAAAGGAAGTGATATTCAAATTACAGATACTGCAGAGACAACTGAGCACATTTAGTATTCTGAGCCTGACAGTGAGCAGACTCAGCTAATAATACCGCCAGCTGCATGGGTAGCTGGGAGTCATAGTTAACTTTAGCCAAATTCAGGAGCAGTAACTTCTCCTTCCCTAACTTCCCTCATCTTCCTCTCTCCTGTTTGCAATAATATGATGCAAACTGTTCGATGTAGTGCTCTCAATAACTGTCTTTTTTTGGACTTTTGCAAGCAAGTGAAGTTCAGTTAGGCTTTTAAGTAAGTAAGTCAAACTGGTTGGCAACTAAACCTACCAATATGTGCACACAAATGTTAAATTAACTAGCAAAGTGTAATGAAATCTGTAATGTTTAGTGCTCAATATTCATCCTGGCACTTGGGCTGTATTAGTTAATTATTAGTTACTGTACCAGGCAAGTCTAATTGAGATACTATAAATCAGACCAAATAAAGGCCAAAGTTATACGCATAAATTTAATTTCCTACAGACAACTTCTTTCACATGTGAGCACTGCTGTTTTTTGTTTTTGGCTTCCCCTTTACTGCCTGAATTAATTAACAATTATTTTTAAAAAAAAGTTTGTGTTTGTGTTTTTTCATTCTTCCAGATGTTAAATTGAGTCAAGATTGTGAATTTAAATATAGCACATACAATAGATATAAATAAGTTATCATATATAGAAAGATATAATAATTTCACCTGTTGACCAGTATATTGTGACATAGTACATAGTACAGTGACATACATCTCAGCTGCATCAAGGCCTGATGTCACAAATCAGGTATGTCGCAGATCTGCGTCAACTGGCATGAAGGGGTTAATAAGCTTTGCATAATCAATCAAGGTCCTTTATGGACTGCTTGGTTCAGATTCTCAACACTTTCTGTTCCTGAACATCTGTCAAGGTTTTTACTGTGCTTCAGTTACCCAATATATTACGAAGAAAACGGCACTATCTGGATCACTGGCAGTGACAAGTAAGCAAAAGTGAAGTACAAAAGTTAGTGCCGTACTTTAAGCTTAAGTAGGGAGTCAAAATAGCAGAACTGACTGCGTTGACAAATTCTGTGCTGTGTTACTGAGCCGGTTCAGATGGACAGGAAACGGAAGAGAAACAGGAAGGAGGAGAGAGTCAGTGGTGACTATACGTCATTACCAGATCAGATCACACAGCAGACGGAGGCTGAAGTCAGAGCACACAGCTGCTGGGACACAATTTATTATCACTGGAACATAGGGAAGTGTGTGTGTGTGTGTGTGTGTGTGTGTGTGTGTGTGTGTGTGTGTGTGTGTGTGTGTGTGTGTGTGTGTGTGTGTAGACACAGAGAGAGAGAGGAAGTCATGCGCCAACAGCCTGTCCTTCTGTCAGTCATCCTGTCACAAGACTTGCACAGTGTGTCCCATTGTGGTGCGTGAGTAGAATGTGTGTGAGTAGAATGTGTGTGCGTGTGTGCGTGTGTGCGTGTGTGTGTGTGTGTGTGTGGTAAGACAGTAAAGGTGGATCAACACGCATCAATTTGAAGTTGTTTTCCAGCCGTCTCCTTCACTTTAGACGGATTCTTTCAGTGTTTCCAGTCATATTCAATTGTCCCAGCAAGACCGTGTGTGTGTGTGTGTGTGTGTGTGTGTGCGTGTGTGTGTGTGTGTGTGTGTGAATGTGTGTCTGTCTCTATGTTTGCATGCTTTTGTGTATATGTGAGCGTGTGTCAAGCCTGGGCCTGCTCCTGGCCCTGCTCAGTAATGAGAGAAGACAGTACACCAACAACAGAACCCCAGACCTGCCTGCTGAATTGTAGATATATGGGGTGACCGGACATCTGAACTCTACTCTACTCAGCACACACACACACGCACACAAACACGCACACAAACCGAAACAGGCACAACATAAGTGCATATACGTGTAGCCGCACAAAAACATGGACAAAAACCCCAGGGACAGCAGGGGAAGGGCACATGAGGACATCTGTCTGACACTCACCAGAGATCACCACGGACTCAAACAAACACACCTCTTCTGTCCATCAGGTGTTCCATCCACCTGTTTTTATGCAAATTGCACAAAGACATCCCGGCATCGCTAAACTGACATTTGGCTGAGATTAAAGGTTTGTTCTGCCTTATCTCTCTCAACCACCTTTACTTGAAAGCATGTAAAATACAGATTTTTTTTTTTTTTTAGGATTACAGAGATGAGTGAGAATGTGACGTTGGAGCCAGTGATCTGAATGTGAACACAAAGAATAACAAGGTAAGAGATTTGTGCATGGAAACATAGAAATTTAAATTTGTTTGATATTATATTGATGATACATATCTTCTTAACTTGGTTCTTTACAGCCACTGCTTTACTCATTTGCTGGAAATTATTGTGGCACAATTCAGACCCCATAGACTGTATATCTAAACTGATGTGAAGCCAAAATATTTGGAGCTCCCCCTACTGACTGTAGTATGGGCCAAAAACCCCATCTCAAAGAATAAAGGGTCAACAACATACTTCAAATGAATTCTTCTTAAACATGGTTTCAAAGTTAGTTCTTATCATCTTGATTTATTTTCGTGTGTTCATTTTGTGACTGGTTCTGGTTTAGTTAGCTTGTTTGTTTACACTTTGGTATAGTGCCCACTTAATATGTCATCAATGCCGGACAGGTTAAATGTCAGTCTGAGACAGCATGTCAAAACAGCAACATGCTACACACACGGGCCAAAATATTAATACTCATGAACAAACAGGATCCTTTTGTACGCCCTAAAGAAGAAGTGTCAGTGTGAGGGGGGCCACAAACAAAAAAGCACCCCAAGCAGTTTGAAGCTCAGTGCCTTGCTCAAAGGCACTCTGGCCGTGCCAAGAAGGAGATATGGCTCCTCTAAATGTTTAACTGTACAGTGCAAACTCATGCAATGTCAATACTCTTCACATATAGAATAGGTTACGGCCCTACCCTCTAAAAACAGGCTATTTAGACTATGAAAAACCCTTGTCTGTAATGGTTGTCTGTCCTTTTCCCTATTGTGTCATTCTGGTTTCAAGTTTGTTCTATTTTGCTAACACCCACCCCCAACCCCTACCTTCCCACCAATGTGTTTCACCTGTGTCTTGTTCCCTGCACTCCCTGCTCCTTTATAATCCTAGTGTGTCTACTTAACCCTTGCCAGATAAACTCTCACTTTGTCATAATATCCAGCCTTGTAAAAACCTCTTAGCCGCTCGTGTTCTGACCCTTATGTCTTCCTTGACCTCGTCGCTTGTCTGCCGATTCTGTGCCTTGGCCTTCAAGTTTGACCTCTGGTTTTGAACCTTTCTTCCGAATAAAGACTATGCTTTGGATTGTGACTACTGGTGCCGCGTCTGGGTCTTTCTGCTGTCTGTGTCGTGATATTTTTGAGATTCTGACGCAACTAAAAGTAGAAGAACGACTTTTTATTTCATAATCTGAAACAGAATCCTCAGTCTAAAAATATGAAGCCTATATGGAAGTACTGCAGATGTTCCACTTGTGGCTGCAGAAACATTGTAAACCACATACACACTAAGCCAATAAAGACATTTTTTAAAACAAAATTTAACACATTGACAGCCTGGTTAAAGAAAAGCTTAGGTCTGAATACCTATTTTTTTCTCTACCAATAAATAATGTACATGGATCCTTTTTTTAGAAGATTATTTTTTACGTTATTAAACTCACAAATTTTGTCCATACACAGGCATGGCTGACTTGACTGACAGGTAGGCACTTTGTATCTGTCCATTTCTTTACCTCACCCAACCTCCATTATCTTGATAGTCGATGAGTATGGCACAATGAGTTTTACAAGACAGCGGCAGCCCAAAGCTGTGCAGTAAAAGAAGACAAATGTGTGAAATACCTGTTAAAATCTTCTATTATATGTGGTGCAAGATTTTTTTCTATTTTTTTTTTTAAGGGGGGTTGGCCATTCTGCCCAGCCTTTATTGTGCAACATCTAAATAGAAACACACCCTCTGTGTCTCTCTCTCACACAGACACACACTAATGGGGCTGTGCACCAACTACCACAGTTGTCCTAATTGACTGGGCAGGGAGGTCCAGAGCGTGAGCTTCTGCCAAATACATGTAGACTCAGGCATGTAAACGTCAGCGGAGTCCCACCAACACCCCCAGAAGACTCAGTACACACAAGAAGTCCAGGTACACTTGGCAGAAACAAGAGGATATTTTCTGTACTGAAAATAAGCAGAACAAGCAGTGAGAAATGAGTTCAAGAGAGCTTATGAATACATACTGTATCTAGATGCATGTAAGAATGATGTAATGCACCTAGCTACAAAAAATCTGGTTAACTCAAAGGCGCCCCCACCTCCGGGCTTCTGTAACTTCAATTAGTCCTCGGAGAACCTCAGCATCCTGGATTCACAGATAAAACTGAGCCGAGGAGACAATTCCTGCTCCTATCCTCCCCTTCCAGGCAATTTTCAGCCAAAATCTGGACTGACGATTAAGTGGGATTATGTGCTCTATGGCGAGGTTTTTGCGACAAACATGTCCTGTGCTTAAACCCTGTGAGAGGGAGTGTGGGAGCGTGCGTGTGTACATGCTCGCGGAAGAGGGAGAGAGAAAGGGAGAGAGAGACACTGAGAGGAAGTGAGAGCAGAGGAGAGCGAGCTTTTGTTCCAACTGAGCCCCTAATTAGCCAGGCTAATTGAGCTGTTAATTGATCTGTTGTCTTAATTAAACATCTCCTGACGCTTCTTTGCTCCTTGTAGTTGGGAATCTGAGGGATAAGGGTGTGTGTATGTGTTTGTGTTTGTGTGTGTAGGAGCAGGAGCGTGGCACACAGAGGTAGCTAGTCCAAGCAGATGATGGTAATCTGAGTGGGCTGATGACTCCATTAAACACTTTGGCTTGTTTTAGTTTGGGGCTAAAGCCGTCATTATAGATTTGTTTGGGGTAATCGTGGCAGGGAAATGCATTTGAAGTGGAATCTGATTACATTAATCCATGCAAGATGTACTCAGATAAAGCTGCCAATTTCAACCAAATCTGTTGAGTGACAGACGACTTAAAACACTAACTCAACCAAATCAGATCCTTTGGTTTTAAAAACAAACCCACCGTTTTCTTTCTTTATATGACGGCAGTGCTGAATTTGAGCCCGACTTTATCATTTCCATCTAGAAGCAGGTAGTAAGACAGAGCAGGAAGAAATAGTTTCCTACATTAAATTCATGCAGCGACAAAATTAAATCTTCACAGTATCTTGATAGAGAAACCAAGCTGAGGAAGTGCAGTGGAAAAGACGTGTTCGGTGAACCGCTGTCAGTTTCATTTAATTCCTTTCAAGCTCTGATTGCTCCTGAAATCAAGGAAAGTTTATGCAAAACTGCCATCAAAAAGAAGTTAGAGTTGCAGAAAGTCACAAAGATTCAGATCTCTCCCAAGGTTTTCTTTCCAGCATTGTTCAATCAGTCCAGTTTTTGCTCATTTTTAATTTGTCTGATACAAAACTTTGTCTCAAATGAGTTATAAAGGCTCAAAGAAGTTAAAAAATAACAACTACAGCTTTCTTTTCTACTTACAGATTATATCTTCTACAGAAAAATGTAGAATCAGTACTGAGGGTCTGGTTTTTGTTTTGTTTGCAGTCTGAGTAGCACGGACCAATCCTACATCAGCAGGCTTCGCCGTATGCAGGAATAACATAAACATGTACATATCAATCAGCTTTATTTATATAACACCTTTCATACAAACAAAATGCAGTACGAAGTACTTCACAGTGATTGAAGAGAAAGCATAAAATACACACAATACAAAAAAATACAATAACAAAAATGTATGAAAGGAAAAATTTTAGAGTAGAGATTGATGCACACCTTTAAAATATCTTTATTGAGGCAGTTTAAGAATTAAAATAATATTAAATACAAATAGGATTGTTAAAAATGTAAAAAAAAAAAAAAAAAAAATGAAATAAATAAATAAAAGGTTAAATATGAAGAGCAAAAGCAGGAAATTTATGATATCCCATGATGCCTTCGACAGTAATGCAACAACTATTTGTTTACCTTTATGAGCAGCTAAAAATGTGTTCTGGATCAGGAATTTCACAGACAAATCTTCCTGTTGCTGTGTCGTAAAAGCCAATCAGTGTTTAATTCCAGAGCTTTCTGTGAGGCACCAGAAGGGATTGATCTGACCTCCATTTAAATAACATGTGTTTGAAATGTTGTTTCTCTTCTCTTGAGCACAAACATGATCATCTTAAAGTGTGCACCATGATGTCTTTTTTGCAAACTTAAGGCCCCTTAATTGAAAGTTGTTCTCAGGTTTATTTCCCTTTAGACTCAGAGTAAAGTCTTTGTGTAACTTACTATTAAGAGGAAAACTGAGACACGCTAAGGAACAGGAGCTCTTCCATGGTATACAATGGATCAAGAAAAGCATTTATATATCTTACATTTAAAGCTGTACAGAGGGGCAAATTTTGCTTTTCTTTTTATTTACACAAAGGCATTTCTTTGGCTACTAGCTGGAGCATAAACAATGCAGCGCACCAGAATGCATATATAAAAGTTATCAAAAGCTTTTATCACGATCAGACAAATACAGTTCCGAAATTCTTCTTTGGACAAATCGCATTTCCCCTCAATAAACATAAAAGAATGCCCCTTGAACGTACTGTAGGATTATTGTGTAGGGTCTTTATTTGACTGTCTGTCCATATCCAGAGGGAGAATGCAAAGCAGAGATACTAACTTTATCATCTGCTCTGAGGGACGGTGGCAGATGGCACGTCGGGCTTCTTGCGACACCGGTGTTTCCGAGCCGGCTGGGGAGCACATGAAAGGCAGATTCTGTCGCCGTACGGCCAGAGAGTGTCAACGAGGATGTGATGAAGTAAGACCAGTGGCATGAGGAAAAGGAGGGGGAAAAAAAGGAAAGGAGAAGACGGGTATCGTGAAATTCTCATACAAGCTCGGAGAATGATTAATTGAGTGTGGTAATGGTTAACCAGCATGGAGTGATTTTGTCTTCCTCGGAATGTCGCACAGATTAAGTGAAGCGCTTGACTGAGCTGACCCTTGTGCTCTGTGGGAGGACGACAAACTTGGGCGGAGACAGAGTATGTGAAACAAACCCAACCTCACGTCCACCTGGGACGTGTTGAGACAGACTTTTTGACTCTTTTTTTTTTTTCTCTACGACATCAATGAAAGGGTTAAACGCTTTCTGACAAATAGTAATAGAACAGTGAAACTACAACAGAAAAAAATTCAGTCTTGATGTTTACGCTGGAAATGCTTTGTTCACATTTAAAAAACAAAAACAAATATAAAATGTAACATATTTTTCAGAACCAGATGCTGGAGTCATTTTCTGTTTTAATCAATGTGCCTTTGCTTGGGCTTTCAATAATCAAACAAGCCGAGCACACCATGGCAGATGTCACATCCATACTCTGTGGACTATTAAAGAGGTTACCATGGCAGCACAGGGTGGTCAGACACCGACAAATCTATTCCAGCAGCAACCGCTGTATGCCATGTTGAAGACACTTGGTGAATTCAGATGTGTGAACCGTGTGTATGGAATAGAAAATGTACCCCTTTCTATCAGAAAAAACAGGAGTTCCCACAAATTTGTGTATATGTAAGGATTTTTTTATTTGTTTATCGTGGATCTTAAACTCGTCTGAAGAAGTAAACACACATTTACACCCTTCTATGAGAGCCATAAAGTAAGCTCCCTCCTCTGAGGCTGCAGTGTTTGTTAGTGGTTTCAGGACCTATGGCTCCCAGGAGATTTAAATTTTAACTCCTTGCTAACCACGAACAATTTGTTTTCAAGACAGATTCTGTTACGGACACCAAAGAAACTCAGCTCAGATTTCTGACTTCATGAAGTCCCAGATTACTGATTGTACGGAAGCTTTCTCACATTACAAACAGCATGTAAATATTAACTGAGCCTTTGTCAGGTCATAAAAAAACAGCAGATATAACTGTTTTACTTGAGCTCCCTTCAGGGTGGTGCCCAGTGTTACCAGAGTATAAGCCAAAAGGGACTTCAATCAGAAAGATAAGTGCTTCATATCACATTCAACATCAGCACAGAGGGAGACTGCACGGCAGCCTGCTGGTGCGATGTTGCATGTGTGCATGCAGAGCTGTTACTGTTCCTGCACCGCACTGTTTATGATAGATATAACCACAACTGTAACTCACTGCCTTCTGGTTTACATCAGAGGTGTTAAAGCTAGCAAAACGTCAAAGTGTCTGCAATATTTCTTCATGTCAGGTTATGGACAGTTGAAGCCGAAGCTAATATTTCATTCTGCTGCGCTGAGTGAGAAACGACAACAAATCCAGTTCGATATCAGCTGTCCTCTCATGTTAGGGCAGGCGGGTTCATGCTCAGGCATTCTTCACACTTAATGTAAACAGATTAGCTTGGCACAGGATTCAAGTGTGCTCCTCTGGAACACATTATGGATGTCAAAATAAGTCCCGCTAAAAGGTTTTCCAGGTTTTTTTTTTCCTTTACTCTTTGCTCATTCGAATAGTGGGGATGTCGGAAAGAAAACGCTAAGATCAGATTAGAGAGAAGAAGAGGCGGCATTAATGGGACACTGATTGATCAATACATTAAAGTGTGAGGTCAGTGGAAGTTTAAACTCACCCATATGAGCACAGGCTGTCACACATACATGAGGGTGAGGCAGATGAAGTTAAGGGTAAAGCTGCATGTGCTTTTGGGTGTGTTCTCTGCCATAGGTTCACGTCCAGTGCCAGCCCATTAGTGATGGACTTGGTCCATGCGCGACCACATGACCGGCTGTAACCGGTGAGTGGGCAGGAGGAGGCGGAGTAAACAGGAAGTCATTATTACACTTCCTGCAGCTGCTTCACACCTACTGACCACATGGACTGACTGGAAGAAATTCAGTAATAAACTCAATATTAACAGGTGTTCCTCTCCACAAGCACATGCACACGCACATGTTTTTGTTTTATATTTTTATAACCTCAGGCCTCATTTGGTTCATTATTTTTTCAGGGAACTATTCTGAGTTTTCAAAAGGAGAAATATCTAAAATTACCTCTGTTTGCTCAAATGAGCTATTTTACTAAGAATGGAGAAGTCCATTAGACTCCAGAACAGAAGGACACAAGTCCAAAATGTGTGCTCATACGTGGGTGGTGTGTGAGCGTGTGTGCATGTGTGAGACGTGTGTATGTATATGCATTCATGGCGCTCTGCCTGTGTGCGTCTCCTTGTGATTGAGTCAGGGTGCAGTTTCTGTTTGAGGGAAACTTTGACAGCCTGGCGTCTTTGTTCTAAAGTTCAGACAGGGAAGCAGATGGCTCCTCTCAGTGTGACTTAGCACGCTAGCTAGCTGTGGAGTGCGACTTCACTGCTTCTGGTGGTGCCATTGATATCGCTGTATAGATGACAAGAGCCAAGCTATAGACTGAGCCCGGCATCTACAGAAAACCACATGGTTATTCAAGCAGAGGAAGTGAACAATATGCAACACAAATGCTGCATAACTCTCAAATATCTCTGCTAGTGCAAATAATTAAAGATGACCTGTAGGTGTGTGTATATGGCAGTTGAGAAATATCCTCTGGTGCATATTTTTCAAACTCAAAGGCTCATGGGATATAAAACATTTCCCAGCCTAATTCACACATCCACAGAAAAAAAAAATAAAAACACATACTGCTATAACTCCAAAAATGTTAACAAAACATTCACCTGCAGAATGGAAACACAGCTAACATTAAAGTTAAATCACAGATATGGGCAAAAAGCCCTTCAGCGGGCAGTCCAGGTTCAAGTCTGGCCTGTGGTGACTTTCCCGCATGTCGCTCCCCACTCTCACCCTGTTTCTTCCTCTATCCACTGTCCTGTCCTCTCAATAATAAGGCATAAAAACTCCTAAAAAAAAAACATTAAAGTTTGACTTCTGTACTATCTTTTTGATGCTTCGGCCAATCAGAGGCTAGGGTTGACAACAGGTTTAACTGCCCTCCGTTTAGCATGCTGCACTGGCAGAATCGAAGACAAAAGAATGCAAAACTAACCAGTAGTCTCAAAAATAAATGTCTTTTATATGACAGGACATAATATGATGCAATACGCTTTTTATCTTTAGAGGCAAAATCTGTCTTGGGAACCAAGAGTGCTTTTGTGAGGGCTTTCGTATAACACTTCAACTTATTTCTGGTAAGCTAAAGTAAATTCTAATCTTAAGGCATCATTACACATTTTAAACAACTTTGTGGAAAAGTGTGTGACATGAATTTGGATCACTGCTAAAAAGAAATGTATAAGAGCTACAGCTAGCATCCTAAAAAAAACAAAGGAATGTCATCTGGGCCCAAAAGGTCACAACGGTTCCAGTTAATGTGTGCTAAACTCAAAGCATGAGGGAACAAGTGTTCCACCATGCCCATATTTTTTTACCTTATTGTTGCTGGAATGAGTTACTCTTTGAAAGAAACATACTTGTAGGTTTGAGGTTTTAATAAACCGGAAACATTTCCAGAGCCAGATTTATTGGGTCACATTTATGGGCTTGTCACTGACTCTTAACATGTGGCCAAGCCGACACAATCAGAAGCAAAATTAGCCAACCAGAAATTTCTTGTGGCCATAAAAGCACTCAGTTGAAAACAAAGCCTGCTTGAGGTTGATGACTGCTGCTCCTGTGAGCCGCATGACTCTGATCAGCTGATTAACACCCCCTGCAGAAACATTGTTTCCTAATAATACTCCCACCTCACGAGACCAGACCTCCAATCCCACGTTGAAAAAAGCCAAACTTTGCGTACGGTGGCACTACTCTGGCTCTTCCGCTCGCTCTCGCTTTCTCCCCTCTTCACAAGACGTTTGGTCTTTAATGTATTTCAGAGAACATCTGCTAACTATCACTGAACCTCGTGGGATTTCCATTTAGCCCAGTTAATTACTCTATCAAGCCAGGTTCATTATCATATTCCTCCTCTTAAAAAATGCAACCAACACCGTGCCACTGTGTGTGTGTGTGTGTGTGTGTGTGTGTGTATGTGTGTGCATGTGTGTGTGCAGGTATACCCAGACATGCTCACACGCTGCTATAAGTGCATGTGCCTGGTTCTGTCTTAAACACATCCCTAATTGCAAGTGGTTGAGCCATAATACTCGTGTTAATGAACCGGAGCCGTCTATAGGAGCCAGCTCGAGAAGTCAAGTAGGGAATCTGTTAGTTTGCGTCTCTGGGGAGGACAGTGAGGCCATATTAATCTTGATGAACAACAGCCTTGTGACTTCTGCTTGTCTTTACCGTTCCCTACAGAGGTTAGTCCAGGTGACTGATGGTGCAGCCTCTCCGTCTCTGAGGAGAAGTATTTGAAAACTTTCATTTGAAACTCAGACACCCACCGTTTAAAAAATGTGACACCTCATCTTAAAAATTGTTGCTGGCTTGATGTTTCAATTCATTTGTTTTCTCAGTGATTCATGTGCCAAAGACAAGCCTGCCTCCAACACTCCCTACAAAAACTTTTCCTGAGCAAAAGATGTTTTCCTAGTAAGTTCAAGGCCAGCAGGGTGTGTAGTTTAGCGATTTGAGGCATTTCTCACCCAGAAGGTCAAATTTCTCCTTCAGGGATCAGCAGACAATCGCAAACAACAAAAAAATAATCACATCAAGAAAAATCGTCTTCCCAAATATGGATAACGAGGACTGGAAAAGGACACCCTTTATAATGAGTTTACTGTCGTATCATTTATAAAGCTTTCAAGTGAGTGACTATTGTTTTCTTCTCCTAGAGGTCACTGGATTTAAAGCACCACCAGCTGTTCAGCTTAACAGTCATCAAAGGAAAAACTATCACAGATCCATTTTCTGAAAATGTATGAGCTGGAGGCTTGGCAGGATCTGTGCAGCCATCAAAAAATAAAAAGATTACTGGTTTGAAAGCAAGCTTTGACCCCACGGCTCTTCAACTCCTGAGGATTATTTGACCTGAAATGCCTTCGTGAAAATATGTGACGTATACATGAAGTGGATGAAGCTGTTGTAACCTGTTACCTGTTGGTTTAAAGATGATTGTTTTGAAGCCTCAAGTTACAGCTGGGGGCAATTAATCTGCTAATGCTCGTGTTAGATTAGCAAGTTTGGAGTAAATATGTATTAGTTGAGCTGGTAATTTTGGCAAATACAAGAAATGTGCAATCACATAAGCAGTACCAGCAGACTCCTACGTACGTAGATATATTTATGTATTTGGGTTTATGTTTCTTATATAATGTTGTATATTCTTGGCTGTTCGTGTTACCTGCTTTAAAGAAAGGTCCACCCCATGTATTGTTCTGTTTTAATTGTTGGAATTGATGAATTGTTTTCTTGCTTTGGTTGACACAGATGTCAGACAAACTCTACAACAGTTCACTCAAGGTCGAATGCCAAAAACCATGCTGTTGACAAGTTTTGAAGATAGCTTTTTACAATTAACCACAGAAGCTCAGGAAAGTGGGAAAAATAGATTTTAAATGGTAAAAAGAGTCCTTAATCATTCATTGTAATCAACGCCCATCTCTCCCCTTCACTTCCTGTCCTATAATCTAATTACACTACATAACAAATACCCCACAGGTCAGTGAAACAGAAGTTATAATTGTATGCAGGACTTTTTCTAAAAGTTCTGATGTAGATTTTTTTTTCCCATCAACCATAAAAACAATTCCCTTTATACATTAAGAGTTACATGTTTATTCTTATGAATTTTTAATCAACAGTAATAGGCTTGGGGTGGAATTTTCTATACTGATTTGCATTAGTCAGGAATTCTGAGCAGGCTCTGCATTTTTAATAAACAGGAAACCATTTTAATTCCATCCTCCATACTATCAATCAACCCTCTGTTTAATAATAGCCTTTCCATTTTGATTGCAGAATCAGCGCCTGCACTGAGAGGCTCTACAGTACATACACATTGGTTTTCCTGCATGCGGGGGTCTATATGGCAGTGGGTGTTCAGTGAGTGTAGAGCAGTGAAATCTACCCTTTGATGAGATTAGCTGAGTGGTGTACTTGAAATAACCTTTCATGCGCTGCCATTATTGTATTAATCTATTCTAAAACAATTTGGTTGAATTAATTAGGCCCTACATATTTCAGCAATGCTCACAGGCTGCCTGGAAACAGATGGCTCTGAGGGCGAGCCACTCTCCGATGAATGTGTACGGCTGACGGGCGGAAGAGCGATAGAAGAAGAGGAATAGGAGCGATGAGCAAGATAGAGGAAGAGGGAAAAGAATGGTGGTGTGAAAGAAAGGGAGAATGAATTTAAGGGAAAGATGTGTCATCAACACCTCTGTATTGTGTACCTGACAGAGTGAGGAGAGAAAATGAGTCAAAGATTGAGCAGAGGGAGAAAGTTGATGTGGGTGTCAGGTCCTAATGCCTGTCAGTTTGTCTGCAGCTGACAGGAGACTGGTCGCTTAACAACAGTTGGTCCAAGAAGGCTATTATCTCAATCCTACAGTGCTCTGGATGGGTTCAACCTTGAACAGCTTGTAGATGATGAGCCTATCCATATGGTGTTTAAATCGCTCAGCGTTTCCTAAGCCATTAACCTTCAGGACACCTTGCAATCGTCCTCTGCTTTGACTGACAGCTCTGTCTAGAATTTTTTCATACGTCATACCCATTAATAATATTTAACACGTGTAAAATGCTAAAAACTGACTCAAAACCACATCCATCAGTGGTTCCAAAACTTTCTGATTTACAAAACAAATAATATATACGAAACTATCAGTACCATCATTATACCTGCTGTTGTCATGTGTGTGCTGTAAAAGTGACAAACTGACCTACAGCATATTTAAAGCATGTACATGTGTTTTGTTGGGTTGATTTACGGTTATCTTATTTATGCTGATTATTTACATGTATTTTGAATACTCTTATGTGTTTTTTCCATTGATTTTTTTTCTTTATTTCAGTAAATGACAGAACTTATTGAGGTTCGGCTCAACAAATATAATAAAACACAGTCAAGAAAATATGATTTAGTTCCATACCATATGATAAAGTAAAACATGTTACGTCATGTTACGTCATGTTACGTCATGTTACGTCATGTTACGTCATGATACGATACGATACGATACGATATGATATGCGATACATATAATATAATATAATATTATCAGAACTGCTCACCCTGTCAGGATTCCAATCTTTTAGAATAACCCACTTATCATTCCTTACCCAGTATAACTGTTTTTGTAAGGACATCATACCTATTAAATCTGACCAGCATTGGCTTTTGGTTGGGTTTACCTTTCAAAGGGGCAATGGTGCAAGTAGTGAAGACAGTACGAGTGTTTTACAGACTGTGGAGCGTAGATTTAAGAGCAGAGTGCTGAGGTGCCGAGGTGTTTACAAGTCGCAGCCTCATCATGAAAGACAAGTTAATGGGCAGACAAGACGCGGTGGATCATAATGCACTTTGTGGCCCGGGTCCAGCTAAGTCCTAACTGTATAACAGAATCCCAACCTTGCAGATGAGGATACCATTAGAAAGGAAGGACAACAAAGGAGAGAAAGTGAGAGGGAAGAGTTGGAGGGAGGAAGCAATGAAGAGGCGGGGGGGACGCAGAGAAAGATGATACAGACGTTTAGGGGTTAGATAATGTTGCCGCTGAGTGTTTAGCTCAATCCAAGTCCCCGTCAGCTCTTATTTCAGGGCTCGGGTAATGGACATGAAACCTCTGGCACTGTCTCCAGAGCCAGGGAAATTAAAGTTTTCCAACTCCTGACTTGGCAGGAGCTGCAGCAAACAATACCTTTCACCTGAAAGAGAGGGAGGGAGACTTTTCAGTGAGAGTGATATCACAGGCAGAGCTCAGGAAACCAAGACGGAGGAAATGGCATGACAGCATCAGTCTTTGAGTGCTATATCTGGATGACATACGCTAATACAAATTAGTATTTCACATTAGCCTGACTGCCCTCTCTTTACCCGCCTGCTGTGGCTCGTGCCAGTGTCTCCTCTCTGCCCACATCACTACTGTTTAAACTACCACGGACGTCCTGCTGCCTGATACCAGTCAGGCAAAGTGATCCCCCGTGCCTGCTTTTATTACCTTGTTGACACCAGCTGCTAGTTTTAAGCACTTTTAAATGCTGAGTCTGAGTGGTGGCTCAAATCGCAGAATTAATGCTGTTATTCCTGCCCAGCTTTCTTTTTGGCAGTGCTTTTAAGCCAGAGACTTAACAACAAGCCTGGGTTTTATGCATTCAGACAGCTGGTGGGAATAAGGCATTTGCCAGTGGTATAAAATGCTCTGTGTGTGTGTGTGGTTATTAATGTGGTCTGCGTGTGCCTTTGCGTGTGTGTGGGAGGGCATCTGAATATTAAAAAACTGTCTTTTAAAAAGTTGCTTGTCCCTGGTCCAAATATTAAAATTGCACATTTGTCACATTGGTCAGTCTTTGTAAACAAGGATTTATATCCCTCATGCTCAGTATTTGGCATAAATAAAGGTGATTAAAATGCGGTGGAAATGTGACATACTGGAAACCAAATGTTGCAGATTCCTCCTTCCTCTTCACCAGTTTGACACTCAACTTCCACTCTCTCCACGCTGGCACGCTTCATTACTACTACGCCTGTGTGAAGTCACTCGCCGCCTCTCGCACACAAACACATACACACTCATGAAAGTGCGCATTCCCGTGTGTGCCCCCCTCCACCACTCGAAACGCACACTCTTTCCCTCACTTCACACACACAAACGAAGCAATGCTATCTAGCAGCTGTAGCTCTCCTTATGTGCAGAGAGTGTTGATCCCAGTTCTTCTCTCACACACAGTGAACATATGTCAGTCAGAAACAAGGCACACTCTGTATTCCTTCTTCTGAATAAAAAGTTTTCCTCTCTTTTCAAGCAGCACTTCTAAAGTCTTTTCAGACTCATGCAGAAAGGCCCTGAGTGAGATGTGGAGGTGACCTTGTTGTGTGTGTGTGCGTGCGTGCATGTGTGTGTTCAAATGTGTAAGCGTGCATATTGCGTGTGATTACAAAGGGAGGATCTGAGAAGCCTTAGGTAAAACAAATACAGACTCTGATAGATGCCAGCAGCACCTGTCTGATTTACATTTCCTAATTGCAAATGAATTACCAAAGAAACATTTCGACAGCGCCGACAGGCAACACGACACAGAGCTGAGTTCTACCTGAAGGAGAAAGTGTGAGTGGTTTTTTTTTTGTGTTTGTTTTTTGTAGTTGTTTTGTTGTTGTTGTTTTTTTCAGAAATATTTATAGGAGCTTAGAAAACTTCCACAGTAAGCCAGCAGCTCCCTGAAATCTATTTGAATGTATGTTGGAATGCAAATATATGTGTACATACATCAGTAACTGTGAATTTTATATTAAAGCTTTGACAAAAAAAAAAAAATAAACACATTTTTTCTGCAAAACAGAATTCTTCCTGATTCAATATGTAATACTTTCTAATTTAGGGTCACATATACGTCTACAATGTTAATTTTAGATTTTGGTAATTTTATATAAAATTAAATACTAATAAATAAATATTAAATAGTAATTAATTTAATACTGGGACATCATTAAGAGATCAATCAAATACTCTATTAAATTATGATTTATTAAAAGTGTAGAAGTAATTATTAGCAATGTTTTACACAACAACAAAATATTAAAAAAAACAAAAAAAACAAAACATGAGATGAGATGACATGAAATGAGACGATACAGTGGAATAAGAACCAAAACAATATGATATGATATCACGTGATACATAACTAAACAAATAAGAACATACAGCACGGCACGACAATACAGACTGAGATAGGAGGACATGGTACTATCGGGTAAGACATAGTATGATATGATACAATATAATAAAAAACAATACAGTATGATGAAATCCAGGCATAGATGTGTTAATACCAGGTAAGACACAATGTGATAAAATATGAAACAATATGATACAACGAGGTTCATGTTATTTTTCTTACCATTTAATACCATACTGAGCAAGATAAGACAAGACGATACATATATCCAGAAAGGGGTTAACATCATAGACTTCATGGTACCTTTAACAGACTCTAACCTGTAATGTTAACCACAATGCCCATCGTTATCTTTTTGAAACAGGGGTTAAACTCATAAAAGGGATAAAAATGCATGCATTGAGAATTGGAGCATTTTTTTCTTAAGGAAAATGTTTAATGATCAACCTTTAAATTCATCAGCTGATCAAAAATACATTTATTGACTCATCCTTTTGGTACTTCTTAAGACGTTCTCAGATTACAGTGACAAATGTGTAAAATCTTTCTCATGTTGTATGTTAATTCTTAGGAGATAATTAATTAATTTTCTGTGTTCTATGACTATGTAAACTCCAAAACTACCCAAAAAAGGAAGCTTAGACTCTCTTTTTTCATCTCCCTTCCTGTTTTTTGAACAAACAGAGAAAACTTACCTTTGTAGATCGCGCTCATCTCTGAAGCTCCATCCTCTGATCCTCTCCATGATCTCTGTCATCCTTTCTCACGATCGCAACACTATCTCTCTCCAAACTACTGCTAAACGTTCTCTCTGCCGAACTTTTCCGACTTGCAACGTCTCGCCATGTCTCTGTTATCTCGCATCTTCATCCCGAATCTATGCTGATCTCTCATCCAAAGAGAGCACCGCTGCCACGTACAGTAGTTTACAAGCCTGAGACTGATAGACAAGCTCGGCCGGACACCAACTCCACCTTGTGAAATAGATTATTGACATCTATAGACGCATTCAATGGTTATAATCGATTTGACGTCTATAGACGTCAATGGCAGCCAATGAGTTTAAAATTTCTGATTTTGTCATTGATGTAATTGATAGCTGGACTCTTCAGTCATATGTTAATGTTGAAGAAGCAAAAATCAAAGAAAATAAAATCAAAAAGAAATTTAGCAAAAACAAAGGGGGTGGGGGGTTGATACCATGTAGCTACAGTATGATGAGAACTCCATATATCACGTTTAAAATACATAACCATTTCCCTCTCAGCCACCACCTGATGTGAGGAGGGGTCCTGAGGGGCCAGAACAGGTCTGACTGGTTCAGCTTGACAAACAACCAACAACCTAAAGCCCCCTCACCCTAACTTCAGGACAACTCTTTCACAACACCTCCACCTGTACTGATGATGTCATCTCTTAATGATATCCCATACTCTCCCCTCAGACTCATTCAGTGCTTAACCTCCTTCATTTTCACCTTTCCACAACCTCTTTGAAACCACAGACTTCCTGTTCCCATTATATGCAACCTGAGCACAGATTTGCTCAAATAGACCTTAAAATGACTAAATATCAGTTTTACTCTAAAATACATACTAATGTGTTTATTTTTCAAGTGTAGAGGGTTTACAGGCAGCAATGTTTGTGTCATTGTGTTCAAAACAAGGCAGAAAAACACCTATACAAAGCATGAAGGAAAGAGAAGAGAGGAATGCAGGTAAGAAGGCTCGGGTGTCACAGGTGGGTGTGGGTATTTGATGTGTATGTTCATGTTTATATACAGTGATGGCTACACGTGTAAAAAAAAAAAAGTAGTTCAAGAATCCACCCGAGTGATCAGGGACAATTTAAAGCCACGTTCACTCCTTCACCCAAACTCTTCTTGTTTCTGTGATTAGAAGTATGTTACGGTAGTGAGCCAGTCGTCTTTGATTTGGGAGCAGGGCGCAATCGCTGCTGAACACAATGACACCACACACTATAATGCTTACACACACACACACGGGCGCACACACACACAGACACACAGAATCCAAGCAGCGG